>JARFIW010001125.1:1153301-2353301 GCA_036346225.1 Platerodrilus igneus
ATTACACCTTTGCTTTTAATGTACTGCACGTGAGCTTTCCAATTTAACTTATTATCAATCTTTACCCCAATATATGTAATTGCTTCCTTAAACGGTATTTTCTCCTCTCCCAGCTCTAGCCTAGGGGGTCGCTACAGCAGCAGTCTTGATTCGAGTCTTACGTCTCCTACTACGTGGTGCATCGCGATTACTTCCCGTTGCAAAAGCTTTCTTCTCCCGTGCAAATTACGTTGGTCATCATGGCGGCGGTTTTCTCAAGCACACGGCAAAGTCTCCCAAAATGTGTGTCGTTGTCCTCACCGTTTTTTGACGTTCGTAAACCCACACAGCAGCCACCAAACACTCCTTAGCACTGAAGACACTTGCATCCGTTATGGTTTAATTTCGAGGATTTTTCCCCCACTATTACTATCAAAGTGAACGTGACATCGTAGTTTATCCACATGCCTAACTGGCCTATGCTAATAACATGTATAGGGACTTCTCGGTCAGGGTGTAATTCTAATGATATACGAATGACATTTTTTCTCTATCCCACACATATACTTGTGACTTTGTAATGATAATAAGACGAAAAATAATTAATTTTATTCCAATAACTTTGTTTTCGTGGTAGGGATCGTGCGGATACTATTAAATATTGGATGCTTAAATAAGACTGACTTAACCTAAATAAATAAATTTAGCTGACGTACAACTATCTGCTATAACTAGAACGACTTGATTACCGAACATCCTTTTGCGCATAAACGCAAATGAAACTGAACCTTAGACATGCAAACTATGAGAATTATAGCGCCTAAAATTCTCACAGCAAATGCGACTTAAGGATGTAGAAAATGTTGCATAACAAAAACACATACTTAAAAACACGAATTACCAAAACCGTATGATTATTATTCAAGAAAACAACAAACTTTTTGAGATTACTCTGAGAATTCTCAACACACTTCAAACTTCTTATAAAATGTTAATATTGCTATAACCCTGATTGCAGAATTCGTTTAGTATCTGTGGGGTTAAACCAATTCTAAATTTCATAAATTTAAGAGACGTATATCTAAGACACTTATAGTTATCTTTTACATTAGTACTATTTCACGCTATTGTTGTTGTTATAACTCAATTTTATCGTTTACTGATAGCGTTAATTAGTTAGGGGTTATTTTTATATCCCCAAATGTGACCAGTAACCTTTAAGGAAGGATTTCCTTAAAATGATGGAACGCAAATATCTTCCGACTATGCTAGGGGTCTATTCCTTGGGCAGAGTTTATGAGGATTGATCGTGGTTCTTTTTTACAAAGCTTTATTTTATTACTAGGGCTAGATTCTCGACAAAACAGGGGTTTGAATAGGGCGCCACCAAGTCAGTAACTTTAAACACAGGGTTTCCCTAAGGGGGATTTGGGCGTCCTTAGGGGGGAATACCGTATTAACTGCTAACGCAGGAGCTGTAAGGAAAATTTAATTAAATATACAAAAATGAGGACACAAGGAGTATTCTCTTGCTACCTCATAAAAAAACAACAAAGACTAATCAGGCAACAATAATGCGAACACAGGTTTTATGCTTATAATACTAAAAAGGCTATTAAAGCTTCTTGTTAAATTGGGTTCATCACTTTACTCTATTTGATTTTATACTTTGTTACCCTATTTCCGAACGTACTTGTTCAGAATAAAACAATTAATTAAGAAAATTAAATGTGGTTTCTTTAATTAAAATTGTACTTTCATAAAAATTGTGGATATAAAATTCACGTTTAAGAAAAGATAATACATACTTCATCTACTCATAAGGTAGAATTATTTATTTAAAGAAAAATATCAAAACTTCAAATGTTACTTTAGTTACAAAAATTTAACTTGAATTTATACCAGAAATGTCAGATCTGCTTTTTCTGTTTACATTTTTATAAAACTTTAACTACTTGTCTATTAATTCATTATTTAAAAATTGTAAGTGAAATCATGCATATATGAAACATTAATAAGAACTCTTTAAGTTCACATAATTTCATAAAATTTAATAACTGTAATTGTACTGAACTAATATTGTCAACAAAAATTTACTAAGGTCCTTTTTAATATGCGAAATGGATTTATCAAAATATATAGTTACAAAAATATTTTCTGAAGCAGCCTGGTATCAAAGATCACCAAATGTAAACGTGACGTAAGAATAATTTAATCTCTTACCTTGGCTCTGCAGGTGTTCTTTACACGTTGTCTTTACAACATGTTAGGGCAGGTGTTTATACATACATTTTTCAGAAAACAACTGACGTCAAATCCACATGTTCCACAGAACACGAACAGCTGCGTGACCCTTGAACTGGACCATGCTAACTTCTTTGCGTTTTGGTTACACGCACTAACTGGACCAACCAAATTCCAATACATTCGAAAGCATCATCGGACAAAATTTACAAACCATAAAAATTTCTACCTACTTTGTAGGACGTTTCCTTTACATTCGAACTTATTGCTTTTCCATAACATAACACAAAATCCAACTATCCATCGTACGGTTGAAGGACGTTTATATTTTACATTCACAGATGCAAAAGTAGAATTTTATCTTCTTTTAAAAATAGACTACTCCCTGCTTTAGTTTTGTAAAACCAAATAATACAAAACGACTTCTTAAAGTTGATAATTATAATATAAAAATTTAGTTGACGACTTCTACAAAGCGTTGAAAAACATGTCTTATCGCACTTTTACGAAATCATTAAAGGAATGCTTTCTGTGTTATTTACACAAATGTCTAAAGAATTATTAAATGAATTTATCTCAGGAATTATTGAAACAAAGTTATTTATTAGAAGTCATTTAAAATCGACTTTTAAAAGGAACGTTATAACAAAAATATTGAAGATTATTAAAAGTATAATTACGAAGAGTGCAATTATGAGAAGGGAAATTTACGAAACGAAAATCTTCTAAAAGTTAAATTACGAAAAGAGCAATTACGAAAAGAGCGCTACAACAAATTATTTAGTTGATCTAATTAATTATTATTTTAAGTCTTACCATCTTTAAAACATCAAGGCTTAGTGTCGAGGGTTTAACTACCGCACAAAAAGCTAGGCGCAAATTACACGCCAGAACCTTTATTGGTTCCATTATCTTCTCTACGAGAGCTCTAGCTAATGTGAGCGCAAATGTGCTATGCACTAAACAGGAAAGCTATTTGGCCTTGATAATAGTTGTATTAACTTTCTGCGCCTGATGTTAGCAACCAAACTAACATTTCTGTATGGCGGTTAGCACATACAATTTCAATACTTGCATTTATTTGTTTAAAAATGGTTTGCATGATTTTAATGACTATACTTGAGTTATTAGGGCTAAAATTCGTTGGTGTTCAACTGTGGTCAAAAAAAACTGTTACATTGTAACAAATTTATCAAAGCTACTGGTATAGATGGTTATGTTACATTGCTGCCTGGAACAAAATTTGTATACGACTAGTTGGTTGTCAACGTTTTGAAATAATAATGTTTTTAGGTACGTTGAATGTATTGATAAGGTGTTCAGCATTGGCGCTCTTGCACAATTTGTGTCAAGTTGTTTAATTGTATGTGGTACATTATTCTATGCGATTGTGGTACGTTAACGATGTTTATTTACCTTTTATTGCAAAATGATAAATTTTTTAGTTAGATTCTAGTAAACTACAGACATGTGTGTTGATCAGTTTTCTGCTAGACGCTTTAGTACAGTTGTTCATCTTTTGTTGGTTTGGAAACGACCTACTACTAAAGGTAAGAAAACCACTTAGCATAAAGTTTATGGCTATTTAGTTTTTTTAAAGAAACGCTAAATTGAACAACAGTGTTCAACAGCATCAAATTTAAGTGTGCGGTTTTCTAACGTGATGATTAAGTCCAAAATTACCATAGTTTATAAGTAGTAGAGAGAAACCGCTTTCTAGCCAAACTGCGTACATGCAAAAACATTTTATAGGTACAATATTCAGGCAAAAGTGAGTGCAATGGTTAAGGCATTCCGTGCGAAAAATTAAGAAAAAGTAAGGTATGCAAAGAAATTAGCCCGCACCGAGTATCGCAATAAAAAAGAAAAAAAGAAATTCAAATAAGTGATTCTGTGCCAACTAAAATGTCGTAAAGTAGGGTGGGTCACACAGAAAGAAAAAGGAATCCTCAAGAAAGTTGGGGAATCTTTAAAAAAACATGTTACACAGAAGGAGAACCAACCCGTGGAGAAACAAAATTTATTCATCCTATCTCGTATTATTTATAGAGTAAACAAAATCTATGCAAACCAATTAGTACACCCGTTATAAAAATACGTTTATTAAACATCTTAATAATTATTACATTGAGTTGCAATTCAAAGCTAACACGTCTACGGTTAATTACCAACTGCTTAGCGAGCGTCTCGTCTCCTGAAGACTTGCTTTTCCCACTCTTTGTGTGGCACACTGCTATCATCTTAAGGCAGCGCATCTTACTTTTAGCTAATGCTACAACAACACTCAACCACCTCAAATTAATCTTTAACCTAAAACAAGAATAATAAAAAAAAATACATCATGGGTTTATCTCACTCGCTAGCTTATTACAATTGTTAAATCATAATAGACAAAAAATACTTATTTAACGAACAATTTAAATAACCAATATTTACTTAGTTTTCACTTTTCCTAAACGTACTTAAAAAAATTTATGTATTAGTGGACACAGCAATCAAGGAAGACCATCTACAAGCAGAAATGTATTTTCGCTGCAGCAGTAGAGAATTACGTATCAATATCTTACCTAAACAGTAGAATAACTCTAAAAAAATTTATATAAACAACTTTATCCATTCTGAGCGGACCTGCAACTTGACGACGTTCTAAAATACCAGAACAGGTAGAATGGCTTGCGCGTTTCAATGAGCTAAAAAGCCGAACTATATGTCTAACCAAATTAGTGGGACCTTTAGTGAGGAACCAGACTAAGACAGGTCCCCGTAAGAACGCAGCAGCTTTTTCGGCACATAGAGTAGCATAGACCACAGGGGTCGGTATGATATTCTAAGACACATTACTGCGATGTGGAAGGCAACAGGAAACCACCACATTACTTCCCAATACACTGCGTACAGATATTGTTAAACATGATGGCATCCTCTGGGGCAACAAAATTCCAAAGGTAAAATAGTCCCCCATTTGGATCTCAGGGAGGGAACTACTTCGGGGGATGTGATCCGAAAGAATAAAAAAAGATCCGTGAACATTCTGCGAGTTGGTGCGTTGAATGTCAGAAGAATGAAACAAGTAGGTAAGCTAGAGAATCTGAAACTCAAAATGGATAGGTTAGCACTAGACATAGTAGGAATTTGCGAAGTCCGCTAGCCAGAGTCGGGGGATTTTTGGAATGGAAACTTCAGAGTAGTTCATATAGGATCAGAGAAAGGAAATTTGGGCGTGGGGATAGTTATGCGAAAAAAGATAGGATGACGTGTACAAAACTACCTACAAAAGAACGAAAGAGTACTCATGGTTAGATTTGAATCTAAACCAGTATGTTACGTAACCGTTCACTATGTATAATTCACCTGGTATATATCATAAAATACTCCTGCATACCTAATCGATTTTTATACATTATCCCTACCTAATTAAACTAACCAAACACAAAGGTACAGATAAGAAAGCAGAGTGCTCGAGCAACCTTCAAGCATTTAACACGCGTCCTCCGATATGCCGTGCATATGGTCGCGTTAAAAGGCATAATCAGTGAATAAATGTTACATTGAAGTGCGTGATAAGTGAACATTGAATCAACAGACAATCCATCATCAAGTGTAAGCCGTTTCACCACTTCAAACAACAAGAATATAGTCGAAACTACACCACATGTCAAATCAAGGTTAGTTATCCTATCATTATACTACAAAACAATCTGTTATATTTATTATCTGATTATCCACTATTTTGCTGGTCATTTAGACTGTTAACCTTTCATTCAATAATCATACACAAGTCTACACCAAGCCAAGCATTGTTTTCAAATACGCATGCTACAACTTGGTATTTCATTATCTATACTTTTCAACCCCTAAACAACAACGCGTGTTTTCAAATACGCACGCGCCACAGTAAATACATTAATAATACAAATATACATGCCCACCTCTAGCTACAGTGAGGAAGAGGTAGAGGTGATCTACAAAGATATCGAAGACATACTAAGATACGTAAAAGGACAAGAAAATTTAATAATTACGAAGAATTTTAATGCAGTCGTAGGTGAAGGTAGGGAAGGAGCGATAGTAGGTTTATTTGATTTAGGCACTAAAAATGACAGGGGAAATAGGTTGGTAAAATTTTGTGACAAGAACAACTTAACCATCTCAAAAACATTATTTCAACATCATGCTAGAAGACGATACGCGTGGAAGATGCCAGGAGATATAAAAAGATATCAAATAGATTACATTATTGTTAAACAACGGTTTAGGAATCAAGTAAAAGACTGTAGAAGCTACCCGGAAGCAGATATAGACACTGACCACGACATCATAGTTATGAAGGCCGCACTTAAATTTAAAAATCTGAAAAAGAGAAACGGAAAAAAACAGTTTGAGTTTGAGAAGCTAAAACATAAAGATATCCACGAAAGATTTGAAAAAAAATCAAATGAATTGCTAAAAGATATCGGAAAAATTTCTGATACTAAGGAAGTAGAAACAGAATGGAATAACATTAAATCCAGCTAAGACATGGCGGCCAGAGATATTCTGGGGTATTCACAAAAACGAAATAACAAACCATGGATAACAAGGATATCCTGAATTTAACAGAAGAAAGACAAAAATACAAAAATAGATCAGACGAAATAGGAAAACAGAGATACAAAGCCATAAAATAGGAAAATATTCGCAAATGCGGGAAAGCTAAAGATCAATGGATTGATGAAAAGTGCAACGACGTACAAACTAAGATGGAAATAGGAAAGACAGACGAAGCATACCAATTAACTAGAATGAATTTTAGGGATATAAAACCATATAGCAAAAATACAAGGGATGGGGGAGGAAACGTCGTTATGGAAAATGTAGAAAAAGTGGCTAGATGGCAGGAATGTATAGAAAATTTAGATTCAGGATAGGAACTAACAGCATTATAACAGGAATCAGACATTGGAAATGATGATCTGGGATATCCTATACTTAGAGATGAGTCTGAATTAGCATTAAAGGGTTTGAAAAATGGTATGACACCAGGTACAGATAAGGTGCAAGCAGAAACTCTAAAAGCCGCTTGACAAGCAGTAACAGAACGTCTCTTCCGACTTGTAAGCTATATGTGGAAATTTTCGAACAATAAGCTTGACAGCACAAGTTTCAAAAATATTAACTAGAATTGTACAAAGACGAATGGAAAAACAAGCTGAGGAAATACTGGGAGAAGATCAATTTGAGTTTAGGGGAAACAGGGGAACACGGGAGGCTATTTTAGCTCTGGAGGTGATAATGGAGAAAACAATAGAAAAGAAGAAAAGCGTATATATATATATATATATATATATATATATATTATAATGTATAAGGGAGCTACCAAGAGTTCTAAGGGTTGTTTAGTACAAGGTAGTATATGCCAAGCAAAATAATCCACATATTTGATCACATAAACTTAAAAATGTATGTTTGCCGTATTTTACGTATACTAAAATACCATTCAAAATGGTTTTTGAAATTAAGTGCCAAAAGGTAATATTAAAATGACTGAATGACGTAGTGAGATGTACAGTGCTCAAGGGTTTATACCGAGTTTGAATTTTAAAGGCCATTGAAGTTTATTATCAACCACGTATCCAGGGTCAAATGTGATTTATTTTGGTTTTTTCATTTTAAATAGAATCAACTTTTGGACAATATTTGTAAACTCAAAATTATTAGTTATAACAAAGTCAAATGTGATTGGTGAAATGTAAATATTTAGGACAAATGCTAGAATTGTATGTGAATTATAATAGTGTAAAAGGACATGAACTATGGTATGTACGACACAAACGAAATGTTAGGATGTTATTGGACGATTTAGTTATGTACTTTAAAGTGTAGTAGGAAAAAGTTAAAATGGTCGACTTGGAAAGTAAACAACAGGAGATCACTTCGAAATTTATTTGTAAAAAGACGTGTTTTTCTAACTGTGCTAATTTGTATTACGATTTTAAAAGAAGTTAATAAAAGTATTTGTTTTTAAAGAGTTTTGATTCAGTAAAGAAGTGTAAAGAAGTAACAGCAACGAAAGTAATAAATGTAAAGAGTGATGATTGTGCGACGGCGAAACGACTGAAAATTATATAGATTTGGAACGATATTGGGTAGTGATTTAAGGGTAGTAGGACATCGAGAGGAAATATATAAGGAACGGATTTGGATTTGGATAGCGATATTAGGCAGCAGGACATCGAGAGGAAATATATAAGGAACGGAGCTGGATTTGGATAGCGATTAATAGATTTGTAGCAGGACATTGAGGGGAAATATATAAGGAACGAATTTAGATTTGGATAGCGAGTTATAGCGATTTATAGGTAGCAGGACATCGAAAGGACATATATAAGGAATGGAGCTGGATTTGGATAGCGATTAATAGATTTGTAGCAGGACATCGAGAGGAAATATATAAGGGAAAGAAGTTGGACTTGGATAGCGATTTATAGATTTGTAGCGGACGCATCGAACGATTTGAATTAGGACGACGAGTAGATTTGGATAAGATACGAAGAAGCGGACGGATTAATTGAGTACACGAAGAGGAGCGGAATTTAGAAGAGAGACAATTGGTAGTGGAGGATTAAAAGCAGGAATTAGCACAGGGGAAGTTACAGCACAGGGTATTCAAAATTCTAAATCAGGGTTAATAATTTCAGGTATTGGGGAGCAGATAAAATTAAAGGACTACACCTGGAAGCGGTACTAAAATTCAATCAGTTAGGACAACAGTGTGAAGACGCATACGGTGACAAGGATTTTGAGTCAGCAGTTAGAGCGGCCAAGAACGGAGTATAGACCAGGTGAGTGCTGATGTATCTTAAAACGTCAAAAATAGTCATATAATTTTGGTAGTAATTCAATTTGGCAAAAGCAACGTTGATCTTAATAAAATTTTGGCATATTCAAAAGTAGAGTAAAATTTAGTACTAAAACAAAAGATTGTGCACGTTGGTTGGACTTTGCTCATCTACTTATAACAGAACTCACTATAAGTAGTTGAACACCCTGAGATATAAGAGCTTAAATAGTCGAGACATTGAAATAAATAGTTACTTAAAGAACCAACCAAACGTGGCAAGCACAGGGCGTGCATTAGGTGTGCACATTTCATAAAAGGCGCTACAAAAAGGGGTAAAATAAAAATAAAAATTTAAGAATAAAGAGTGATTGACAGTGAGTGAACAGACAGTAAGGGAGGGAAAGTAAAGTAAAAGAAAGGAGATTTAATAATATATATATAGGGTTTGTAGATCTGGAAAAAGCATTCGACAATGTAAAATGGAAAAAATGTTCAAAATACTCAAAAAGATTGGAATGAGTTATAGGTATAGACGAATAGTACATAGCTTATACAAAGAACAAGCAACAGTAATAAAATTAGAGCAAGAAAGTAGAAAAGTAAATATTAGGAAAAAAGTGAGACAGGGATGTGCTATATCCCCATTAATTTTTAATACATAGGAGAGGCAATGAATACTGTCAAATGCAGGAAGACATTTGGAATTACTATGCAGCGACAAAAGATTGATATGCTTGGATTTCCAGATGATATAGCTTTATTATCGTCTAGCAAGGAAGAGTTAGAAGCTGCTCTTAATAAAATGAAAACGGATCTAACAGAGAGATACGGTATGAAAATTAACAAAAATAAAACTAAAGTTCTAGTATGCAAAAGAGAGGAAAATAAACAAAAAACAAGAATGCAAATCGGTAACGAGAACGTACAAGAAATTAAGGATTTATGCTACCTAGAAAGAAAAATAACGCAAGATGAGAAAAGCACAAAAGATATAAAACAAAGATTAGCACAAAGTCGTGCTACATTTAACAAGAAAAAGCAACTTCTGTGTTCAAAAACAACAATCATAGAAACAAGGAAAAATTACTTGTGTGGAACATAGCACTGTACGACTGTTAAGTCTGGACAGTAGGAGAAACGGACAAGTAAAAAGTAGAAGCTCTTGAAATGTGGTGCTACAAACGTATGATGAAGATATCATGGACATACAAAGTTAAGAACAAAGACGTACTAGAAATAACAGGGGAAGAAAGAAATATGTTGAAAACAGTAAAAAATAGAAGAGAAGCATGATAGGCCACATACTAAGACATGAGGGAATAGTGCGGAATAACTTAGAAGCAGAGACATGAAAAATAGAAGTAGAAATCGACCTAGGTTATACTATTGCACACTGATAGTGGATGATATAGGACGTGGGAGTTTCGGGAAAATGTATAGGCCAGCTCAGAATAGAAATCAATGGAGGTACGCATCCAACCAGTCCCAAGATTGAAAAACTATTGACGAAAAAAATAAATGTACTTAAACATAATGATTATTATGAGCAATTACAGGCATTCGTCTTGCAATATTCTCAACTAATGTTAATTGTACGAAAGTACTTACTGGAAAGCTATTGGTTCGGCAAATGTCTAAATGTTGGGAGATTCTTGGTAACCACAAGCTGCTTAACCCGATTCACACGCCACTGAATATCGGTGAAACAGGGCATATAGTTAGAAAACAATAGAAGCGGAACCTAGCTGTATATAAACTGTCGTGTGGAATTTCAAGGAACTGTATAAGCTAGCTCAGAACTTAAATAAGTGAAGGTACGCGTTCAACTAGTTTCAAGGACGAAAAAATAAGTGCACTTAACTCTGATGATTGTTATACACAACTGCAGGTGTTGGTTGTGAAATATTTTCAAATAATGTTGATTGTGTGCAAGGATATATTGGAGAACTATTAATTCAGCAAATGTTCAAGTGTTAGGGGTTCTTGATAGCCGTAGGTTGCTTAATCCCCTCCACATACTACTGAATAAC
The DNA here is from genome assembly GCA_036346225.1 of Platerodrilus igneus. Classification (NCBI taxonomy): domain Eukaryota; kingdom Metazoa; phylum Arthropoda; class Insecta; order Coleoptera; family Lycidae; genus Platerodrilus; species Platerodrilus igneus. Next base: position 1,164,375 of record JARFIW010001125.1, read on the forward strand.
GTGTAAACAGGCTATATATTTATAAACAATAGAAGAGGAACCGAACTGCATCTAATAAGAAAGAGCAGAGGCTATGTTCGAAGACAAAAAACATAGAAACAAAAAGGAAATTGTTAAAAGCATCTGTGTGGAGCACAGCAGAGTACGTCTCTGAGGGGCAGTAGACCAAGCAACAGAAAAATGGTAGAAGCCTTTTGAAATGTTGTCTTTCAGATGTACGAAAATGATAGCTTAGACAGACAAAGTGAATAACAACGAGGTTATGGAAATAGTAGGAGAATAAAGATATATGGATTTTGGTGAATAGTGCAGATCCCGCAAGGTAGGAAAAAAAGAGGTAAAGGTAGACCTAGATCAGACTATTGCACGCAGATAGTGAAAGATGCATACTATGGAAATTTCCGGGAAATATGTAATTTAGTACAGAATAGAAAACAATAAGGGTACGCGCCTAACCAGTTCCAGGACAATGATGATAAATATCGAGTGTTGCTTTTTTACGATCCAACACTAAGCAGTTCGGTTCCGCAACGTGCAAGATATTGCATACACAACATAAAGCAAAATAAAAACCTCCTCCCAGATGAAGCTAAAATTATTTCCGCCAATTAATCAAATTAGAAAAGCAGGCGTCAATGACTTACCACTCGCTTGCTGAAGAACAAAATTGCTCCGTTCGTTAATTTATTCTCAACTTAAAACACCTCAAGTTAAATTACTTTCTAGATCAAGAACCAGATATCATGAGAAGACATCTTAACTGGATGATTGTTAGAGCGGAAGAGGTGACCGGGTTGCGCAGACGAACTCGCTATTGTGTCTCTGCCCCACTCTTTCGCAAATGAAGCGTGATGAAACATGAAAGTTCTGCATTCTCTTGCCTATACGCGTCATTACAAGGTATAAACAGAGCTAGCCACCTCAAAATTCGTAACAGTTAAAACGTACTCTTAAAAGTTTAGTCCTAATAAATCTTTGTTGATTAAAAACGCTTCTATTTGTACTAAAGGCAAAGAAAAAAGGATCTATTTTACATTATTGTGAGGGCGGTTATAGAATTTACGAATGCTCAAACTTTAGAGCATTAAGTTTTATGGTTCGTCACGATGCTGTTAAAAAACGCGTTCATTGTTGCAAAAGTCTAGAAAATCATAAAGTGCTTACACTTCTAACGGAAGCTGTAAGGATTGTTATTCCCGAAAACATAATACTTTATTACATAGTTCTTCAGATTCATTTGCTAGTGTTCATCCAAATATTTTAAAGACTTCTGAAGGTACTTCTTCTAGGAATCTTGAAACAAATTCCAGTTGTAATGTTTCCAATAACCTCGAAAATATTACAGTTTCATTGGGCACTATACAACGAAAAATTCTTTACATAAACAATGACTTCTTGCCAATAATTACGTTTTAGATACTGCATCACAAATATATTCTATTTCCGAAGACTGGATACTGATTTGCATCCTAAGCGTGCATACGATTAGCACCAAAACACGTATATTTCCAATAGTTCTGTACGCTCTAAAGGTATGATAAATTTATTTGTTTTCACATTATCGTAAGAGCTGTTGAATTTTCGCAACAATTTGGCCTGAGATTACAAAAAACAAACCTGATCGTCAATCGTTTTTATAGGGTTTAAAAAAGTTCCAAAACTTTGAACTGATTGACCCTAATTTTCTAAATTCGCTACATTTAAAATACTTGTACGTGCAAAAATATCTTCTTGAATCTTATTTTCAGAGTGTTCTGAAACTATTCGCAGGTATCCAGCTGCTACTAGAACCATATTAGATTAAATTCTGCTGATACAAGTTTCTCACTTACCCAGTCTTTCTAATTCTATTTTACTTTTTGTGAATTCATAAACGTTAGATAAGGAACTCTAAAGACTCTAGGAGGTTGAAGAAGTTAGAATGCCTCCTGCTATTCGTCCCGAAGATGTTTATTGTGAAAGACGTTTGGTTTGGTAGCACATACTCATGACGAAGCAGATTATTATGTGGTATAATTACCATTTAAGTATAGCGTCCCTTCTCTTGAACAGAATAGTCTCATTACTTATAAGAGTTACGTCAATCAAGAAGAGCGTTTATCTTGAGTTCTAGAACGTAAACCTCGTCCTTCAAATAAACCCGCTCAGATTCGTCGTTTGTCTCACAAAACGACACAAACCTACAACAAATTTCTTCATGGATATCTTTTGTTTAGGTACATGCAAATTACAAATAATCTTTTAGGTTACGTATTACCATATCAAGCTGTTTGCAAAATGAGTAGTAGCTCTGCCAAGGTATGTGTAATATTTATCGGCTCTGCTTCTGATTCCTCGCATTGGACTCTTAATGAGTGGTAATACCCTGGTCTTAAATTTCAAAGAGGTTTGCCAAGAATTATTTCTACCATCGTTTTCACCATTGCTGTTTGTACCTACATTCATATGATGTACCGATAAATTTTAGTTCATTCTATGAATCGTCAATATCAACATATTTTTTGGTAAGTACCTTCCGTGGAAATCTTTCTACAATATGAGCTTAAACTACTTACTTATGGTCTGGCTTCTTCTGCATTCATCGTCCATAGCGTTATTGATCAATTAGTCATTGGTCATGCTTACGCTACGACTTCTCGCACCCTGCTTAATCACACATGTATCAATGATATGATTTAGGCGCAGACTGCTCGGCGGCAATGCAACTTTAAATTGAGTTAAATAAACTTCTTTCCCTTGGACAATTTCAATTAAGAAAATGTTCTAGAAACAGTGTTGGTTACTAGGGAATTTTGACGAAACGATCTCGAAGCTGCGCTAACATTTTCTGATTAGGTTAGCGGAATAAAATTTTTGTGTTCGGTATGAAGTCAAACTTTCGACACTTTTGTTTACTATGTGATTCCCTTTCAAAAGTTCTTCACTAAACGAACCATACTTTCTTATATGGCTCGTATATTTGGTGCTTTAGGTTAGTTGACTGCTATTGTTTCGTTTGCAAATTATAGTTAAAATTAACGTTGATTATCGTGTATACCCTAGAATACTGTAAGTACTCGAAGATTCTGCTTTTATAAAATTTATTCATATTTACATGTCTACTTTCTCCACCATCTGTGGTTATCGAAGTTAACGCACGCAAAACACCTATAATTTTTCTTATTAAGTAGTTTCTGCAACGAATGTAGTCACAAATACTTCGATGGGGTGGCACTCCTACACTGAGAAAAGTGATTTGGTTGATTCAACCAATTCTGTTGTTTTGAAGAGTAAAGCATTTGATCAAGTATTTTTTAGTCGTTCTAAACGAAACTATATTCACTAAACCGCTTGCAGATGGTTAAACTAACATCAAAAATTAGTTGACTTAAATTTGTTTGTTTGAATGCATAATAATAGTGTATCAATTTTTATTTTCTTTACTGCACGACTATGTTGGTTGGGCGTCAGTGCAACCTTTATTTTTTTGTTGACCTCCACTCACTGGATACAAATAAAGCTTTAATTGTTCGCGGCTAAGTCTGGGAATTACCCCAAGGGTGAGCAATGAGAAAGGGTGTGGGGATGGTCTAAACTCTGCAATAAATTAATAAAAAGAAAATGGGTTGAGCGCCACTGTATCTGTATGGATGATAACACTAAAGATTCATTACTCCTATGAGAAGATACAGAAACTCATGGGATGTAAACACAATAAAAAACTTACAACTTACTGAACTAATGTATCTGGAAACCTCTGGAACATACTTACAACCTCCTCGATCTCGATGATCCTGAAAGAAAAAGTACACAACAAATTCTCTATTAGAAAGACACAGTTTGTGCTTTCTAATAAAAAAACAGACTAATAATTACAGGTGGATAATGTTAAGATTACCACACCAAAGATATTTAAATCAAAAATGAATTCCTAGAACAAATCAGTGGTAGCACATCTGTGCTTTTTAAATTACTTTGGCATCCGTATACTTTCATTATTCAAAGATTTATTTTCTTTAAAAAAAAATTTTAGTAAAAATTAATTGTGCATGGAATAAAAAACTTGAGTCCAAAAATAAAATTTAATATAGTTTCTCTCTTTTCGTTTTTTCTTTAAATATGTTTACAAAAATGAAATGATAAAATTGGTTTCTCTATACATCTGCCTTGACATAACAAGACCTTAAGTTAATAATATTTTATAACAAGTTTTTTATACCAAATACCCAGATCTGATTATTGGCTTACATATGTTTCACATCGAGTTTAAATTATTTCTTAAAAAAATTTGAATCACGTGCATTTAACTTGGACAAACAACTTTTCAAATAATTCAGGTATAGCTTATAAAAATTTGACATCTACAAGTAATTTTCTAGAAAACAGGAAATGGACTTTGAAGTCTCATCTTTTTAACAAGTGAATGTTCTGCATATCTCACAAAATTATTATAATAGCATTTCGTCACAATAATCTTCCACGCTGTTCTTTATGCACAAAATTTAATTTAACCAAGCAATCCCTGAAAACAATTTGTGTGAGCACACTCGAGGTCTCACAAACATAACAAAAAAAGGTTTGATACCTGTATATGATGAGGTCGTCATCCCTAGTTACCAAACTGCGACGCACGTCTTCTGAAATCTGCTTATCAAATGGTTGTAACAAAATACCAAACAACAGCTGTAGTTGCCTTAACAAACGAGTAGTGTTCCAATCTCTTTATTCGAATATATCATTATCTTACTATATCATTATGTTACTACATCATGCGCTAAAGGAATAAAGATATTTTATAAATTATTTAATTAATGCGATCCTACCGTTAACAAGTACCAACACGAACCAATTCAAGGCGCGGCGTGATACAGTGCCTTGCCGGTGTCACAGGAATGAAAAGCTTCGCTGTGTCCCAAGGCGACCAGCCCCCCTGTCTTTACCTTGGCACGCCTATCCTGAGGCCCCACTTATGCAAAGCCTGAGAACCCATGTGTTTTGTACGATGCAATCTGAACTACATTCTCAAAAGCAATGGCCGACTTCGTTATTCGTACCGTACAAGTACGAAACGCTTATCTGCGTGGCGCATCACCCCGTGACCGTATTCACGCACGCGCTATTCTAATTCTAACGAATGAAAGGGAATAATCCGCCTGCAAGTTAGGCAACACAAACGACTAAACCCCTTATAAATATGTTTCTTGAAAGTATATTATTATTAAATATCTCTGGGTAAAGCATTTAAGTTATTTAAGCGAACATGATTTCCTGTTTCATTATGGAATTGTTTCTTTCAGATATAACAGTATCAAATACGAGAATTAAATACCACAGAATAAAATTATACTGATGCGATTCTTGCAAAAATGGTGCTATAGAATATATATTCGTTACAATAGTTGGTTAATAAAAGAATGCAAAAGTGAATTTCATTCAACATCAGTCGTATTTAATACAAACTAATATTGTCAACAAATTTCATATTTTAGTCCAATACTACATTAATGTTGAAAAAAGTCCATTTTAGTTAAATGAATGCTGGAAAAAGTGTCAAATGAACACGTTTTCTAACAAATTTAATATTGAAACAAACGTCTCTAGCTTGTTGATTTAAATAAACTACGATTGCCAAATCAAACGTCGACGTTATTCGTTGAATGCAACGGTATTGTACGTCTCCGATGTTACGTATTGGAAATACAGCGCGCGCACATTATATCTTTAATATACCGGTAACCTTCGACTGCGACACGTCAACATGGCGTCAAGCGTTACTTCGCATTGTTTATTGTGTTAGTTTCCAAAAAGTATTTCAACTAACTGTAAAAATACATGGAAGATAAATTTAGTACGCTGTACTATGTGTAAACAAAATCTTTTCGTCTAAAAACACGTAAGTACATTTTCAACGAACTTCGTTCGTTTATGAAATCGATTTGTCGTCCGTCTGTCTGTCCGTCTGTCCGTCCGAGGCCTTTCTAATGGTCGGACATCAATGTGTAATACATCAATCGATTCAGCTCGGTGTCCTGAGCTTAAGTTTTGATGTCAGTTGAAATCGGGCCACGGGGAAGCCGTGCCCCCGCGATATTCCGTCGGGAAAATTAAAATTTCAAATAGGTCCAAATTAATGTGCGATACATATTTGGACTCCCCTAACATAGCTGAGTCGAAATATGGTACCCCCCACAAAATCTGACCACGGATACCCGACCCCCCCGGGGAATTAATTTTTATTTTTATCTGAATACCTATAATTATTACAACATAATAATTTTAATTTCTTTAAATTGTTTTAAAGTAAGTCTACATTTGGAAGTTCGTTGCGACAATGCCTTGCATTTTCAGCTTGTTATAAATTAGTCTTATTGTAGTTGTTTTTAGCATTCAACTATATGAGCGAACGTATAACTTCAAAGATCAATGGCAACCTAAAGGAATAAACAAACTTTCAATAATCAGTGTCAGTTTTATAAAATTGGAGTGGAAGCTTATGCAGGATGAACTAGGGTTACTGTAACATTCAAGGTGAGATTTGATTCAATATACAACTTGATAATGTGACTGAATAAACTTATTTTAAATCAATTTTTTTGTTAAAAATCTGTTAGGGATGAACAAACTCATTTGTTGATCGTCAAGTTGTATTAAAAAAAATGGTTAAAATAACTTCATTAAGCCGTAATCGATCAAGCTGGATATTGAATCAAACTACCTTGGATGTTTAAACTAACTAATTCTATTTCTAAACAATGTACAACGCAACGAAATGATTGATTTGACAGCTAAATGTTTCAATTCAACACAATAAAAGTTTGATTAAACCACAAATGTTATTATTTGAACCCTTATTAGCCACTTAGCTTAATAATTATTATCTGCTCAATATATGGGTTAGTTAAACCAATGACGCGTTTTGGTTAGTTGAAAAATTTGAATAGTTTGTTTTAATGCTACAAACCCTTTCAAGTATTTGCTTCAATGATTTTTATATGTAAGTGGGATATTCAACGTGTTGATTTAACATAACAGTTTATTTGATAAAAGTATTAAATAATTCAAATCAAACCTACAAGCAATTGAAGTACCGATACCTAACATTCAAGTTACATTAATAGCGATTTGAGTATATGCCATAATTATTGTGGTACAAATTTAGGTTTGTTTGCTTCAAAATCGGTTTTCCAACATTTTATTATGTTCTATTTAATGCATATAGATCATTGTTTATATACAAACCAAAATTCTAATTGAATCAACTAATTTTCAGTTGAAGCAACCAAATCCTTTTCTCAGTGTAATCCCGCATGGCGCGCGAAATGAGAGCAATTCCGCCGTCAACTTCCGAGCTTATTTTAGTTGAAAGTTTCGCGTAGATTACCACTCTTTAACCGAACCTATATCCGATGCTAGAAAGATGGGCTATTTCGCTTGTCCGTACCTTTATGCGGAAACAGATTATTGCTGATGAACAAAAAATTTTAGATGACATGAACTATACTTGGCATCTTCCATGTCAATCGTTTTCTAGCACGATGCTGATATAACGTGTTTGTGATGGTTAAATTGTTTTTGTCGCAAAATTGTCTATCAGCCTATTTCCCCTGTCGTTTCTCGCGTCTAAACCAAATAACCATTCTGCCGCTCCTTTCCTACCCTCACTTACAACTGCATTAAAATCTTCCGAATTATTAAATTTTCATGTTCTATTACAAATATTAGTAGGTCTTCGATATCTTGGTAGATCGCTCCTACCTCGTCGTCACTGTAGCTAAAGGTGGGTATGTATACTTGTATTATTACCATATTAACCGGTTTAGATTTTAATTTAACCATGAGCACTCTTACGTTCTTTTGTAAGTGGTTTTCTGCAGTGTCCTATTTTTTTCCGCATCCTCACATCTGAATTTCCTTCTTCTGATCCTGTATGAATTACCCTAAAGTCTTCGCTCTAAGAATCTTCCGCCACTCTCCACCGGACTTCACTAATCCATACTACGGGTAATGCTAACCTATTTATTTCAATTTTCAGTTTCTCTAGTTTACCTACTTGCTTCATGCTTCTGACATTCCACGCTCCGACTCACAAAATGTTCCCTGCTCTTCCTTTAAACTTGTCAATCACATCCTCCTAAGTAGTCCCCTCCCGAAGATCTGAACCGGAAACTATTACATCTCCGGAATCTTTTACTTCAGAAGATGACATCATTTTAAAAACGCTATGTACTTGGGAAGTAATGTGGTAATTTCCCGTTGCCTTCGACAGAGCAGTAACGTGTTTTAGAGTGTCATACTGACCTCCAAAGTCTTTGGCACTCTAAGTATTAAAAGAACTGCTGCCATCTTTCGGCGACCTGTTTTAGTCTGGCTCCTCACTAAAGACCCTATTATTTTGGTTAAACCTGTAGTTCGGTTCGTTAGCCATTTTACCCTTTTCTGGTATTTTAGAACTTCTTCAAGGGGCAGGTCCGTTTAGGTCTAGCAAGGATGAATTAGAAGCAGCTCTTAATGAAACGGAAACAGTTTTAACAGAGACACCGTATGAAAGTTAACCAAAATAAAACTAAAGTTTTAGTATGTAAAGGAAGGATAAATAAGTCAAAAACCAAAATTCAAATAGGAAACGAGAACTTACAAAAGATTAAAGATTTTTTTTACCTAGAAAGTCGAATAACACAAGATGGAATGAGTACAAAAGATATAAAACAAAGATTGGTACAAGGCAGTGCTGCATTCAACAAAAACAAGCAACTACTATTTTCAAAGACTACAAACATAGAAACAATGAAAAGATTGCTGAAACATGTGCTGAGCACAGCACTATATGGCCGTGAAACCTTTGAAATATGGTGCTACAGACGCATGATGAAGATGTCATGGACAGACAAGGATACTAACAAAGAGATTCTCGAAATGATAAATGAAGAAAAATTGTAAAAAATAGAAGAGATAGAATGATAGAACACATACTAAAACATGAGCAAATAGAATGTAATACATTAGAAGTAGAAAAAGGAAAAAAGAGAGGTACATGTAGACCTATATAACACTATTGCACACAGATGGTGAACCGTGCAAACTATGGAGATTTCAGGGAAATGTGTACGTTAGCTCAGAACAGGAAACTATGGAGATATTCACCCAACTACTTCTAGGACTGAAAACCTATTGATGAACTATATCTATGCTTACATTGGTATTTTAGAATCTCTTATATTGATATGTATCACTACAATGCATAGAATAAAAACTACAATTAGTTTATACATAGAATAAGAATATTTCCCGCAATTAAAAAATATGTTGATAATAATTATTTCATTCTATTATTTTATTTAGTTACAATATTTATACTGCAGTTGATCAGTTTGAGTATCCATACAATAACACTTACCCCATTCGCAGAGTGTATTGTGCCACCTACACCAGTTACAATGCATGGAGTCTATTGCATATGGAGACTTAATATTTGCAAATAGAAAATACATTTAACTAATACTTTGTTCACTTTTTGCAGGTTATTCAAAATAGATGAGTGTGAAAATATTCAAATTACTCTTGATTTCAATGAAGATTTGGTCGTCGGTGCGTGAATGCCATCAAAGTCTCGCACTCCGTCAGTTTTTGTAAAGGTGTCATCGAATGAGCACCCACTGGTTTTGCTGTACGTCGGCGTCTATGTTGGTTATTATGAGTAGTTGATAAATGTACTGACATCCTGTTCACTGCTAACATGCGCTATTTTAATAAAAGCAGGTTTTAATATTCTTACAACGTTAAAGTTATTTTTCTAAACTCTTTGGAAACATAAATTTAAATAGTTTCAGTCACTATATTTGTTACCGCGCTTTCGATTTAATTTAACTATCTCATACGTACTTTATGCTGAATAATTATTAACCCTTTATGACGATATTGTTTTGCATTTACATAATTTAATTAATTTTTTCAGAGTATCGCTGTAGGCGAAGCTTGTTATATATTTAATTGGTATAAATGCGGAAATGACGTGCGCAAATCTCTTTTTATCATTATGGAGAGATCAAATCGTCCGCTGAAAGTTACAGCGTACAAGTTTTCTGTTCTTTCACTAACTGCGTACACTGCGGTAAGTTCGAAAATTAGCTAACCCTTTCCTTATATATAAAAAGTATTTGTTTCTAATTACAGATACTACGTTGGTCCTACTCTTACTATGCAGTACTAAACAACCTGTATCAACGATATTTAGAACACCATAATCATATTAAATAATTATTGTCACAATATTGCAACAGTGTTGTATGCGGTTAATATTTTCAAAATCTTTGTTAATAATATATAATAAGATTGAGCATCGGTAACTTAGATTTCTTCTACATTTTTTCTTCTATAAGAATGTTGTTTATTCCTAATGGACCTGCATCTTGAAGAAGTTCTAAATTATTAGAATGGGTGGAATGGATTGTGCGTTCCAGTGATCTAAGGAGTCAAACTACAGGTTCAAACAAAGTAGTAGGGTCTTGAGTCACTATGGCATTCAAAGACACACTACTGCGATGTGGAAAACAACGGATAACAATCACACTATCTCCCAAGTACACTGCGTACTTAAATTATAATTAACATTATGGAATCCTCGGGGAAAAAAATTCTGAAGCTAAAATGGTCCTCCATTCGGATCTCCTTTTTATTTCAAAAAAATTAATTTTAATTGTAATGCGTCGGATAACTCAGTTTTAACCACTTACGGAGCTTGCGACGATACGACAAAGAATTCCTAATCTCTTCTTTTATCTCTATTTCCTATGTATTTGAGCTAAACACAATTAACTACAATCTATATAATGTTCTCAATATATACAAGGTATAAAGCGTTTACAATGTTGTTGAATAAAACCTCTTTTATAAAAATTAATTAATTTCTCCTAAAAATTATAACTTCCTTTAATTGATCAAAAAAACCAACAAAAATTACCTTATTTATTATTACTTAAAGTCCTATGAACGTTCATCAGTCTATCTCAAATTTTTAAATAAATTATAACGTATGCCAAAACGATTTTTGTTGACGCTCAAATAAATTTTCGTAAATGTAATATTTTTGATTATTCATAAATAAAAATATCAATGTAGCAAAACATTTATAATGGCTAACCTGTTCCCCTTTTGTTGGATTAGTTCTAGTTAGCGCTTGAAGTGAGCGGACGTGTTTTGCAGAGCTTCTGACTTCAAGGCTACATGTAGGTTTTTATGTAGTATTTATTATTATATTTTAAGCGTTTATATTTAGTGTATTATACTTTTGTTATTATGTGACGTTAATTTTAATACATAGGGCAGTAAATAAAACAAAAATTTAAGCCGAATGAATAATAAATAAATCACGTTTTAACTTAAAATTTTACTAAAATCCGCGTTTTAAAATAAACCAACCTAAATTTCGGGATAATAAATCAAAAATCTACTAAATAAACAACCAAAAATAAATTCAAAAATTTAAAAATGTGTTTTAATAAATTTATTGAAAAAACCTAGTAAAACGGGCTAAAACAGCGCAAAACCAGCAAATAATTTCGAAAAAGTTATATATCGTGCGTGTAATAAAATAATAACTTAAAAACCAAAATCTAGGCCCTTTTTGAATCAAACAAATAACTAAAAACCGTAAATTTTAAAATAATTTGAATATAAATATTCCATTTTTAAGTACACGTGTACTTTAAGGTTCTTTAAAGTCGATCTTGAGTATAATTAGTGATGCAACACTTGAAGGTCGAGTAAACATGCGGTTAGTGCTTCCGGTACCGCATTCCAATAACGCGTGTTTTAATTAGTTTGTTTCTAAATTTAAACTTAAAGTCCGGTATTTTATGAATTTGTTGTTAGGGTAATTAGCTGGTTTGAATTTTAAATAAATAAATACAGTTTTGTTAAAGTAGATTTTTAATTGCGTATATTTATTGGGCTTGCAATCTTATTTTGTCCTCCTTGTTATTTTGACATTAGTGTTTATTTTATTTCTGATAAGTTTGAAATTTCATTTGGTGGTTTTTAAAAATTTGAATAAATAAATAAATACAGAAAAGTTTAAGGGTTATTTGAAATCTCGGTCTTTTATTGGAGCAGCGTTTTTGTTCTGTACTTGTTGTTGTTTTGCTGTTCAGCTATACATCTTACCTTTAAGTTTATTTAGCGCCGTCAGGACATTTTGATCTGGGATTTGTTTGCCTTTGTTGATTTGCTATCTGATTTTTAGCATGGTTGTCCATCAAGATGAGGAGCTGTTGCCAAAGAGGAAGAGGGGTGGTCGGTCAAAATCGGCCAGAAGTGAGCAACCGGAGACTGGGTCGGTTAAGAAGATCAGAAAGAAGAAGCTTGTGGTTGCGGTAGAGAGTTTGGTGCCGCAGTCCGACGAGGAGGTAGTTGCGTTGCAGAGGGAGCCTGTGTCTGCGGTGGTGAAGTCGGAGGAGCCGGCGCCCCTTGTGTGTGGAGTCGAGCCCTAGTCCACCGCAACGTCGAGAGGACAGCGTCGTGAGTCGACTGGCAGTAACGGCAGCGTTGCTGCTAGCGACATAGACGAGCTGGATCTCTTGATGTTCTGTGCTAAAAGGGCGCATAGCTTTATACATAAGCGGGTCCCTACCACTTCGGCGACCATTATCGTAGACGACAGGAAGGTGATTCGCAACGCCGCGGACGAGTTCCAAAATGTTACGAATCAGCTATTAGGGATGGTTAGGGGTCTTAGGATAGTGCGTGGCAAGGTGAAGGAGGCTCTGGCGGAGGTAGCAGTAGTCGCGGCGCGCACTGAGCAGGTCGTGGCAGGGCAGAGGGGACCAAAGGGTGTGATGTCCTGTGCTGGAGCAGTAGTTATAAATGCAGCGTCGACGGTCGCAGTTCGTATAGATGCCAACCCAGGGGTGAAGGACGACGTCATGGTGACGTTGAAGAGGAAGGTTGATTCGGCCAAGGATGGTTTCGTTGTTGTCGGAGAACGTCGGGCGCGTTGCGGTAGCGTTGTTTTCGAGTGCACTGGTTCGGAGGATGGCGTTTGCAGTTCACGGTAGGTGGGGCTTGTCAAGGTCTTACAGCTAGGACCATCGAGAAGAGGAAGCCGCGCATCGTGCTCCGTGGGGTAAAGAGGGAGATGAAGCAAGAAGAGCTCCTGCAAAGGTTGATTGTTCAGAACCACTGCTTCAGGGAGATTAGGTCGAGGAGGAGGTGACGGAGAAGTTCCGGTTCGGTGGCAGGGGACCCAGAAATCCGTTGGCCAACGTCGTTTTTAAGGTTTCGCCGGCGGCTAGGAGGTGTTTTTTGTCGGAGGCAGTTTGTTTGAGTTAGCATTAGATTTGGGCTCGGGATCATTTCTCAATGATCCAATGCTTCCATTGCTACGAGTTCGGCTACAGGTCCACAGAGTGTAAGGAGAGGGTGCAGTTTTGCAGTAACTGCGCCGAAGTGGGGCATAAGTTCAAGAGCTATAGGCGGGCAGTTGTTAGTTGTATTGTCTGTGCGAGGTCGAATGACAGGGTTGGTAGCGTCAGGGTCGGCACTCGTCATGATGCAAAGTCCAGCCAGTGCTCTACGATGCTGCGGTTAAAGGCAGTCATCACCAGGAACATCGACTATGAATCCTAAACCATTAGATGAAGTTTTGAAGAGCTCGAAAATCAAATGCGCGCACATTAATTTAGGCAAGGGTAAAGAGGCCACCAATAATTTCGACCAAATAATAAAAGAAAATAAAATCGACATCGGGCTCATACAGGAACCGAACCTGTATAGCCACAAAATAACAGGTTTCTGGAGGGGGTTTACCGTTTTAAACGCAAATAGAGAACGACCGCGCAGCGGAATAATAATAAATAATGGGACGTGCTCCGGGATAATATTAAACAATTTGTCCAACGAGTTTATAACTATCTCGAAAATAAAAACAGGGACAAACACGTTCTACGTGATAAGCGCGTACCTTCCACCAGTCGATTCCAGGCGGGAAAATCCTCAAACCAAGGACTTAATAAATCACATCGAAGGCATTTTCGCCAAATTGAAAGGAATAAAAAAGTAATCATTGGAGGAGACTTTAATGTTGTCACCGTTATGAGGTAGCCCTATACAAGACGATAGGGGTTTGCAGGTTGCTGATTTTTTAACGGAATGGAATCTTAGTGTGATAAACACTAATGATTCACCTACGTTTGAGGGACATAGAGGCAGCAGTTTTATTGATATTACTGCAGCCTCGCACGAGATGTTAGAAATCATTTGTGATTGGAAATTAAGGTCGGACGAAGAAACACTTTCTGACCATAAATTAATAAGATGGGACGTTAAAACCAAAACAAGCGCAAACGACCAGCTAACTATATGTCCGCGGTTCTGTAATAAAAAAGCAAATTGGGAGCAGTTTAAACAAAAATTTGGTGAAACTATCCCTGCGCTCGCAAACGAGCTATTCAACTGCCGAGAGGCAGACGAAATAGAAACACTCGCGGAAAATTTAAACGACGCGGTGGTAGACGCGTCGTCGTACGCCATGCCGCAAAAGTAAACATTTAAAGACAGCGTACCCTGGTGGATCCGGAAACTAACCACCAAGCGGTCAGAAACGCGTAACCTAAGCCGCTGCTATCAACGCGCCTTGGGAGATATAAGAGAACAACAGAGAATAGAATACAATCAAAGTTACCGCGAGTATTAGATATTAATAGAAGAAACGCGAACAAATAAATTCAAAGAATTCGGCACGCGAAACTTACAGAAAGAACCTTGGGAAACCGCATACCGCGTAATAGGGGATAAACAACAGAAAATTGCGCTCGGTATCATAAAAAAGACAAATGGGGAATATACGGAAGGTTTTAAAACCACAGCGGAATATTTATTAGAGAAATTCTTTCCTTCGGATATTCCCGAAAAGAATGAAAGGTCGCACAATTTAGTGCGTCGGGATGCTACAGAGGCTCAAGGAACAGGTGCCGATAAGGCAATCCTAGTTCACGAGGTCGTCAGGGCTTTTAGGAGGATGAACCCTAAGAAGACACCGGGGCATGACGGAGTCACTTCAGACACAGCTCTGAAGGCGTGTCTGTTAGCTCCGTATATCTTTGTCGGGTTGTTTAATCTTGTCTAGAAAGAGACGGTTTTCCGCGTTGTTGGAAAGTCTAGAACGTGAAATTCATACCTAAACCTAAAAAGGCGGATGCGTCAGACCCGGGCAGCTATCGTCCAATTAGCTTGCTATCGGTGGTGGGGAAAGCTTTGGATCGCGTGATGACTACCCGAGTTGAGCACTTAGTGCGTGACAGCGGCGGTTTTAATAACCGACAGTTCGGTTTTATGAAGAGAAGTGAACTATCAACGCATTAGAGTTTGTTGTCGGGGAAATTATGCAAGCGAGAGGTGCCAAGAGTATTGTGACTTTGGACATTTCAGGAGCATTTGATGCTGCCTGGTGGTCGAGTTATTTCTCGGGGCGATTGGCACAGGTTGAAATTCCGGGCGAAGTTTTGTCGCGCAAAGTGGAAAGGGGATGTCCGCAGGGGTTATGCTCTGGTTCCACATTTTGGAAGTTGTTGTATGAGAGCATCTTTAAGGTCAAGTTGCCCGCAGGATGCTCAATCGTTGGGTTTGCGGATGATACGCTTTTAATTGTCAGATCGCGATTGTTAATGGATATGCGCACAAACCCGAACAAGGCGCTTAATAAACTACACGAATGGTCGCAGGCGGTAAAATTAAAATTTAACACGAAAGGTAACCGGGACAGCGATCCCCTTGGCTAGGGCTAGGAGGGGAGAAAATGCCGTTTAAGGAAGCAATTACATATCTCGGGGTAAAAATTGACGATAAGTTAAATTGCAATGCGCGCGTGTAGTACGTTAAAAGCAAAAGAAGCAAAATATCAAACAAAATGATGGTGGCGGCGAAAATATCCTGGGGTTTCAGGGGCGAATCTCTGAAAACGATTTATGCCGGAGCAATTGAACCAGCAATGCTGTACGCAGCTTCTGTATGGGCGGAAGGTTGTAAAGTCCGGGAGATTGCTTCAATTGACGAGCGTACAACGCATAACCGCGGTAAAAGCACCCAGGGCGTACAGGACCACCTCCACGGAGGCGGTTCTGGTGATCAGTAGGACTCTGCCTATCGAATATGTCGTTAAGGAGATCAGAAATAGGAGATTAATAAATATGGGGAAAGGGCGCGAAATTATCGAAGATATTAATCTTAGTAATAGGGGGGTAGAAAGAAAGCTTGTTGTATCAGAGTTGGGGCACCCGGCCGATAATAGAAGAATCGATTTTGTCGAAGGTGACGAGGACGCGACGGGTATCAGAATTTACACGGACGGTTCACGTATGGATGACGAATAAGCAAACGCGGTGTTTGTCGTGTTTAAACAGGAAAAGGAGGTGTTTCGGTTTCAAACCAAACTCGCAAACTGGAACACTATCTTTCAATGCGAAGTGGTAGCCATACAAGAGACTATCGATTACGTAATAAACCATACGGGCAGAGACGAGTATTATATAATTAGTGATAGTAAATCAGCGCTGATGGCCTTAATCAACATGAATACCTCGACAGACTTCCAAGCGGACGTCTGGAGGATAACCCATACGGCGCTCAAATTTCGACGTTTAAAGTTCTATTGGGTTAGGTCGCACGATGGTAACATAAGAAACGATAGGGTTAATAAATTAGCTAAAGAGGTTGCGACGGGCGACTTTCGGATATTACATTCGTCGATACCGAGTCCTATAATTAAAAGAAAGCTACGCGAAAAGTCAATCCGACAATGGAAAGAAAGGTCGAGCAACGCTGCCACGGGCAGGTTGACCCGCAAATTCATACTGAGCATAGAAGCTAGAGATAAGATCGAAGTGAAACTTCATCATAAAATGATGCAACTGATAACAGGGCACAGCGCCCTGAAAGCGTATTTACCAAGGTTCGGTTTAACCGACACCGACCGCTGCGAATGGTGAGGGCGCAGAAAGCGCAGAGCAGGTGCTCTTCGACTCCCTACTTGAGGTGGCAAATCGAAGGATAGTTGATATAAAATTAACTATCGCAAAACTAGCATGGCCAAAGAGCCTAGAGGAAGTCAGGGTAGTGGCTAACCAGAAAACGTTCTGGACAGTCTTTAAAGAATATTCGGGAAGGATCGCGAGATTAGGTGTTGATAACTGCGCGTAAATCGGAGGGGGTAGAGGAGGAATAAAAATTTTTGATTTTGACTTGACATGAGAAACAGACATGAACATGATATATAAGCACGACAAACTCCATACCACTAAAACCATCACTATCCCACCTTATACGGGCGGAAAAATCGGAATCGGGAATAAACTAAAACAAATAAATAACAACAAAATAAATCAGTAAACCCTAATTAACTTAAATCAGCAAATAAATAAAGAAAATAAAATAAAGTGAAACCGAGCATTCCCCAGGAATTAGAAGTGATAGTGATTGTGATCCCCCCTAGAACGTTTAGTTCTACTCACCAAAACTTTAGCAGTGCATCACCTACCCTTAGCAGTAAGATACCAATAGACGTAAGAAGACGACCAGATTTTCTGAGGCTTGGGAAATTTATAAACGAGGTAAGATTAAAGTTGTGGTGGCTGTACTCGCATAAGCATTGACTTGTATTAATAAGGAGATTTAGAAATAATTTAACGAGCATGTTTTTGTGTGTAATGGTGTAACATTTTATTTTTCCAGTCGTAATTTAATTGCATTGAATTACACGCTAAGCACGCTAAGCGTGTATTGTTCCTTAGGGATCTAGTTGTATTCATATATCTGTGTCGCATAAAGCTATTTCCAAGTAAATATCTATTTGATTGTTTCGTGTTCCCCCCTCTGACGGCGCGACCGCTCGGCTCTGGTTTTGATAGACTGTCGGCCACGGGCAACAGCTTTGTTAAGATGTATTTTTGGCTAGAGGCCGGCAACCTTCGTATTAATTATTAATTGTGGAGATATCTTCTAATAACTGTTGGTAAAATATATATTATACGAACTAATGTAATTTGAGGCAATTTTATTTAGCGCGACCTTTAGAACACGACAACGACAAAATATAATGCAACAAATTTAATGCGACGAGATATGATTCGACAATGTAGAATGCAACAAATATAATTCGACAATTAAGAATGGAACAAATATAATTGATCATCTAGGATTCAAAGAATAACCGTTATTTAGGAACAGTCGATTTAAACTTTGCCTAATAAGAAATTTGTCTGATAAGGAATTATAGAAGTTAATTTGGATGGAGTCGTTTCAAATTGGAAACGCTGTTAACTTTGCTTGAAGAACGGAAATTCCGTCTCAGGTTGTTGTGAAGCGGCTAATGCAGTTTTTGGTTCGTAATTAGCTATAAGATCTTTTTTTTGCATGTGTTTCAAAGGTTAGAACACGTTGACTTGCTTTTATGTTTAGTACACGTAAATTGTGTAAACTTCAATTAATTGTTGAGCTGGTTTTACAAGCTGTGAAACGAAATTTTGTTGAATTAGCTTTCTAAAATAACATGCTTTGTTCCATATGAACCGTCGATAAGTTCAACATGTGTTTTCGACGTCATATTTTTCTATTTTGTACAGTTGACAGATGCTGTCTTGAAAGCAAATGCTTTGAGCAGCTGTAATGCAATTTAAACAAACATGCCTATTTTTGTGATCAGCTTTATCTATACATAGATTATTAGACGTAAAATTAAAAGTTCAAATTCTCATTATGTTAGGTTGTAGTAATTTGTTATCTACCTGAAAAGATCTGCCCAGGTTAGAATTTAATTCACTGTGTTATGCTTATCAATCATTGTCACTTTAATTTGTATAACAAGTTCATGTTTAAAGTAAAGTCGGTTGATTAATAAAAAAAAAAGGAAAGTTAAAACTTTAATTTTTATGTAGTTGATTATGACAATTTTTTGTTACAAGTTCCGATTAAAAGAGTTTTTTTTATTATACATTTAGTTCAAAATCTAAGATTTTTATTTTGATTAAGAGCGATCAAATCTAATTACATAAAGCCAAAATTTTTCTGAGTAATAATTTGATGCCAATATTATATTGGAAATATTTTTTTTATTATTTCTTTATATATGTTTGTAGGACACAAGTGGTGTTCTACTTTTTTATTTATTTAACCAGTGCAATTTCTTACAGGAGCCGCGTCTTATTTTGTTAAGACAGGTTTTTGTTAACGAAGGCGATCATTTGTTCTTTGGGTTTCCACGTCCGCCCTTAGAACTGTGCTTTGCAATTATCGTCATTGTCTCAGGACATGGTGGCGCCTATTTGATTTAGCTTAACTTTGGTTTGCAAACAGAATTTGACTTACCCCCCCACTTCTTATTGCTCTACCCAGGAATAGACCCCTAGCTTTGTCGGAAGACTTTGTTCTTTAGCGTCTTAATAAAAAAAAAGACGTTCTAGTCTTTTTGTAAAACAGAAGTCGTTTCAGTGGCACCCATCCAACGTAATGCCTAGCAAAAATAGTTACACTGGCGTCACAACGTGAGGCCAGCCAACATCAGAAATTCGTATCAATGGCGCTAGCCATCATAATGCTTATGCGAGTGCAACTGATAATTTGGGTAATGCTTTTGGTAATTTATGCACTGTTGCATGCTTTTGCTTATTTAGATATTTATTATTTATTTATATATTTATTTTATGTTTATTTATATACCTACATTATATTTATACTTATTTTATATTTATATTTTTGCCTGTATATTTGTTCTGTGGCTTAATTTTATTTGCTAGACGTTTTGCCGCCAATTTTTGGTGGCAGTATATTTAGGAAAGAAGATTGTACTTATAATATGTAAGTTAGGGAATGATAGGGAACGCTAGGGACAAATTTAGGATGAAATTTGAAATAAATATTTAGACCAAGGAGGACAAATTTATAAATATATATAACAGTCAAAATAGCTGGATTCACTATTAAACATTTGGCGAATACTTAGAAAATTTGACCCCATTTTTAATATTAGCTAGCTACATTTGGATAGTTTTAAGACGACCCTTCAGGTCGAACTGGTAAGCAGAGCTGGCAGCTGCTATCCGGTATTACTGATCTCTCCCCATTTATTTTTGCGCGTGTCTTGTGGATCGGGCTAACTCCAGAATCAACGCTAGGGATACCATTCTTTAAACCCCATTTTTAGTTTCAGTTTGTTAGATTTTTATTTAGTATTGATTAACCTGAAGTTAAATAAAATTTGGAGCACGTTTACTTTTTGCGTTAAAACCCAATGTAGTACTTTAGAGTGGAGCATTGGGGACGTGGCCGCAAGCATAGCGGCCCTTAATTACATTATAATGCAAAATCGGCTCCTTGTATCTAGCTGGGTATTGTAAAGACATTTAGGATGTTTAAATAGAACTAGGTATGTTAAATAGAAACAAGAAGTAAGGATGTGTGCTGTCTTGTTATTTGTTTTGTTTGAGCTATACTTGATCTGCCGGTTGTCGAACTTGCAAACACCTGTTTCTGTCAATGTTGCTTGGGGAAGCCGATCTCGACTGCGGAGACGTAATTAAGAATATTTAGATGGAAGTAAGTTACGAATAACTTTGAATACGTATTTATAAGATTTGCACATGCTTCCTTGTTTCCAGATTATGATGGGCGGAGCCTATACTCTAGACGGCTTTCTCAAGTTATTACCGATTTTCGACCGCCAATGGTTAGGAACTGGGAAGGAATTGTTGGTAATATTTATACTTATAGAGCTACGTAGGTTATAGTTAGTACTAATTGTATCACATTAGTCATGTTCATAGTATACATACAGCATGGGGTTTTAGTCTGAAAAATGTAAAGCAGTAAATCAAATTTATCTGCCTCTCTTTGAATGCCTGTCTCTTAAGCATCCCTGTTGGACTTTTGGTACACCAGATCGTTTTTTTTTCAAAATCTTTTGAAAAAATCTAGTGAAAGAGCTGGGGGATGGGTTTCAGGTGGAACAAATCATCCTTTGACAGAATACTGCACGAAAGCATTTGAAAGACGCTACGTGTGTTCATACAAGTTTCTGAAAATTGTTTACTACTAGGATTTTGAAGGACCTATATTCTTATTTTGTAATTAACTACTGGCATCTGGCAATATTCACAACAAATTTGGTAATTATGCAATTGCTAATTGCGTTCGATTAGGATGTTTAACTAATTCCCTTGTAGTTAAGAAAATTACTAATGGTTATGAATAGGTGCAATTAATCGGGTATAATTCGACTGTAAAGCAGTTGAAAGTAGTTCTGTAATTCAATGTGTGTTTAGGCAACTTTTATTTTGTCGAATAAAGCACTCTAATATTAACTTTATTAGTGTACCGTGCGATATGCTATTAATCTTTGGAGCACTCTCTATTCAAAATCGGATACAAAGTTAATGAAATTTTTATTTACCTTGCCTCTTTTTTCTTGATGGCAACCATGGTTGTGGAAAGTTTTCATGTTAGCTCAAATTTGATACAATTGTCTGGGTTTCTCTGTATCAGCATCAACGAAGTTGCGTATATTATAAAATTCACGTGCTTTACATTCGTCCGAAAGAAAAATGCATGCACATGATAAACACCATTCAGTGCTCAATGTTTTTGACGTACCCGGAAAACCTTGACGAAACAGTATCCGCAAAAATGATTTTAATCGGAATGTGTCGAAATTGTATAAGATCATGTGTTATGTGTGTTTTTTCGCTGCGGTTACTCCAGTCTTTACCAAGCATAACCTGCCATACCAGTTTTTATACGAAATAGGATGGTTCCTGCGGTATATGTACACATTCCAAGTTCTTGCCACGACCATTGCAGCTTCAGTGAATGGTTTAATGGATAATTTATATGCTTGCATTATATACAGCGCTTATGTGCAATTAGAAATTTTAGCTGAAAAAATTGTTTATGTCCAAAATGATTTTAGAACCGATGTCGAGCCCGGTGAAATTTGTGAACAAATCAATACCGAACTTACCGAAAACTTAAAACAATGCATTTTTCATCATCAAACAATCATTGAGTAAGTGCTTATAGAAATGATTAATGCACAATTTTTTCTAGGTATGTATATTGAATGCATTGATGCTGTATTCAGCTTCGGCGCCATCGCACAATTTGTAGCGAGTGCTATAGTGATATGTGTCACCCTTTTCAACGTTTTGGTATGTTATGAACAAACCTCATCTAACCTCCGTATATAATTCTTTTTAGTTACGCTCTAGTATAGCACAAACGTGTCTGATGGTGAGCTGTCTAATTGCTGCTTTATTAGAATTGCTCATAATACTGCTGGTTTGGAAATGATCTCTTACTTAAGGTCAGTTGTTATTTACTACTCCCAACAATACACAAGGCAATATTAGAGATTTCTTTACCTCCTTAACGTGAAGGTTATAAATAATGCAATTCATCGTAAGTTGGATCAAACTTAGACACAATGCTTTGAAGCATAAGCTGAATCGTTAACCTGCATAATGGTCGACCGTAACAGATTCTAATTTCGAGTAAATAGAATTAAATAAATCGCGTGAAGTAAGCCACCCCCAACTTTTGAAAAAAATACCTTTCTATAGCCCATTCGTTTGCACATGTATGTACATCCGGTATTTTTATTTGCACACTTTTCGTTTAAAAATTATTCAAGAAACAATGGGGGGAGGGGTCACCTTCACACTGGCCCCCGACTTTCAGAAAATGTATTTTAAACCGAGAAATTAATACATCATCGTTTGCACATGTATACGCATCTATTACTTTTGTTTGCACACCTTTCGTTTAAAAGTTATTAAAGAAATCATTGGGGGGAGGCAACTTCACACTAGCTCCCCGACTTTCAGAAAATTCATTTTAAACCGACGTAAGTGATAGATCTTCGTTTGCACATGTATGCACATCTATTATTTTCGTTTGCACACTTTCAGTTTAAAATTTATTGAACATTCAGCTCATAGGTCTCGCTATACGATAGCTACTGTTGAAAATATTAAAAAAATTGTTACAATGAACCACAATTGATACCCTTTCGTTTGCACATTATGAAACACGTCAACTTTTTATTTGCACGTCACTGCAAGTCAAAAAAATTTTAATTTAATCAGGGGGGTGGGCTTACTTCGGTAATGTCAAATATCGCATTAATGCTAAATACTAACATGTGATGATGTAAATTAGAACATCTTTGTTTGGGCATTACTAGTTCAACGGGAGTGCGGTTAGCATTTGGTTCCATCAAGGTGCTTAATTATTAAGCGTCCAGTTGTCTCTTACTTGTGAGTGTGTATGTAAAAAACTTTAATAATAGATTTAACAAAATATGCAATAACGTTTCACTGACATTAAATTGGAATGATATACTTAAACATACAAAAAATAAAAATTTGTGTAATATTATAAAATAGAAGCATATTTAATGAAGAATAAAAGGATATTTTTATTAACAATATATGAAATTATATTAAAAGTATATATGAAACGTAAACAGTTTATATGAAAGTATATGTTATAAATGAATATATCAATTTTATAAAAAAAATTTTCTTTAATAATAATAATAATAATAATGTTTATTGCCCAACAGCCTTAGCCACATTACAGGACATCCAACAAACCATAATTATGTACAACTTATAATTATTAAAACTGAGAATAATTATTAGAGTTACAATTAAAGTTAAAAAGTAACTGTTACAAACCAAGTTTTAGAGAGTAAACATCATTTAGCAGAAAGCTCTTCAAGAATTTTTTGCAGGCTATCAACATTTATATCAACATTGCCACATATTTGATTAAAACACATGTAATATACGGGAGATTTTAACAACATATTTGTTTTACAGGCTGAGAGATAAAACACTCTATTATTTCTATTAATTCTACTGTTACGTCTAGGAACCAAAAAATTTAGTTTATATCCATAATATACGGACAGTCTATATTGTCATGCATGATCTTATAGAGAATGGTGATACTTAAAGCAATCTTTCTAGATTCACAAGATTTTAGATGAAAGATGCTTAACAGTGTTTCATGGTCGAAACCTCTGATGGGATAGGTACCATACATTTTGTACCATAAATACTTAAAAAATTTCCTTTGAACTCGTTCTATTAAGATCTTGTGATTACTGTCCAAATGACACTACAGTATTCAAGTTTTGAACGTATACAAGATAAATATAAAGTAATCAGAGCAGAGCGGTTTGACAAATGGTTACAGTTGCGCAAATTAAACCCCAACATTTTGTAAGCAGCAGCAACAATTAACTTAATGTGAGCAAAAAATGACAACTGATGGTCAAACATCACACCCAAATCTTTGGTTTCAGAACACCGAATCAAATTAATTGAATCAATCCTGTACAAGATAAGATTTTAACAGAGCTATATACTTATTACTAAAACCGAAGCTTCTTAACTTTTCCAATAATATACAATGAATGATCCTGTCAAAAGCCTTGAAGAAACATGTATAGACCACATCCACTTGACCATGATCATCTAAGGCTTCTGCGGTGAATTGGGTATAACAACACAAATTGGTAAAGGTAGATCGCCTTTCAATAAAACCATGCTGACTGGGTGAAATATAAGTTTTAATATGACTATAGATATGTTGTAATAAGACCAATTCAAATACTTTTGCAAAGTTTGATAAAATGGCTATTGGCCGATAATTAATTATACTGGAAGCATCACCAGCTTTGTACACAGGATTAACTCGTGCTATTTTCCATACACTGGGGAAAGTACTAGTCTTTAGACCTAAATTAATTATAAATAGTAGCGGTTGAGCTAAAACCACTGCACAATCTTTAATTAAAAAGCTCGGCACCTGGTCCATACCGGCTGTGGGCTTATTTTTTAATTTACGAATAGCAGCTATGATGTCATCTTCAGTGACACTGTCCAGATTAATGTGCGGCATGGCTTGTTAATACCCAATGAGACAGCTTCTTCATTACATTGTATACCTCTGATATCTTCCTGCTTATGTTAGACAGAGCAAAAATAGTCTTTAAATCCATTTACAATCTGTTGCGGTGTGTCATGAATGATATTTCCAACATTGAGTACACCTGGTATTGTGCTAAAGCTTTTTCTGCCTCTTATAAATGACCAAAAACTTTTAGAATCTGCATTAATAGAGTTTTCTGCATGAGTCAAGTAGCTGATATAAGCCTCCTTGATTTTGATTTTGATTATGATTTTGATTTTGATTTTGTTTTTGATTTTGACTTTGACTTTGATTTTGACTTTGATTTTGATTTTGATTTTGATTTTGATTTTGATTTTGATTTTGATTTTGATTTTGATTTTGATTTTGATTTTGATTTTGATTTTGATTTTGATTTTGATTTTGATTTTGATTTTGATTTTGATTTTGATTTTGATTTTGATTTTGATTTTGATTTTGATTTTGATTTTGATTTTGATTTTGATTTTGATTTTGATTTTGATTTTGATTTTGATTTTGATTTTGATTTTGATTTTGATTTTGATTTTGATTTTGATTTTGATTTTGATTTTGATTTTGATTTTGATTTTGATTTTGATTTTGATTTTGATTTTGATTTTGATTTTGATTTTGATTTTGATTTTGATTTTGATTTTGATTTTGATTTTGATTTTGATTTTGATTTTGATTTTGATTTTGATTTTGATTTTGATTTTGATTTTGATTTTGATTTTGATTTTGATTTTGATTTTGATTTTGATTTTGATTTTGATTTTGATTTTGATTTTGATTTTGATTTTGATTTTGATTTTGATTTTGATTTTGATTTTGATTTTGATTTTGATTTTGATTTTGATTTTGATTTATTGATTTTATTTTGATTTTGATGATTTTGATTTTGATTTTGATTTTGATTTTAATTTTGATTTTGATTTTTGATTTTGATTTTGATTTTGATTTTGATTTTGATTTTGATTTTGATTTTGATTTGATTTGATTTTGATTTTGATTTTGATTTTGATTTTGATTTTGATTTTGATTTTGATTTTGATTTTGATTTTGATTTTGATTTTGATTTAAAGGATGCTCTGCTACTTTTATGTAAGCTAGAACACTTGGTTTAAATAAGAAGCGTGATGCTGTTGATGCATGCAGTAGTGTACGTTTATATTTAATATCGTCATATTCTTTACAAGCCTCTGTTTCTCCGTAACAATACGCAATATTTATAATGACCTGTGTTCTGCTCTTCATTACCATTGTAAGAAACAACTAATAATTTGTATCTGATATTTTTTATTTGTACATTTGTAGGTATTTCAGATAACGGAATGTTTTTCGTTTGATCTGAAAATCCCATCACTGATAACAGTGTGCTGTGGTATGCATGATCGAAGTCGCATAATAAATGTACGTTGGGAATGATTTCATGGGATATTGTAGCTTCGCAACTTTTGCATGGGATTTCTTTATTTGAGAAGAAAACATCGATAGATTTTTGTAATCCACTATCCAAACCACATTGAAGAATATGCTTTGAGTATATTTCTGCTATAGGAATGTTACTAGTTTCCTCGTGTTGACAATCGATACATTTTCTTTTCTGTTTAGCACGCGGTGCTTCAACTAGCAACTTCGCAATTAATGTGGAGATATTGCAAGTGCAATTGATAACATTGTCTTCGTTATCGAACAATGGTAATAAACAAGAAATTCTGTTAAAATAGATGGCGTTGCTAATACCATTAACATTATAATTTGAATAAGAGCC
This sequence comes from Platerodrilus igneus, assembly GCA_036346225.1. Lineage (NCBI taxonomy): Eukaryota > Metazoa > Arthropoda > Insecta > Coleoptera > Lycidae > Platerodrilus > Platerodrilus igneus. The sequence goes on from JARFIW010001125.1 coordinate 1,191,100, forward strand.
GCTACATTTGCGGCCACGTCCCCTATGCTCCACCCGAAGGTACTACATTGGGATTAGCGTTGATTTTGGAGTGTGTCCGATCAACAAGACACACGCGAAAGTAAAAGAGGAGGGATCCGTAATAACGGGTAGCAGTCGCCAGCTCTGCTTACCGATGCGACCTGAAGAGTTGACTTAAAACTATCCAAAGCTAGCTAACTAATTAAAAATGGATTCAAATTTCTAAGCATTCGCCAAATATTTTAATAGTGAATCCAGTTATTTTGCATGCTCTATATATTTACAAATTCGTCCTCGCTGGTCTAAGTAATTTAGCCTAAATCCGTCCCTAGCTTTCCCTATCATGCCCTAACTGATTTATATTATAATTACAATCTTCTCTAGTACATTCTTCCTTCCTATTAAAATGCTGCCACCAAAAATGGCGGCAGAACGTCAGAAAAAACAGTTCAAGCCACAAAATAATATAATACATGCAAATACATATAAAATATATATATCATCATATATACTTCCTATTCTGGAACAGATATATAAACAGATATATAAACAAATAAACATCTAAAAGCATATGCATGTAACAGTGCATTTAGCAGAAGCATCACCCAAATAAATTATCAGGTGCACTCCTATAAGCATTTTGTCGGCTAACGCCATTACACACAAAAACGTGCGTGTTAAATTATTTCAAAATCTTCTTATTAATACATATCAATGCTTATGCGAGTACAACCGTGACAATCTTATTCTTTCCTTAATTACAAATTTTTCCAGCATCCGAGGACCTGGTCGTCTGCCTACGTCTATTTGTTTCTTACTTTTAGGGGAATGGTTATGCACTGTTATAAACCTGGAGGGTATGCACTAAACGTTCTGGGGGGTTTTTCACAATCACTATCACTTTAGAAGTCCTGGGAGGAGCGCGGTTTCACTTTAGTTTATTTCTTTATTTATTACACTTTTTTTATATTAATGAGGTTTTCTGATTTAGTTTGTTATTATTTATTTGTATTAGTTTATTATTGATTTTCTGCGCGTAGATGGTTGTTATAGCGATTGCTTTAGTGGTGTGAGGGTTCGCCGTGCATATTAGACTTTTGATTATTATTTTTATATTATTATTATTATTTTATTTTATATATATTTTTTTATTTTCTTCTATCATCTTTTTAACAGGTTATGGTTATCATGCTCATATCATTTCTCACGCCAAGTCAAAGTTAAAGTATTCCAATCCTCCATCCGCCCTCCCTTCACCTTCCGATATACACGCGATTAACACCGTCCAATCTCGCAACCCTTCCCGAAAATTCTTTGAAGGCGGTCCGGCCCACTTCCCCGACTTCCTCTAGGTTCTTTGACCATGCTAGCCCTGCGATAGATAATTTCATATCAGCTTACTCCCGATTTGCCACCTCTAGTGGACAGTCGAAAAGCGCGTGCTGTGCGCTTTCTGCGCCCTCACCACACTCGCAGCTGTCATTATCGGTTAAACTGAATCTTTGTAAATACGCTTTCAGGGCGTCGTGCCCTGTTAACAGTTGCACCATTTTATGATCAAACTTCACCTAGATCTTACCTCTAGTTTCTATCCTCGGTATGAATTTGTGGATCAGCCTGGCTGTGGCAGCGTTGTTCCACCTTTCTTCCCATTATCGGATTGACTTTTCGCGTAGCTTTTTTTTAATTATAGACCTCGGTATCGACGAATGTGATATTCGAAAGTCGCCCGTCGGGGCCTCTTTAGCTAATTCATCAGCCTTATTGTTTCCTATGTTACCATCGTGCGACCTAACCCAACAGATCTTTAAACGCCGAAACTCGAGCGCCGTATGGGGTATCCTGCAGACGTCCACCTTGAGATCTGTCGAGGTGTTCATGTTTGTTGAAGCTGTCAGCGCTGATATACTGTCGCTGATTATATAATATTCATCTCTGCTCGCGTGGTTAATTACGTAATCGATAGCCTTTCGTATGACTATCAATTCGCACTGGAAGATAGTGCTCCAGTTCGCAAGTTTGGTTTGAAACCGAAACACCTCCCTTTCCGGCTTAAATACGACAAACGCCGCGCCTGCTTGCCCGTCATCCATGCGTAAACCGTCCGTATAAATTCTGATACCCGTCGCGTCCCTATCGCCTTCTACAAACTCGATTCCTCTAATATCGGCCGGGTGTCCCAACTCCGATACAAAGATCTTTCTCGCTTCCTCCCTACTACCAAGATGAACATTTTCGATAATTTTGCGCCCTTTCCCTATATTTATCAATCTCCTATCTCTAATCTCCCTAACGACATATTCGATAGGGATAGTCCTACTGATCACCAGAACCGCCTCCGTGGAGGTGGTCTTGTACACCTTGACCGCTTTCACCTCGGTTATGCGTTGTACGCTCGTCAATTGACGCATCTCCTGGACTTAATAACCTTCCGCCCATACAATAGCTGCGTACAGCAATGCCTGCTCATTTGCTCTGGCATAAATCGTCCTCAGTGATTAGCCCTTGAAACCCCAGTTTATTTTCCCCGCCGCCATCATTTTGTTAGATATTTCGCTGCCGTTGATTTTAACGTACTGCACGTGAGCTTTCCAATTTAACTTATGGTCAATCTTTACTCCGAGATATGTAATTGCTGCCTTAAATGTTATTTTCTCTCCTCCCAGCTCTAGTCTAGGGGGTCGCTATCCCGGTTTCTTTTCGAAATAAAGCGCCTCTAACTTTGCGGTGTTAAATTTTAATTTTTCCGCCTGCGACCATGTGTAGTTTATTAAGCGTCTCGTTCGATTTTGTGCGCATATTCATTAATAATCTCGATCTGACAATTAAAAGCACATCAACAGCAAACCGAACGATTTTGAGCATCCTGTGAGCAACTTGACTCTAAAGACGCTCTCACACAACAACTTCTAAAATGTGCGACCAGAGCATGACCCCAGCGGGCATTCCCTTTCCACCTCGCGCGACAGAATAACTCTTGACTAAAAACATCAAGTTTCGCGGACAACCCCTATTTTATAACTCACAAACAATCAATAGCCGCCAGGCAGCAACAAATGCTTCTAAAATGTCCAAAGCAACAACGACACTATACTCCTTTGCATCTCTTGCCTGCTTAATTTCCCTGACAACAAACTCTAATGCGTCGATAGTCGACTCTCTCCATAAAACCGAACAGTCGGTTATTAAAATCGCCGCTGTCTCGCACTAATTGCTCAACTGGCGTAGTGATAATGCGATCCAAAGCTTTCCCCAGCACCGGTAGTAGGCTAATTGGACGATAGCTGCCCAGGTCTGACGCATACGCGTTTTTAGGTTTAGGCATGAATTTCACGTTCTGGACCTTCCAGCAACGCGGAACGACGCCCCTTTCTAGACAAAGATTAAACAACCCGGCAAACACACACGGGCTAACAAACACGCCTACAGAGCAGCGTCTGAAGTGATTCCGTTATGCCCCGGTGCCTTCCTAGGGTTCATCCTCCTAAGAGCCCTGACGACTTTGTGAACTAGAATTGCCTTATCGGCACTTGTTCCTTGCGCCTCTGTAGCTTCCCGACGTACTCAATCGTGTGACCCCTCATTTTCCTCGGGATTATCCGAAGTGAAGAGTTTCTCTAATAAATATTCCGCCGTGGTTTTGAAACCTTCCGTATATTCGCCATTTGTCTTTCTTATGTTACCGTGCGCGATTTTCTGTTGTTTACCCCTTATTACGCGGTATGTGGTTCCTCAAGGTTCTTTCTCTGAGTTTCCCGTGCAGAATTCTTTGAATTTATTTGTTCGCGTTTCTTTTATTAATAGCTTATATTTGCAGTAACTTTGATTGTATTCCATTTTCCGTTGTTCTCCTATTTCTCTCGAGGCGCGTTGATAGCGGCGCCTTAGGTTACGCGTTTCTCCCGCATGGTACTTAGTTCCAGGGTTCACCAGGATACGCTATTTTTAAATGTTTTGTTTCGCGGCATGGGGTACGATGACGCGTCTACCACCGCGTCGTTTAAATTTTCCGCGAGTGTTTCTTCTTCGTCTGCCTCTCGGTAGTTAAATAGCTCGTTTTCGAGCGCAGGGATTCTTTTGCCAAATTTTTGTTTAAACCGCTCCCAATTTGCTTTTGTATTACAGAACCTTGGAAATATAGTTAGCTGCTCCTTTGTGCTTGTTTTGGTCTCAACGTCCCATGTTATTAAAATTATGGTCAGAGAGCATTTCCTCGTCCGACCTCAATTTCCAATTACAAATGATTTCTAACATCTCGTGCGAGGCTGCAGTAATACCAATAAAACTGCTGCCTCTATGCCCCTCAAACGTAGGTGAATCATTAGTTTTTATCACACTAAGATCCCATTCCGTTAAAAGATCGGCAACCTGTGAACCCCTATTGCCTTCTATAGGGCTACCCCATAGTGGCGGCTTGGCATTAAAATCCCTCCCGATAATTAGATTTTTATTCCTACCGATTTTACGAAGAATTCCTTCAATTTAATTTATTAAGTCCTCTGTTTGAGGATATTTTCACCGGGAGTCGACCGGCGGAAGGTACGCGCTAATCACGAAAAACGTGTTTAATCCGGTTTTGATTTCGACCGTCGTTAGAAATTCGTTTGATAAGATATTTAATATAATTCCGGCACACGCCCCATTATTTATTACTAATCCGCTGCGCGGTCGTTCGCTGTTCGCGTTTAAGACGGTAAACCCCCTCCCAAAACCTGTTATTTTATGGCCATACAGGTGCGGTTCCGGTATGAACCCGATATCGATTTTGTTTTCGTTCATTAATTTAACGAAATTATTTGTGGCCCCTTTGCCCTTGCCTAAATAAATTTGCACACATTTAATTTTCGAGCTTCTCGGAACATGGTCTAATGGCCTAGGATCCATAGTCGATGTTCCTGGTAATGACCGTGCATTTATATTTCCAATGCTCCACCAGAAGGTACTACATTGGCCAGGAGGCGAGTTTTTTGTTGCCTGAAATTTAGAATTTTGCCGAACCCTTGTCGTTCCAGGCAAGGTAGGGATCTTTAACGTGCGTGACAACACTCACACACGGGACCTCCATTTAACCTCTCATCCGAACGAGGGCGTAATTTTTGTGAAAAATGCTCACCTGTCATTTTTCAAGCAGTCGGCCGTGTCGGGATTTCTGGTAATGACCGCCTGCAAACGTTGCATCGTTGGGCACTGGCTGGACTTGGCGTCGTGACGAGTGTCGACCCTGACACTACCAACCCTATCGTTCGACCTCGCATAAACAACACAACAAGACACTGCCCGCCTACAGTTCTTGTACTCATGCCCCACTTCGGCAAAGTTACCGCAAAACTGCACCCGCTCTTTACTCTCCGCTGACCTATGACCGAACTCGTAAGAACGATAACACTGCACCATCGAGAAGTTTTATTATAATTTGAATAAGGGCCGCTATACTTGCGGCCACGTCCCCAATGCTCCACCCGGAGGTACTGTAACAATTTTATTTTAGCAGTAAAGGAACATACTCATTAAACGTACCATGAATATTGAAATACCTTTATTAACTAATATAAAGATTCAAGTAACAATCAAATTTTTATAATATTGCTATATCTAGGATTAGTAGTCTATTTGTTTCGGAGTTCGGTGCAAATCCACAAGCCACTAGCGCGCGCGTGAGAGGTTCGAGAACCACACTTATGATCCTCCCACCTTGCAGGAGCGCGGCGAGCGCACTCGTCGATAGTTAGGGCAGCGTGAAGATGCATTCAAAAAGAATGACGAGTGACCTCCGGGTCGCTTTAATTTGGTGAAGCACTTCCTGAGTAACGGTTAGTACTTAATCCATATATTGCATATTCGTTATCATATTAGCTAATTTAAAATTTATTTAGCGCAAGCAACCATACGTTAGAAAAAGCCACCATACGTTAGAAAAAGCAACCATACGTTAGAAAAAGCCACCATACGTTAGAAAAAGCCACCATACGTTAGAAAAAGCAACCATACGTTAGAAAAGCAACAATACGTCGGAGATTGCAGCGATAAATTAGAAAACCGCACGACCGCTTTGAAATAAAATTAGACAACGGAGGAGTACGCTGTGAATAAAAGATGCCGTGAACCAATGTAAGAAGTCCGCTTCGCTCTTGCATCTGTGTTGAGGCATGGAAAGCAAGCATATTTGACAGCAGGCCCCGCTCTGCGAAGTTGTTTCCATTGCAACCAAGGACGACAGCCGGTATTTGGGTTCGTAATAGAATTAAGAATTTCCTCAGTACTTCCTTCTGAAAGTACATTATTTCGTTTTGTTTGTTAGATGTACAAAATTGTTATTCAGTTTACCTGTAATTAAGCTGGTTTTCCCCAGTATCAAAATTTGATTTCACTTAGTTTTGTAAAGATGTGACTACATATGGCTGCAACGTAAATTAACAGCTGCTATTACGTCACCTGTTTATTTGAACAATGCCGTCAACAATTGCATAATGGCTAACAGATGTTTAACATTACAGTACTGCCACTTTTGATAAAATTAGAGAATATCTTGGTGATTCTATTAACTTCAGACTAATTTTAATTTTGTTAAATTAATGAGAAAATTTCATATATTCATTTGTAAGTGACCTACACAGATCTGGTTGGGTTATAAAAAAACCTTAATATTGTTAGTTACACTGAAGTGTAATATATTTGAGTAAGGATCAGTTGTTAAACCTTACAACAATTTTGCAAGAATATCACATATTTATTTTATTTAATTATCATGAAATTTTATTTACTGAAACAAAGAAAATTCTTTCTAGTAAATTAATTATCTACATTTAAAGTTTTTTATTCTGATCTGGTTTGATCAGACCTGATAAACAAAACACAGAAAGAGTTAAATTTTTATGATTCCATTATGTAAGAAATATTCTCTATGCATTTTAGATATACTTGAGGGACGCAAATAGTGTTCCCATTTTTTTTAGGTAACTTAACTATTATTCTTTCTTACAGGAGCAGTGTCTTATTCTGTTAAGACAAGTTTGTATGTCAGCGAAGGCGATCTTTTTTTCTTTGGGTCTCCAAGTCCGCCCTTAGAAATTTGCTATGCCATTAATATAAATCTATCTGGACTTGGTGGCGCCTGTTTGTTTTAGTTTGAGTGTGACCCCCCACAGATTTCGACTTACCCCCCCATTGCTCATAGCTCTACCCAAGGAATAGACCCCTAGTTACGTCGGAAGATTTCGTTTTGCAGACACCTAACTTGAAGTATAGTGTTAATAAAGTAGTGCCAGGCTGGTGTTTTTGTAAGTCAAGAAAAATCGTTTCACTGGTGCCGGCAACGTGAGGCCTTTTGGGGCAATCGTTTCACTAGCGCCTATGTGTGAGGCGAGTTGAAGCCACTAGTAGTAGTAGTGTCAGCCTAGTTAGAAAATTTGTTTTTCAAGCAGTCGGCCGTGTCGGGATTTCTGGTAATGACCGCCTGCAAACGTTGCATCGTTGGGCACTGGCTGGACTTGGCGTCGTGACGAGTGTCGACCCTGACACTACCAACCCTATCGTTCGACCTCGCATAAACAACACAACAAGACACTGCCCGCCTACAGTTCTTGTACTCATGCCCCACTTCGGCAAAGTTACCGCAAAAGTGCACCCGCTCTTTACTCTCCGCTGACCTATGACTGAACTCGTAACAACGATAACACTGCACCATCGAGAAGTTTTATTATAATTTGAATAAGGGCCGCTATACTTGCGGCCACGTCCCCAATGCTCCACCCGGAGGTACTACATTGGGTTTAAACGCGAAAATAAACGTGTTTCTTATTAATTCTAACTGATCACGAACCCAAACCCTACGCCAACCAATACTGACCGAATCCACCAAGAAACACCTCCTAGCCTCCGGCGACACCTCGAAAACAACGCTGGTTAACGGATCTCTGGGCATCTTACCTCCAAACCGAAACTTCTCCTTGACCTCCTCCTCGAACCTAAGACCCCTGAAGCGGGGGTTCTGAACAATCAACCTCGTCACGAGCTCTTCTTGCTTCATCTCCCTCTCTACCCCAGGGAGCACGATGCGCGGCCTCCTCTTCTCAATGGTCCTCGCCATTCAATTCTGACATGCCCCGCCCACCGTTGACTGCAACCGCTTGGCGTCCTTCCGACCAGCACACTCGACAACAACGCCACCTCTACGCGTCCGACGTGCTCCGATAACAATAAACCCATCCTTGGCCAGATCAACCTTCTTCTGCAACGTCGCCTTGATGTCTTCTTTGATCCCTGGATTGGCGTCGACACGAACCGCGACTGTCAACGCTGCCTTCTTTGCCACTGCACCTGCATACAAAGCTACCTCTGGGGCCAAGCGACCTCTTGATCCCCCCTTCCCTATTACGACCTGCTCCGACCTAATCGCTGCGGCTGCTACCTCCCTCATAGCCTCCTTCACCTCGCCTCGCACCATCCTAAGACCTCTAACCATCAACAAAAGCTGATTTGCAACGTCTCGGAACTCGTCCGCGGCTTTGCAAATCGCCTTCCTGTTGTCCACGGTGATAGTTGCCGATGTGGCAGGGACCCGCTTGTGTATAAAGACCTGCGCCTTTCTCGCTCGGAATATCAGGATATCTAGTTTGTCTAGATAGCTAGCCGCAACGCTTCCGTCGCTGCTAGTCGACTCACGACGCTGGACTCTCGACGTTGCGGGCGACTCAGGCCCGGCTCCACACACAAGGGCCACCGGCCCCTCCGATTCAACACCACAGACTCAGGCTCCCTTTGCGACACGCCTACCTCCCAGTAGGGGCTGCGACTCCGTGTTCTCTTCCTTAACCGCAACCTCCTTCTCTCCGACCTAATCGACCGCCCCAGCTCCGACTGCTCAGTCGCGAACGACTCCGACCTACCACCCCTCTTCTTCTTCGGCAACGGCTCCTCATCTCGATGGACAACCATGCTGAAAAATCAAATAACAAAAATAACAAGGACAAACAAAACCCCGATCAAAATGCCTTGACGACGCTAAATAAACTCGAAGCTAAGATGTACAGCTAAACGGTAAAACAACAAGTACAAAACAAAAATGTTGCTTCAATAAAAGACATAGATTTCAAATGACTCTTAAACTTCTCTGTATTTATTTATTTATTCCAATTTTATAAACCACCAAAAGAAATTTCAAATTTATCAGAAATAAAATAAAAACTAACGTCAAAATAACAAGGAGGACAAAATAAGATACCAAGCCCAGTAAAAATAGGCAATTAAAAACTTACTCTAACAAAACTGTATTTATTTATTTAAAATTCAAGCTAGCTAATTAACTTAAAAACAAATTATAAAATACTGGACTTTAAATTTAAAAACAAACTAATTAAAACACGCGTTATTGGAATGCGGTACGGGAAGCACTTACCGCTTGTTTACTCGGTGTTCAGTCGACCTTCAAGTGTTACACCACTAATTATATCAAAGATCGACTTTAAGGAACTCTTAAAGTACACGAGTACTTAAAAAATGGAATATATATATTAAAATTATTTTAAAATTTATGGTTTTTAGTTATTTGTTTGATTCAAAAAGGGCCTAGATTTTGGTTTTTAAATTGTTGTTTTATTACACGCACGTTATATAATTTTCCCGAATTTATTTGCTGGTATTACGCAATTTTAGCCCGTTTTACTAGTTTTTTCAATAAATTTATTAAAACGCCTTTTTAAATTATTTTGAATTTATTTGTTGGCTATTTATTTAGTAGATTTTTGATTTATTATCCCGAAATTTAAGTTGATTTATTTTAATACGCGGATTTTAGTTAAATTTTAAGTTAAAACACGATTTATTTATTATTTATTCGGTTTAAATTTTTGTTTTATTTAGTGCCCTATGCACTAAAATTAACGTCACACAATAATAAAAATATACACACTAAATATAAACGCTTAAAATATAATAATAAATCCTATATAAAAACTTACATGTAACCTTTAGTCAGGAACTCTGCAAAACACGTCCGCTCATTTCAAGCGCTAACTAGAAAGCTAATACCATTGACAACATAACACACCACAATCCGGAAGAACACTAAATTTTTGTATTCCCCATTCACTATAGGCTTATAGTTTATAGAATCCGCGTACGCTGTAGTAAATAATTCTGTTTTTGCGTCAAATGCACATGTTGAAGTCATCTGAAAGTTATGTCAGGACACGGTGTTAGGAATTTTCCTCTGTTCTTTATAGTAAAAGATTTTTCTACAATATCATTTAGTGCTTCTTTGGAGGATTTGAACAACGCCAATTTTTCTCTGCATCCAAATCTGCCGGTGTCGACTCGAATGAATATGCAGTAGATATCATGTCAATATCGTGAGCAGAAATGTCCTGTTTTGATATTCTGATCTTTAGGAGATTAATTTTTTTAGCAGCGTGATTATCGACAATTGCCCGTTTAATTTTGTAGATGCTTTCAATCGAGCGTATGTGTTTAATAATGAATTTATCAGCTCGAAAGGGCTTGTCTTTACCGCCAAGGGTAGTATCTTTAATATCATTAAAATACGCTTCTGATATAGCTGACGACTCAGCAAAATGTTTTAATTTATTAATAGGTACCATTACAGTAATCTATAAAATATAATATGTCGTGAATCGTAAAAATGGTCCAACAAATTCTGGGCAATAATATGCATTAAGGTGCTGACCAGATCGTGTTTTAGGGGCCAAAATTTCGGCGTAGCGTGTATCTCGTCAAAATGAGATAAACTATTATCTTCTAAGACAACATCCATTTTATTTAGTAAATGCTAGTCAATATATTCTTCATTATCTTTTTCATTGTAATTGCAAAGTTCGTATAATTTCTAGAAGGTATTCATGTTTATTTGCACATTCGGTGGTTTTATCATCTCACTCACCAAGAGCCACTACTAATAGCGAAAGCAGTATTTTCTCGAATTGTTTTTTTGTTTCAGTAGTACTCAAAAACTTCACTCATCGTAAATAAAAATCTTTTGTTTGCGGAACCTTCCCACGAAAACATTTCCATTTGGGTATCATTTTTATTATATGCACAATATCCAAACGCATGAAACATATAGGTATTGTTTAATTTGCGAAATAGACTCAATCGATCTAGTGGACTGTAATAATTAATCGTTATACTTAATCACGCTTTCTTAAACAAAGATCACTTGAAATGCAAAGCAGATAATACAAATTATTGTAAATAATAATCAAGCTAGGTAACTTGAAATGTTGATACAAAACGAGATGGTCTCACGTTAAACGCCGTTACCCGACTGGTTTGTGTTATGGGAATGATTGGGGCATGAACAATACCCTTAAGCTTTTTTGAAGTAAGCATGCTGCTACATCGTGATGTACAAGTATTTGCCATGTGACAAACTAAATCCAATTCAAGGGCACTGGATTCTCTATCAATAATTGTCCATACTCCTCGCCTTGAACGAATTCTCGAACGCCTTCAATGTAATAACAATAATAAAAATTAATGCAATTAAAGTATATAAACTAATACCAAATTCAATTAAGTCATAGTAAACAGTACGTGTATACAAGTATTCATCACACAATAATGGGCAATGGGCACACTTTTGCAATATCATGTTTTAACAATCTGTTGGCTGTTTTAATCTTAACCACATGCACAACATTTGCAGGGAGGTAAATTTTCATTTTTTACTAATACAAGTACACTTGGTTGCAATTCACAAACTCCACGTTTCCATTTATGACGTTGTAAATCGCACAAATAAAATTTTTACCATAATTTCCAAAAGTTCTGATGTAACTGTTGAATTAGTTGATATCTTGATAACGAATTAAGTTTCACGTCTTCGAAAAACAACGGATCTGATACAGTATTAATGGCCTTACCGATCAAAAAGTGAGAACACGTCAGGGATGCATAATCATTAGGATCGCTGCGTACAGTGGCCTGGAATTCAATGTTGCCTCAACCTGTACGAGTAATGCATAAAACTCTTCGTACGTTAAGATTGTCTCCCCGATCACGCGGAATAAATATGCCTTTACACCCTTGACATTGCTTTTCCATAACCCACCGAAATTTGGTGTACTCGGAAGTATGAAATGCCATGTGATTTCTTCTTGTGCGCAGGAACTAGCTATGATGTCTTGATCATTTTTAATAAATTCAAACAAAAGTTTCAATTTTTTTGATGCACTGATAAAATTTGATGCATTATTCGAATATATGTGAGTTGGCTTGCCCCGACGAGATGCAAATCGTCTTAACGCTACTATAAAAGCTTTAGTTGTAAAGCTCGTAACTAATTTTAAAGGAATCGCTTTGCTAGTAAAGCATATAAACAAGCATATATAAGATTTGTATTGCTTTGAACCGCGGCTTTTTCGGTTTTTCAAGGTAATTGGACCAGCATAATCTAGACCTGTAATTGTAAAGGGACTTGAAACACACACAAGTTTCTGGTAAATCGGCCATAATTGCATCTACTTGAGTTGGTATATATCGAAAGTACCTTATACAATTTTTTACAATAGTCTTTACAATAGACATGCCAGATATAGACCAATAATTTTGGTGAACCGTATATAAAAGAAGTAGCGGACCCGCATGCTGCAATTTTGCATGTTCGTGCTCAAAAACTAACCGAGTACATTTATGTTTATTGCCTAGCAGAAGTGGATGTGTTTCATTATAACTTAGAGAAGAACTTTTTAACCGTCCATCCACGCGCAACAATCCATTTGAATCGATCAGCGGTGCTAACGATTACAATCGATTCTTAACCTTAACATCTTTCTAAGAAAGAATCATTTTGATTTCTTGTGCAAATGTCTTACCTTGGGCTAATTTCACTACCTTAATTCTACTTTCATCTAACTCCAAGACACTTAAAGAACCAGTTTCCTTGTTTGGACGTCTGAGATTATGGATAAATCGACAGCAATATGCCATTACCCGAATTAATTTCGAATCACGAGAAACTCGTGAAAATAGATCCAAAGGCTCATTAATAGTTGTGGTAAGTGTTTTTTGTTTTGACCTTAGTTCAGGAAGATCACACGAATTACTGAATTTGAAAGGATCTGGTTGATAATCGTGGAGTTGGAGAATGGAGAGTCTCTTACACCATAAGTCGCAATGTGCGAGCTCATCAAGTTGTAATCTTCGTGTAGCTACATCTGCTGGATTTTGGTTCGTACTTACATAATTCCATCTATTAATATCAGTCAGGTGTCTAATCTCAGACACTCGATAGCCGACGAATACTTGAAGCGCCACAAAGTTCGAGTCTAGGTACTGTAATGATTCGTAAAGAAGTAACCTTTGTTTATATGTTTGGAAATGCTCTCCGTGCCTTGTAGTGTTACATACCTGTTCCTGCAGTAGCTCCTGAAAGAATGGTATAGTTGTGTTCGACAGTTTAAGGTCGTAAGTCTTGTAAAAAGTGAAGGCCACCAAAAGTTATTAAATGCGCTTTCTATGTCTACTAATATTAATAAGACGTGTTTTTTGTGTGATTGCTTGATGGTTTGTATTGCTTGGTTTATGGCGTTTTCGGTCGATTTGTTTTCTGTGAAGCCGTATTTTCTTGGATGTACTTTTGTGGTTTGTCTGTGGTCCTGTATTCGTTTACATAATAGTTTTTCATACGTTTTTCCTAGCGTGTTTAAAATGCATATGGTCGGTAAGAGCCTGGTTGTTTGGGGTTTTTACCTTTCCCTTTGGGGATAATCACGACATTCGCCTGTTTTCAGATGTTCGGAAAAACAACTTGTCGTATGCATTCATTGTATAGTGCTGGGAACGTCGGTGTTAATTTATCTTGTAGCGCTATGCCAATCTCCGCAAGAATTCTATCCGATCCGGGCGTTTTCCTGCTCTTATATTGGCATAGTGCGTATCTCATTTCGTCTTCTGCGAAAGGATCTAAGTTGTCACCTTGTCTGTTCCATGGTCGGTTACCTAAGTGGTTTCTGTCGATTACTCCTTGTCGTCTGAGTCGTTGTTTGTTAGTGTCGTCTTCAACATTATCAACAGGCAAAAGTGTTTGTAATAGTAGTGTCGCAGTTTCACCCCAGTCTTTTGTGTATGTACCGCCTTGTTTAATTAAAGCCGAATAAGTCATCGGTGGTTTGATTTTACCCTGAGTGAATTTATAGGGTATTCCCTAAGCGTCAGTTTGTAAGTGTCTTTTCAGGAATAATTCCCATGACCTCCTCTTCATGTCAGTCAGTTCTTTTTGGTATATGTCTTTTAATTGTCGGTAATTTGTTAGGTGGTATGCTCTTTCGGCCGGTGTCAGGGAGTTTTGGTATCCTTTTTTCGTTCGCTGTGGTTCCTTTTTTAGGTTTTGTAAGCGTCTTGTCCATTGAATTGACTTTGTGTGTCGTGTTTTCTGTTGTTTTGGGAGCACCTGCCCCATTGTCTGTCTAATTATGTTAGTGAGTAGTTTTGTATAGTCGTAGACGTTTTCGTCTAATCTTATGTATTGTGGGGGTACAAATGTGTCCCTCAGTTTGTTCCAATTTGCGTTTCGTATTTTGTATCGTTGTACTTTGGTGAAGTTTTGAGGTGTGTCAAAAGGCCTGGTTGTCATGTTAATGTTGAACGTGATTAGGTTGTAGTCGCTGACAGTTTGGTGTTCTAATACCTGCCAGTCTTGTATGTAGTTGTACGCCAACCCATTTGTCAGTGTAACGTCTATGTTTAATTCCTGTTCCTGCATGGGTGTTGTATGTGGATGGGTTATTAGGAAGGTTGATTACTTCGAGTTGTAGTTCGTTAATCAAGTTTTGACTTGTTCTCCGCGTTCGTCCGTGAGGGAACTGTGCCACATCAGAGATTTTCCATTTACGTCTGCCATAATAACTATTGGTTTGTTATTGTAAGTGTGTAATATGTTGCGTATGTTGTTTATGTACGGCTGGGGATCCAGTCTGTACTGGAAGTAGCTTGTTACCAAGATCCACTTTCCAATCCGACCGTTTGAGACCTCTAGACATGTACAGTGTTCTCCGCTGTATCGTTGGGATGTCTTGATTGTCAATGTGGGATCAAAAATGACCACTGCCGTTTGTGGGTTTCTACCTGTATGTATTTGTCTTGTCCTGACTGGCATGCTTGGAAACTTCCCTTGCACCAGATAAGGTTCCTGTATAAAAAGTGCATGTAATCGTAAGGTTTCGGCTAGTTGTCTAAGCTCTTTCATTACAGTTGCACAGTGCATGGCATTTATTTGGCCAATTCTGATCTTTCCGTCGTCCATTAGGGGTAATATGTGTTTTTTGCTGCATTCTGGTTGTTGCTTGTGTTTGTGTGAGAGTGTTGTGTGTGAGTGTAGGTTCGTATTCCGTTTGTGGGTGGGTTGCTATTTTGTCTGTGTGCATGTTCTCTTGTATTGTTTGTTGAATATGTTGTCGATACGTGATTGCACTTGCTTTGTTCCTTTGAATTTGTGAGGGTTGTTTGTGTTTAGTTTGGTTAGGTTTACTGTTCATAGTCGGTTTTTTGTATGAGTCTGTCCATTAACATTTTGTGGGTTGGGCAATCTTTAGGGTTAGAAGCGCACTTTTTGTTACGTTTTAAGCATGGTATGCAAACTGAGGGTTGTCCGTGCTTGGGGCAGTCTGCCCTTTTGTGCTTGGAGTCTTTTTCCCCACAGTGTTCACATGTATCGGTGGTGCGTGTGCAATGTTTCGTGACGTGTCCTAGATCGAGACATCGTAGGCATTTGGGTACTACTAAAAAGTCTTTCACTGTAACACAGCGATATTCGATATAGAGTTTCCCTAGATTTATTAATACAGTATTGCCCGAAATAAACAGTACTGAAACTAAGTTGGCGGTGTTTTTATGCGTGCGCTGTCACACTCAAGTTAGCTAGTATAGACCTGTCAAGTAAACCTCAAACAAGTAATTAGTAGGGCCTAATTGTTAAAAATGGTGTTAAGTACAGAGGAGAAAGTGTTTCTGGTAGAGCATTATTTTCGTTCATACGGAATCGGCCGACGTAATGGTGCAAGTTTGCTATACGTGTCTGATCAATTCACACAAAGGTTTAATAAACGTTCTCCAAGTAATGCTGTAATTTTGAAGGTTATTGAAAAGTTTAGAAATACAGGTAGTGTATTGTGCCAACGAAAAGGAAACTCAGGGCGTCCCAGGACAGTTAACAACAACAATAACCATGAACGTGTTTTTGAGCAAATCTTAGAAAATCCGAAAGTCAGCCAGGCAAGGACAGCGTTACAACTTGATTTAAAAGAACTTCCTTTCAAAGAATCCTGAAGGAGCTGGGTACATTTTCGTATGTGATTCAGGTACATCAACAACTACATCCTCGGGATTATCACAGTAGAGTGGAATATTGCGACAGAATTCTCGCGTTACAGTATGAAAATCCTGAATTTTTGAAAATGTTTGGTTTTCAGACGAAGCACATTTTCACTTGTCAGGCTATGTGAATCGTCGCACAAATCGATTTCTGGGCTTTGCCAGACCCGATGAGGTTCAAGAGGTTCCATTTACATAGTGAAAAAGTGAGTGTCTGGTGTGCTGTTTTCGGACACGGAATCATTGGTCCGTACTTTATCGAAGAGAATGGTAGGCAAGTCACACTTAATCAACAGAGGTACAGACAAATTTTAACACGATTTATCCCTGATCTACGTCAATTCTGTCGTGCACGTAACTTGGCATTTCAAAACCAATTTTTCAGCAGGACGGGGCAACTTGCCATACTGCTGCCGCAATTCGTCAATTTCTTCAAGAACATTTTCCAAGCAAATTCATATCACGATTTACTGACTTCCCTTATCCTTCACATTCTCCAGACCTCACACCTCCAGACGCATACATTTGGGGCATGGCTAAAAATGCCGTTTTCAAACGGGCACCACAAACCATCGATGAATTAAAGGATGCCGTTAGAGTCTTCTTCGCAGCCCTGAGACAACCCTTATTCAATAACATGACCAGAAACTTAGAACATCGTTATGAAGTCTGTCTCGAACGAGGAGGTGCACATTTAGAACATATAATAAAGTGTCAATAATATGTATTTTTTAAATATACAAAACAATTACAATTTCAGTACTGTTTATTTCGGGCAATACCGTATATTCCTCACTTTGCCACTTACTGTCGCAACATAATGTTGAGTAAGTTTGTTTTTCGGTACTGTTTTGAAACTAAGTTGAAAGCTCCTATTAAAATCCTCTCTGTTAATTAGGTGTTCAAGGTTTTGAGTATAAATTAAGTCTGTCACGTCTTGATCTTTCAGGTACGTTGGTATGTCGTATATAATAACTAAGGGTTTTTTCTTACGTGGTTTTTCGCAATTTAGGGTTTGTTTTAGGGTTGCATGGTTTAAAATTTTGTTTGCCTCGGTTTTGTTATCAGTATCTATAATTACTGCTTTGTTGGTTGTTTGGATGTTTTTAATTTTAATTTTGTTTTTCAGTAGATTTACTGTTTTTGAAAAAATTTCTTAAATTTGTCTCGGTGTTTCACCACGTTTTGACTTTATCAACACCGTTGTATTTTGGTTCAAGATCGCTTTTGAAATGGCATCTTGTTTTGGTGCTTTCGATTCTTGTGCTACAGCACTGGCGTATGTCTGTGTTGGTATTGCCGTCACGTTTGCGTACGTGTTTGAAGACATGGTTGGATTGAGCATTGATTGTTGTTTTAGATGGTTGTTTTCTACTTTGGTTTCAAATATCTTGTCTTGTAGTGTGTTGTTTTGTTGTTTTATGAATTTATGTTCGCCAGTTAATTTGGCTTGTAGACATATTAATTTTATTACCTTATTCCTAGGGGTTTTATAGACTCCTACTCGTAGGTGGTTACTCGGGTCTAGTTCGTTGTTACTAAAATTTAGAAGGTCCGTCCCTAGGTTCTCTAGGTGATCTAACATAGACTGTTTTATATTTTCCGGGTTGTTGTGGCTGCGGCTCATCCTCAATCTTTTGTTCCGTGGTATTTAGGTCGTTGGTGGGAGGGCAGCGGGTGTTATGACGACGTTTTTTTGACTTTGAAGAGCAGGGTCAAGCTGCATTGATAATGTTTAGATAGTATGTTGTGAAGGATGTGAGTTTGGGTCAAGATCTGGTGTTGTTTTACCCCCAAGCGAAAGCTTGGCAGAATGTTGAGTGGGCATCTTGTACTCTAGCTTTCTGATGTTGTGGTATTATTTATCATTAAGTTATTTAAATTTAATTAAAAACCAAATGAAATGACAAAAGTTCGTAATATGCAGTAAAAGCGCTATACTAAACTATCCTATGCTGCTCGTTGAAAAGTGTTGTAGTGAAACAATAATATTTCCTCTAGTAAGTCAACTTTTTGAAGAATGCGATGGTATCGTATTATTAATAATGTTAGTAGTCCTTGACAATCTTTCCTAATTCCACTATTTCCGTACACTTTAGCAATGCGGATGTTAATTGATTATATTTATAGTGAAAGAATGCGATGATGACGTAAATCTGATGAAGTAAAGCTGTTATTAATAATAATGTAAATTGACCGTGGCGCACTTTCTTAATTTCACTATTTACGTACACTTTAGTTACGCGAATGTTACTTGTTATTGTTTGTAATAAGGTCACTCCCGGTTATGGACAATACTATTATTTTCTTGCGTCTTGGAATTTGCTGAAAAAGATATCGGTACGCCCGCCTTGTCACTTTTGTTTGTTTATAAGTCACTTATTTACGTTGCACTTTGTCCAATAATTAATAAAATTGTAAGATCCTTATACTGTTTGTGGTCAGTTTGATTACGAATTTAAAGTTTTTCCATTCAAAAAATTCCCAAAAATTTCCCTAAATTGGTCCCCACAGTTTATCACTTCCTTCCCAAAAACTGGCTTTAAATAAAATAAAAGTTGTCTAAGACTTGTTCGGAGAATTATTTTGTACTTACATAAGTTCTTTGATTATTATCGAAATTTCAGTGTCTAATGATTTGGTTGTTTTTCCTTCACCTGAATGCACTAAGCTTTAACTTAACTACACTTATGTTACACTTAAAATTAGTAGATAAAATAAAATTAATAGCGCAACATGGCACGTCTGTTCAGTTCCAACACATGTTGAAGACTCCAGGTGTAATGGTTAGTGCTTCGTTAGTGCTTTTTAGTGCCCAAGTATAAATGCCAGCAGTCTACTCAAAAAATAGTTACATGCAGTTAGAATTGGTCCACCAACATGACGCCCGGCAGAAGTGTCGGTAGGAATAGTTTTAGTCGACGTAATGGTTAGTGCTTTTTAGTGCCCAAATATTAATGCCAGCGGACTACTTAAAAGCGTCAAGTTATCGGAATAACTTTAATTGCATATAACTATTTTCTGAGTAGTCCGCTGGCATTCATATTTGGGCACTAAAAAGCACTAACAAAGCACTAACGATTAGGTCGATTAAAAGTATTCCCGCCGACACTTCTTCGCCGGTCGTCATGTTGGCGGACTAACTTTAACTGCGTATAATTTTTTTTGAGTAGTCTGCTGGCATTTATATTTGGGCACTAAAAAGCACTAACGAAGCACTAACCATTACGTTGACTACAATTATTCCTGCCAATACTTTTCCACCGGGCGTTATGTTGGCGGACTAACTTTAACTGCATATAACTGTTTTTTGAGTAGTCCGCTGTCATTCATACTTAGGCACTAAAAAGCACTAACCAAGTGGTAACCTGTACACCTGCTACAATCATTCCTGCAGACACTTTTCCGCTAGGCGTAAAGTTGGCGGAATAACTTTAACTGCATATAACTATTTTTTGAGTAGTCCGCTGGTATTCATATTTGGGCATTAAAAAGCACTAATAAAGCAGTAACCATTACACCTGCTACAGTCATTTTTGCCGATATTTATCCGCCAGGCATGAAGTTGGCGGAATAGCTTTAACTGCTTATAACTATTGTTTTATTACTCCGCTGGTATTCAAATTTGGGTACTAAAAAGCACTAACGAAACACTAACCATTACACTTGCCACAATCATTTCTGTCGACATTTTTCCGCTAGGCGTGATGTTGGCGGAATAACTTTGACTGCATACAACTATTTTTTGAGTAGATCGCTGGCATTCATATTTGGGCACTATAAAGCACTAACGAAGCACTAACCATTACACCGGCTACAATTATTCCTGCCGACACTTTTCCGCCGGGCGTGAAGTTGGCGAATAACGTTAACTGCTTATAACTATTGTTTGAATAGTTCGCTGATCTTTATATTTGGACACTAAAATGCACTAACGAAGCACTAACAATTACGCCAATTAAAATTATTCCTGTCGACATTATTCCGCTAATTTCATGCACGTCTGTAAGCGAGCAGCGCCTTGTTTTATTAAATTAATAAAAGGTAATACGAGCAATCAATCACAGAACTTTAGAGCTAATTTTTTGAATTAAATTTAACATTTCGAAACCGTTGGTTAAATCGGATGTTTATACCATACAAAGGTTGTAACTAAATAAGTCCATGTGATACTATTTCAGAAAATAGGTGAATATTTGACGCACAAAATTGAAAAAGAACATTGTACTATTATCTTACAACAAATTGATCGAAAGACTAAATTTAAAAAGGTTGTTGAATATTGCCCTTCCTTGTATCAATCTAGCAAATACTTACAGTGTCATAATGTTTACGGCATCTTAAAACCCTGCATCTATGATATCCTTTAAATTATAAAATCCTGAACTAACTTTTTTTTTTATGTTGAAGCATCACATAGTGCATTATCGTAGGCGGTAATAGAGCTCCAGAAAAACTGGTTAACTGCTGCAAAATTGCAAATAATACTTGTTACAAAGGTTTTACGTCTAACATTAAAGAAACTAAATATACCGAAATGGATGGAGACATATAATTAGCATAATTCTAGAAATGGTCAAGTGATTAATTTGTGATGTAATAATTAAGGAAAATTGTCTCTATTAAATATGTGAGAAACTGAAAGGAATTTTAAAATTTTTTTAATTTTCAAATTATCACATTATAAGATAATAAGATAATATACCTTAATCAGGCCCGTTTGCTATTAAAATAACTTTGTGTTTGGCAATTTCAGTAGTGTATGTGGCATCAGTCGCAGCAGACCTCTCCTGCGAGGTATATTGGTATGCTAATTTATTGCTTTTTTTTAGATGACTAAGCCGAATAATTTAGATGCCATAGCTGTACCTTATTTTATGTTTCTTAAAACAGGATCTTTGCCTATAGAGAATCCTTCAGGTTTGTACCAAATAAAAAGAATTTTTTCCAACTTGGCAATAATGACTCTAACGACAATTTTGTGGCTGGAATGTTATCATATGAGCTCAAATTTGGTGAAGCTTTCGGAAATATTTTGTGTCAATTTTAACGCAATAGCATTTATAGTGAAATATACACAGTTTTCTTATGTGCAGAGAACAACGGCTATGCGTATGTTAAAGATACTACAATGCCATGTCTTTTTGGAATATCCGGACCATCTTATAAATATGGTGCAGACAAGAATAATTTCAATCCAGAACGTTACAAAATTATTTAAATGGATAGGTTTCTTTTACGTTACTTCTAATGCATTTTATCCATTATTTACCGAACAGAGTTTACCACTTCAATTTTCATATGATATAGGACTGTTTTTGCCTCTTATGTACGTAACCCAAGTTATTACCTTGGCGGTCTCGGTTTGGTTAAATGTAGCTGTAGATTCACTTTGTGCATCTACGATGGCCAGTGCAACATTTCAATTGGAAATTCTAGTTAAGAAGATAATTTGTATTAGGAACTACTGCAATGAAATTAAAAGCTCTCAAGACCCAGTAACAGTAAAAATGGCTGTTAGAAGAAATTTAAGACAATGTATTGTTCATCATCAAACTGTTATAGAGTAAATATTTGAAAACGTTTGCTGCACAGGCCGCAGTGGACACTATTGAGTTACCATGTAGCAATTCTTTTACCTTTTAAAAATTTTATATAGCTTCAGGATAAATGCGATGTTAAACGGATTTCGTAAAGAGCAACTTCAAGTAGATATATAGGTTAAGCGAGTATCAAATGGTGGTAGTACAATACGAGGCTAGCGACTTACAACAATCATAATGTCACTCTATCTTTAACACAAATTAGAACAAATTATGAAGACGAACACAGTAACTCAAGACACTCAAGCAATTAAACAAATTGTATTTGACTTTCGTAAAACTGTTGGAAACGGAATGGGACATTTCGCCTCCGCCGACTCGCCGTCGCCCATTTGACATTATCGGCTTGCCGAAGTTCTGGAGTTAAGCTTTCGATAAAACAATTATTCTTGACGAATTTTGACAAATGATCGTATCTCTTTCTAGTTACCTAGAAACACTTCAAAATAATTTTTTTTTTCTTAAAATATCCATAATTATTGCCAATTTTTTCACAATACTAGTAATCATTAAATTTATAACATATTAAGTGACGTCCTATTAACTGACGTGGCACTCAATACAATTTGTTACGTTACGATTTCGATCCTGAAGATCACGGAATAGACAACTGAAAGTATGCTCTTCAAAATTTTGTAATCAAAAATTACGATGCAACGCAACTATAGACAACTAGGGGATGTCACCGGTTAACTTAAGCTAGGATTGGGAACACGCTTGCAGTAAGTATAAGTGCTATAAATGATAAACATTTTAGGACGCGTCTAAGACAATTCGCTGTCGCCAACTGGATATCGCCGATTCGCTGAGGGTACAATTCGCCGTCAGCAAAGTCGCTGTGGGCTAATTCGCCGTCGGGTATATGATTGTTTTATATTAATAAAATCACCAACGAGAAAAAGTCACTAGTTATTAATTCAATTTAATTATTATGCTAATATTTAATAATTATTTGCAATTCGTAATTATGCGCAAAGCTACTAAGATATTCTAAAATACTCATCATCATCATTAGGTCTTCAGTCCTGAAACTGGTTAGACGCGTACCGCTATTGTTTCCTATTTTGAACTAACCTACCGATTTCCCTAGAAATTTGCACCGTTTGCATCTATCACTACTGATCTCGATCTACATTCGCCTCTTTTTTCCTACCTCTGCTTGTCATATATCCCATACTATTCCCCAAAAATGCCTTAGAACGTTTTCTGCCCTTCTCTTTCTCTTATTTTTTTCAAAGATATCCTTGTTCCCCTACTGTTTCTATAACCTATTTGTTATTAACTTTGTCTGTTCATCCTCATCCATCTGAAGCACGGCATTTCAAAGGCTGCTACCGTTCTTCTGTCTGCTTCTAAGACTGCCCGTATTTCATAGGCATACTGTCTGTGCTGTGCTTCACACATTTGCTTTCAACAACTTCTTGTTCTATGTTTGTTGTCCTTCATCATAGGAGCTGTTCTTTCGTGTTAGATGCAGTTCGGTCCCTTTCTATTGTTTTACAATTATATACCCTATTTCTCCGACATTCAGTGGTTGTGAAGGGGGGTAAGCAGCCTGTGGCTGCCAAGTTCTCCGAGCACTTTAGCATTTATCGATTTAATATTTTGTCCAATATATCTTTTCGCACAGTCAACATTACTTGCAGATATTTCACAACCAACAACTAGTTGTTTATAATAATCATCAGATTTATCTGCGCTTATTTTTTCGTCATTAGGTTTTCTGTTTCAAAACTGGTTGGTCACGTACCAGCACTTATCTATTTTCTGCACTAGCCTGCATAGTTCCCTGAAATTTTACACTTCATGTATACAGCTCGGTTCCCCTTCTATTGTTTTTTTAATTTTGTGCCATATTTCACCGAGGTTTGATGAAGGGGGTTAAGCAACCTGTGGCTGCTAAGATCCTCCAACACTTAGACATTTGCCGAAGTAATGGTTTTCCAGTAAATCCTTTCACACACTAAACATTATTCGAGAATATTGCCCAACCAATTCTTGTAGTTACTTATAATAATCATCATGTTTAAGCACAGTTATTTTTTCGTCATTAATTTATCCATAATGGGACTGGTTGGATGCGTACTTCCATTGATTTCTATTCTAAGCCAGCCTAGACATTTCCCTGAAACTCCTACAGCTTACATCTTTCACTACCTGTATGCAGTAGTCAAACCTAGGTCTACCTCTTCTTCTCTTTTTTCCTATATCTGCTTTTAATATATTCCGCACTATTCCCTCATGCCGTAGTATGTGGCCTATCATCCTATCTCTCCTATTTTTTACCGTTTTCCACATATTTCTTTCTTCCCCTACCATTTTTAGTACTTCTTCGTTCTTAACTTTGTCTGTTCATGATATTTTCATCATTCGTCTGTAGCACCACATTTCAAATGCTTCTACCTTTTTCTTGTTCGCTTCTCCTACTGTCCACGTTTCACAGCCAAACAGTGCTGTGCTCCATACATATGTTTTAAGCAAATTTTCGTTGTTTCTATGTAGTTGTAGTAGTTGCTTTTTCTTGTTAAATGTAGTGGGATCTTGTGCTAATCTTTGTTTTATATCTTTTGTGCTTTTCCCATCTTGCGCTATTTGGCTTCTTAGGTAGCAGAAATCCTTAACCTCTTGTAAGTTTGTGTTACTTATTTGTATTCTTGTTTTTGATTTATTTTCTCCTCCTTTGCATACTAGTACTTTAGTTTTAGTTTTATTAATTTTCATACCGTATCTCTCTGTTAGAACCGTTTCCATTTCACTAAGAGCAGCTTCTAACTCTTCCTTGCTAGATGCTAATACTGCTATATCATCTGCAAATCTAAGCATATCAATTTTTTTGTCCCTGCATACTAATTCCAAATGTCTTCTTGCATTTGACAGTATTCATTGCCTCTTCAATGTACAAGTTAAAAGTTAATGGGGATAGGGCACATCCCTGTCTCACCCCTTTCCTAATGTTTACTTCTCTACGTTCCTGCTCCAATTCTATTACTGCTGTTTGCTCTTTGTATAAGCTATGTACTATTTGTCTATCACTATAACTCATTCCAATCTATTTGAGTATTTCGAAAATTGTTTTCCATTTTACATTGCCGAATGCTTTTTCCCAATCTACAAACCCTGTATACACGCTTTCCTTTTTTTCTATTGTTTTCTCCATTATCACCCTCAGAGCTAAGATAGCCTCCCATGTTCCCCTGTTTTGCCTATACCTAAATCAATCTTTTCCTAGTATTTCTTCAGCTCGTTTTTCCATTCGTCTTTGTACAATTCTAGATAATATTTTCGACACGTGTGCTGTCAAACTTATTGTTCGAAAATTTTCACATCTATCCGCGCCTTTCTTTTTGGTATAGTTACTTTGATGTTACGTTTAAAATCTTTGGGTATCTGACCTGTCTTATACATATGGCTTACAAGTCGGAAGAGACGTTCTGTTACTGCTTCTCCAGCGGCTTATAGAGTTTCTGCTTGCACCTTATCTGTACCCGGCGCCTTACCATTTTTCAGACTCTTTAATGCTAATTCAAACTCATCCCTAAGTATAGGATATCCCAGGTAATCATTTTCAATGTCTGATTCCTGTTCTAATGCTGTTAGTTCCTCTCCTGAATATAAACTTTTTATATATTCCTGCCATCTAGCTACTTGCTCTACATTTTCTATAATGACGTTTCTTTCCGCGTCCCTTATATTTTTGCTATATGATTTTATATCCCTAAAATTTATTCTAATTAATTTGTATACTTCGTCTGTCTTTCCTATTTCCATCTTAGTTTGTACCTGTTTGCACTTTTCATCAATATATTGTTCTTTAGCTTTTTTGATTTGCGAATAATTTCCCATTTTATGGCTTTGTATCTCTGTCATCCCGTTTCGTTTGATTTATTTTTGTATTTTCGTCTTTCTTCTATTAAATTCAGGATATCCTTTGTTATCCATGGTTTCTTATTTTCTTTTTGTGTATACCCCAGAATGTCTATGGCCGTCATGTCTAGGCTGAATTCAATGATATTCTATTCTGTTTCTACTCCCGATATCTTTGAGCAATTCATTTGGCTTTCTTTCGAACCTTTCTTGATTATCTTTATTTTTAGTTTCTTTAAGTCCTAGTGCTTTTTCCGTTTCTTTTTTTCAAATTTTTAAATTTAAGTGCGGCCTTCATAATTACGATGTTGTGGTCAGTGTCTATATCTGCTTCTGGTTAGCTCCGACAGTCTTTTACTTGATTCCTAAACAGTTGTCTAACAAGAATGTAATCTATTTGATATCTTCCTATATCTCCTGGCATCTTCCACGTATATCGTCTTCTAGCATGATGTTGAAATAATGTGTTTGTAATAATTAAATTGTTCTTGTCGCAAAATTCTACCAGCCTATTTCCTCTGTCGTTTTTTGTGCCTAAGCCAAATAAACCTACTACTGCTCCTTTCCTACCCTCACCTACCACTGCATTAAAATCCCCCGTAATTATTAAATTTTCATGTCCTCTTACGTGTCTTAATATGTCTTCGATATCTTTGTAGATCGCTTCTACCTTTTACTCACTGTAGCTAGAGGTGGGAATGTATACTTGTATTATTACTGTGTTTACCGGTTTAGATTCTAATCGAACCATGAGTACTCTATCGTTCTTTTGTAAATAATTTTCTACACAGTATCCTATCTTTTACCGCATAACTATCCCCACACACAAATTTCCTTCCTCTGCTCCTGTATGAATTACTCTGAAGTCTCCACTCCAAAAATCCCCCGCCTCTGGCCACCGAACTTCGCTGATCCCTACTATATCTAGTGATAACCTATTCATTTCGATTTTTAGGTTCTCTAGCTTACCTACTTGCTTCATACTTCTAACATTCCACGCTCCGACTCGCAGAATGTTCCCGACTCTTATTTTTAACTTTCCGATCGCATCCTCCGAAGTAGTCCCCTCCCGGAGATCCGACTGGGGGACTATTTTAACTCCGGAATATTTTACCCCAGAGAATGCCATCATTTTATTATAATTTATGTACGCTGTGTACTTGGGAGGTAATGCGGTAGTTTCACGTTGTTTTCCACATCGCGGTAGCGTGTCTTAGACTACCATACCGACACCTATGGTCTTTGCCAATCTAAGTACCGAAAGAACCGCTGCCCTCTTTCAGAGACCTGTCTTAGTCTGGTTCCTCACTAGCAACCCTACTACTTTGGTTGGACCTGTAGTTTGGCTCTATAGCTCATTAGAACACTCAAGCCATTTCACCTGTTCCAGTAATCTAGAACTTCAGCAAGATGCAGGTCCATTCGAAATGGTCTAAAATACTATCGTTATCAAAATTTCGAACTATCGATAAAATACGAGCGTCGGTGTCGCCAAATTTTTCTAGCTCTAGAAGAAGAAGATTACCAGCAACAAGTTGTTTGTAATAAGTATCCCGCTCTTTCTGCACCTTGCGCAAGCCATCTATGAATTTCAAATTGTTGGGTGCTCCATTCCCAATTCCAACTGTAGCCTTCTGTGAGAGGCCTGTACATGATTATTCGTACGGTTTTGTCCATCCAATGTCCTAACATACATATTCCTCATTTCATGAGGGAAAAAAGGCGGACGTCTATCATTTTCTCGCCTGTCAATGATTAATATAACTAAGTACATGCATGGGAATAAAAAATTTCTAACAGACGCACTCATACACACAAAGTGTTCATGTTAGTAATAACGCTAGTGGTAGTGATATCCCACGCGCAGGATACGCCACTGAAGTGCCGCGCTCGTGTTACGACTCGCCGGTAGACAGGTGTAGAGAGTTCCGTCGTGACCGTGATATACAACAGACGTGCACGCGCTCTAACGCGATGATGTATAATGTTTTACATTAATAACCATTGTATATATGTATAATATTTAAGTTGTACGTTATGTTGATTTATTCCTGTATTAACCCGAGTTCTGTTTCTTATTAAATCGCTTTATATAAATGCATTTTGCTTCCTTTCATAACGTGTTGATTGCTCTGTTCCATCACATCCAACAGGTTATGGGCCCAGAACAACTCAAACGAGAATAACAAATAGCAGGTGCAGTAACGAGCGATAAGAAACGAAAAACGACAGGTGTGCGGTCGGCGTTTTCTTTAGTAGTGTCGGTTACGGTTTTCCTGTATTAACGTGTCGAGATTGTATATTGTTTGTCAAGATGAATAGTGCGAACGTTTCGCGACTTGAAATGTTAAATAAAGAAAATTTCGATACCTGGAAAATACAGATGGAAGCGCTACTAATAAAGCAAGATGCTTGGGGTTACGCGAACGGAACCTGGGGTAAACCAGATTTGAAGGATGATGACCCACATTCTAAGAGGGAAATTGAAAAATGGCTTAAAGGCGATAGTAGAGCCAAATCTGAAATAATTCTTTCAATTAGTCCTTCTGAATTAAAACAAATTAAAGGATGCATTACTTCAAGGGATGTTTGGTTAAAACTGGAAAATACGTATCAATCTAAAGGACCGGCTAGAAAAGCAAATTTATTAAAACAATTAACATTGCAACGTATGGACGAAGGTTCTGATATACGTGAACATATAAACAAGTTTTTTAATGCTGTTGATAAATTAGCCGAAATGGACCTTGAAATAAATCCAGATTTACTCGCAATTATGTTATTATATAGCTTACCGCCGAGCTTTGAAAATTTTCGGTGTGCTATAGAATCAAGAGACGAATTGCCATCTCCAGAAACGCTACGAATTAAAATAGTAGAAGAAAGCGATGCTAGAAAAAACGATGAACGAAATAATTCTCAGAACGCTTTGTTTGTAAACAAAAAACCTGGTCAGTAGCGGCGTGAATACAAGAAACCCGCGAATAATTATAAAACTACCGAAAATGTACTCGCGAATAAAGGCGGAAATGTGAATCAATCTTTTAAATTTTGCTGTCATAAATGCAGAAAAATCGGTCATAAAGCCTCGGAGTGCTACAAACACAAAAATGCTAATACGCAATCTTCAGCTAGTTGTTCCCAAAGTGCTAGTGAAAATCTGAATTTTGTTACTTTGCAAGTGTGTCAATTTGGTTCTCAAAATCAAGATACCAGATGGTGCTTAGATAGTGGAGCTTCTTCACATTTGTGTAAGAATATTGAAAGTTTTCAAAAACTCGAAGAATCAAAGCATGGTAGCTTGAATTTAGCCAACAACAGTTCAACAGATGTCGTAGCTAAAGGTATTGTAACATTTACCACGGATATACGAGGTGAGTCCAAAAATATTATTTTAAACGATACTCTTTATGTACCAGATTTGCGTACGAATCTTTTGTCAGTTAGTAAAATTACTAAAAATGGTTTTAGAGTCTTATTTAAAAAGGACTGTGCGTTAGTTCTCAGCAGAGATGGGACTGTTAAGTTAATTGCAGATCGCATCGGCGATCTTTATTACGCGCGCGAAAGTCAGAACATTTCGAACGTAGCAATAAATAACGGACCGGTACATATTTCTCAGAAACTTCTACTTTGGCACAAACGTTTAGGACACTTGAACTTTAAGGATCTAATCGATTCTATACGTAAAGGTGTTATAACGGGTATTGATCTTGAACTTTATCTGAAAAATATTGACCTTAATTGTGATATATGTGCAAAATGTAAAATGTCGAGAATGCCGTTCCCAAATAAATCGAACAGGGAATCGAATTTATTAGACATTATTCACATGGACGTTTGTGATCCTATGCGTGTTCTATCGAATGGAAAGGCAAAATATTTTGTTGAATTCATAGACGATCACTCGCGTTGGTGCGAAGTACGATTTATTAGTAATAAATCGGAAGTTACAAAAATTACGGCAGAATATTTAAACTTAGTTGAAAATCAGAAAGGTAAACGCGTCGCGTCAAATGCTTTCAATCAGATAATGGCACGGAATATACAAATTTGAACTTTGATACTTTATTAAAGGAACGTGGAATTACTAGGCGTTTAACGGCACCGTACAATCCGGAACAGAACGGGGTAGCCGAGAGGAAAAATCGCACTTTACTCGATTCAGCTCGCTGTCTACTCATGGAATCCGGTTTGCCAGACTCATTTTGGGCCGAAGCCGTTAATACCGCAAATTATATTCGTAATCGTGTGCCTACGAAAAGTCTAAATGGGAAATCTCCACATGAAATTTGGATGGAAGTCCACCAGATGTGAGTAATTTTAGGCAATTCGGTTGCAAAGTTTTCTGTTTGAACAGAAATCCGAGCAAAGAAAAATTTGATGAAAGAGCTAAAGAGGGAATATTCTTGGGTTACTCGGAGAAATCAAAGGCATTCAGGGTTTGGTTACCTGAAGAGCGAAAAACCGAAATAACTCGTGATGTAAAGTTTGGTGAATCAAATAATAAGCAAAATTTACAAAAATCGTCTGACGTTTTTTCTGAAACTAAAGAAAATAAATTAGGATCTGAAATCGAGTATGAACCCCCTAATACTCTTATTTGGTCAGAATCCGCCGAAGTCGATAATTTAGAAAATGATGTGTCTAAAGAGATCAGTTTAGTTAAAGTACCGGGAAGACCTAGAATTGTCCGGACCGGGCACCCGGGTCGTCCCGCGAAATTATTTAATATGGTACCAGAAGCAATCATAAACTCTGAGACAGAGGAATATTTATTTATGTCAGAAGTTCCTATGAAACAAGCTTTAAATTCGACCGAAGCTGACGAAATGGTTTCTATATTAAAGAATAAAACTTGGTCTTTAGTTGACAGGCCACATGATAAAGAAATTATCGGAAGCAGAATGGTTTTACGAAATAAACTGAAAAGTGACAAGAGTCCTGATCGAAGAAAAGCAAGATTAGTTGCGCAGGGTTACAGTCAGCAACCAGGCGTACACTTCAATCAAACTTTTGCTCCTGTAGCTCGCTTAAGTTCAGTAAGATTAGTTTCTGCGATAGCAGCGCATTTTGGAATGCATATGCATCAATTAGATGTGACATGTGCTTATTTTAAATGGAGAATTGCAAGAGACTATATACACGGAACCTCCAAAACAGTTAGCAAAAATCTTGGAGATTATTTCTCTAAACGATGAATCATATATCGGAAAGGTATCAGATGATATGCTGAAAGATATACAGATTGGCAACAAAGTTTGTTTGCTGAATAAGGCCTTATATGGTTTAAAGCAAGCTGGACGAAATTGGTATGCCAAGTTAAACAAAACATTACAAGAATGTGGTGCTAAACCAACAAATTCTGATCTTTGTTTATATCGAATGGGTCAAGGTGATGAATTAACTCTGATAATAATCTATGTTGACGATATATTGATTGCTTCCAGGAATTTCAAAACAATCGACAGTTTAAAATCTAAATTGTTGAAAAAGTTTGAAGATAAGGATCTCGGTAGCGTTGGATACTGTTTAGGAATTGAATTTTCTCGAAAAGATGATAAAATTATGCTACATCAAAAAGGTTACATAAAGAAAATATTAGACAGATTTGGAATGTCTGAAGCTAAACCAATCAGTACTCCTATCGATCCGGGCACAAAGTTGTTTAAACCAACTGAATCCGCGTCGGATGAAGAAGAAAAATTACCGTACAGAGAACTGATCGGAGCATTGACTTATCTATCAGTTGCAACGCGACCTGACATAAGTTACGCTGTTAGCTATCTTAGCCAGTTTAGTAACTGTTATAGGAATTCTCATTGGAGCGCAGCGAAGCGTGTTCTTCAATATCTCAAAGGAAGTATTAATTTAGGGTTGGTGTATTCTCCCACCAAAGATGCTCTAAAGGGGTACGTAGATGCCGATTGGGCTGGATGTACCATCGACAGAAGATCTTTTACAGGATTTTCATTTATGTTGTCTAGTTGTCCAATCTCATGGGAATCTAGAAAGCAGCGTACTGTGGCTCTTTCGTCTACAGAGGCCGAATATATGGGATTGACTGAAAATGCCAAAGAGGCTATTTATCTTCGAAAAGCCCTGATAGAACTTAGTTTCGAAAAATTAATTCAGGTAGTTGTTTATAATGACAACATGAGTGCATTGAAGTTAGCTGATAATCCAGTGTTTCACGCACGAAGTAAACACATCGATGTGAAGAATCATTTCATTCGTGAAGCCCTGAACGATAAGCAGTTTGTTCTACAACATTTACCTTCGGAAGATATGCCTGCGGATGTGCTTACGAAAGCTTTGTCTCGTAAAAAGTTCGAAAATTGTGTGAAAATGATGGGTTTGTTCAACTCTACACAGTTAGCCGCGTGTGTATCAAGGGGGAGTGTTAGTAATAACGCTAGTGGTAGTGATATCCCACGCGCAGGATACGCCACTGAAGTGCCGCGCTCGTGTTACGACTCGCCGGTAGACAGGTGTAGAGAGTTCCGTCGTGACCGTGATATACAACAGACGTGCACGCGCTCTAACGCGATGATGTATAATGTTTTACATTAATAACCATTGTATATATGTATAATATTTAAGTTGTACGTTATGTTGATTTATTCCTGTATTAACCCGAGTTCTGTTTCTTATTAAATCGCTTTATATAAATGCATTTTGCTTCCTTTCATAACGTGTTGATTGCTCTGTTCCATCACATCCAACAGTCCAAGATAAGGATGTATAGGAATCGCGAATACTGTAAAAGTTACAAACACAATTAAATTACAAAAGAAATTGCGAATTTTAAACGACAATAATATGCTGTTGTATACATATATATATTTTTTATTTAGAAATTATTAGAAATTTAGGTTGTGAAGGGTATGTAGAGCTTTTTAGATTAGTACAGAATAGAAAAGAACTTAGAGCTGCGTCAAACCGACCTTAAGTAAAGTCGAAAACAAAATGATGATATATATATATATATATATATATATATATATATATATATAAATAACAAGAGACAAGTTATTTACAGTCCACAATAAGAAATTGTGTAGAACAATATATAAATTAAGATGTATCTGTAAACAAACTCTTATGAAAATAGTAAGAGCTTATTGACGAATACAAATCGGGTTAGTATTTGAATAGCCATTAACAAAACAATAGTTTTATTACTTTACAGGGGAGGAAACATCCACTAACCGGCCGGTTTCGACTTCCTTAAGCATCTTCAGAGCGAATTAGTTTCCAACCCTATGAAGCAATCAAAGCTATTACACTGATATAATTCCGAAGCAATCTCTGTACTATGGCAAAAGTAAATAATACCATCCTCAGGTGGTAAAACACCAACACTACTAAGCGTGGACGTACAAAAATTGAAACTAATTCGCTCTGAAGATGCTTAAGGAAGCTGAAACCGGTCGGTTAGTAGATGTTTCCTTCTCTGTGAAGTAATAAAGCTAATGTTATGTTAATGGCTATTCAACTACTATCCCAATTTGTATTCGTCAATAAGCTTTTATTATTTTCATAAGATACAGATACATCTTAATTTATATATATATATATATATATATATATATATATATATATTTTAGATAGTTAATTACACAAGGTAAATTGATAAATACTATAGTATTATAGTGAATAAAATGAAATAATAACTTAGACTTTTATGCAAAGCCCAAATGATCATTTCAAATCGAGCTAATAATTGAAAGATGGAAAATATAAGGTCTTGGACAGGACTTGAACCTGTATCCTGGTTTTGCATAAAAGTCTAAGTTATTATTTCATCTTATTCACTGTAATATATATATATATATATATATATATATATATATATATATATATATATACCTGTTCGTACGTCCCACATAGTTATCTTCAAACCAATCGACGAGAGGTTACCCCCTGTATGTTTGTTGTGGTTTGTTTTGTATTTTCCTTAATTTTTGTTGCGTATTAAACCACTCAGAGTTTTTAAGTTGTCTTTATTTACGTTTCGATCCATATTGTCAATGGGTACATACGCTAAAAAGGTTATCAATTGGCGCTCAGAGCAACCTGTGGCTTGTTATTCTATTCCGTAATAAGTCCCACTGCACCCACATGTTTACTCATATTTTGGACTAAGTGAAACAACATCCATGAATTCTAACACCGGGAAAACATTCCTTCATAGCGGTATATGCTGCTCGTTCAAAATTGCAATGGATTACTGTAGGTTGTAAATTTGGAACAAATTCTTTAATTAATTCAAACATTCGATTGTTCGGTAACAGGACGTAAAATATTGGATATATCTCATTAATTTTAACGGCCATTATAGTGGCAAAATGATGATCGAGCCACTAAAAATGTCCCATCAGCGTACCACGTAGATGAAGTTTCTAAATGTTAAAGTCAGCTTTTCCTTCCAAAAATTATAATTGTATTATGCCCTTCCTCAGTATCTGCTAATAGAAAATTTTCGTCAGTGCTAGGTTGTACTTCATAAATGTCTTTGGTAACATTAATTAGTACAGCTTGTATAGCATTACGTTTGCACCTGACAATTTTGTTTCGGAGCACAATTATTTGAAAACCTAGCTTGAGCTCCTTGTGTTGTAGTTGCAATACATTCATTGATAACATAAAACAACGCTAAATTTAAATCGAACACCCTGATGTCATTTACAAAATTGAATTACAAATTGCCTGAATTGTTTCTTCATTTGATTCTATAGCACGTTTCTTCGCTTTTGTAACTACTTATGTTATTTCCACATTAACCGCTGAGGAACCGTGAGTGTGCATGTCGAGTTCCTTAATAATTTCACCATTTCTTGTATGAATTCTTGTCGAGAAGAATTGCTTTCGCTCACATCTCCAAAACATAACACCCATATCAGTTTTACTAAATCTATCAAACACATAAATAAAACCATTTGCAGTAGATTTTTCTTTTCCCCTTTTAGAACCAACTGTTTCGTTCATTAATGGGAATTATCTTAGGGTAACAAAAAATGTGTAGATACTAAGACAGCTATCCACATAAACGTTTTCTAAGCGGAGCGTTGCCGGTCGGCACATGGCAGGAGTAATTAAACAAATTTCTTTTAAACCAAAAGTCTCACAATAACAGGGTTAATGCGGGGAGATGAGGATGCACGTCTGATTAATTTCCTGTCTTAACTGGAAATTTTCTCACCCACAATTTATCATAAAAATTCAAGTGTTTATTTTACAAACAGGATAGTCAGTGAATGATTCACGACAATTATGCTGTGTTTCTAGGTAACTAGAAGTAGATTCGGTAAATCATCAGTTTTATAACTAATACGCTCATTAGAGTTGAACAATTCGTAAGCAACATGTATAAGTAGTAAGTTGTCTATGACCAAAACACTATTTTACCGAAAGCCAAACTGCAGAACGACAGCGAACCGGCGGCGGTGACGGCGAACCGGCGATGGCAAATTTGCAAGGGCAAATCGGTTCCATTCCGTCCTATGACACTTCCCAATTATGCGAAGTTACTATTCCTTTAAAAAATAATACCAATGTAGGGATCCCCATAAACACAAAGCCAAGACGGAATACCTAATTGTGATCTATTTGGTTTGATAGCGTAATTGTAAACAACCAACATTATTATAAACTGCTATTCGAGTAAGTCGTACAATTATGGTCACACCTAAAAGCAGGAGGGAAGGGGACACCGAGGCAACTCTTTCGGGTGTCAAAATGGCAAAAGCCTTCTAAATTTGTTTAATTACCCTATTCGATAGAAATACAGTACATGGGGTATGCTGATATTATACACTCTTTTAGCGAAAATATATATATATTTTTCTGATCTCTACTCTCTCTATTCTCTCTACCCTCTCCTCTGCCTTTCTTTCTTTTTTCTTTAATTTTTACTTTATTTTACCCTTTTTTGTCGCGCCTTTTATGTAATGTGCACACCTAATGCACGCCCCGTACTTGCAACGTTTGGTTGGTTCTTTAATTAAACTGTTTATTACAATGCCTCGACTATTTGAGCTCTTAATTCTCAGGGTGTTCACCTACTTATAGTGAGTTCTGTTATAAGTAGATGTGCAATGCCCAACCAAACTGCACACTCTTTTGTTTTAGTACTAAATTTTAAATCTACTTTTGTATATGCCAAATTTTTACTACGATCAACGTTGCCTTGTGCCAAATTAAATTACTACCACAAATTTATGACTTTTTTTTGACGTTTTAAGATATTTCAGCACTCACCTGGATTATATTTCGTCCTCGGCCTCACTTACTGCTGGCTCAAGATCCTAGTAGCCGTATGCGTCTTTACACGGTTGTACTATCTGATAGAATTTTCGTATCGCCTCCAGGTGTCGTTCTTAAATTTTTAGCTGCTCCCCAATATCTGAAATAATTAACCCTAATTTAGAATTTGGAATACCCGGTTATGTTACTTCCCCTGTGCTAATTCTTTTGTCCTAATTTCTGCTTTGAATCCTCCACTACCAATTGTTGCTCTCCTAATTTCGCTCCTTGTGTTCTATTTTAATCCGTCCGCCTTTTCGTATTCAATCCAAATCTAATCGCCGTCCTGTTTTAAATTACTCGATGCCCCGCTACAAATCTATATCCAAATCAATCTCCGTTCCTTTGTATATCCTCTCGATGTCCTGCTACCTATAAATCTCTATCCAAATCGATCTTCGTTCCTTTAAATAACCACCCTATGTCCTTCTGCCTTTAAATCGCTATCCAAATCAATCCCAAATCTATTTAAATATTCGTTGCTTTGCCGTCGCTTATATAACCACTCTATGTCCTTCCGCCTTTTAATCTCTATCCAAATCCAACTTCGTCCCTATGTATAACCACTCGATTTTCCTTCCGCCTTTCCCAATATCGTTCCAAATCTATTCAATTATTCGTCGCTCCGCCGTCGCACTATTATCAATCTTTACACTTTTATTTATCGTCGTCGTTGCTTATTTATCTTTCGCTGCTGCTCTTTACCCTTCTTTACTCGATCAAAACTGTTCAAAATCAAACACTTTTATTAACTTTTAAAATCGTTACACAAATTAGCACAGTTCTATGAAAACACGTCTTTTTACAAAATAATTTCGAAATAATCTCTTTAAATCGTATACAAATTAGCACAGTTTTATAACACGTCTTTTTACAAATAAATTTCGAATTCATCTCCCTTTGTTTTCTTTCCAAGGCGACCATTATAACATTTCTTGCCTACTAAATCATAAAGTACATAACTAAAATCGTCCAATAATATCCAAACACTACGTTTGTGTCGCACATACCATAATTCATGTCTTTTTACACTTTCATAATTCACATAAAATTCTAGTATTGGTCCTAAATATTTACAGTCCTTCAATCACATTTGATGTTGTTATAACTAATAATTTTGAGCTTACAAATTTTGTCCAAAAGTGGATTCTATTTAAAATAAATCACACTTGAACCTGGATGCATGGTTGATAGTAAACATCCATAGACGCATCCGGTTTTTGGACGGCAAATGTACTTTCAATGGCCTTTAAATTCAAACTCGGTATAAACCCTTGAGCACTGTACATCTTACTACGTCATTTAGTAATTTTAATTTACCTTTTGGCACTTATATTTCAACTACCATTTTGAATGGTACTTTAGTATATGTAAAATGCGGCAAACATACCTTTTAACTTATGTGATCAAATATATGGATTATTTTACTTGGCATACACTACCTTGTACTAAACAACCCTTAGAACCCTTGGTAGCTCCCTCAAACATTATAATATATATAGAGCCAAACTACAGGTCCAACCAAAGTAGTAGGGTCGTTAATGAAGAACCAGACTAAGGCAGGTCCCCAAAAGAGGGCATCGGCTCTTTCGGTACTTAGATTGGCAGAGACCATAGGGGTCGCTATGGCAGTCTAAAACACACTACTGCGATGTGCAAGGCAACGGGAAACCACCACATTACCTCCAAAGTACACAGGGTACCTAAATTATAATAAAATGATGGCATTATCTGGGGTAAAAGACTCCGGAGTTAAAATAGTCCCCCATTCGGATCTCCGGGTGGGGACTACTTCGGAAAATGCGATCGGAAAGTTAAAAATAACAGTCGGGAACATTATGCGAGTCGGTGCGTGGAATGATAGAAGTATGAAGCACGTAGGTAACCTAGAGAACCTAAAAATCGAAATGAATAGGTTATCACTAGACATAGTAGGGATCAGCGAAGTTCCTCGGCCAGAAGCGAGGGATTTTTGGAGTATAGACTTCAGGGTGATTCATACAGGAGCAGAGGAGAGAAATCTGGATGTGGAGATAGTTATGCGGATACTGTGTAGAAAATTTTTTACAAAAGAACGAAAGAGTATGTGGTTTGATTAGAATCTAAACCGGTAAACACAATAATAATACAAGCATACATGCCCAACTCTAGATACAGTGACGAAGAGGTAGAAGCGATCTACAAAGATATCGAAGACATATTAAGATACGTAAAAGGACACAAAAATTTAATAGTTACGAGGGATTTTATTGCAGTGGTAGGTGAAAATAGGGAAGGAGCGGTAGTAGGTTCATTTGGTTTAAGCACGAGAAACGACAGGGGAAAAAGGTTTGCGACAAGAACAATTTAATTATCACAAACACATTATTTCAACATTATGCTAGAAGACGATATACGTGGAAAATGCCAGGAGATATATGAAGATATCAAATAGATTACATTCTTGTTAGACAACGGTTTAGGAATCAAGTAAAAGGCTGTAGAAGCTACCCAGAAGCAAATATGGGCACTGATCACAACATCGTAATTATGAAGGCCACACTTAAATTTAAAAATGTGAAAAAAAGGTACGGAAAAAGGCACTTGTACTTAGATAAAATTAAAGATAATGATATTCAAGAAAGATTTAAAAAAAAGTCAAATAAATTGCTTAAAGATATCGAAAAAATATCTTATACTAAGGAAGTAGAAACCAAATGCAATAACATTAAATCCAGCCTAGACTTGGCGGCCATAGATATTCTGGGGTATACACAAAAAGAAAATAAGAAACCATGGTTAACAAAGGATATCCTGAATTTAATAGAAGAAAGACGAAAATACAAAAATTAATCAGACGAAATAGGAAAACAAAGATACAAAGCCATAAAATGGGAAATTATTCGCAAATGCAGGAGAGCTAATGCACAATGGATTGATGAAAAATGCAAAAAGGTACAAATTAAGAAGAAGTAGTACATACTGATGAAGCATACAAACTAATTAGAATCAATTTTAAGGATATAAAACCGTATAGCAAAAATATAAGGGTCGCGGGAGGAGACATCATTATAGAAAATGTAGAGAATATGGGTAGATGGTAAGAATATATAGGGAATTTATATGCTAGGGAGGAACTAACTGCATTAGAACAGGAATCAGACATTGAAAATGATTACCTGGGATATCCTATACTTAGGGATGAGTTTGAATTAGCATTAAAGAGTCTGAAAAATTGTAAAGCGCCGGGTACAGATAAGGTGCAAGCAAAAACTCTATAAGCCGCTGGACATGCAGTAACAGAACGTCTCTTCTAAATTGTAAGCTATATGGATGAGACTGGCGAAATACCCAAGATTTCAACCGTAACATCATAGTAACTATACTAAAAAAGAAAGGCGCTGATAGATATGAAAATTTTCGAAAAATAAGTTTGACAGCACACGTGTCAAAGATATTAACTAGAGTTGCACAACACGAATGGAAAAACGGGCTGAAGAAATACTAGAAGACCAATTTGGGCTTAAGCGAAACAGGGGGACACTGGAGGCTATTTTAGCTCTAGAGTGATTATGGAGAAAATAATAGAAAAAGGTGAAAGCGCGTATATAGGGTTTGTAGATCTGGAAAAACCTTCAACAATAAAAAATGTAAAAAAATGTTCGAAATACTAAAAAAAGATTGGAATGAGTTATAGGGATAGACGAACAGTACATAGCTTATACAAAGAGCAAACAGCAGTAATAGAATTAGAGCAGGAATGTAGAGAAGTAAACATTAGGAAAGGGGTGAGACAAGGATGTGCCCTATTCCCATTAATTTTTAACTTGTACATTGAAGAGGCAATGATTACTGTCAAATGCAGTAAGACATGTGGAATTACTGTGCTTAGATTTGCAGATGATATAGCGGTATTAGCGTCTAGCAAGGAAGAATTAGAAGCTGCTCTTAATGAAATGGAAGCGGTTTTAACAAAGAGATACGGTATGATAATTAACAAAACTAAAACTAAAGTACTAGTATGCAAAGGAGGGGAAAATAAATCAAACACGAACTTACAAGAGGTTAAGGATTCCTGCTACCTAGGAAGCCAAATAACGCAAGATTGGAAAAACACAAAAAATATAAAGCAAAGATTAACTCAAGGCCGTGCTACATCTAACAAGAAAAAGCAACTATTGTGTTCAAAGACAACAAACATAGAAACAAGGAAAAGATTCCTTAAAACATGTGTGCAGCACAGCACTTTACGCCTGTGAAGCCTGGACAGTAAGAGAAGCGGAAAAGAAAAATGTAGAAGCCTTTGAAATGTGGTGCTACAGACGTACGATGAAGATATCATAGACAGACAAAGCTAAGAACGAAGAGGTACTAAAAATGGTAGGGGAAGAAAAAAATATGTGAAAAACGGTAAAAAAATAGGAGAGATAGGATGACAGGCCACATACTACGGCATGAGAAAATAGGGTGGAATATATTAGAAGCAGAGATAGGAAAAAAGAGAAGAAGGGGTAGACCTAGGTTAGTCTACTGCACACAGATAGTAAAAGATGTAGACTGTAGGAGTTTCAGGGAGATATGTAGACTACCTCAGAATAGAAATCAATGGAGGTATGCATCCAACCAGTTCCAAGATAGATAAATTAATGTCAAAGAAAGTAACTCTACTTAAACATGATGATTATTAAAAGCAACTACAAGAATTGGTTGGGCAATATTCTCGAATAATGTTAATTGTGTGAAAGGATTTACTAGAAAACTATTAATTCGGCAAATTGCTAAGTGTTGGGGGATCTTGGCAGCCACAGGCTGCTTAACCCCCTTCACTTACTCTCGGTGAAATAGGGCAAAAAATTAGAAAACGATAGAAGGGGAACCGAGCTGTATACATGTTGTGTGAGAATTTCAGGTAACTTGTAGGCTACATCAGATAATAAATAAGTGCAGGTGCTTGTCCAACTACTTTGGAGATGGCAAACCTAATTGTGAAATATTTGCAACAAATGTTGACTGTGCAAAAAAATATATTGAAAAAA
Source organism: Platerodrilus igneus (assembly GCA_036346225.1). NCBI lineage: Eukaryota > Metazoa > Arthropoda > Insecta > Coleoptera > Lycidae > Platerodrilus > Platerodrilus igneus. The sequence goes on from JARFIW010001125.1 coordinate 1,232,213, forward strand.
TATTAAATCGGTAAATGTTTAAGTGCTGAGGGACTTTGGCCGCCACAGGCTGCTTACCCCCCTTCACAACCACTGAATGTCGGAGAAATAGGGTATATAATTGTAAAACAATAAAAGGGGACCGAACTGCATATAACAATAAAGAACAGCGCCTATAATGAAAGACAACAAACATAGAACAAGAAGAAAATTGTTGATAGCATATGTGTGGAGTACAGCACAGTATGTCTATGAAATACGAGCAGTCTGAAAAGCAGACAGAAAAACGGTAGCAGCCTTTTGAAATGCCGTGCTTAAGATGTATGAGAATGATAACATGGACAGACAAAATTAATAACAAATAGGTTATAGAAATAGTAAAGTAACAAAAATATCTGGGAAAAAAATAGAAGAAATAAAAGGACAGAATACGTTCTAAGGCTTTTTTGGGGAATAGTATGGGATATATTACAAGCAGAGATAAGAACAAAAAGGTGGATGCAGACCTAGATTGGATTAGTGGTAAGAGCAAACTGTGCAAATTTTAGGAAAATGTGTATGTTAATTCAGAATAGGAAACAATGAGGGTACACGTCTAAACAGTTCCAGAACTGAAAACCTAATGATTATGATAATGATATATGTATATATATATATATATATATATATATATATATATATATATATATATATATAGTATAATGTTTGAGGAGCTACCAAGGGTTCTAAGGGTTGTTTAGTACAAGGTAGTGTATTCCAAGTAAAATAATCCATATATTTGATCACATAAGTTAAAAGGTATGTTTGCCGTATTTTACATTTACTAAAGTACAATTCAAAATGGTAGTTGAAATATAAGTGCCAAAAGGTAAATTAAAATGACTAAATGACGTAGTAAGATGTACAGTGCTCAAGGGTTTATACCGAGTTTGAATTTAAAGGCCATTGAAAGTACATTTGCCGTCCAAAAACCGGATGCGTCTATGGATGTTTACTATCAACCATGCATCCAGGTTCAAGTGTGATTTATTTTGGTTTTTATTTTAAATAGAATCCACTTTTGGACAAAATTTGTAAGCTCAAAATTATTAGTTATAACAACGTCAAATGTGATTGAAGGACTGTAAATATTTAGGACCAATACTAGAATTTTATGTGAATTATGAAAGTGTAAAAAGACATGAATTATGGTATGTGCGACACAAACCTAGTGTTTGGATATTATTGGACGATTTTAGGTATGTACTTTATGATTTAGTAGGCAGAAATGTTATAATGGTCGCCTTGGAAAGAAAACTAAGGAGATTAATTCGAAATTTTTTTTGTAAAAAGACGTGTTATAAAACTGTGCTAATTTGTATACGATTTAAGGAGATTAATTCGAAATTTATTTGTAAAAAGACGTGTTTTCATAGAACTGCGCTAATTTGTGTACGATTTAAGGAGATTAATTCGAATTTTATGTGTAAAAAGACGTGTTATAAAACTGTGCTAATTTGTATACGATTTAAGGAGATTATTTCGAGATTTTTTTGGTATAAAGACGTGTTTTCATAGAACTGTGGTAATGTGTGTAACGATTTTTAAAAGTTAATAAAAGTGTTTGATTTTGAATAGTTTTGATTGAGTAAAGAAGGGTAAAGAGCAGCAGCGAAAGATAAATAAGCAACGACGACGATAATAAAAAATGTAAAGATTGGTAATAGTGCAACGGCGAAGCGATGAATACTTGAATAGATTTGGAACGATATTGGGAAAGGCGGAAGGAAAATCGAGTGGTTATACATAGGGACGAAGTTGGATTTGGATAGAGATTAAAAGGCGGAAGGACATAAAGTGGTTATATAAGCGACGGCGAAGCGACGAATAATTAAATAGATTTGGGATTGATTTGGATAGCGATTTAAAGGCAGAAGGACATAGGGTGGTTATTTAAAGGAACGAAGATCGATTTGGATAGAGATTTATAGGTAGCAGGACATCGACAGGATATACAAAGGAACGGAGATTGATTTGGATATAGATTTGTAGCGTGGCATCGAGTAATTTGAAACAGGACGGCGATTAGATTTGGATTGAATACGAAAAGGCGGACGGTTTAAAATAGAACACAAGGAGCGAAATTAGGAGAGCAACAATTAGTAGTGGAGGATTCAAAGCAGAAATTAGGTCAGAAGAATTAGCACAGGGAAAGTAACATAACCGGGTATTCCAAATTCTAAATTAGGGTTAATTATTTTAGATATTGGGGAGCATCTAAAATTTAAGAACGACACCTGGAGGCGATACGAAAATTCTATCAGATAGTACAACCGTGTAAAGACGCATACGGCTACGAGGATCTTGAGCCAGCAGTAAGTGAGGCCGAGGACGAAGTATAATCCAGGTGAGTGCTGAAATATCTTAAAACGTCAAAAAAGTCATAAAATTGTGGTAGTAATTTAATTTGGCACAAGGCAACGTTGATCGTAATAAAAATTTGGCATATACAAAAGTAGATTAAAAATTTAGTACTAAAACAAAAGAGTGTGCAGTTTGGTTGGGCATTGCACATCTACTTATAACAGAACTCACTATAAGTAGGTGAACACCCTGAGAATTAAGAGCTCAAATAGTCGAGGCATCGTAATAAACAGTTTAATTAAAGAAACAACCAAACGTTGCAAGTACGGGGCGTGCATTAGGTGTGCACATTACATAAAAGGCGCGACAAAAAGGGGTAAAATAAAATAAAAATTAAAGAAAGAAGAAAGAAAGGCAGGGGGTAGAGAGAAAAGAGAGAGTGGAGATCAGTAAAATATATATATATATATATATATATATATATATACACACTATTTATATAGAACAAGTATTCTTCGCTAAAGGTGTGTATTATATCAGCATACCCCTTGTATATGCATATAAAAGAGTACCGTGATACAGATACAGAAATTTGTAAAACTTAAAATTGTTCACTTACCCATCTTTCTAACTTTGCCTGGCTAGCTTAACGAAAATGTTAAAAATTTATAATATGAAATCAAACATAGCAATATCACAAAGCATTTATACGGTATGAAATATTTTCTCTCATACAGAAACATATAGAACATTTACAACATCGTTTCTTTCAAACATAAACTTATTTACTTAAAAATGTTTCTCACCTTTTGTTGCTTATAATTTACAGAATTAAAATTTCTTCTCTTATGTATTGTTTACCTGGTTTTGATTCCCACGCTTGTAAAGTTTATTTGATCAAAAAAATCTTCGTCAGATAATCTATTAACAGGTCAGTGTGTTTCGAACTGTAATCATAAGCTTTCCTGATAAAGATCCTTACAACAATAAAATGATTAAAACTTATTCTTGCTTAAACTAAACGACAAAATTCAAATATCAGTTACAAACAATTAATACTTGCAAAACTCTACGAAGCGATTTTTATCCAATTCGTAATTGAATATCCTCTTATTTTAAATTGACGTCCAAATCAGCTTACAAAATCTTCATATTATTTACATTTCCATTTAGAAACCAATGTGCATCCTCGGTTTAACTATTCAATAAAATTTTAAATAGCTTTTTATATCGAAGCATTTCCCATCTCCATTGTATATTACAAACTCAAATAATTGCATTTACCAATTTTCATATTTACGTAGGTTACGTTTAAAATTAACTTCTGTATTCACTGTTACATAGCAATTATTAATTAAGATATGCGTACTACATACTTTAAAACAATAGCATCTGAATTTATTTCTTAATGTGACATTTTCGCGAATGAATTGATGAATGAATTTTTTTAACAAAAGCTTTCATTTATATACAAAATTATCTATTTTCTAGAATATACTTGTGTATACGTAATTCCATTCCAAATAATTATCTGGGAATTTATCATTAGCGTCCAAATAGTCGCGTTTTATTACCTGGCTATCGAGTTCCACCTATTAGTGACGTACGTTACTTATCTTTGTTTAACACCCAAGGTTATTGTAGCGTCGCATACTAATCCAGTAATTGCGAAAGGTAATAAATACTTTTTATCAATTTTTGTTACATTTTATGGGTTTTTTATATCGTTCTGGCCACTTTGAAGTTGATGTATTTCTTCTTAATTCCTCTCGAACTTTCAAGAAACATGTTTTATTTAAATTGTATTTATGTAATACACAGGGTAATTAATATGATTAATTTAAGGCTTTAAAGACTTTATAATGCAAATTAGTTGTATTTTTATAGAAAATATTTGCTTTTACGGCAAAACGTGTTTTAGTCCCTATAATTAAGATTACACTAGGAGTTTTAAATACACGAAGTTATTTATTTTTATACATGAAAAATACACCAACAATTAGATTTTGTATTTATCCTAAAATGATCGACTTGCGTATTTAATGTATCTAAAGATAATTATTTTTACTGTGCTACTTACATTATTTGTTATGTATTTACTAAACGCTTATATCATTCAGGGTGATTATTTATACATCCGCAATTGCATTTTTTGCTCGTACATTTTAATGAATAAGATTACGCTTGAGTTATACCGGGCGTAACCATAAATTTATGAAAATTTCTATCTTTTTTTATTCTTTTATATTTTAGTAGGCCTTATTTGTAGAATTTGGGTTCCAATAACCTTTCTTCAATATATCATGTAAATATATACAGGGTGAGTTTTTAGTGTGGCAACGGTCGATAACTCCGTTATTATAAAAGCTACGTAAACCAAATTTGGATGCATATTAGGCATGCCTAAAGTGCACATTTTAAAAATATTTGGAAGCATATAGGGTGTTTAACAATTCCAGGGTATATTAAACTTATATTTTTTTAAATAGAACACCCTATATATTATTACATTTTTGAAAAGCCCATAAAAAGAGTTTTAATTTGATATCAAATTGTATCTGTCTATTCCTTTTAGTTTTTGAGATATTCAACTGTTTTTAGAAAAAATGACCCCGATTAGATACATTGCCACTGCATTAATACACAACTTATATTAATTTTCAAGATTCAGAAAATTTTACCATATACCATAGTATATTTGTAAATATCACTTTTTTGAAATTTCTTCACAGTATACAGGGTGTGTCAGGTTTCGCAAAATGCAATTTTTAAAATTTTTTTTAAATGGCACCCTACCAATTTTATTGATACAATGGATAGTTCATTAAGTGTCGTTTCATTTTTGTTAAGCATTCCCTATACCTAAATCCATTACTTTCTGAGATATTTTTGATTTTCTTCAAATTTTATAAATGTTTTTAATTTACATAACTAAAAATAACTTCCTATTGGAGAATATTACAAAACAATTAATACATTTTGATTAACAATCAACTACAGTTATCCAATAACAATTTTCACTAAAGATATAACAACCTACAATAATACGCTATCAACAGAATTCTGCCAGATCAACAATATTCATTTTATAGAAAATGTTCAAGCAGGAAATCAGGCAGGCTTTGAAAAAATAACTATTATATGTAAAGTGTCATTTAGGTTTATTAATTGTAGTGTGTTGTCATTTAACAGGATATCTCTCTTGGTATATTCTTGATGCAAGTAGGAAATTTTTTAAACTTGCTCCCAATACCCAAATCATATTTATTTGTTCTTCCACTGTAAAATTCATTTTGAAAACTCCTTCAAAGATTACATTTAAAACAGAACTGATAATGTGTTAAATGACAACACACTACAATTAATAAACCTAAATGACACTTTACATGTAATAGTTATTTTTTCAAAGCCTGCCTGATTTCCTGCTTGAACATTTTCTATAAAATGCATATTGTTGATCTGGCAGAATTCTGTTGATAGTGTATTATTGTACGTTGTTATATCTTTAGTGAAAATTGTTATTGGATAACTGTAGTTGATTGTTAATCAAAATGTATTAATTGTTTTATAATATTCTCCAATGGATTTAGGTATAGGGAATGCTTAACAAGAATGAAAGGACACTTAATAAGCTATCCATTGTAGCAATAAAATTGGTAGGGTACCATTTAAAAATATTTAAAATTGCATTTTGCGAAACCTGCCACACCCTGTATACTGTAAAGAAATTTCAAAAAAGTGATATTTACAAATATACTATGGTATATGGTAAAATTTTCTGAATCTTGAAAATTAACATAAGTTGTGTATTAGTGCGGTGGCAATGTATCTAATCGGGGTCATTTTTTGTAAAAACAGTTGAATATCTCAAAAACTAAAAGGAATAGACAGATACAATTTTATATCAAATTAAAGCTCCTTTTATGGGCTTTTCAAAAATGTAATAATATATAGGGTGTTCCATTTAAAAAAATATAAGTTTAATATGCCCTGGAATTATAAAACACCCTGTATGCTTCCAAATATTTTTAGAATGTGCACTTTAGGCATGCCTAATATGCCTCCAAATTTGGTTTACGTAGCTTTTATAATAACGGAGTTATCGACCGTTGCCACACTAAAAACTCACCCTGTATATATATATATATATATATATATATATATATATATAAGGTTATCATAAAGTAAGGGATATATTTTAAATTATAACTTTTCAACAAATTAAGTTAATAACAAGAAATAAATGAAATCTAATTGCTTATGAAATGGGATTTAGTATGCCCAAAACAGGTTACGGCAAATGCTCAATATGACCTCCATTTTGTTGTTGTAAGATCACCATCCTTACCTCCAAATTGTACACAGCATTTCGTAACATTTCTGGTTGAATTGTACCAATTTGCTCCGTAATACTGTCTTTTAATTCTTGTAGCGTAGTTGGTCGTCTTCTAAACACTAAACTTTTTAAATAACCCCACAGCCAGTAATCCGCTGGGTTTAGATCAGGTGATCTTGGTGGCCATGAATTTACGAAATGTCTGCTTAACACGCGATCTTGAAAAACGTTGGTTAACAATTCTTTGACTGGTCGAAAATGTGCGGGGTGCTCCATCCTGCATAAAATGATGTTTTCAATTCCGTAGTGCTCGTTTTGCAGCTGTGGAATAACATAATTTTGTAACATTTGCAAGTATCGTTCACCATTTACAGTTACAGATACGGCATTTCCTCGTAGAAATACGGACCAATAATAAAATCAGCTGTAAAACCGCACCAAACGGTGACTTTCTTGTCATGAAGACCTTTTTGAACGATTTGTTGCGGATTTTCTGCAGACCAGATTCTACAGTTTTGAGTATTGACTCCACCATTCAGAGTAAAATGTGCCTCATCTGTCCATAAAATACGGGATAACCATTCGGGTTCAATTTCCATCTGAGCCATTACTCGCAAAGAAAAATCGTACCTAGTAGCCAAATCTGCGTCCTTTAATTCAAACAGCATTTTCAGTTTATATGGATACATGTTTAGAATTTTGCGTAAAATTTTCCAAACCGTGGTATACGGCATTTGCAATCGCTTGGATATCGCATTTGCACTGCTGATTGCGAGTGAATTGCTTCTGGCTATGTCTTGATTTTCATGAAGAACCTCTGCAACTTGGACATCACTAATTATTGGTCAGTTACAGACCCTGTTCTTTCAAATTTTTGTATCAAATTGCGGTACGCTTTCATTTGACAGGGTCCCGCTCTCAAACCCATTCTCGTGCGAAATCTTCGTAATCCAGCGGTGTAATTTCTGCCGGATTCATAATAGCACTGAACTAAACCAATTATTGTTTGTAAATCCATGTTATTACAGTTGAGTCGTTTGAACTCAACGTTTACTTGAGTTTTAATTTCAAAATAAAACTTCAAATTGAATAATTTCGTTTTGACACTAGTGTCAACAATTGTTATGACAACGCTTTTGTTTCTCATAGATACGGTAAAATCCCATTCATTAAGCAACTAGATTTCGTTTATTTTATGTTACTAACTTAATTTATTAAAAGTTGTAATGATTTAAAATATATCCCTTACTTTATGATAACCTAGTATATATATATATTTATATATATATATATATATATATATATATATATATTGTATAGTAAATATTGGGTCGTAGTCAATCTGGGCAATTAGATAACTCTTTTTATCAGTTCAAGCTTTCAAAAAAAATTTTTTTTTCAGGAAGACTATAATTGCAGGATTACAAAAATGTTAATATGTTAATTCTACTTACGATTATATGAAACTATCTAGTAAATGCCTGGAGCATGATACTAATTAGGATACGACGACAAACAACTTGGTGAATACATTCAAAACACATAATACAGTTAACATAATAATTAATTAAGGTGGCTTATTTCTAAAACAACATTAACGGACAATTTAAAAATTACAAGTTACATAGGAACCAGTCAAGATATAAAATACTACTAACAAACTTTGAAGTGGATAACTATAGATAAAAGTTTGTATTACACTAAAACAAGTATATATTATGGCCAAATAAGGACAACATAAAAGAAGGCTCACTGGTTAACTAGATGTACGATACGTAGTGTTCTTAATAACAGAGATCAGATGGGAATATATATTATTTAGCTTTTGCATGTCAGTTTTTTTGTTGATAGGATGGTCTTGTAAAGATATTGCGACCATTTCAATTAAAATGCGTTTTTTGTATTGGCTTTCCCTAAAGACAATTTTAGCGTTGTTGTAATCGATCGTGTGTTGGGTCTCAAAAGCATGAGAAACTATTGCACATGTTTTGGTGTTACTATTGTAGTGACTTTTGTGGGAAGTGATCCTAGCTGAGAGCCACCTAGATGTGTGGCCTATATATTGGCCCTGGCAATTTTTACATGGGATACAGTAGACGAAAAAGTTGAAAAAGAAGTGAACGGTACTATTCCTTTTTTAGACATGCTCATCATCCGTAATAACGATAATCTGATTACCGATTGGTATAGGAAACTCTGCTCTTCAGGTAGATACCTTAATTTTTACTCCTTCCATCCGATTAATATGAAAATAAACCTTGTTTTGGGCTTGAAGAGAAGAGTAGAACTCATCTCACATCGAACTCTGAAGCACAAAAACTTTCTTATTCTAAGAGACCTACTTCTTCGTAATTCCTATCCTATCTCGTTATTGAACAAACTGCTTTTTAATACCCTTTCTCACATCAATCAGCCCACCCCTGGGCCCAATTTAATTTCAAACCGCTAACACAAATTCCAAGATCTTCATTCTTCTCCCGTATGTGGAAAATCTCACAGCTAAATTGTGTCATATTCTAAAGGACATTGAAGGAATAACTTTAACTAAGAAACCCGTTTTAACTCTCAACAAGGTGCTTTTTAGTAAATTAAAAAACCGTACGCCCTCCCCTGCAACATTTGGGTGTCGTCTACTGTATCCCATGTAAAATTTGCTAGGGCCAATATGTAGGCCACACATCCAGGTGGCTCTCAGCTAGGATCACTTCCCACAAAAGTGACTACAATAGGAACACCAACACCTGTGCATTAGTTTCTCATGCTCTTGAGACACAACACACGATTGATTACAACAACGCTAAAATTGTCTTTAGGGAAAGTCAATACAAAAAACGCGTTTTCCTCGAAATGGTCGCAATATCTTTACAAGACCATCCCATCAACAAAAAAACTGACACGCAAAACCTAAATAATATATATTCCCATCTGATCTCTGTTATTAAGAACACTACGTACAGTACATCTAGTTAACCAGTGAGCCTTCTTTTATGTTGTCCTTGTTTGAACATAATCTATACTTGTTTTAGTGTAATACAAACTTTTATCTATAGTTATCCACTTCAAAGTTTATATGTTAGTAGTATTTTTATATTGAGTGGTTCCTATGTAACTTGTAATTTTTAAATTGTCCGTTAATGTTGTTTTAGAAACAAGCCTCCTTAATTAATTATTAAGTTAACTGTATTATGTGTTTTGAATGTATTCACCAAGTTATTTGTCGTCGTATCCTAATTAGTATTATGCTCCAGGCATTTACTAGATAGTTTCATATAATCGTAAGTCCAATTGACATATTAACATTTTGTAATCCAGAAATTATAGTCTTCCTGAAGAAGAAAATAAAATTTTTCGAAAGCTTGAACTGATTAGAAAAGTTATCTAATTGCCCAGATTGACTACGACCCGATATTTACTATACAATATCAAGTTTTCTAGTCGAAATCAACCTGAAGTTATATATATATATATATATATATATATATATATATATATATATATATATTGAATGATATTAGCAGGTTGTAGGTCAGCTGGTTATTTAAGCGTACTCTTTATTATATTCTTAGCTTTCGGTTTATTTCAAACCTTTATCAAAGAAACTACAAAAACGTCATTATGGGCATCAAGCAATATACAATAAGTACTTACTAAATTGAGGTTGAATGCACATTAATATCATTGAACTATATAAAACTTAAAGTATACATTGAATTTTAAAATTGAACAATAAAACATTTAAAACTGTAAACTATAAACTATTTGCCTTGTGAACATGTAAACTGTAAATAACCTTCAACGATAATTCCTTTATAATTTTGACAATTGTATTAAACCTGTCTTGATAGAGTGTGGGTGTGTTGAATGCGCATGGATGTGTGGGGGTATGTGTGAACGTGTGTATGTGTGTGTGTGTGTGTGTGTGCGTGTGTGCGTGTGTGCGTGTGTGTGTGTGTGTTCCTGTGTTATGCTATTGGTCTAATTAAGTTTGTTCTAGGTTTGAAATTAAGTAGATACGTGTATATACAGCTTAGTTGATCTATATCTGTCCTTTTATTCATGGTATCCGTGTTTTTAAATATGTGACACATTTCCAAAAATTCCTTTTTTGATCGCTTACCTTCCATTTGTAGTATTTTAAGGTTATCCCAGTCTATCTTATGTTTGCTGTTATTTGCGTGTGTGGTCAATGCACAGGCATTGGGTTTAATCCGCATGTCGCTTTTGTGTTGTGTGATGCGTTGCTTTAAATATTGAGAGCTTTGACCAATGTATTTTAAATTGCAGTCTAAACAAGTAATTTTATAAATGACATTTCTTTGTTGCAATGGTGGTGTTTTATCTTTTAATTTTGAAAAAAGGGCATTTAAAGTTCAAACGTTCTTCTTTGCAATTTTTATGTTGTATTTTTTTATTACATTTTCTAATTTTGGGGTTAAATTTTCAATATATGGAATTGTTCCGTATTTCTGGATATCTACAACGTGATCAACATAGTTGTTTGGGGGTACATTAGAAATATAATTGTTTAAAGGAGCTTCGTGGTTATATAAAAGATTCTTTAGTAATTTTGGCGGGTAGTTGTTGTTTTTTAGGATAATAAATAATTTGTCTAAATTCTTTTGAAATAATGTTAAATAACATATTCTTTTTATTCTGCTTTTTAAGCCCAAAATAAAATTTGCTTTTATCTTGTAAGGATGGTATGAAAGGTAATTCAGGTATCTACCCGAGCTAGTAGGCTTCTGATACCAGTCTAAGGTTACAGTGTTGTCATTGTTTCGAATCAATAAACTGTCTAGAAATGGCACCGTAATGGCACGTAAATAACCAACTATTTTGAATCACTAAAATATACGAGCAAAATTTTAAATTATTTTATCAAACTAAAATGCACTGTTTAACATCTTCAATCAAGTCGCGGATGTAAGAGCTTTTAACGCATCGAATAGTCAAAAGTCTAAGAGGGCTTGTTTATATTCATCTCGGTATATATAGCAAAAAGCCGGCACGTCGCTTTTGTCCTCAAAACGGGTAATTCTAAAGAATTTCTCATTCTATGTTCCCAGTCTGTCGCTCGCGCGTCGATTTTTACGAATTTTCACTCGTCCCATTTAAATCTCAGAAATTTCAACACACGGCACGCAAGCATGTCCTCCCCTATGAAGTAATAAAGCTAATGTTTTGTTAATGGCTATATAACTACCAGCCCGATTTGTATTTGTCAATGGCTCTTATTATTTTCATAAGAGTTTGTTTACAGATACATCTTACTTTCTATACAATTTTCTTATTGCGGACTGCAAATAACTTGTCTTTGTTTATTTGAATTGCCTATGGGGCATGAACCCGGGTGTCGCCACGAGAAGGTTTGTTACGTTAGCAAATAAATTTTGCTGTAACATTCCGCAAATCTCAAAGGCCAAAAGTACTTTTATAGTCATTTTTAAAATTTATTATGTAGTTTCGGTTCAATTCTGTACTTCCACACTTTAGTAGTGTTGGTGTTTTATCACCTGATGGCGGTTTTATTTACTTTTGCCATAGTACAGTGATTGTTTGAAATTATATCATTATAATAGCTTCGATTACTTCATAGGGTTCTTGGGAACAGTCCACTCTGATGAGGCTAACAAGCCGAAACCATTGGTCAGTGGATGTTTCCTCCCCTATGAATTAATAAAGCTAATGTTTTGTTAATGGCTATATAACTACCAGCCCGATTTGTATTTGTCAATGGCTCTTATTATTTTCATAAGAGTTTGTTTACAGATACATATTACTTTCTATATATATATATATATATATATATATATATATATATATATATATATAGTTATTAATATATATTAAGCATTCATTTGCATTCCAAATGTGGATCATTCTTCTCTATTAATAATATATATATATATATCCATAACAAAAAGCCTCTTTGAAGCGTACTACGTACCTAGACGTAGCCGGAAGAAAAGTAAATACCAGGCTAACTACCAACCGCGGGGAGTGGGGGAATTTGCCTGCATACCAAAAAATTTAAAAAAAACCCACGTCGCCCACGATTATCTATTAACAATAAAAATAAATAACGGATTTTATACAAACAAGCAAACGAATTAAATTGAGCATTACTATTTCAAAGCAAACAATTTCGTGATATGAACAATTTAGTACTTTAGATACGAAGTGCGCATCTCGTATTTTACACAGAATAAAACTAATCAGTAGAAAATAAACATGTGAGAGCTTTTGTCAAGCGTTTTTAAAATTGCACATAGTACTTTTCGTAAAATAAACTAATCAGTAAAAAAAAGAATTGACGGTGAGAGCTTTTGTCAAACATCCTTTTAAATTGTACATAATACCGTTTGTAAAATAAACCAATCGTAGAAAAGAATAATCGCGTGTTTGTCATACACTTTTAACAATGGTACATCACATATTTAAAGCGATAATATCGATTCGCAGTAAGAAACAATAGTCTTACAGTGTCACGTTTCTTATCATGTAAATATACCAAACGCTGTTAAAGAGTATGCCCTTGATATACACAAAAGAAAACAAGTTGTATACCTGTATTATCGAGATACTTAGATTGCACGCCCTCGGGAAAGAATCAGCACCGCATCGCCACGTTCGTCGGGATCTATTTACCCTGTTACCATAACGGCACTAGCGATCTACAGGCAACAGCAGTTGATTTGTGGCAAAGAACAGTTGGGCCTACATACCAAAAAAAAACCAATTTGGCCTTCAGCTAAGAGCAATACACGCAAAATACCTCCTACTTTTCGAACAAAAAAACGTGCATTGCTTTTGAAGTACTGTAACGAATAATCTAGAAAATATTTCAACGCTCAAATTAAAAATGGGTTCAAATAACACGAGTTTGAACTGTAATCCTCGCGTTATAAAAGCGCGATTAGCAAACTAAAAAGCACGCTATCATATAATAGTAGAATCTATTATTTCGACAAGTCTTTAAATGGGAAACACAAGAGAAAGTAATTATACGTTATTGAAATGTTTAACAAATTAACGGATACCTAAAATAAAGTATAGACTATTTAATTTATTGAATAACTTTTCGTTTTAAAATAAATAAATTTTAAAGAAATGTTAGGATTGCGCGTACTCTTGTAACGATGTAAAATGCAGGATGAGGTTTTAAATAGAAACCAAAGCTAGGTGAATGAAAAACAAATTACAACAAAAAAGACGTATTTGAATCTATAGTCGATAAAATTTAAATAAAGTAACCAAAACAAGAATAATTCCAACACACAAACGTACTTCCTTGAACTATTTTTGAACCTTCATCATCCAGTGCTCTCTTATCTTCCTTACCAATAACTTGAAACTGACAAAAAGATGGTTGTCTGTGCCAATTATCTCTAGACTTAGCTGTGTGATCAAAAGGAACTTGATGTTTGTTGTCTACTTGTGATTTCTAAGTATATCCAACCTTACGACTTTCATCTGACGAAACGATTCTGAACTTGTTACTTAACACTGCAACATTTTCAAACTTCTTTTCTAACTTTAATAAAGTCGCTATATCCTCTATGTCAGACAAAGCGAGATGTGAAATATAATCCGGCAACAATTTTTTTCTCATATTTTTAACTCTAGTGACTTCTACTGTAGATCGCTGCAATTTATTAAACATATTCTATATGTGCGTAACAAATAAGACGAACGACTCAGCTTTCATCTGCTTTCGAGCTTCAATGGTTTTCCACAACTCATCTTCTGAATACGGCGGCAAAAAATCTACCTTTAAACGTTTTACTAAATCGTCCCAATTTTGTAACGAAACGTTAATGCTTTTATACCAAACTAAAGCATTATTTTGAAATAATTCGACTGCACTGCGGAAGAGATCCTGTTTTACTACTTTGCGTGACCCTACTAATTTACATACCCTGTCCAGAAATGAAAACAACTGCTTATCGTCACCTGTATACTTAACGGACAATGAACAAATAGGTGGGGTGGTGTAACGAATGTGACTGCCTGAGAGGCTGCACTATTAGCTTAAACCGGTACACGAACTGTATCATTAAAGCTATTTGACTACATCTTTCTATCACACACTCATACAACTCTGTCTTTATAATAAGTATAGTTGTCAAAGTCTCGTTTCAGCTTCCTCTGTTGGAAGACTTATTCTCTTAACACGACCTGTAAGGTGAATCAATTTCGACTGAACTCTTACGAATATAGAATCTGCTGGAAAACCATTAAATTCCGGCGATATATTCGATACAACTTCCAACGTATCATCGATCTCTTCACATTCCTTAGGAAACTCAATATTATACTCTTATATATCAATTAGACAACTAGGTATTTTAGCTGTTAACCTCCCCAACATTGTTCTTTTATCTGCTACCGTTTTACTGCTATAAGTACTTCTAATATTTAGCTCATACTCCAATTCTACATAATTTAAGCAATTGATAGAACATTTCTCTGCCATCTTGAATTTATACTACACAACATCTCACAAAAATTCTAAGATACTATTTATAATGACTATCTTTACTAAACGATGTAACCTAAACATCAGGGATCTACAATCAAATTATAATAATATTATCAAAAAGTAACATCAATCACCACGAAAATTACTGAAAAAGTCAAAATTTCTAATAAACAGATTAGGGCGTAAGTGGGCGCAAACGACAAAACACCTCTGAAGTCAAATCTCACACGTTTCTGCGACGCCTAATCCTTTCTGTACCTAAAATCTTATAAAACCCGATGTAGTACCAAATACAACTACTGAGCTCAATTGGGCGCAAGTGTAATATTGTACCAAAAGTAACCAAAATTAAAATTGACCTGATCAATGATAAATTCAGTCAATCTAAATACAAAAAGAGCATTAAATCTCGAAATTAAGCAATTCTAACCAAGTACAAAAATCGAAACAACTACAACAGTCGATGCAACTTAATGTTCTAGGTCGTTGTGCGTCAGTGAACTGAAATTGAGCCCCACCATGCGGTGCCAGTTAACTCAATTCAATCCTTGAAATGAAATACGGTAGAATAGGCTGTCCTCTTTTCGTAATTAAGGGTCAAGAAATTGCGATATCTTTTGAAGTACCGCGGGGTCTATTGATGCGGGACGTAGAGACTATAAGGGTGGGTCTACCACCAAAACAATAGCTTTTTTTATACATTAAAATAATCAAGATCTCAAGACGTCTATTTCAAACAAACTTAACTAAGGGAAAACGCCGAAAGCCCTTTACAAAACTTCTTATGGAAGAATACACAAAAACTTATAAAAGTCATCGGAAATAAAACATGTAAAATATAAATAGTGTTATGTCTAAGGGATTACTGTTTGTATCCCAAAAATTCGCCAACAAAATATTTTAGAAGATATTACCACAATAATTAAAGTCAAAGACTTCAGCACTTATTCTCACTTATTGTGTACTCTTCTTTAAGTTAACCTCATATCAAAACCTTCATCACATAAAAGAATATTTTATGTTAAGTTTACTATAATTGAAAATAATTAATTCCTTTCCTACTTATTTTTTTTAAAATAAAGTGATAATTTATAATATTTGTATTTGTTTAAAAATAACATGTTTCATAGATCAACAATGTCTGCAAATAATACTAAAACTGAACCTCAGTAACTCATAATTCATATTTTAGTATTACAAAACTATTCTTCTCTATAGTAGAGGACAAAGAATACTACTATAGTAAGCCTGCTTATCGTAAAAGGCGATTAAAAGGCGCAGCAAGGGGCAGCAGCCTTGCTGGCTAAAAGATACTGGAGGAGAGTCGTTCGGTCTCTGGCGATCCTCAATAATTTACAAGGTTGTTGGGAGTTGACCGTCACACATACAGCTTTTTGCTAAAATCTTTAAAAATTGCGTTGTGGAAAGATATGGGAACCTACCACAATATTTCCCAGGTATGCGTGTCCTAAAACACGAACTACGTATGATGGCGAGCCCCCAAGTAAAATTCTTGTCCGGAGGTAAAATACCCCCTCATTCATATCTCTGAGAGGGGGTACTTGAGGCTTATCATCGTAAGAATTTAAAACAACGGTTTTACTTAGTGATAGGGACTGGGAATGTAAGGTCATTACTTACAGTAGATAAGTTAACGAATTTATTAGTCGAAATGAGAAAAGAAAAGCTGGACATTTTAGGTATCAGTGAGTGAGATGGCCAGATGGGAATGACTTTTGGAAAGATAATTATAGAATAATTACAACTTCTTCAACTAATGGACAGGCACGGGTAGAAATACTGTTAGGTAAAAAAGTAGGACGTAAAGTTAAAAAGTATTTACAATTTAGTGATAGATTTAATATGGTTAGATTGAGTACGAAATCCACAGACACTGTTTTAGTACAGGTTTACATGACAACAACTCCGTACGAGTATGAAGAAGTAGAAAAGGTATATGAAGATATAAACAGTATAGTAAGAAAAGTAAACGGAGATTAGAATTTAATAGTTATGGGCGATTTTAATGCGTCACTGGGAGAAGGTAGTGAGGGAAAAATGGTAGGAAAATTTGGGTATGGGAGACGAAATTATAGAGGAGAAAGATTAGTTGAGTTTTGCCAGGAACATAAATTAGTAACTGTAAACACTCTATTTGAACAACAATTAGAAGAAGATATACCCGGAAAGCGCGAAGTGAAAGGACTGGATACCAAATAGATTATATTTTAGTTAAACAAAGATTTAGAAACCAAGTAAAAAACTGTTGTAGTACCCACACAGAAGCCACCAAATACTCCTCAGCATTGAAGACCCTTAAATCCGTTATGGTTTACTTTCGAGGCTTCTTTCCCACTATTACTATCAAAGTGAAAGTGACATCGCAATTTATCTATATGACTAACTGGCCTATGCTAATAACATGTAAAGGGATTTCTCAGCCAGGGTGTAGTTCTAATGGTATACGTATGACATTTGCTCTCTATCCCACACATAAACCTCCAACTTCGTAATGATAATAAGACGTAAAATAAATAATTTAGTTCCAATAACTTTGTTTTTGTGGTAGGGATCGTGCAGACACTATTAAATATTGGATGCTTAAATAAGACTGACTTAATCTAAATACATAAATTTAGCTCACGTACAACCATCTGCTATAACTAGGATGACTAGATTACCGAACATCTTCTTGCGCATAAACGCAAATGAAACTGAAACATAAAGATGTAAACTATGAGAATTATGGTGCCTAAAATGCACACAGCAAATGCGACTTCGGTGTGTAAAAAATGTTGCATAACAAAATCGCATACTTAAATCCGCGAATTACCAAAACCGTATGACGATTATTCAAGAAAACAACAAACTTTTTGAGATTACTCTGAGAATTCTCAACACATTTCAAGCTTCTTATGAAATGTTAATGTTGCTGCAACCCTGATCGCAGAATTCGTTTGGTATCTTGAAACTAACTTTTATTTTCTCAGAATTCTCAAACCACCTTATCAGTGACAGAGAAACATATTTCTAACAAAAGTCGTGCGGAAGATGTAGTTTTATCCGTATTAACATAACTGACTTTTGAAGACTTCCGCACTAGCTCTGAACCCTATCTTCAGCGGTTTAGAGAAACTATCAGGGAGGGGGGGTCGTTAAATAAATACGCGCCACTGTACTTATGCAATATATAAGAACAAGGAATATCGCCAAGAAAAATACAGGAACCTCAACGAATAGATTCTGTTATTGGAATACAAGATTTTGTATTCATAGACGGTGCAAACGTTTATCCTGAAATAAAATAAAATACATAAAAATGCATTGGAGACATTATAATTTGAATAAGGGCCGCTATACTTGCGGCCACGTCCCCAATGCTCCACCCGAAAGTACTACATTGGGTTTAAACGCGAAAAATAAACGTGCTTCTAATTTATTCTAACTTAATAATTAATCCACCCTAAATAAAAATGTAACAGACTGAAACAAAAACTAAAAACAGGGTTTAAATAATGGTATCCCTAGCGTTAACTTTGGAATGTACCCGATAAACAAGACGAACAAAAATCAGAGGAGGAGGGATCCGTAATACCGGATAGCAGACGCCAGCTCTGCTTACCAGTGCAACCTGAAGGGTCGACTTAAAACTATCCAAATCTAGCTAACTAATTAAAAATGGATTCAAATTTCTAAGCATTTGCCAAATATTTTATAGTGAATCCATCTATTTTGCCTGCTCTATAAATTTACAAATTCGTCCTCCCTGATCTAAGTATTTTATCCTAAATTTGTCCCTAACGCTCCCTATCATTCCCTAACTGACATATTATATATACAATCTTCTTTTCTATATATACTGCTACCAAAAATTGGCGACAGAACGTCAAACGAATTAAATCAAGCCACAAAACAATACAATGCAGGCAAAAATACAAGTGTAAAAATAAATTTAAATATATAAATAAACATATAATAAATATATAAATAAATATCTGAATAAGCTAAACCAGTGCATATATTAGCGAAAGCAAATACATTATCAGGTGCACTCGCATGAGCATTATATCGACTAGCACCATTACACAAAAACGTGCTTGTTACATTATTTCAAAATCTGTTTAAAATCACAAATCAATGCTCATGCGAGTACAGCCGCCACAATTTTATTCTCCCCTCCAATATAAATTTCTCCAGCATCCGTAGATCTGGTCGTCTACCTACATCTATTGATTTTCTACTTTTATGGGGGAGCTGAATATGCACTGTTAAAGTCCTGGTGGATATGCACTAAACGTTCTGGGGGGATCCACAATCGCTATCACTTCACTTTTAACTCCTGGGGGGATGCGCGGATTCACCCTATTTTATCATTTCTTTATTTATTACACTGATTTAAATTAATGAGGTTTCCAGATTTAGTTTGCTGTTATTTATTTGTTTCGCTTATTCCCGATTTTCTGCGCGTAAAAAGCGCGACAGTGATTGTTTTAGTGGTGTGTTCGTCGTGCATATTAGAGTTTTGGGTATACTTATTTAATTATTATTATTATTGGTTTTCTTCCTTTCTTTTTCTTCTTTTTTTTGGTTTTTTTTGCAGGTTTTGGTTATCATGTTCTTATCATGTCAAAATCACGCCAGGTCGAAATCTACAATTTTTCAATCTTCCCACCTTCCCCTCCCGACTTACACACGATTATCACCGTCTAATCTCGCAACCCTTCCTGCGAACTCTTTAAAGGCTGTCCGGAACGCCTTCTGTTTAGCCACTTCCCCGACTTCCTCTAGGCTCTTTGGCCATGCTAGATCTACGATAGCTAATTTCGTATTAGCCAACCCCCGATTTGCCACTTCAAGCGGGCAGTCCAAAAGCACGTGCTCTGCGCTTACCGCGCCCTAACCGCATTCACAGCGGTCGTTGTTGGTTCACCGAAACCTATGTAAATACGCTTTCAGGGCGCCGTGCGCTGTTATCAACTGAACCAGTTTATGGTGGAGTTTTACCTTGATCTTGCCTCTAACTTCTAAGCTCGGTATGAATTTGTTAGTCAACCTGCCCGTGGCAGCGTTGTTCCACCTCTCTTCCCATTGTCGAATTGACTTTTCACGCAGCTTTCTCTTAATCAAACACTTCGGTATCGACGAATGTGATATTCAAAAGTCTCCCGTCGCGGCCTCTTTAGCTAATTCATCGGCCCTGTCGTTTCCTACGTTACCATTATTCGACCTGACCCAACGGAACTTTAAACGTCGAAACTCGAGCGCCGTACGCGCTATCCTCCAGACGTCCGGTTGGAGGTCTGTCGAGATGTTCATGTTTGTTAAAGTTGTCAGCGCCGATTTACTATCACTGATTATATAATACCCGTCTTTGCCCGTATGGTTTATTACGTAATCGATAACCTCTCGTATGGCTACCAATTCGCACTGGAAAATTGTGCTCCAGTTTGCGAGTTTAGTTTGAAACCGAAACACCTGCTTATATACGACAAACGTCGCGACTGCTTGCTCATCGTCCATACGTGAACCGTCCGTATAAATTCTGATACCTATCGAGTCCTCATCACCTTCGACAAACTCGATTCCTCTAAATATCAGCCGGGTGCTCCAACTCAGATATAACGATCTTTCTTGCAATTTCCCTATTACCAAGATTAAGATCTTCAATAATTTCACGCCATTTTCCTGTATTTATTAATCGCCTATCTCTAATCTCCCTAACGACACATTCGATAGGGAGAGTCCTACTGATCACCAGAACCGCCTCCGTGGAGGTGGTCCTCTACGCCCTCGCCGCTTTTACTGCGGTTATGCGTTGTACGCTTGTCAATTGATGCATCTCCCTGACTCTACAACCTTTTGCCCATACATAAGCTGCGTACAGAATTGCCATTAACAATCTCGATTTTACAATTAAAAGCGTGTCATCCGCAAACCCAACGATTGAACATCCTGCGGGCAACTTAACCCTAAAGATGCTCTCATACAACAACTTCCAAAATGTGGGACCAGAACATGAACCCTGCGGGCATCCCGTTAGATAGAACTTCACCGGGAATTTCAACCTGTGCCAATCGCTCCGAGAAATAACTCTTGAACAAAGACATCAAGTTTCGCGGACAACCCCTACGATCTAACTCGAAAAACGATTAATGGCCACCAGGCAGTATCAAATGCTCCTGAAATGTCTAAAGCAACAACGACACAGTACTCTTTAGCATCTCTCGCCTGCTTTATTTCCCCGACAACAAACTCTAACGCGTCGATAGTCGACTTGCCCTCCACGAAACCAAACTGTCGGTTATTAAAACCGCCGCTGTCTCGCACTAGGTGCTCAATACGCGTAGTCATAACGCGATCTAAAACTTTCCCCAGCACCGGTAGCAAGCTAATTGGACGATAGCTGCCAGGATCTGACACATCCGCCTTTTTAGGTTTGGGTATAAATTTTACGTTCTGGATTTTCCAGCAACGCGGAAAAACCCCCTTTCTAAACAAACATTAAACAACCCTACAAAGACACACGGGACTAACAGGCACGCCTCCTGAGCTGCGTCTGAAGTGATTCCATCATGCCCCGGTGCCTTCTAAGGGCTCAACCTTCTAAGAGCCCTGACGACCTCGTGAACTAGGATTTCCTTATCGGCACTTATTCCTTGCACCTCAGCAGCTTCTCGACGTACTAAATCGTGCGACCCTTCATCCCCCTCGGGATTATCCGATGGGAAAAATTTCTCTAGTAAATATTCCGCTGTGGTTTTAAAACCTTCCGTGTATTCGCCATTTGTTTTCTTTATATTACTGAGCGCGTTTTTTGTTGTTTTCCTTTAATTACGCGGTATGCGGTTCCTCAGGGTTCTTTCTTTGAGTTTCGCGTGCAGAATTCTTAAAATTTAATCGTTCACGTTTCTTCTATTAATATTTTATATTCGCGGTAACTTTGATTATATTCTATTCTCCGTTGTTCTCTTATATTTCCCGAGGCGCATTGATAGCGGCACTTTAGGTTACGCGTTTCTGCCCGCTTTGTGATTAGTTCCCGAGTCTACCAGCGTACGCTGTCTTTAAATGTTCTCTTTTGCGCCATGGAATACGACGACGCGTCTATCACCGCGCTGTTTAATTTTTCGCGAGTGTTTCTATTTCGTATGCCTCTCGGGAGTTAAATAGGTCATTTTCGAGCACAAGAATACTTTCGCCAATTTTTTGTTTAAATCGCTCCCAATTTGCTTTTTTATTACAGAACTGCGGAAATATAGTTCGCTGCTCGTTTGCGCTTGTTTTGGTTTCAACGTACCATGTTATTAATTTATGGTCAGAAAGCGTTTCCTCGTCCGACCTTAATTTCCAATTACAAATCGTTTCTAACATTTCGTGCGAGACTGCAGTAATATCTATAAAACTGCCGCCTCTATGCCCCTAAAACGTAGGTGAATCATCAGTGTTTATTACACTAAGGTTCCATTCTGTAAAAAGATCAGCAACCTGCGAGCCTCTATTGTCTTCGATAGGGCTGCCCCATAGTGACGACTTGGCATTAAAATCTCCCGCGATGATTAGATTTTTATTTCTGCCGATTTTACGAATAATATTATATACTTGATTTATCAAGTCTTCAGTTTGGGGATTTTCCCGCCGGTTGATTCCCGGCGGGAGGTACGCGCTTATTACGTAAAACGCATTTCCCCCTGATTTGATTTCGGCCGTCATTAAAAATTCGTTCGATAAATTATTTAATATAATTCTGGTACACGTCCCATTATCGATTATTATTCCGCTACGCGAGTTAAGGTTCGTGGCTTCGAGCGGTCCTTTTTAAAAAGACTTCTTTGAACTTTAACATTTATTTAATTTTTATACAGAATTAAACAATGGAATTTTACAATCTTGAATTAAATTATTCTAAGTCGAAATACATTAATTAATAATTGTACAAGTGAGTTACCGCGGACTGCAATGTGAAAGCTGAACGTTGATGAACTGACTGCGAGTGGAGCTCCCGGGCCTTATATAACCTCCCTACCCCCTCACAGTTCTGTGGGAACTTGCAGACCTAATGTCTGCTTACACTTGACTCTATTCATGATACATAGTTGCTATCTTAAAAGCTATTCATAATTACAATGTTGCAGGCTTACTTCTGCGTAATCTCGGTACGTGACTTCCTACGACCGTCTGTGACCTGACATCTGCAGTGTCACTTATCCTTGTGCTATCTGTAGCGCTTCCGTTCACATGAACGTTTATAAACTGAAATAAATTGTAATAAATTGTCTTTTAATTACATTGTTGCATTTACCTAATATTTCCTAATAACTTTATTAGTTTCATAGGTAAAACAAATGGGGGATCACATAACTGACGGTCGTTCACTATTCGCGTTTACGGCGGTAACCACCCTCCCAAAACCTGTTATTTTGTGGCTATACAAGTATGGTTCCTGTATAAGCCCGATGTCGATATTATTTTCGACGAATAACTTTATGAACTTATTTGTTGCCCCTTTACCTTTCCAGAAATTTAGTTGCGCGAATTTAATCTTCTTGCTTCTTATGGACTTTGTTTTATCTTCACAGTCCATAATCGATGTTACGTGTGATTGCGTTCTTCTGACGTTGCATCGTGGGGCATCTACTCGACTTGACGTCGTGGCGCGTATCGACCTTCGCACCACCGCTAGTTCTGTCGTTTGCCCTAGCGCAAACCACACAGCAGGGCCTTCCGGCAATTCTTGAACTCATGCCCGACCTGGGTCATCGAGAAGTGGTCCCGGGCCCATACTCTTCGCCACCTGAGGTTAATAGCATGGGCTAATATACGCCTTCAAAGTGTAGGGGTCACTTCGAAAACTACGTTGGCGAAGGAATACCTAGGGCCCTTTCCGCCAAATCTGAACTTCTCTCTCAGGTGGTCTTCTAGCTTTAAATCGCCAAAACGGGGATTCTGGCTCGCAATCAACCGCACGAGCTCTTTAGCCTTCATCCCCGCTTTGCCCCCGGAAGAACGACCCATGGACGCCTCTTCTCGATGGTCTTCGCCACGAGTTTTTTGCAGTTCCCACCGACCTTCAACTGCAGCTTCTTAGCGTCATCTCGACCTGCGCACTCCACAACGATACTGCCGCGGCGCGTTCTACGAGCTCCGACAATAACAAACCCATCTCGAGCGGGATCGACCTTCTGCTTCAGGGTCGTCATAACGTCATCCTTCTGGCCTGGCCTGGCGTCGACCCTAACAGCAAACGTAAGGGCAGAACCTGAAGCTGCTGCGGCGTACGAAACCTTGCGCTGCACCGATGCACCCTGACTCTGGCCTCCTGAAACGATAGTATTCACCGCCGGACTTCTTCCAACAACACTTGCTCTCCCTGAACCATCTAAACAAAGACGCAGCGCCCTAACCATACCTATCAGTTGGTTCGTCACGTCGTGGATATTATCCACGACGTGCCAAACTATTTTCCTATCCTTCACGACGATAGTGGCGGAGAAAGTCGGCACCTTCCCATAGACGGCAACGTGCGCCTTCCTCACCCTGAACTTCATGAGTTCCAGTTCATCGAGGTCGCTAGCATCAACGCTACCGTTGCTGATAGTCGACATCGTGCGCTGGGCTCTCGAAGTAGAGGGCAATTCCGGCGCCAACACTATAAAAATTTTACACACTTTTTTTATTGGTTTGCACGACTTTTTACTTGATTTACACGGTTTTTTGTCTTAAAATTTACTAAAAACCCCCTTTTTTAATTATTTTGGGTATTTGTTTATTAGTTTTTTTTGTTTATTAGCAAGAAGTTTAGTTTAATTTATTTTTAAACGCGGATTTAAGTTAAAGTTCAAGTTACAAACGCGATTTATTTACTATTTATTTAATGTAAATTTAGTTTTAATTTTTTATTTACTGCCATGTGTTTAAAATTTAATGCTGCACAATAATAAATATAAAATACAATAAAAGCAATGTTTCAACAAAAAAAAATATATAATAAAACCCTGAATAAAAACTTACTGTTTGCTTCTGAAGAGCAAGCTCTGCAAAACACGTTCGCTCACTTCAAGCGCAAACGAGCCTTTCATTGGAGACAGCAGTTTGCGTCTCAAAATAATAAAATCAATAAATCTGACAACTTATATGTACTTATAGAATTTGCTACTGGCCATTGGTGCGTGGACACTCTACTTACTAAATTTATGCACCCTTCGTTCATATAAGATTTATAGAATCTAAAAATATGTGTGAGGTAGTACAAACACAACTTTTTAAGTATTTCTTAAGGTGTGATTAACCACATCTGAAGTTATAAAAAGATTAGATATATATTAACTATAAATACTTTTGTTTCAAACTGACAGGAATTTACAATAAAAATTGTAGGTGTTTAGTTACTCATTGCTATTTCTGTAATAAACATGATTGTATCGGAGCCTCTAACGTAAATAGGCATTATATATTTCATTAACAAAATTATTAATTTTTGTAATTTTTCCAGTAGTGATCAAACGACGTACATTCTTAATAAATTACTTATGTAGTAGGATCTTTCACTTAGTAATTTTAAGCCTTGTCAAAAAAGTATCATGTATAAGAAATTACTCAACTGTATGATAAATAATCAACATGAACAAGCAAATGCTAATAATAAAATCTATTCAGTATGATTTATAACCTAAGTTCTTAAGCAGATCATTTTAGTTAACAATCCTATAAAGCAAGAATTTAATTTAGTGTAAAGTTCAAAAGTCTAAATTTTTAAATATGATTATTAAGGTATTAGTTTTCAATAGTTTAAGCTACAAAGATTACAACTTAACCTTGGATATCTTCTATTTCGACAGAAATAGCCACTAGCGTTGTACGTCAAACAGATGGTTTTCATAACAAAGAAAAATCGACTTACCGACCTCGAACGTAGAGTGCATATTGATACAAACCCTTTAGTAGATAAACTAGAAACATGTGTGCGCCTTTAATACTGCATAATGACAGCAAAAACTTGTCCATTTTGTTACGGCAATATCCTGAAAATTAGAATCATAAAAATAAAAAAGTGGAATGCACCTTAGGGTAGAGCCATCGTTGAAATTTCTTAATTGTAGGTTTCCATTCGTATACAATTTGTACGCTATAAATTAGCCGTGTTGACTAAAAATCTCCGTGTTAACTAGGAACTTTCGTGTTGCGCTAAAGGGAACCAATTAAAATTAGTTTTAATTAATACAGAGCAGAAAATACAAACCATGATGAAATGTCTAACACATTTGGATCGATTTACTGCATAATTGAAATGCGAGTCGCAAGTCACCCTTTAATATTAACTTCAGCATCTTAGTACAAGGACAGTAAAGGGCCGACTGTCGTAGTCCGTGTACAAACGCGGCCTCAACACTTGAGTATTGAACACAACAGGTGCGCACAATCGCTCTAAATTACATCGCCTTGAAGATAATTTATTGAATTTCTAATAAGCACGTACGACTTGTAACATAATGTTAAACACAAAACTGGAGTAGTTTTAACGATAATTTTGTTTACTACATAACTAGAATAAAAGGACTATAAATAGAGTGCTTTAAAATTACGATAACTTTCTTTTAATTATGTTAAGTTCTAGACTTACGAATTATATTAAATTAAAAAGGAAATCTAAAATTTTTGTTACACAATTACAGGATTTATATGCGTTATTGCTGGAGAGGAAAACCTGAACGTTACAATCTGAAAGGTTAAACCTATTCCAAATGTGATAAATTTAGGAAACGGATATCTAAGACAGTTACAGTTATCTTTTACATTAGTACTATTTCACGCTATTGTTGATCTAACAAATTTATCAAAGCTATTGGTATAGATGGTTATGTCGCATTGCTGCCTGGAACAAAATTCTTATACTGCTGGTTAGTCGTCAACGTCTTTAAATAATAATGTTTTCAGGTACGTTGAATGTATTGATAAGGTGTTCAGCATTGGCGCTCTTGCACAATTTGTGTCAAGTTGTTTAATTATATGTGGTACATTATTCAACGCGATTGTGGTACGTTAACGATATTTAGTTACGTTATTACAAAATGATAAATTTTTTAGTTAGATTCTAGTAAACTACAGAAATGTGTGCTGATCAGTGTTCTGCTAGTCGCTTTAATACAGTTGTTCATCTTTTGTTGGTTTGGAAACGAACTACTACTAAAGGTAAGAAAACCACTTAGCATAAGGTACGGATTGTTTGTTTATAACTATTTAGCTTTTTTAAAGAAACACTAAATTAAACAACAGTACTCAACAACACCAAATTTAAGTGTGCAGTTTTCTAACGTGGTGATAGGGCCCAAAATAACCATAGTTTATAAGTAGCAAAAAGAGACCGCTTTCTAGCAAAACTGCATACATGCAAAAATATATTATAGATAGAAGGTTCGAGCAAAAGTGAGTGCAATTGTTACCACATTCGGTGCGAACAATTAAGAAAAGGTAAGATAAGCAAAGAAATTAGCTCACACCGAGTACTGTGTTACGTTTATTTTTGAGATAAATTAAAGACCCCTTTTTCCCTTGTTAATTCATAAGCCCGCTTTACAATAATTTTGTTAAATCGATTCCGCTGCTATTCTCAAATGCTTCATCAACATCCTATCTATTTTACCTGTTTTTCATAAGTCCGCATTACATTAACTTTTAACTCAAATCTAGATGCTTTGAAACGTAAAGTTTATACTATAATTGAATAGTCAGTACCTAGTTTTAGGTATCCGTTAACCGGCTATACAGTACGACCGCGTATAATTGATTCTTATGTGATTTCCATCTAAAGACTTGTCGAACTAAGGTCGCGTACTATCCGATAAATCTGTGTTTTCCAGTTTCTAATCGTTTGATAACACCAATGTTACTTTTTGAATTCTCGTTATTTAGCTAAACGAATTAATATTTACTTGCTTTCCCTTATACACGGCGAAAAGAGTCGTTATATTTTTGCCGTTTCTTTTTTTTTCTCGTGAGACTTTCGCGCACGCAAAACAGCGTGGTAGGTAATGCTGGTTTTACAAATCTTTATTTTTCAACGACAATAAATTAATTTCACCTATAACCATTCTAGTTACTTTCGGTGGATAGGTCAACCTGTTACCGTAGACTTAATTGAGGAGGCGCTGGCCGCTTGTTATATGGTACCAATTGCGTAGGCCCTGCTGCCCCGCTGCGGCTCTAAGGAGGGTGTAATAGGTCCAATATAGTCGACACGTGGGTGAGTGCTTATCCACTTTTTTTTGTATAAACTGGTTGACCCAGTATATTTCCGTTTTGTTGGATGATTACACCTTATGATTTTAGAATGATTATCATCTGTACAAGGGGTGGGGGGGTACATATGATTGATATTGTAACGATTGCATATACTTAATTTTATATTTAAGATGACGATTTAGAGCTGCGATTTTTAGAGTGGTGATTTCTTTTTATTTTTTTGTTAATTAATATGGGGGTAAATATCTAAAAACGGCAGCTTGCTATGTTAAGGATTAATTTTTTTTCTTGGTTCTTCCTGACATGCATTTTGTGATTACTATTTATTTTTGTTTTCATTTGTTTTTGATACTACTGTACTGATATAACATGTGTTTTTGTTTATTTATAATTAATTTTTTTTTATATTGCGTATAGTTTTAATGAATAGGGCGTGTATTTTTATTTCAGGCCTTCTTTAATTTTTGTATGTATTATACCCCGCACACTCACCGAATGAGCCCGAACAATTTCTTTATTTTCTTTCTTTTTCCTTTTTTTGTTAGGCTACGACAATGCACGTAGCAACCGCAATAAAAAAGAAAAATGGAATCTAAATAAGTAATGCCGTGCCAGCTAAAATGTTGTAAAGTGGGGTGGGACACACAGAGAGAAAAAGGAGACCTCAAGAAAGTTACGAAACCTTTAAAAAACATATTACACAAAAGGAGAACCAACCCGTGAAGAAACAAAATTTATTCATCCTATGTCGGATGATTTATAGAGTACATAAATTCTATACAAAGCAATTAGTACACTCAATTACCTCAAATTAATCTTTAACCTAGAAGAAGAATAATAAAAAAATATATTATAGGTCAATGTCAGTCGCTTACTTAATACAATTGTTAAGTCTTTATAGACAAACAACTTATTGTCCACCTTTCCTAAACTTACTAAAAAAATTATGTAATAGTAGACACAACAATTAGGGAAAACGATTTTCTGGAAGGATGACGGCTCATCAATAATTTAATAAGCTTAGACAAACCTTCGCTGATGAAATAACATTGGAGAAGTGGTTGATGCATTTATTTGCATATAAATTGTAGATATAGACTGCGAATGGTTACACGATTAACAACTGAACATAATAACATTAAACAGCGAGAACTGTTAGCGGCTACATGTTTGTTGCGTGAGAGTACATTAAGAAGTGACGTGAAATGAAGTGAGATGATGCAGTCCTTCACGCAAAAATTTTTTTTTAACCATCCTCCCGAGTCTACGTTAGAACGAGTCCCGCGATAGGCTTTTTGAGGTTAGGTTACTGTTAGAAATAGATATTATTATTAAAAAACACAAATCACTTAACATGCATATCAGAACTGTCTTGTTTTTCTTTGTTGCTAAAACTGTTCTGATATACCTGTTAAGTGATTTGTGTTTTGTGTTTTTTTAATAACAATATCTAATTCTAACAGTAACCTAACCGTGGACTCGTTCGAACGTAAAGTCGCGGGAAGAGGGTTAATAAAAAAATTACTGCGTCCTTCACAAAGGAAAGCAAATACTGCGTTTGAACGATGCGCTTGTAAGTAAACTAGTTAACTAAAATTAGACAGTGTATAAAACTAAGCAATCAATCATGATCAAGTAGAAACATTAAAAATATATACAACTAAATTATCCGACATATTTAATTTCTAACATACTCCCCGGCAAATTGGAAATTTGTTAGAAAATAAATTTACAATTTGAGTATCATTGACAAATCATTTAAAAATAGACATGAAGTCCGTAGACTTTCAAATGATGTTGAGCGCAAATCACTAGCGCACTTGTACTTCCACCGGCAGTGGAGAGAGTTTAGAAAACGATCGGCGCACCACACTTGAAGTGGTACGCACAGACATCACACGATTTACGTTATCGGAGCCAGGAATCAGTTGAATAATTCTCCCCAGCTTCCAATTCAGAGGAGGCGTATTCTCTTCCTTGATCAAGAAGAGGGTGCTTTGCTAGAGGCCTGACTGTTGAGTTTCCATTTCTGGCGTTGTTGAAGTTCCGAGATGTACTCAAGACTCCAAGGTTTCTATAAATGTTGATTCATTTGTTGGATTTTTTGAAATATCGATAAACAAAATTCGCTAAAATCAGATACATCTGAATCTGGCATTAAGGTTAATAATCTGACCACCAAGAACTGTGACGGAATGAGCGGTTGTAGGTCATTTATATCACATAAAAAGGAACTCAAGGGTCTAGAATTTAAAATAACTTCAACCTGTGTTAAAAACGTACTTAATTCTTCGTAAGTTAAAGGCAATTACCTATTATACGTTTCAAATGATACTTGTAGGACTTTATTCCCGCCTCTCATAATCCTTCAAAGTAGGGGCTATGGGCAGGCACGAAGTGCCATGTGATTCCTTCAGACGTAACTTCTTCCGGAATCGTAACATATTGCCCTTATAGAAATTTTCCCAGTTCACGCAACTCTGTTATCATTATCGGAGTAGACGTAAAGAAGTCTACAGGACGAAATGCAAATCTTCGAAATGAAAGTAAGAAACCTTCTGTAGACTGTCACGGAAAATTTAAGTCAAGTTGACGGCCGCTAGAAAAGTGCTTAGGTAGCAGCTTTGGGTTGGGGGTGGTGACAACTTTTGCTCCTTTGACAAAAAACATCCTATTTTGCTACCCAAAAACTATAGACCAACCAAATTGATTTTTCAACATTTTCATGCTAGCCTTATGCATTGCGGATCGCAACAACTGCTAGCTTGCATTCGTAAGCATTACTGGCCAATAGCTGGTCTCACTACGGCAAAACAAATCTGTCACTCCTGTGTTAAATGCTTCAAGGCCAATCCAATTTCATATAATCCCTTAATGGGAAACTTACCTCGTAAAAGAGTTGAATTTAATACTCCTGTGTTTTATAATGTCGGAATAGATTATGCTGGACCCATATTAATCAGAGATCGCAAAACTCGCGGAGCCAAACTTATAAAATCTTATATTTGCCTATTCATTTGTATGACAACTAAGGCCATTCATTTGGATTTGGTAACCGATTTATCAACGTCTGCCTTCTTGGCTGTTCTAAAAAGATTTATCGGCCGTAGAGGAAAGCCCAACTCAATTACTTCTGATAATGCCACAAATTTTGTTGGCGCGTCCAGAGAACTAAAACAACTTTCTCAATTTTTTACTAATAATGATACTAAGGCGAAAGTTTCCAATTTTCTGTCTAGCCAAGGAATTAATTGGGAGTTTAGTACCCCTCGCTCTCTTCATCAAGGAGGCCTGTGGGAAAGCGGAATCAAATCTACCAAGACTCACCTTAAACGAGTGCTAGGTAACACCAGTTTAACCTACAAAGATTTGCAAACTGTCCTAGTGCAAATCGAGGCTACGCTGAATTCTCGCCTTCTCTCATCACTGTCTAACGATCATTCCGACATTAATCCCCTGACACCTGGTCACTTCCTAATAGGTAAACCATTATGCCATCCTCCCGAGCATAATCTGCTTCACCTATCAGATGGAAAATTATCATTATACCAACGCATGCAAAAAATTACTCAAGACTTTTGAAAAAAATGGAGTCTACAAGTTGTCCCTGAGATGCAGCGTCGGACAAAATGGTTCAAAAACTTACCTGCACTTTTAAAGATCGGCTCGCTGGTATTAATCAAGGAAGACAACTTACCTCCACTTCAATGGTCCCTCGGAAGAGTTGTGGAACTGCATCCAGCAGCCGATGGAGTGCTACGAAATGTAACTGTGCGTGTGTCTAGTGGGAATCTGTTAAAGTGCTCAGTGCATAAGCTTTGCGTCCTACCCGATTCAAAGTGAGCTTTGTTCTAGATGTTCCTTAATTGTTACATGCATTATTTTTAACTTTAAATTTAGCAATTTGAACATTAGGTTTTATAAATTGTATATATGTTCACTAGTTAGGTACTTACTATTTTTCTATATTGCTTATTTCATTATCTTGCAAATTTAATTGTTTTTAAATCTTGGTGATTTCAAGGTGGCCGGTATGTTATAGTTACTGTGTCATCCCTAACAGTCTTAAAATATTTCTAGTGTTAAGTTATGTGCAAATACTAATATACAGACTTGATGCGCACCACCCCTTATATAATGGACTGGTCTAAGTGGCAGTTGTTACGTTCTGATCCGTGAGCAACCCGGGGGTCAGTAGCTCGAGAACTGTCGTTGAAGGTGAAGTGCTTGTACGAACTAAAATGTAGCGGTAAACCATTAAATGTTAAATTTCGCTTTAAACGGGTGAATTCTGTAATTAATCTATTAATCGCAATAAACTAAATATGTATATCGACGTGCATTTGTTTGAAATCATTATTTTGCAGTTCACTAAATCGAAGGAATTTCTCCGCAGCCATTTGGCCCTATATCTGGGTTACTGAACCCACCGCGGTTACTTTGCCGCCTCAATAAATAGGTAGTCTACACAATCCAACTTAATACGGTTGTACTATCTACTGGTCCAATACTCAAATATACCGCAGAAATTATGAAACAAAATAATAATAATGAACAGTAGCACGCAAACGTAAAGGTTACACAAATTCACATAAACACAAAAACAAATTCTGTAAATAGAAATCTTGGTTAACTTCAAGGGCACTAATGAAAATTGATTATTCGAGGAAACGCCAAAATATTTAAAACGAGAACACAAAAAAATTAATACAGGTTTTCGAGGCCACACGCGTTGGGTGCGCCAATTTTTGGATGTCACGGAAAATTTAAGTCAAGTTGACGGCCGCTAGATAAGTGCTTAGGTAGCAGCTTTTGGGTTGGGGGTGGTGACAACTTTTGCTCCGGCTTAGTCAGGGTGAGACTCTAATTCAGGGTAGATCAGAAGATGTACTGCACAGATTAAATTAATAAGGGTTAGTATTGAATCAGAGCCTGGACAGGGAATGTCAAGGCGCCAGGAACTGATAACAATTAAGGAGCGTATGAAACCTAAAGTTCTAGTTCTAACAGATTTCAAAGAAACCCCCTTCCAGATCATAAATATAAAACACGCAACTTCACAAAATAACTATCTTTAATATCGCATCGGAACACAAAAACAATTAATAACAAAAATTCCAAATACCAGTTGAATTTCAATATTACATCAATTATGATTAACACAAGAATAGAAAATACAAAATTAGTAAATATTACCGTAAGGAACCCCGCACGAGTGCATATCAGGGAAGAAGAACTTTTAATTTCTCACTCACTTTAAAGTTATTTATTACTCACGTACTCATATACCCTTGGCCAAGAAAGCATGTAGTAGTACGTAAAATGCACCATAAATTAAGTGCTAGGTGTTCTAACCTCAATTTCAAATAAGCACCTCGTGGGAGCAATCTCTAACAATAGTGTAAATATTAGATACTTTAACGTACTGTTGAAATATTTCACGATTATCTTAATGAATCACCCTAGGCAGTAAAGAGAGTGCCTAGAAATATACTAAATGTTGATTTTTAAATATTAAATTTTGTATATCAGTATTACTAAATTTTGAATGAAGTAGATGTACTTCTTATGAACAGCAATAGTTCAAATTAGTAATATTAAGTCCTAGTAAAGGAAAATAATAAAACCACAATGGCACCAAATAAGCACAAACACTAACAACGAACAATAAATACATACATGGAATAATCTTACTCAATGATTAGCTTCTGTACGTAATTATCTCACATCAAAGGTCGTCGAAGTCCTAGGCTGCTGGAATGGTAACCCAGAGTAACGACAGCTGATCAGCAACGCCAATGAATGATAAATAATAAAGTTGATAGTGCGATAACGTTCTTGAGATAAAGGAGACAGGAGCATAACCAGAATGAAGAGCATACGTATAACGCACAATGAGACGGTGTAGGGAGGAAAAAGTAGAAGAAGAAGAAGGACCCTAAAATTTAATATTAGAAATCAAGTTGCAAACAAAAATTGAGATATTAATTACCACGTAAGTGGGTCAATTAAATGTGCACTAACTGATTTAGAGATAACAGGACGTTACAATATTTAGATTTCAATAACGAACATCTGCACCTAGAAAAATTAAAATAATAAAATTTAATCTATTTTAATTCATACCAATTATGAACGGTGATGATGAATTTAAATCCACTACAAGTGAAAATCGAAGCTTGCAAAAGGTATTCTAAAACCATAAAACCAAGATTGCCAAACTCCAATAATTATTTGTCGGTACTACCTAAATCCGTAATCAATACGTTCATATCGGCAGAATCCAACTTTCACCAACAACGATCGAAATAAGAATGCCTCTTATCCACAAGGACAAAAGCAAAGTACAGCTTATTATCATATTTGTAATTTTCAATGCAGATAAGTAATGTAAATTTGAGTATACGGCAATAACTTGTAATTATGAAGGTTAACACAAATGAAGCGCAAAGGTAACAACGATATAGATAGCAGAACAATGCTATCAGCAGACAATTGAATTTAGAAATATTATATAAATAGAATGCTGACACAGAAGTGTCGACCGGAAGGTTACAAGACAGG
Organism: Platerodrilus igneus; assembly: GCA_036346225.1. Lineage (NCBI taxonomy): Eukaryota > Metazoa > Arthropoda > Insecta > Coleoptera > Lycidae > Platerodrilus > Platerodrilus igneus. The sequence goes on from JARFIW010001125.1 coordinate 1,267,153, forward strand.
TCCGTTCAAAATGAGCGGCCTTGGTTGAGAAGCAAACATATAAACATATGTAACACTTTGTGGCCTTTTCGGTCTTTGATGAGAAATGGACCAGCAAAATCGATACCGCTAACATAAAATGGGTGCGATTGTTCAACTCGAGATGCAGATAAATCACAGTGTATAATACTAATCAACCAATCATGATCAAGTAGAAGCAGTAAATAATATATACAACTAATCGAAGAAATTATCAAACATATTTAATTTCTAACAACCATCTACAAACGGAAAGTTATTTTCGCTGCAGAAGTCAGAATTACGTATCAATATCCCATCTAAACAGTAGAATAACTCTAAAAAAGATTTATATAAACAACGTTAGGACAGTCAATGCTGAACTATCATCTAATAAGTATTCAACCAATAACAGTTGTCACCCTAACATTTCAGACGATTGGAGCGAAGTAAGTTCACTTTCGAAATCGGAACATCAACGGTTTTATGATGAGAAGCCTAAAAACCTAAAGAAAATCCAGACTCGATTTTCCTCGAGGAAGTCAACCAACGATGCAGAGGGGAAAACAGCAAGTTCTACAAATTTGCATAACGTTCTGCATTTCGATACTAGAAAAAGCAGTTATCAATTGCTGTTCGGACACATGATTCCTAATAATCCCAATAATAAAATTATAATTATTATTTCCGCAATTACAAGGAATTTTCTGATTCATTTGTAGAACTTTCGGAATGGCTACCCACCGTGCTTTTGTCTTCCGACAACTTCTTGTAAAAACGCATACTTGATTTAACAAAAATTCCCTACTTTCATCATCAATTATTTCCATACTAATAACCATATATCAGAATAAATTTCGAATACGTTCTTAGCCGATTAAGGCAAACCGCATATAGTTTAGTACAAACTCTCAAAAGGGAGCAACATCATTTTATTACTATTTCATGAATATGAAAATATCCTTACGCGAATTTATTAATTTCCAGTCAAGATTTGTTAAGGGTTCACTTATTAAAAGACATGAATGTTTCGCATTATGCACAAACGACTTAATGTTTCTAAAAAAGATAATCAAAGATCACTCTGCTAACAAAAGAAATTTAAACTTAGCGACTTGAGTTCGTACTACGTCTATCTGATCACGAAATCTATTTTTTTGAATAACATGTTTAAGTCACGATTATCTCAAATAACGAATAGGTAGGCATCACCCGAAGCGTGGCATTAGAAAACTCAATCTTAAGCAAGGAACTGACACAATCAGAATGCCTGCATTCAACACGTATTCATAGCACATTATCTCCCTACAACAAACGAGCTATAATGCATAGTAGAATAACCACGTTTTAAATTTATTATCATATTTAAGAGCCATTCCGAATGAAGCTGCACCTTGAATCAGTTCTAGATTACTAGAACAGGTGAAATGACTTTCGCGTTCCAGTGATCTAAAAAGCCAAACTACAGGTTCAATCAAATTAGTAGGGTCTTTAGTGAGGAACCAGACTAAGACAGGTTCCCGTAGGAGAGCAGCGGCTCTTTCGCAGAAGCGGTAAAGGTCGGTATAGCATTATAAGACACACTACCGTGATGTGGAAAGCAAAGAAAACCACCACATTACCTACTAAGTACAAAGTGTACTTAAATTGTATTTAAAATGATGGCATCTTCTAAGGTAAAAGATTCCAAAAGTAAAATAGTCCCCATTCGGATTCCGTGAAATGTCAGAAGTATGAAACAAGTAGGTAAGCTAGAGAACTTAAAAATCGAAATGGATAGGTTAGCAGTGGACATAGTAAGAATCAACGAAGTACGGTGGCCAGAGTCGGGGGATTTTTGAAGTGGAAACTTTAGGGTAATCCATACAGAATCAGAGGAATAAAATTCTGATGTGGGGTTAGTTATGCGAAAAAAAATAGGGCACTGCAGCGGCGGCTACTCTATGAGTGCTGCAGAACCACTCACAATCAGAAACGAACAAATACATTTAGTAGTATTAAAGAGATCGATATCCAGCCACTAAAAGTATTATAAATTCCTAAGGTGGGTGTCCATAACAGTCGGTCAATAATACAGTAAACATGCAACTCTAAACAAGGTAAATCCATAAAATCACTGTCTAACTGCTTTGTTCGGCAGATCTTATCTGCAAGTTCGGCTATGTGTCGGAACATTTCGCGTGAATACGAGCATAGTAAGAAGCGGCCTCGTTAACCTATGTTCGAGCTGCATAAATTGCAGCGTCAGTTGTCTGTTGCTATTCGAATCGTCAAGTTTTGTGTGCTTTCCGGTTCTTGTAGACAATGCGTCACGCATTTCATCTTTCGTATGTACTACTAATTTTTAACTAGAATTGATCTGTGTAGAGGATATGAGACATCGTAATTATATTCTTTCTTAGGTAATGAGAGACGTTTTGTTTTACTTTACTTTAAATATTATATTAACCCATTACCAGTTAGTTATTCACAGATTAAAAACTGAATAAGCATTTGCGTTTGAAATTTTAGTGTATAGGTAGTAAGTCTGTATGTTCATTTAGTTATAATTAGGTTCACCAACAATAAAGTTTTACACTGATCCTGAGGACGTTTGCTACATTAATCGTTTCAAAAAGAGATGTTATATTTAATTTAAGTGAAAAAAGATTCTCTCAGCTTACTTTTCAAGAACAACTAGCTATTAAAGATCAGGGTCGTCCTGTACTAGAACTGAACATTGAAAATCCTGGTACAAGTTGTGGTAAAACTTATAAAAGGCAGTTCAATACAGACATTTATCAAAGAAACAGTTGGATTTGTGGGTGCAATCAAAAAAATGCATCATTTTGCTTTCCATGCGTGTTGTTTTCGGATGATCGTGGTGAAAAACTTTGGTCGCGAACAAGTGTACGGGATTTGGTTCACTTAAGTGAAAAAAATAAAAAACATGAAAACTATAAATTGTATGTCAGTAACGCAATGCAATTAACTCTTGGCAAATTAAATATACAGGCTCAACTTAATTCTGCGTACTAGATAAATATTCAGAAGTATAACGAAGAAGTAATCAGAAATAGATATATTTCATCTAAAATTATAAATTGTATAAAATTTTGTGGAGCATTTGAACTTGCACTTCATCTGAAAACCCCGGTATTTTTAGGGCACTGGTTAATTTTTCCTCGGAGCTTAATAGAACTCTTGGGGATCATTTGTAAAATGCAAGCGTTTTTAAAGGTACTTCCAAAACAATTCAAAATGATTTATTGGAATGTATTCTAGAAGTTTGTCGTTTTGAAATTGTCCGAGCAATCCCAGAAAATCCGTTTTTAGCAGGGATGGCAGATGAAACGACAGATATATCAGCAAAGTTTCAAATGGTTACAGTTTTCCGTTATGTCGCAAAAGATAGCGATCCCGTTGAACGGTTTTGGAATTTTTTACTTCCAGAGAAACATGATGCAGACTCACTTTCTGAAACAATTCTAGGTGTTCTAGAAATTGTAATCAAAAATAACAATACCAAACTTATTGCACAGAGTTACGAGGGGGCCGCAGTTATGAGCGGGAAACGTGGCGGTGTTCAAGCTCGAATTAAGCAAAAATACAAAAATGCTCATTTTGTACATTGTTACGCTCATCAACTAAATTTCGTAATGACAAAAGCATGTTCTATAAATAGCCAAGTAAGACTTTTTTTGGAAATTTGCAGGATATACAGGGGTTTTTTAACTTTTCACCTCAACGTGAGTTATGTATCCCCCAATTATCTATATGTATTGAATATATTGAAACTAATAGGAATTATTAGAAATTGTTAAGTAATGTAAAAGTTCAATGCAACATTGTAACACAAGGATAACCCAGAGAGGTTATCGACAGTTCATGAGAACGGACATGCAAATTTGCATCCGTGAGGGCAGTGATACTGCAGGTGGCAGGTCACAGGCGGTCAACATACCGCAATTACTTAGAATTAAGTTGTTACATTGTAATAAAGTGTACAATTAAGAGAAACGCAGACATGAGATCTGCAAGTTCCCACAGCCGTGTGAGGGGCAGGTTATTATAAAAAGCCCGGGAGCTCAATGCCCGGCAGTCAGTCTTCGAACTCCATTCTTCGTTGTTCAAGCTACTCACTAGTACAATAATTATTTTTTAGTATTATGTACAAGTTATCTAAATTTCAAATCAAATAAAAATTGTTAAGTGTTAGAAGTTGTTTTTTAAAAACACAGCTCCAAAGGCCCGAACCTTAACTGGCGCAGTCGTAACGGATGTCAAAAGGGCACTAAAAATCCAAAAATCGGAAGATTGGTGACCAAGAATTTTAATTCGAAATTTTGGCAGAACCCAAACCAAGTTGGAGGAAGAACACAAATCGTCTAAATCCAGCAACAAACCAAGTTGGACGCAGAACAAGAATCGTCTAAATCCAACAAACAAACCAAGGTGGACAAGATACAGCATCGATCGCACCCACCAAAGAAACAGATGAAATTAATGTAAGTTCATTTTCATACCTTTTTTTTAAAAACCAGAAACTATAATTGATATATGCTAGTATTATAATTATTGATTACCATTTATTATTATTGTTGATGAATTTTATTGTATGAATATTGTTTTGAAAATAATTACAAAGTGAATTATTTCCAAAAAAAAACGAGACCATATTTTGAGAAAGTATTAATCTATGAGACGAATGTTAAAGAGATATTTTTTTCTTTAAAAAGCAAATGAGACTTGAATTTAAGAAATTCTTACCACAATTAAATAAAACAAACTCAAAATAAACCAAAAAAATAACGAACGCACACTCACTAACACCAAATAACCAGCGCGATTCAAACCCACGTTTTAAACCGGTAAACTAACGCAGAATTAATTTCAAAGCCAAAGCTAATTTTTCAAAGCAACCACGGAACGATTATTTAAAACCATTGACCTTATAAATTCTAGCAAAACACTCTGCTACGGTAACTTAAAACCACCTAAGATAAGCAAAATACGCGAAGAAAGCATCCTTTATTATACAATTAAAACCTCAGAGAAATCGCTTTCAGAACTAAAGTATAACTTCAATAACGCAATTTGCATCATAAGTAATAAACTCATCACGACATAATAAAAGCAACGCAGTTTGTATTTAATACCTACAAGTAATTAATCCATAAAAGCGTGTACAATTGCAACAAACACGGTATAAAATCTAAACGTTTTTCAATTAAAAATTAATCATCAATTATAAAGTGCAGTTAAACGGTCATCATAAGAAGCTTTAATTAAAACCTACATTACGAGAGATTCAATTTCCAACAAGCATTATAATACCGAGATATCTAAAAATAAATAGAAGTAACATTATGCAAGTAAATAGCAAGTAAGAGAAGAGAATTACTAATTTCTATAAATTGAAAATTAACACCTGTAAACCTCAACAAGTATAATCATATGTTATTAAGCACGTACGCAATTATTACCAAGAAACGTGATTAAATGACAAAGACTACAACTTAAGTATTTAAATTGCAACAGTAGAGTGCAGAAGTAATTGACCTGCAAGTCGTAATTAGAATACAAGACAGACGAACTGTACGTTTACGCAACTCAATAAAACCCACGGAAAGAGTATTAATTACAAATTAACAGAATAAAATAAGCTAAGCAGATAGCGAGAATAAATCCATCCATTTCAGATTCTTTAAGAAGCAGAAACTCAAGACAAATTAAAAGCTGCATAAAAACAAGCAAATCCAAGACTACGGTAATTAATTCAACATTATTGAATATAAATCTCACGAGTACATCACCGCACTGTGTAACTAAAAATAAATAACAGCGACTACGATTCTAAAAATAACGCTGAAAAATAGCAAAATAAATCTCAATCTCTACAAAATTTGAAATTACCTAATCTAATTGAAAAACTAATAAACCCAAACCGAAATTAACGTTTCAAATAGGAAAATCATCCCCAATTTTTACATAATTCAAAATTACCCAATCTAATCGAAAAATTAATAAACCCGAACCGAAATTAGCGTTCAAAAAGCAAAATCAACCCCAGTTTTTACAGAATTCGAATTTATCTAATCCAAACGGATAATTAATACATCCAAAGCATAATTAACGTTTCAAATAGCAAAACCAACCCCAATTTTTACCAAATTCAAAATTATTCAATCCAAAAGAAAAATTAATACATCCCAAGCATAATTAACGCTACAAATAGCAAAACCAACCCCAATTTTTACAATATTTGAAATTTTACAACCCAAACGGAAAATTAGTAAATCCGAAGCAAAAATAACAATACACATAGAGAAATAAACCCCAATTCAAAAAAAAAAAAAATTTCCCAAAATCGGAAACAACCCTTAACCAACATGAGTAGCACAGTAATGCGACTCTATTTGGAGACAATACAGATATATGATGGCACGGAAGCACATCTCTCAAATTTCATTGGAGCATCTGAAATGTTCCTAAAAACCTTCTACAAACCCGGAGATGACCAAAGAAATTCATTGCTTATACGCTTGATAATAAGTAAACTAACCGGAAGGGCACAAACCTTAATCGCCAGTAGGGACGATTTACAAGAATGGGAACAATTTAAACAACTACTAATTGCATATTTTGGAGACCAACGTAACATAAAATGCCTGGTACGAGACCTAATAAACCTTAGAATGGAACACAATCAATCCCCCTACCAATTCGGAATGAAATGCCAAGACGTGAGAAGTTTAATTTTAACAAAATTAAAAATCGAAGAACCCGATCAAAACGTTAGACATTAAAAACAAAAATGTATGACGAAATGGCACTAGACACATATATAAACGCCTTACCAGAACGACTATCGGATAAAATCAGATTCCAACGACCCCAAAATCTAGAAAAAGCTATGAACCTAGTCATAGAAAAAGAAAATGTAATGTATTACCGCAACAGACTATACAACCCCAACGCGAATAAAAGCTATTCACTAATAAAAACCATACAAGCTACAAGACAAACAATCCCTCAACAAAAATTCACACCCTTTAACGCACAAATAAATCAACCGCGAATTAATAACCCAAGCTTCAACAATACAAATTTTAATAATCAATATAAACATTTTTCAAAACCAAAATTTAATCCAACTTTTACGAAACCCGCATTCCAACCAAGATTTAATCAAAACCTAAACCAACAAAGACCAGCATTCAACGCAAACCCCAATAGAAATACACCAATGACTAATAATCATAACAACCCTAATAATTATTATAAACCAACACCAATGGATACCTCATCTGGTAACACCAGACAAAATACAAAGATAACACATATCCGACTAAACCCTCATCAGAAACGCAATTTTACATCGGAAGAACTATTCCATCAAGAAATAGAAAAATTTGACACTGACCAGAATAATTACATTGAGACACCTACGAACAATGAATCAAACCATGCAGAAACTTATGAACGTGACGAACAATACGAAACTTACGAGGAGTACGACGAAGAAAACTCAAACTCAAATTTTCAAATGGACCAATTCATAACCGACCAAACTTAATAAATTTAAATAACATAAATCACTTAGTATTACCATACATAGAAATACCCCACGCCAAATTCAAACTATTAATCGACACTGGATCATCAAAAACATTAATTAGCCCCAGAACCGTACAAAAACATTATTTAGATTATGTAGAAAGAGAACCATTTAAAATTAAAACAGCCCATCAACACTACACCAATTCGTAGCCAATATACCCTTACCGAGAACATTTAATGTTAAAATGAAACATAAATTTTGTGTATTCGAATTTAACGACAAATACGACGGATTAATCGGAATGGACCTTTTAAGAAAATTAGGAGCCAACATTGACATTAAAAATCGCTTATTAAGGACGAAATACGGAAAAATCCCAATTAAATTTCAAAACACACAAATCGAACAAAAATACACTATAGAACCCCAAACGGAAAGAAAAATAAAAATCCCAGTAAAATCTAACAAAAATTTAGGAATAATAAATCATATGACATTTCAACAAGGAGTAGAAACCTCAACTGCCTTAGTGCAAATAAAAGATAATTATGCAACCACAACAATATTAAATTCAAACGACTATTCCGTAGAATTATCATTGACAGATCCAATTAACGTAGAAGAACTAAATTTTAACGAAATGGAAATAGACGAAAATTTAGAAAACGATTACAACCCAATAGAACATGACGAAATGTTAAGAGAAAATTTAACTAACATCCGCTTTAATACCGATATCAATCAAGAAGAAGAAAGAGCAATTAAAAACTTATGCTTTGAATACCGCGACATATTCCATTGCGAAGGAATACCATTAACATTCACCAACACAGTAAAACATAATATCGAGTTAACAGACGATAAGCCAATTTTTACAAAAGCATATAGACTACCTCATGCAAGCCAAGAAGAAGCTGACAGACAAGTAGCAGACTTATTAGACCAAGACATAATCCAGCACTCCAACTCACCATGGAGCAGCCCCGTGTTAATAGTACCTAAGAAATTAGACGCAACCGGAAAGAGAAAGTACAGAATGGTAATAGATTATAGAAAGTTAAATGAAAAAACGGTAGATCACAAATATCCACTACCAAATATAACCGAAATTTTAGACAAATTAGGCAAATGCCAATATTTTTCAACATTAGACTTAGCATCAGGATACCATCAGGTAGAGATGGAAGAAAAAGACATATCAAAAACAGCCTTCAGCACACCTAGAGGACTTTACGAATACAAACGAATGCCATTTGGATTAAAGAACGCACCCGCTACATTCCAGAGAGTCATGGATAATATATTACGAGGAATACACAATGAAAAATGCCTTGTATACCTTGACGACATTATAGTTTATTCTACATCATTGGTAGAACACATAGAAAGATTGAAAGAAGTATTCGAAAGACTTAGACAAGCACATTTTAAAGTACAATTAGACAAAAGTGAATTTTTACAAAAAGAAGTATCATTTTTAGGACATGTAATAACACCCCAAGGAGTAATGCCAAATCCAGACAAAACAAATGCAGTTCTAAATTACCCATTACCAAAAACAACTAAAGAAATTAAAGGATTTCTAGGACTTAGTGGTTACTACCGCAAATTCATTAAAGGTTACGCTCAGATAACCAAACCCCTGACAAACTGTTTAAAAAAGGGAAACAAAATTGAACACACCCCGGAATTTATTAAAACCGTAGACAAAATTAAAAACATATTAACGAATCACCCTGTATTAGAATACCCAGACTTTACAAAACCATTTATACTGACGACAGACGCATTGAATATAGCATTAGGCGCAGTATTGAGCCAAGGAAAAGTAGGTAGCGATAAACCCATCAGCTACGCATCCAGAACCCTAAACGACACCGAACAGAAATATAGTACCATAGAAAAAGAATTATTAGCCATAATATGGGCAACAAAATATTTTAGACATTTATACGGAAGAAAATTTTACATATACACCGATCATAGACCACTAGTATGGCTATGCAAACTGAAAGAACCGAATTCAAAATTACAAAGATGGAGAATCAGACTCGAAGAGTACGATTACGAAATTATATATAAAAAGGAATTTATAACAACAACGCAGACGCTTTAAGTAGAATACAACTCAATGCATTAGAAACGGAATTCATTATAGGAAACGTAGACGAAGCAGAAATAAGGGAAGATCCAGACGAGATCGACACGATACATTCGACACAAAACGAAGAACCAAAAAACGCGATTAAAATTTTAAACGAAGCAATCGATATGAAACCCAACCAATTTATAATAACCGAAGTTTTAAATAACCCCAATCCAGTAAAATATACAAAAGTAGTTAACAAAAAGATATACCAAATTCAAATAACTAAAGATGACAACGAGGAACAAATAATTAGAATTTTAAAAGAATACACCCCCGAGAAAAAACGATTTTATTTTTATTTCAACACCGACATTTATACCAAAGATTTTCAGAATTATACATTAAATTATTCAATAACTCTGGCCCTGAACTCATTAGATGTACTAGAAAACTAATAACATTAGACGACCCTGACGAAATAAACGATGTAATTAGGAATCACCACGAAGGAAAAACCAACCATCGTATAATTAACGAAACTATAAAGCAACTTGTAAAACGTTATTATTTTAAAGACATGAAGGAATTGACCACAGATTTTATTAACCAATGCGAACTATGTGACAAAGCGAAATACGATAAGAAACCCCCAAAGATACCTTTAAAGTTAACCAAAACACCCGACAAACCATTTCAAAAACTACATGCCGATACTCTAGTAGTAGAAGCACAAAACTATCTAACAATTGTAGACGCATTCACAAAAATAGGCCAAGCAATACCAATCACATCCAAAAATAGCATCGACGTGACCCAAGGATTTTTACAATATTTCACATTTTACGGAACACCCGAATCAATAACTCTAGACAATGGTAGCGAATTTAAAAATGAGACAATACAAAACACTTTAGAACTTCACAAAATAAAAATTCATTTCATAACGGAAAACCACCCTGAATCAAACGGACTACTTGAACGACTACATATAACCCTGTTAGAACAAATCCAATTATTAAGAATAAATTATAAAAAGGAACATATAACCAATTTAATGTCATACGCACTAATCGCCTATAATAACACTATTCACTCATCAACAAATTTTACACCCTTAGAATTAACCTTAGGACATTCAGATTCACGAAATCCCTATGACATACACTACAATAAGGAAGTATATCAACAATATGCGAAAGACCACAAACAAAAACTAAAAATAACTTACGACAAGGTAAAAGATAAATTAGAGAACGATAAAGAACGTATCACCACAACCCGAAATAAAAATAAATTTTCAATAGGACAAACCGTGTATGAGAAAAACTTTCAAAGCAAGCGACATAAAACAGCACCCAGAAATTTAGGACCATTTAAAATTAAGAAAATATCAGATAAAAACATAGCAGTAGTAGACAACGGTAAAATAACAAAGTACATTCATTTGAAAAACCTAAGACACCCTGTAATTTCAGATCGACAGTCATCACCCTTACCGTCAACCTCCACCCAGGTAGAACGGACAACCAAGTAATAATAGAAGGTATAAAAAACAACCCCGGTATACTACCAATTAAATTAGGCAGTATGCAAAACCCAATTAACATTTTCAAAAATTAAATACCCTACACTCTAGTATTATTAAACCAACCGATTTATTAAACGAATTAATAAGAATTAGATCATTTATAATCAACAGTAAACTACCTTTTGATGTAACAGAATCGAACATTCTAATATTTGAAAAGATAGCTATAGTAAAAGGCTACATTAAGAATAACGAAATAATATTTTTAATAGAAATCCCGATAGTAGAAAGTAACAATTATCATTATTATCATTTATTTGCTTTTCCAACAAAGGTTACTAGCACATACCAAGTAATCATACCCAAAACCAAATTCCTATCCCTAAATGAACTGAGATATGGTTATACAAACGAAAAATGTACTGAAGTAACACCAAACCAATATTTATGTCAATCGATGACGACAACAACCATTAAAGAAGACAGCCCTTGTGAAGTACAACTATTAAAATTCTCAAATCATTACGAAAACTGTGAATCCAAACAAGTACAAATAACTAACATGAAAATTCAAAAAGTTACAGATAACAAATGGATAGCCATTTTCCCAACAGAAGTAATAGCAACCATCCACTGCAACCAAGATGAAAATAACCAAGCATTAATTGAAAGCAAACTTATTACCCTCAAAGAAGACTGTTATGTGAAATTGAAAGAAGAAGTAATCAGAGTTTATCAAGATCCCATAGCAACAAAGAAACTTGCAAACCTACCGGAACTACAGTTCAAGATACAACAAGAAGACGAACAATTAATCAAGAAACCTATGAAGCTAGAGCATCTAGACTTAGACGACCTCAACCACGCCGTGAAATTAGTGGAAAGTTATAAAGAACAATTAAGTGAATTCAAAACGCCGAAGTTACATTATAATAATATAAGTGTTTGGACAATTGTATTGATCATTTTAATAATTTTTGTAATTATATATGTATTTTACAAAATGTACCTTAGATATAAGAATGAAGGAAACAGTTCTAGATTTAAGGAAACAAAGAGAAAAAAGGAAACAATAAGTATACCCTTAGAAACAATGAATTTTAAATGAATTTGAATAATGAATTTTATGTATTTAAAAATTAAGAAAAACCTTAATTTTTCATTTACGGTGGGAGGAGTTATGTATCCCCCAATTACCTATATATATTGATATATTGAATCTAATACGAATTATTAGAAATTGTTAAGTAAAGTATAAGTTCAATGCAACATTGTAACACAAGGATAACCCAGAGAGGTTATCGACAGTTCATGAGAACGGACATGCAACTTTGCATCCGTGAGGGCAGTGATACTGCAGGTGGCAGGTCACAGGCGGTCAACATACCGCAATTACTTAGAATTAAGTTGTTACATTGTAATAAAGTGTACAATTAAGAGAAACGCAGACATGAGATCTGCAAGTTCCCACAGCCGTGTGAGGGGCAGGTTATTATAAAAAGCCCGGGAGCGCAATGCCCGGCAGTCAGTCTTCGAACTCCATACTTCGTTGTTCAAGCTACTCACTAGTACAATAATTATTTTTTAGTATTATGTACAAGTTATCTAAATTTCAAATCAAATAAAAATTGTTAAGTGTTTGAAGTTGTTTTTTAAAAACACAGCTCCAAAGGCCCTAACCTTAACTCGTGTAGCAGTGCTTAATGAAATAGTCGGCAGGAGAATGCATCGTTCTGTTCCTACTCGCTGGAATTTTAATATTCGTGTGGTTAATATAGTATACGAATACAGAAATGCATTAATTGAATGTATGGAAAACTTAGAGGAAAGCACAAATATCCAAACGTGCAAGCAAGCTTCTGGAATTTTGCGAATTTTGATGGATCAAAATTTTCTTTTTGGTTGACTTTCTTTCATTATGTTATGCCACACGTGGTTTTACTACACAACCAATTGCAAAAAAAATATGGATCCAACTGAAGCTCAAAGAGTTATAGGTGTATTTGAACTTAATATTAATAATATACGTAATAATAAAATAGGAACCGTCATTGAAGAGCATCAAAATTAGATATCGTTCCTGCAGAAACTAAACGAAAACGACTTAATACTAGTCAATGGGATCACCGTATCGCCTGCATAGAAGTATGCGACATCATTGTTAACAATGTAAGAAAACGTTTTTCTTTTACTGACCATTTAATAGCCGCTTCACTTGTATTTTCAGAAAAATTTGTCGAGTATGATAACAAGTTTCCAGAACAAGAGTTTGATTTAACTTGCATCGTTTACGATATTTTAAATAAAGAACGCCTCAAAACAGAGTTGTCCGTATTATATTCCAATAGGGAATATAGAGAAATACGTGGTGCTGTGCCTTTTCTTAAATTCATAATTGCGAATAATTTGCACGAAACGATGGCCGAAACTAAAAAGCTATTACAAATTCTTGTGACCACACCAATGACCACTGTTGAAGTCAAACGCAGTTTTTCTACTCTAAACCGTATAAAAACTTTTTTAAGAAACTCGATGTGTGAAGATAGTTGTACACGCCTCTTGGAACGACAAGGGATGCAAATAGAAATTGCCTGGAGTGCAGTAGGCAGTAAACCAGGGTTTGTAAGGTAGAGCGTGGACTGTATAGAGTAGAAGGAACGAAACATAGAATTTGAATACAAAGTCACATAAATACTTAAAGTACTTACCGAAGCACAACATCTGGAGCACTAACGCGGCACCTTTCAGTACTGTTTCTGGCCAGAGGTAAATAGGAAACAGACTAAGGAAATGATTATTTTAGGAAAGACATTAGAGGCAGCAATATTGAGAATTGAAGGAAACACGTTCGCGTTCGCGGATGGTTGTTAATCGACTCTTTTAATTATGCTATTCCTTATCTAGTCTGGCTTGATAAAGAATACCGCGTTGGGAGAGCGAAATAGCGCGAACAATAGTGTTGCGAGCTACTAGTAGGCAACCCATCAAACACACAAAACGCCGCAAGCACTGTTTATTCTCAAGGGTTCGAGAATGCTTCTAGTAATTACTGGAGGATGAGTCATATCTTTAATTCAGGGTATATATAAGACCGCTTATGAATGTAAGAAGTTAGTCTATATCAGAATCTCTAATATAAATTATATCGTCGTAAAGTAAAAGTAGTTGAGCTTTTGAAAGTCCAAGAATATACATAAATAGACAGAAGCGTAATAAAAATAGTTGTGTTATGGTTATTAATGGACCTATGGTAAAGAAGTTAGTTTAAGAAAATATTAGTGCTTGTAAATTCATTAGTGCGATAATGCTTCATCGTTAATTGGACGGAAAACATCTAAAATAAGACATATACTGTTAATTAGACTTGTGAACAGTGAGTAATAAAGACTCTTGTTATTACTTGTTTTAAATTACAGAAACGCGGTAGCAGTAGCCCGCTTCAATAGGTTAACGGCCCTTTCAATGTTGTCAATTGAAAAAAGTTCATAACTTCAATTCTCGATTTTAATGAAAAAGTGATTGACCAATTTGCTACAAAGAAAAATAGACGTTTCCACTCATATTTAAGAAAAACCAATAAAATATTTTTACATTAGCGATGCAGCATTACCAAATATATTCGATACGAGCTGCCACTGGGGCACTGTGTAGAAAACTATTTACAAAAGAACCATAGTACTCTATGGTTAGATTTGAATCTAAACCAGTAATAGTACAAGTATACATGTCCGCCTCTAGCTACAGTGAGAAAGAAGTAGAGGCAATCTACAAAGATATCGAAAACGTACTAGGATGCGTTAAAGAACATGAAAATTTAATAATTACCGGAGATTTTAATACAGTGGTAGGTTAGGGTAGGGAAGGAGCGGTAGTAGGTTTATTTGGTTTAGGCACGAGAAACGACAGGGAAAATAGGATGATAGAATTTAGCAAGAAAAACAATTTTACCATCAAAAATACATTATTTCAACATCATGCTAGAAGGCGATACACGAGGAAGATGCCAAGGGATATAGGACTATCAAATACATTACATTCTTATTAGACAACGGTTTAGGAATTAAATATAATACAGTAGAAGCTATCCAGAGGCAGATAGAGACACTGATCACAACATCATAATTATGGAAGCCGCTCTTAGAATTAAAAATTTGGAAAAAAGGAATGGAAAAAGGCACTTTAACCTTGAGAAACTAAGAGATAAAAATATCACGAAAGATTTGAAAAAAAGTGAAATGAATTGCTGAAAAATATCGGGAAAATTTCTGATACTAATAAAGTAGAAACAGAACGGAATAAAATTAAATCCAGCTTAGACACGGAGGCCAGAAATATTCTGGGGTAGTATACACAAAAAGATAATAAGAAACCGTGAATAACAAAAAATTTAATAAAAGAAAGACGAAAACACAAAACTAAATCAGAAGAAACGGAAAAACAGAGATACAAAGACATAAAATAAAAAATTATTCGAAAATGCAGGAAAGCTAAAGAACGATGGATTGATGAAAAGTGCAAAAGGGTACAAACTAAGATGGAAATAGGAAAGACACACTGTTAGGGATATAAAAAGTACCGTAAAAATATAAGGGACGCGATAGGAAACGTTATTATAGAAAATGTAGAGAAAGTGGGCAGATGGCAGGAATATATGGAGAATTTATATGCAGGAGAGGAACTAACAGCATTAGAACAGGACTCCGACATGAAAAATGATTACTTGGAATATCCTATACTGCGAGATGAGTTTGATTTAGCATTAAAGGGTATGAAAAATGGTAAAGTGCCGGGTACAGATAAGGTGCTAGTTGAAACTCTAAAAGCCGCTTGATAAGCAGTAACAGAACGTCTCCTCTAACTTGTAAGCTATATGTAGAAATTTTCGAACAATAGGTTTGATAGGACACGTGTCAAAAATATTTACTAGAATTTTACAAAGACGGATGAAACAACGAGCTGAAAAAATACTAGCAGAAGATCAATTTGGGTTGAAATGAAACAGAGAAACGCTAGAGGCTATTTTAGCTCTGCGGGTGATAATGGAGAAAATAAAAAAAAGAAGTGCGTATATAGGGTTTGTATATCTGGAAAAAGCATTCGACAATGTAAAATGGAAAAAAGTGTTTCAAATTTTCAAAAAGATTGGAATGATTTTTAGGGATAGACAAATAGTACATAGCTTATACAAAGAGCAAACAGCAGTAATAGAATTAGAGCAGAAACGTAGAGAAGTAAATATTCGGAAAGTTAGACTGGTATGTACCCTATCTCCATTAATTTTTAATTTGTACATCGAAGAGGCAATGAATACTGTCAAAAGCAGGAAGACATTTGGAATTATTATGCAGGGACAAAAAAAATTGGTATGCTTAGATTTGCAGATGATATAGTGGTATCAACATCTAGTAAGGAAGAATTAGAAGCTGCTCTTGATGAAATGGAAACAATTCTAACATAGACATACACTATAAAAATTAACAAAAATAAAACTAAAGTAGTAGTATGCAAAGGAGCTGAAAATAAATTAAAAACAAGAATATAAATTGTAAACGAAAACTTACAAGAGATTAAGAATTTCTGCTACCTACGAAGCCAAATAACGCAAGCTGGGAAGAGCACAAAAAATATAAAACAAAGGTTAGCGCTAGATCGAGCTACATTTAACAAGAAAAAGCAACTAGTGCGTTCAAAGACAACAAACATAGAAACAAGGAAAAAATTGCTTAAAACATAGGTGTGAAGCACAGAACTGTACGGTTGTGAAGCCTGGATAGTAGGGAAAACGGACAAAAAAAAGTAGAAGCCTTTGAAATGTGGTGTTACAGACTTATGATGAAATATCATGGATAGACAAAGTTAAGAACGAAGAGGTACTAAAAATGGCAGGGAAACAAAAAAATATGTCGGAAACGGTAAAAAACATGAGAGATGGGTTGATAGGCCGCATACTACGACATGAAGGAATAGTGCGGAATATATTAGAAGCAAAAATAGGAAAAAGGAGAAGAGGTAGACTTAGGTTAGACTACTGCACACAGATAGTGAAAGGTATAGGCTGTAGGAGTTTCAGGGAAATGTGTAGGCTAACTCAGAATAGAAATCAATGGAGGTACGTGTCCTACCAGTCTCATGATGGATAAACTAATGACAAAGAAAGTAACTGTACTTAAACATAGAAACAAAGAAAGGATTGCTTAAGCGGACAGGAAAAAGAAAGAAGCTTATGAAATGTAATGTTACAGACATATAATGAAGATATCATAAACCGACAAATTTAAGAACAAAAAGGTACTAGAAAAGGCAGGGAAAGAAAAAATATTTGGAAAGCAGTAAGAAATAGGAGAGAATATAGACCACATACTAAGGTATGAGGGAGTAGTGAGGAATATGTTAGAAAAAAAGATAGGAAAAAAAAGAGGTAGAAGTAGACCTAGGTTAGACTATTGCACACAAATAGTCAAAGATGTAGGATGTAAGAATTTCAGTGAAATGTGTAGGCTACTTCAGATTAGAAAACAAAGGAGGTACGCATCCAACTAGTTTCAAGAAGGAAAACCTAATGACGAAAAAAATAACTGTACTTAAACCGAATGATTATTAAAAGCAACTACAGCTATTGGCTTTGCAATATTCTCAACTAATATTAATTGTGCCAAAGGATTTACTGGAAAGCTATTAATTCGGCAAATGTCTGTGTTGGGGATCTAGGTAGCCACAAACTGCTTAACCCCCCTTACACACCACTGACTCTCGGTGAAATAGGTCATATAATTAGGAAACAACAGAAGGGTTACTGAGCTGTATCTAAGCTTTGGGAATTTCAGAGAACTGTTTATGCTAGCTCAGAATAGAAATAAGTGGAGATACACGTCGAACCAGTTTCAAGACCGAAAACCTAAGGACAGATGACTGATGACTATTATAAACAACTACCGGTGTTGGTTTTGAAATATTTTCAACTAATGTTGTTCGGCAAATGCTATAATGTTGTGGGATTTTGGTAGCCGCAGGTTACTTAACCTTACATGTAATTTTTCCAATGCTCCACCATAAGGTACTACATTGGCCAGGAAGCGAGTTTTTTTTACCTGGAAAATTTGGAATTTTGCCGAACCCTTGCTGTTCCAAGCAAGGTAGGGATCTTTAACGTGCGTGACAACACTCACACACGGGACCTCCATTTTACCTCTCATCCGAACGAGGGTGTATTTTTGTGAAAAATGCTCGCCTAACATTTTTCAAGCGGACCGTGTCGGGATTCGAACCCGGGACCTTGGGCGTAGTAGTCACACACATACCACTACGCCACAGAGCCGCCAGGTTGCTTAACCCCCTTCACATACCATTCAATACCGTGTATATAGGCTATATATTTATAAACAACACAAGGGGAATCGAACTGCATCTAACAAGAAGGAGCAGCGGCTATGTTCGAAGAGAACAAACATAGAAACAAAAAGAAAATTGTTGAAAGCATATGTGTTGAGCACAGCACAGTACGTCTGTGAAATAGGGGCAGTAGACTAAGCGACAGAAAAATGGTTGAAGTCTTTTGGGATGTGGTGCTTCAGATGTACGAGGATGATAGCTTGGACAGACAAAGTTAATAACAAAGAGGTTATAGAAATAGTAGGGGAATAAAGATATCTGGAAAAAACAAAAGAAATGGGAGAAATAGAAGGGCAGGATACGTTCTAAGGCATTTTTGGAGAATAGTGCGGGATATATTTCAAGCAAAGGTAGGAAAAAAAAAGGTAGACGTAGGCCTAGATCAAACTATTGCACGCAGATAGTATGAGATGCATACTATGGAAATTCCAGGGAAATGTGTAGGTTAGTTTAGAATAAGATACAATGGGGGTACGCGTCTAACCAGTTTCAGGAAGACCCAATGATGATGAATATTTGAGCGTTACTTTTCTACGATCCAACACTAAGAAATTCGGTTCCGTTACGTGCAAAATATTGCATACACAACATAAAGTGAAATAAATACCTCCTCCCAGATGAAGCTAAAACTATTTCCACCAATTAATCAAATTAGAAAAGCAGGCGTTAATGATTTACCACTCGCTTGCTGAAGAACAAAATTGCTCCGTTCGTTAATTTATTCTTAACTTGAAACCTCTCAAGTTAAATTACTTTCTAGATCAAGAACCAGATATCATAAGAAGACATTTTAACTGGTTGATTGTTAAAGCGGAAGAGGTGACCGTGTTGCGCAGACGAACTCGCTATTGTGTCCCTGCCCCACTCTTTCGTAATTGAAACGTGACGAAACATGAAAGTTCTGCATTCTCTTGCCTATACGCGGCACTACAGGGTGTAAACAAAGCTACCTACCTCAGAATTCGCAACAGTAAACACGTAGTCCTAAAAGTTTAGTCCAAATAAATCTTTGTTGATCAAAAACGCTTCCATTTGTACTAAAGGCAAAGAAAAAAGGTTCTATTTCTAAATTTATTGTGAGGGCGGTTATAGAATTTACGAATGCTCAAACTTTAGAGCATTAAGTACTATGGTTCGTTACGATGCTTATACTTCCAACGAATGCTGAAAGGATTATTATTCCCGTAAACATAATATTTTGATACATAGTTCTTCAGATTCATTTGCTAGTGTTCGTTCAAATACTTTAAAGACTTCTGAGGGTACATCTTCTAGCAATCTTGAAACAAATTCCAGTTATAATTATTTATGGTCCGGGTTGGGACCGTGTCATTTTATAAATTAAGGTCCTTAATTTATAAAATGACACGGTCCTAACCCGGACCCATAAATAATTATAATGACTCCGGCCGTGAAAGCCTCCGACAAATTCCAGTTGTAATGTTTCCAATAACCTCGAAAATATTACAGTTTCATTGGGCTCTATGCAACCAAGAATTCTTGACATTAACAACGATTTCTAGCCAATGCATTGAGTTTTAGATACTGCATAACAATTATGTTCTATTTCCGAAGAGTAGGTACAGGTTTGCATCCTAAGCGTGCAAACGATTAGCGTCAAAACACGGGAATTTCCAGTAGTTCAGTACGCACTAAAGGTATGATATATTTCTTTGTTTTCGCATTATCCCAAGAGCTGTTGAATCTTCGCATCAATTTTTCCTAAGCTTACAAGAAACAATCCTGACCGTCAATCGTTTAAAGGGTTTAAAAAAGTTCCAAGACTTTGAACTGACTAACCGTAATTTTCTAAATCCGCTTCAGTTGAAATACTTGTAGGAGCAAGAATATCCTCTCGAATTTTATATTCAGAGTGTTCTGAAACTATTCGCAAGTATCCAGCTGCTACTCGAAACATGCTAGATTATATTCTACTGATACAAGTTTCTGACTTACCCATTCTTTCTAATTCTATTTTACTTCTTGTGAATTCATAAACTTTAGATAAGGTACTTTGAAGACTCTAGGAGATGGAAGAAGTTAGAATGCCTCCTGCTATTCCTTCCGAAGATGTTTATTGTGAAAGGCGTTTTCTTTGGTAGCACATCATGACGACGCAGGTCATTATGTGTTATAATTACCATTTAATTATCGCGGCCCTTGAACAGAATAGTCTCATTACTTATAAGAGTTACGTCAATCAAGAAAAGCGTTTATCTTGCGTTCTAGAACGTAAATCTCGTCCGTCAAACAAACCCGCTTAGATTCGTCGTTTGTCTCACAAAACGGCACAAACTTATAACAAATTTCTTCATAGATATCTTTCGCTTAGGCACATGCAAATTGCAAATAATCCTTTAGGCTACGTATTGCCACATCATGCTGATTGTAAAATGAGTAATAGCTTTGCCAAGATATGTGTAATATTTAACGGGTCTGCTTCTGATTCCTCGCAGTCTCTTAATGAGTGGTTATACCTAGGGCCTCCCCGAGTGGGAAGGTGTCCGGGTGCGACCCCCTATGAATTGGTCAGTCGGAATATGTTTCTGTGGGTCGGAAATTTTGCAAGAAATTTACTGCTCGATATAAGTTGATGACTACGCTATTTGAAATATTGGTTTAGTAAACAAAGAACTGCCTATACAAAAACACAAACGTTTACTTTCTTTTAAATTAAATGAGTCAATTTTCAAATTAGAGTTCGTTTAGTAAGCTACAAAAACTTCATATTAAACAACCTAAATGTAGAAATACTATGCTTAAACGTAAACCTAAAGCCTCTATATTGTTGTTCTCCGGTCGCAGACTGTCGTCGACAGTCTCTTGGCGTCAGTCGTTGACTTACATTCTCCACAATTGAACCATTTCGGATTGGTACGCCGAAGGTCGACACTAAGCTGCTTAAAATAGTCACCGGTTGACACTTATATTTTTATTGTTTTTTATTGCGGAAACATTTACGGTTGCACACATACGGCCTTAAAATAATAGTTTATTTTCTAAAGCACAGTGTACAGCTAGTTGCAATAATTGTGTTGTGTGTCTATACAAAAACATTTGCTATGAATTCTAAGAAAAAGCGCAGTAAAGTTGAATGCACATAATGTGAAAGTGTGTTTGATAGTGATTACAGTAAAAGACATCAGATTAAATGTCATAATGGAAAACCGGTTCGAATAAAACATGTTGCTGCTTCTGAAAATCCATTTGTGGCAGCCAAAAAAGCAGAAAAAACAATAACAGCCAATCGCTACAACGATGACGAAGGTAGATATATAGATATTAATATAATATTTTTATTTAAACCAAATAAGTCGAATTGCATTTTGTATAAGCATTTCATCTACATTTGTGTCACAGTAGTATCGTTTACTATATTATAAGGTTCTTAACTTTTAATCAAATCAATATCTCATGATAATATGGTATATTATGATACAAGTTTTTAAGCGAGCCTTTAAAGCACGCGCAACGTGTGATGGCACGATGCGAAGCGGAGTACCATACGCTATTTTCAACGAACTTCGTTCGTTTATGAAATCTATTTGTCTGTGTGTCTGTGTGTCCGAGGCCTTTTTAATGGTCGGACATCATTGTGTGATACATCAATCGATTCAGCTCGGTGCCCAGAACTTAAGTTTTGATGTCAGTTAAAATCGGGCCACGGGGACTCCGAGCCCCCGGGAAAATCCACAGGGATAATTAAAATTTTAAATAAGTTTAAAATCAATATGCGACACATATTTGAACAATTTATGGCATTTCATGCCAATTATTCCAATATTAACATATTGCGTCAATGATAAATACAATATATTAATTCAAAAGAAATATATTGCGTGAATAATAAATTTGATATTTTTTTTTATTTTATATAAAAACAATTTTAATAAATAATTATGAATACTTAAATTAATATTTAAAAAAAAAAAAATTAGTAACATAATTAATAAAAAAATGGTAATTTATACTATAATTTAATATATGAACTGTAGCTACAAAATAACAATAATTATGTTATATATAGCTCATATGTCTTATAATGTATAAGTTTTCTGCTTCATCACTTGTGTTAAGGTAAGTATAAAGCCAAAGGACTGGCACTACTTGAAAGAGTAGACCCCCAAGGTTTATTCTACAGCTTCATTGATTCATAGATTCATATAAAACAAAAAAAAAAAATTCTTATCTTATTGATGAGAACTAATATATAGCTTTTAAAATATTTATTCAATAAAATAAAATATATTTAAATGTCTCTTTTGTTGTTTATAAATTTTTGTTTTTTTTATCTGAATACTTATAACTATTACAACATAATAATTTTAATTTCTTTAATTTGTTTTAAAGTAAGTCTACATTGGGAAGTTCGTTGCGACAATGCCTTGCATTTCCAATTTGTTTAACATACCTGCATTAAAACTTGACATAAAGGTTTAAATATTTCTCAATCTATCTTAATCTATTTCGTGAAGTACACTATTGGTCGTTTTAATTTACTGTTGTCATGGAAATAATTGCGGTTTGCAATTAGTTTGACAGTTCATTTAATGACATTTTTGAGCATAGTTAAATATTTACGTTTGACATATATAATTTGACAAGTAAATATAAAGTTGTAGATGTTGTTGCGTAGCAACCTTTAAAACACGAGTGCGATAAAGATCGATTTACGCACGCTAATGTGTTCTTTAAATTGGTATTATGGTGCAAGTATATTAAAAAAACTTTACAAAACAACATGTTGCTCTATATTTACTTATTTTTTAAACAGGAACCGCAACCATCAACTTCAAGTTTGAGATCAGAATCATTAAAAATTGCAACGGATAAAGAGCACTGGTGCCCGGATAACTGAGTCCAATATGGAAACAAGAACGTAAATGAAGAAACATCTAAAATTCTTAAACACTGTGTAAACGAAGATAACTCAAGAAACGAAAATGATTTACTCGAAAGCGTTGAAATAGTTGCGGATACAAGTCCTGAGGACCATAGTTCTTTACCAACAACTGAACAAATAAATTAAAGTGTCCATCAATCAAACAAGACCAATTTTGAGGAAACTTTCGAGAATATCTCTTATGTGGAATGTGCTGGACAACTGGAGGCCTTTGTCAAACACATTGATGCATGTAGAATACCACTTGAGAAAATTAAAGGCGTAGATGCCACGTATTCTGTATCATTTCTAACAGAAACAATTGATATTTTAAGATCTATTAGACTCTAGCACAACAATTCTGCTAAATTGTGAAAAAGCATTAAAAGGAATTATGAATAGAAATGAAAACGTTCCAGTTCAGGCAGTAGACTACTTCGTAGATCATGACCCGGGTAAACGCAAAACTCCTTTATCGGACTTTCAAAGAGAATATTTAGTAAAACTTGGTCCATGTCAGCTAAAACTAAGTACGTTTCTGGTACATGAAAGTATTCCTAAGGAAAAACAGTGTAAATTTTCTGCAAAATGTTATGACACATCACAATTTAGAATACAGCATAGAAAAGGACGCTGCATTTTGTTTTGCGTGTTGTCTTTTCCCTAATGGACCTGGAAGAGAAAAATGCGATCTCGTGGGTTACTAAAGGCATAAGAACTTGGCATAAAATGAGAAGTCGTGGCAAAAATAAAAGTAGGAAGTTGGAAAAACATTTTAAATCTGAATCTAACTGGGCAGCATTACAAGACTTAGGTCATTTTATATTAAAGGATCGGCATGTTGATACAGTCATTAATAAGACAGGGCATAAAGTCCAAATTGAGAAACAGGCAGAATTGGAATTTAATATGCAGGCGATCAAAATTGTAACAGTTATTGTACGCACAATAGCAAGACAAAGAATAGCATTTAGAGCTGATAATGAAAAGGACAGCAACTATATACAGATTGTGAATCTTGTCGCAAGACATAATCCCATCTTACAAAAATGGATTAACTCAAAACATATGAGACCTTACTACATATCGTATTTAAGCCATAGAGTTCAAAATGAATTTATATCAATACTTGGAGAAGAATTAAAATTACATATTATTAATGAAATTAAAAACGCATGTCTATTTTTAATTATGGCAGATACAACACCGGATTTAGGCCATAATGATAGGTTGTCAATTGTTTATCGTTATGTAAACAAAGAAGGACTGCCTATTGAGAGGCTTTTAAACGCGGTTGAAACACAAGATAAAAGTGGCCAAGAATTGGTCATGGTCATAGTAAAATGCATAAAATTGAATGGTTTATCGACGGATAAATTGGCATTTCAGTCATACGATTATGCATCTTCTATGTCAGGTCGAAATAACGGAGCACAAAGATTTGTTTCTGCTCTCATAGATCACAATGTTCCTTACATCCCATGCCAAGCACACAGGATGAACACATTTATGCAACACAGTTGCAAGGCAAGTCTCATAATATTTAATCTGTTCGACCTACTAGAAAACTTACATGTATTTTTTACTTCAAGTACCAAAAGATTTTTGTACTTAAGCAAAGAGCTGGTAAATGTAGAATGTGCTCTTCATTTACGAAATTTGTCAAAAAAACCAGATGGACTGCTAGAGCAGAATCTGTAAATGCGGTTCATGCATCGTTTGAAGCTACCATTTTTGTGTTAAATATTATTCTTAACTTTTCTAATTTTAATACAAATACAAAAACTCTTGCTCTCGGAATTGAAAAACGACTGCTCTCCTTTGATACTATAGTTTCTTTATTTTTTATAAAAAATATAATGAACAAAACCAAGATTCTTACAGAATTACTAAAAAGTGAAAATTTGAATATTTTGTCGATGCGATAGAATTAATAGCAGCTACTGCAAATACAATGGAAAAAATCAATTTAAACAAAATAGAAATGAACAACTTTATTGATGCTTCATTACAAATATCAAAAACATTTAACGTCGACGTGGTATTGGAATTTATAAAACACCATAGAAGACGCTTGGTTCAAAAAGGTTTGATGATGCTGCTGAAAATCAAATTGAATCTGACATTCTTTTTATAGAAAAGAGTTTAAAACGGTCTTAGACATGTTAATAACTCTAATGCGTGACAATATAAAAGTAACGATTGAAACAATAAAACCGTTCTTCGAAAATATTTATAAACCTAATTTAACCCATTAATGCATAGCGTCGCTTTTAGGGGACATCCACATTTGAGTGGTTTTAGACACTTTATAGATTCATAACCTAACCTCAATCTACCTCATTGCATCAATTGCAGTATTAGTGTTTTAATATAATTATCCATTTTGCGTAAAATTGTTGCGTAATTGTTTCTGGCTAATAAAATAAAAACTAATAAATGGATCCTACTCAATATTCAACAAGGCACGGGGGGTAAGCAAATTTTATGCAATAAGGGAACAGAAATCGTTTGAACTAAATTTGTTAGATTATTATACTGTAAAAGCATTGTAAAGTTATGTACTAATAGCAGAAATGTATTTTCCTTCATTTTAATGCCATAACTTACATTCAAAAATGGCGTCCCTTTGAAGGGACATTATGCATAACGCCATTCTATATCTAAAATAATTATGTGTCAGATTACCATTGCACGAACTGTTATCGATCTAGAAAGTGACGACTTTCATCAACCTGTAGATGTATACATTACTCCGCCTCAAGATGGTCACGACTCAGATCAGGATAACGATGAATCTGATGATGAACACGAGGTTGATGTAAACATTTTGGTCCTGCCATGCTAAAAGCTGAAGCGAAGTTGGTTTTGTACCCAAAAGATCAACCTACAAGTTCCAAGAAAATAAATTACCCATTATCTCTATCAGACGATAACAAAAAAAATATCGCATTTAGCGAATGAAGACAATCGCTCGTCAGTTTTGCAAGCACGCCACATTAAACGTATAATTCCACATTACAATAATTTATCTTCAACATCTAAAAATAATAAAGCTCCTCCTACTAAAACAGCAAAATCGATAAAAACCAGAAAATCAGGTAAAGATTTACAGGATTTACTGGATTTACAGGAAATAACAAAAATTACATGCAAGGGTAAACAAAAAAGCCGAAACTAGCACTAAAATAAAATGGAGAAGTCAATACTCCATTTTATGTTGACTAAACCTTGCAGTCCCAAAAATCCGCCTTCAAACTTGCAAGATATTAAATGTTCGATAGATTTTTTTATGTTATTTTTTAACGAGAGTATTGTACAGCATATTGTAAAGCAAAATGCAAATATGTCACTAAATCTTACAATAGAAGAACTGTATGTTTTTTTGGCGGTTTATATTTGTCTGGTTATGGCAAGTATACCAATAAACGAATGTATTGATCTCGAGAAAATGATGTTCCAAAACTTCTCTCCGACAGCATGAGACTAAATCGGTTTGAATTTATATTGAGAAATTTTCATCTAAACGATAACACAGAAATAGATAAAAATGATAGCCTTTATAAACTCAGACCGCTTATTATCAAGCTAAATATAATCTTCAGAGAGTTTGGCGGATTAGAGAAAAATTTAAGTATTGACGAGAGCATGATACCGTATTACGGAAAACATTACGCTAAACTATATATCAAAGGCAAACCAATTAGGTTTAGCTTCAAAAACTGGGCTCTGTGTAATGATAGTGGTTATATGTTGGCATTTGATATTTACACTGGTAAGTCTACACATACACACAAATATGAATTTGGGCTAGGAGGACAGGTAGTGCTCTCTTTAGTCGAACTTGCAAAAATACCCCACATGAAGGATACAAATTGTATTTTGATAACTATTTTACATCTATCAATCTACTATGCCATCTCTCTGATACAGGATATTGTGCTAGTGGCACACTTTGTGATAACAGGCTAGGAAACTGCCCTTTAAAAGGTAGTAATACAAATGCCATTTGAAAAGATAGAAGGCGAGGACATTTCGAATACAGAACTTCTGAAAAGGCATTGGTTGTTCAGCGGAAGGACAATAAAATTGTCTGCGCCGGTACGAATTTTGATGGAGTTGATACAGAAAATGTTATACGATATTCAAGGTATGCAAAATCAAAAATAAGTGTTCTCCAACCAGAAATTATAATCAATTACAATAAGGGAATGGGTGGAGTTGACAAACTGGATGGAATGTTTGCAAACTATCGAACCCGTATACGCCAGCGAAAATGGTGGTGGCCAATCTTTGCTTGTTTATTTGACGTAACCGTGGTCAATTCTTGGCTGTTGATGAGAAAATTTCATCCAAAAGAACCAGCGTGCAAAAGTTTATTAAATTTTCGAAAAAATCTCTGTCAAATTTTTTTGAACACATACGGTGTGGAATCCATCAGGGGTAAGTTGCTTCCAAAATCAATAGCCGCAGTGAGATATGACGAACGAAATCACCTTATTGATTATTGTCCAACAGATAGAAGATGCACTTCATGTGGGAAAAAAGCAAACTCTGTTTGTATCAAGTGCAATGTAGCTTTACATTCCAACAATTGTTTTAAAAATTATCACACATTGTAATAAGACTCTTATACATAGTGTCCCCTAAAAGGGGCGGTTCATATCTTTAGTTTTATTTTAAAAAAATTATTTCTATAATAACTCTTGTTATTTACTTGACTTACTAAGCACATGTAACAAGAATATTCGGTCAATGACTTCTAATAAATTTCATGCACTAATGGGTTAATAAGAACAGTAGCTAGTGTTATGTGTATATCAAATTTGTTTCCCTTTTGTAAGCCAGATCCTACATCACTACATATGGAGCTCGAAATTTTTGTAAACTATTGTGAAAAAAGAGATTATTTATTAGCTGAGTTAGCTTCCATGGCGCATAGGTTGCAGAATGTTTTAAAAGTAGTAAATAAAACTTATTGTTTAGCTTCAACTGCACCCGCCACGGTCTCATCAAATGAAAGAAGTTTTAGTAAACTAAAACTAGTAAAAAATTATTTGCGGTCGACCATGGCTGACAATCGCTTAGAAATACTTATGCTTCTTTCATGCGAAAAAGACATTACTGACAAAATAGATTTGAAAGCCGTGCTTAGTAATGGGCAAAAATGAAAATAAGACGTGGAACGTCCCGTTCTAAGTTTTATAACTCATTGCAACTTTTAGTATCTTTTTAACATAATGCTCTGTGGTTAAGTATTCTGTTATGGTTAGAAGCCTTTGAATCTCTCCTTTGGTTAAATATTTCAATGAATTGACATTTGTCAAGTTGTTATTCTGTTACTATTTAAGGTGATGCACATTAATTTGCTTTTGTTCATAAAAAGTGGTTTAATTGTGGGAAAATGTTCTCTCACCTAAGGGTGATAACGAGCCCATATGGTGGCTCTTCCTTCTTGATCCAGCCTTCGAATCGAAACGACGAACTTGGTGCGTTAGCAAAATTTATATCGCTTATTTTAGCGGATTCTAGCTTACTACCTTGGATAAAATTAATCTTTCTGGTGTTTGTGAGTAAGAAAGTTAATTATTACGCCTTTGGCGGATTTCACGTCGTTTTTATTAATACTATTGGTTTGGCCTTCGCCCAGTTAGCGAGCACCTTTTTGTGATATTTGTTATATTCTACCCAAATTGTTATGTGGTAAGTAATTGCTTTGTAGCACTTCTTGTTCTATGTGTTACATGAATTTTAGGGTCCAAATTTAAGTCCAAATTTACGCCTACGTCCAAAATTTACGTCTAAGACTACGACTAAGTTAACAGTTCCAATTTAAGTAGATGCACATTTGTGAAGATTTGTTTAAGTAATCGTTCTGGTGGTATTACGATTACCCAGACTCGACAACTTACTGAAATAGATGGTATTGAAGCTCCCGACGAAGAACTAATTATTGATACAATAAGTTCCATCTGCTGGACTACCGAAATATTAATCGAAACCTGTTGGAGTTATCCGTGGATGAATATTATACCTGAAGCGATTTTGTGTGACCATCTGTAATTGCTGTAATCCCGTTAAGTTGGATTTGGAATCCTTGACTGCTACTGGTGCATTGGAATTACTTCTTGAGGTTGTATACTTCCTTATTTAAGTGTGTTGTGTATGTTCTGTTGAGATTATTGGATTAATACTTTTGTGTATGAAACCTTATATTCACCGTCTTATTATTTTGCTTTGCATGCAACCATACTTACGCCTGTGTGTAAGGTGGGTTGCAATAATTAACGTAAAATCTGTATTTATGATAAAATTATTTAGGTATTAATGTTTGAATGCTTCCTTGGTAAGTGCTATGTTCTTAAGATTAATGCTAACAACGCGTTAATGCGTTCCAGTGATTTATACATATTGATTGTAAATCTAGTCACGAGCTTAGACCCTTGGTTAAATTATTACTCACATGAGTTATGCGGTTACAACATACTTAGTGGCCACCAAGTCTGCGTACCCGATTATTACTTAGTACGAATTATTTTTGCGTATGGGCTCGTGCCCGGATATTCTGAACACCATTGCGTTATTACTGTTAAATATTATTTATACAATCACCTGGAGTAAACATATATTTGCTTATTGTAAGCACTTAGCTTGGTTAATTTTCTCTTGAATCATTTAGGTTTGAATCTTGTATGTATGATTATTTGTAGAATTATTTGTTCTAGTGAAATTTATATTTATGTGTTTGATTTCATATTTGGCATTGTAGTTACTTCAATAAATTCAGGTTTAATTCTGTGCCCTGTTAATTTATTGATATAGTGAGTTACCTTGGGTTTCGCCCGAGAATAGTGGAACATTTCTCGTTGATCCTGCTTGCTCCTGTTCCTGGCGCCCATTAATAAAATAGTTAGTTTTGACTTATTGGACCTTTCTAGTGGTTCCTTACGGTCCCTGAATGCGATTCTCTACCCACCGCCCTGATGAGTCTTTTCTGAGCTATTCTGGAGCACTATTTGTCATCGTAACGTTAAGGAACCCATTATATCGATTAGATATCGAATTTGTACCGTGGCAGACGTTCCGAAGTAGTAATGTGAGCTTATTTTGTTTATTGTTTTTATTTGATTTTATTTGTATAAATAGGTCTTGAAAATAATTGTTTTTCTGTTATACCTACATACCCACATTTAAAAAATATGATAGTTCCTAGTTTGAAAATATATATTGGTTAGTCGGAAAATGCTAAAAATGCACACCTCTCTAATACAATAACCTTCGGGGCGGCCCTGGTTATACCCTGGTCCTAATTTTCAAAGAGGTTTTCCAAGAATTATTTCTACCATTCGTTTTCATCCCATTGCTGTTTGTACCGATATTCGTATGATATACCGACAAATTCTATGAATCGTCAATTTCAACATATTTTTTGGCGAGTTCTTTCCGAGGAAAGCATTCTACAATATAAGCTTAAACTACTTACTTATGGTCTGACTTTTTCTGCATTCATCGTCCATAGCGTTATTGATCAATTAGTCATTGGTCATGCTTACGCTACGACTTCTCGCACCCTGCTTAATCACACATGTATCAATGTTATAATTTAGGCGCAGACTGCTCGACGGCAATGCAACTTCAAATTAAGTTAAACAGACTTCTTTCCTTTGGACAATTTCAACTAAGGAAATGTTCTAGAAACAGTGTTGTTTTACTACAGGATTTTGACGAAACTGATCTCGAAACTCCGCTAACATTTTTTTATAAGGTTAGCGGAATAAAAATTTTGTGTTTGGTATGAAATCCAACTTCCAACACTTTTGTTTACTATGTGGCTCCCTTTCAAAAGCTCTTCACTAAACGAACCATACTTTCTTAAATGGCTCGTATATTTGACGCTTTAGGTTAGTTGACTGATATTGTTCCGTTTGCAAATTATAGTTAAAGTTAACATTGGTGATCGTATAAGATGTAGCTTGTAGGTCGATTTCTCTTCTGTCGTGTATAGTACAATCTATGGTTTTACCGCGATTAACTTTAAGTGTTTTGCGTTGTGTGTGCCGCACTGTTGTACATTAAAGTTGTATATAAACTGGTGTATTGTACCTATGGGGCTATAAACGTTAGAGTTCTGCAAAAGGTCGCAGTTCTTTGTCCAGCCGTCGCTCGTAATAGTTGCAGTCATAGACAACCAAATAGATATATATCTTTAATAGGATGACCTTGGCTCATGTTTTAGTTTCTTCCCACAGGCAAGAGGTGTCCTAGTCAATATAATTCTATCATGATGTGTACATAATTTATTTTAAATTTCTGTTTTCCGTATGTCTTATTTGGATGCAATTATTATAATGTTTATAACATTGATGCAGTTATTGTTTTTATTAAATAAATTTGTCGACAGAGTAAAATTACAAAATAAAGCATAGATGAGATAGATCATTGGTAGTGAAAATGTAATAATTTAATTAAACAATTCGGTAGAATGTTGTAAGCTTCAGCGCTCATCCGATCACTGAGGTTAAGCAACGTCCGGCGTGGTCAGTACTTGGATGGGTGGCCGCTTGAAAAACGCCTGCGTGTGTTGGACTTTTTTTTGTTTTTATTTGTATAATAGTTTCTTCCTTGACGCAGGGATGGCGCTTATAATTCTAAAAATCTTACTATTGAGTTGGTTATCTACTTGTTTGTCTATGGTTGCAGTTTACTACTGGTAAGTGCTTGAAGGTTCCGCTTTTATAAAATTTATTTATACTTACATGTCTACTGTCTACACCAGTAGTAACGTTCAAGCAGAGCAGACGTGAAATGTAGTGGCTGTTAAAATTATGTAATTTATTAGTTATAGATGTAATTTTTGGCATATTCAAAATTAAGTTATATCATTTTCACGAACTTCTAAGTAAACAAAGTTAAAAACAAACTTAAAATATATAAATTTTGTGAAATGTTTGTAATTTTCGTGAGTCTTGGAACCGTTCAAATTACGCAATAAAAGTAAATCAAGTGAACCTCAAGAAACAAAGACTTGTAAGTAAATTCTTAGTTTCCTGTTAAAAAAAATAGCAAATGTGGTTAAAAATAGAAGAAAATTACTGAACTTATGCTGGAAATTAGGTCAGTTAAACTGTGCAAGAAAAATTACTTAACTATATTTAATTAATCAAATGGTATTTGTACGCTATTACGTATAAGGAACATTTTGCACGGAATTGTAACAGTAACCTTCAAACCATTTAACTTTCTTATTAATAACCGCAAACACAGTGAAATAATAACAAAATTTTATTTATTGAAACAGACGTGAAGACGCTGCATTCATAATGCAGTAACAAGGTCAAGCGTACGCAATATAAAACGCACACAGGAACTAGAATAAAAAGTAGAACGATTTAAAAAATCTAAACAAAACTTATTGCTTAAAAATTAAGTAGTGCATAATTCAAAAACTACTAAATGCCGGTAGGACACTCTCCTAGGCGGGGAGGTAGTGATAGCGACCTAACCACAGAGTAAACACCGGATCTGGAAACAAAAACCGCAAAAACCACCGAGAATGCTGCCGTCATTATCACAGCTAAAATAGGAAACAACTGCGAAACACCAAATCCAACAGAAGCAACAACAAAAAGAATAATGGAACCAAAGCAAGGAACCAACGACATTACAACAGAACACCCACTTTACAGGATGTACCTGGAGCTGGACCTGTTCATAACTAATGAAATGGACACCGCCAACCGTCTAAAAGTAGGAATGAAGAAGGACTTGAAGGAACGTATTGCAAAATGGGCACTTTGCCAAGCAGAACTGATTGGGGAAAATAAACTATTACGAGAGCAAAACACGCAATTACAAAACCAAAACCAACATCTCCTAAAATCACAGCACACACACACGAAAACGCACAACACATCGAAACTATCACACTCAAGACAACATACGCGAACATTGCGGCACTAACAAGGCTTCAACCACCGAAACAAGACGCAATCACACGGGCAATGACAAACCAAACTGGTACAGTTTTTATCACTTCCGTACGTGGGGAATCCATTAAACAAATACAGGACACCTTCATGAAAACCATCAACCCCAAAACAGATGGCATTAAGATCAAAAACATTCGAAACACCAATAACACTCTAATAATAGACACGGGTAATGAAAGCGAAGCAAGGAAACTACTTCAACATGGTAAACTTACAGAGGTATTAAAGGTAGAAAACCCCCGGAAAAGAAACCCATTGGTGATATTGTATGATGTCCCAACGTATCTAAAGGAATCAGAAGTCAAAACATTAATATACAAGCAGAACCTAGAAGAGAAGTTAAGTTGGAATGAATTCGACAAAGAATTCGTCCTCAGGTTCAAAACTGGACCAAAAGACAAACCCACGGTACATCATGTGGCAACCGTCAGCAGTAAACTGCGTAATATGCTCATAAATCTAAACAAGTTATACATAGAATACAGATGCATAACAGTAAAAGATCATCTCGTCGTCCCACGATGCATGAGATGTCAGGATCTAGGACATATCTCAAAATACTGCCCACTTCAGACGGACACCTGTAGCCACTGTGGGGAACAAGATGCCAAACACAAAAAGCTAAACTGTCCAAAAAGGGAAATGAAACCAGCTTGCATTCCATGCCAAAAAAGACACCAAAAATGTACCGATAACTCAAAGGACTGTCCGACGTATAAAATGCTACTAGACAGACTTATACACAAAACCGATTGTGGACAATAACACACACACACACAACCAACAATTATCGCGGAATCCAAACTAAGACATACCTACTGGAAACACGGACACCTGAGATCGACGCTCAATCCCAAACAACAATACCGACCGCAAACACGAGAAACGGAACAACAAAAACTGAGACGCATAGGGAAACCACAATTAAATTTGGACAGCTAAACGTCATGCGTAGCGCCACCGTAACAAAGGAAATCAGACACCTGGCCGAAACACAACGACTAGATATAATCTGCATACAAGAACCATACTGCAAAAACGAAAAATTACCGGGAATGCCAACGACGGCCAGACAGATATGTAAGGGAGACAGACCAATGGCAGCCACTATAATATTCAACCCTAGCGTACGAGCAACCACAATACAAAGATACACGAACGATACACAACGTCTGTCTAGAAATATCCGGACAAAACATACAAAACTGGATACTGACCAACACATACTTCCAATTTCGGTTGGACTCCGATCCATACATCACCAACATTAAAAACATTGCACGTACATACTCAAACCAGCCTGCACTTTTTATGGCAGATGTAAACGGAAAATCCCCAATGTGGCACTGTAGCAACACTGATGCGCGTGGGGAGAGGGTAGAGGACATGATCAACGAGCTACTGCTTGAAGTGATGAACTGCCCCTTCAATCCACCCAGCCACAGAAACCATCGGGCAGGAGCAGAGAGTAACATTGACGTCACAATAGCAAACGAACTAGCGCACCCCCACATACAAAACTGGAAGGTACATGACAACCTAACAATAAGCGATCATAACCTCATAACTTTTGACATAAACAAGGATAACATACCATTACATGCGGGAACGGGCAAAAAAAGACTAAAATATAATATACAAAATGCCAACTGGCAAAGACTACTGGACAACTTCAATCCGCCCCCTGATATCCAACGCAACGACAACGTACACGCTTACGCCCAAGCCCTAACAAGAACAATTAAAGACACTATGAAACAAACATTAAAAACAATAAGACAAACTGCGTCACAAAACCGCTAAAATGGACCACAGAGGTCCAGATACTGAAAAGCAAAGCTCGCAAAGCAAGGAGACGCTATCAAGCCGCCCTAACACCGACAGAAAGGGCCTTCCAGCTGACCAACTACAGACAACGCAAGGTGACATACGAACAGGAACTAAACAACATGAAACGAAAATCCTGGGTCACTTTCGTCGAAAGACATTTGCAGACGGATGCTTGGTGGGTACCGTACAAGATAGTATCAGGAAAAATTGCACCACCGACAACGTACTCGACTTTAACCAAACCCGACGGAACAGAAACCAAAGACTGGATTGAAACCGCGACATTACTACTACATACACTCCTCCCTGATGACAACTGGGAAGAGGGCACACAAGAACAAATACGCAAACGACAAAGAGTCACCGAACAAAACGCGAATGGGAATACACCATGGAATAGAACACAGGACGACGTAACACCTTTCACTGAGGACGAGATTAGACACGCTATTCGTTCAAGTAAAAACAAAAAAGCTCCTGGGCCAGACGGGATCCAGGCAGAAATCACAAAGGCACTAGACACCAAACTCACACCGAAACTTATTAAACTGTACAACGAATGTCTAAGACAAACAAAGTTTCCAAACTGCTGGAAGCAAGCAGACGTAATCATACTCTCTAAAAACCGAGAAAAAAACCCGAAAAATCCGGGTTCGTATCGCCCCATCTGCCTTCTAGACTCGCTCGGGAAAACTTTCGAGCGACTACTGTATACGAGAATGCGAGAACATCGGAAGACGAAAGGCATGCACCCGGCGCAGTACGGATTTAGACAAGGTTGATCAACCGAAGACGCCGTAAACAAAGCCATAAAATCTGCCACCACTTCAAATAAAAGATACGTGGCCCTAATCATGATAGACATAGAAAGAGCCTTCAACAACTTATGGTGGCCAACACTGTTCCATAGGCTAATCGAAATACAATGTCCAAAACAACTACATCATACTTTCAGAAGCTATTGCCAGGATAGATTTGTAACATTGTCTGGTACTAAAAACATCACAAAATCGATTACCAAAGGATGCCCACAGGGGTCAGTCTGCGGTCCCATATTTTGGGACATTGCGACTGAGGAGCTTTTGGAGCAGCTGGAAACCGCAAATGAGGTGAGGTCCATAGTAGCTTATGCGGACGACATCTTGTTGGTGGTGGAAGGAGGTTCCAGAAACTACAGCACAATGCAAACACCGCATTGAACAAAGCCCTAGAATGGTGCAACGCAAATAAGATGACGATAGCACATGACAAAACAACTTATATGATAGTTAAAGGTTCTCTAGAAAGAGACCCTATCATTAAACTGAACAGAGGCAGAATACGAAGAACACGGGAGGCCAAATACTTAGGGCTAACCCTTGACGAAGAACTGAACTACGAAAAACACATTGCCACAGTGACTGCAAGTGCCAGTAAAGCTATGCAATGCATAGCAACTCTTGCACAACGTACGTACAATATTTCCCTAAACTGTGTAAGATTATACTTATCCAGCGTACTTGCAGCAATAATAAGCCATGCAGCGAGCGCCTGGGCAACGAGATTTCATCTAGTAAAACCCAAACAAAAAGTCAACAGTATCCAAAGGGGGGTACTAATAAGACTTACTGGAGCATACCGGACCGTATCACACGACGCTCTCTATGTGATACTAGGAGTCCTCCCTCTGGATCTGTATATCAGGAAGAGAGCGGCGACATACTGGTTAAAAAACAACAAACCAGAAAAAGTCCGGGAAATCCTAAAGTCACATCAGAAATTCGGATAAAAAAGGAAATTCAGGACACAATACTATCCGAGTGGCAAGATAGATGGAACCAGAGCACAAATGGGAGGAGGGTATACGCACTAGTCCCAAACATTTGAGACAGACTAAACTGTCACCACTTGGTCCCCTCACAAGGGCTCATTCATTTTCTCACGGGGCATGGTCCTTATCCAACCTACAGGAACCGCTTCGACTTTCAAGACAACAACAACTGCACATGTGTTAAGGTGGGGACACCGGAACATCTGGTGTTCCACTGCACCAAACTGCAACAGAACCTAGGAATGGACAGGACAATCCTACGGGACATACCCCTCTCGGACATGCTCTGGAACGAAAACATATTTCCTTACCTAAACAGAATCACTCACCAAACTACTACTATACTACACCAAAGGTACACAAACGGACTCTGACAGGACACACACAAACACCGTACAAACCCCACACATCACAAATACCACAAACACAGATCACACGAAACACAAAAGTTTGACGTAACGCATCGAACGTGCAATACAAAAGCACAATCCACCCAACACACATGGGAACCGACAACAAACAAGCGGCATTCTCCCAAGGACATACCAGGAACCACGTGTCTCCTGAAGATCTACCAGAAGGCTCGTGAATCCTGACGACCGGGAGTGATACCAGTGAAAACGAAGTGAAAATAGTGAAAACGGCAAAAGTACGGCAAACGTACCTCAAACACAAGTTCACCCCAGAACACTTATTAGCATTAGAATACTAACACTAGTAGGATAAGGACTCAATACTAACCATCTAAAATAAAAAATACAACTAACCAAAATAAACAAGAGAAAATACTAACCAAATTTGTAATTGCTTTAAGAAATCTAACCCTAGCTTCAGTAACGTAATGTTTATATTTTCAATGTTGTAGCGCAACCAAAAATTACTACAGGGGAAATATTCTGACAACATAATTACAACACATCAGCACGACATAATACACACAAACACGCACAAGCACACACATACAACAGAGACTGTACGTGGCCTCCCTGGTTTCCGGCTGCCGATAGCCAGGACACGTACAGGAACGCGTACTTCTCGGTTTCTGCTACCGGCGGTTGGAAACCGGGAGAGGGAAACAGTCCCAAGGACCTCACCACAGACATAAGCACGCGCACACACAAACATGAAAACAATAAACACACACACCATTATAGCACACTGGCACGACAAAACACACACAAACACGCACGTACACGTACCTGCACGCACACGCATACGACACAGATATATACGCACACGTGCACACATACACACCAGGGACTGTACGTGGTTCCCGTGGTTTCCGGCTGCCGACGGCCAGGACACGTACAGGAATGCGAACTTCTCGGTTTCTGATTTCCAGCTGCCGGCGGTTGGAAGCTGAGAAGGACAGCAGTCCCAAGGACAACAACACAGACATACGCACCCTCACGCGCGCATAGACCCAAACACACACACACGCACACATACACATACACACCAGGGACTGTACCTGGTCCCCCTGGTTTCCGGCTACCGACGGCCAAGACACGTACAGGAATGCGAACTTCTCGGTTTCTGATTTCCGGCTGCCGACGGTCGGAAGCTGGGAAGGAAAGCAGTCCCAAGGACATTACCACACACAGAAACACACACACACACCCACACGCGCGCACAGACAAAAACACACACACACACACACGAGTATTTCCAGACGCAAATAATATAAAACTAACTAATAAAATTTAAGGTAGCAAATAATTCTGTTAGATTTCTTAGGAGTAACAGGTTTGCTGTAATTTTTAGGTGGCAGACTAATTGTAATGTTAGAATAAATAAAAAAAAATGTCTCCACTATCTGTGGTTATCAAAGTAAACACACGCAAAACACCTGTAATCTTTCTTATTAAATAGTTTCTGCAATGAATGTAGTCACAAAAACTTCGATGAGATGACACTCCCAAAACCGCTTGGCGCGCGAATGAGAACAATTTCGCCGACAACTTCTGAGCTTATTTTAGTTGAATTTTTCGTAGATTATCACTCTTTAACAGAACCTATATCCGATGCTAGAAAGATGGGCTATTACGCCTGTGCTTTCTAACAAAAATATATTCTTTGGTACTAACTCTAGTAGTCGCTTCTATTTGTTACAGTTCTGTGATACCTCACTCTTCTTATTTTGCATAATAATATATAACGGTATCCTAATAAGAATGTACATTATTATCGTTTAAATAGCTTTAAAGTTGTCGTAGTGAAACATTTAAGAATAACAACTTTACTAAATAACAAGTCGTTTTATATATGCACTATGCGTGTTGCATAACCGGTAGGCGATCTACATCCACATTTAAGAATTATTAAACTAGCATGGCGCTTGCGCGGAGTGTTACAAAGTGACGCTGGAAGTAGAATACAGGACTTTACGTGGAAGGTATAAAGAGGCTGGTCAGTCATTTGCACAACGCTATACTTGCGGCCACGTCCCCAGTGCTCCACCCGGAGGTACTACATTGGGTTTAAACGCGAAAAATAGTCGTGCTCCTAATTTATTCTTACTTCATAGTTGATTCACCCTAAATAAAAACTAAATAAAAATCTAACAAACCTAAAAATCTAACAAACCTAACAATCTAACAAACCTAAAAATCTGACAAAAACTGGAACAAAAACAAAACAAAAACTAAAAACAGAGTTGTAAATAATGGTATCCCTAGCACTGACTTTCGAGTGTACCCGATCAACAAGCAAAAATGAGAGGGGGAGGGATCCGTAATACCGGATAGCAGACGCCGGTTCTGCTTACCAGTGCGACCTGAAGGGTCGTCTTAAAACTATCCAAATCTAGCTAACTAATTTAAATCCATCCCTAGCTTTCCCTATCGTTCCCTAACTGATTTACATTATGATTACAATCTTCGCAATTCTGCTCGTCCTTCCCAAATATATACTGCAAGCAAAATGGCGACAGAACGTCAAACAAAACAAATAAGCCACATAATACATGCTATATATAAATAAATATAAAGTGTAAATATAAAATATAAATAAATATAATTATGTAAATATATAAATAAATGTTTAATAAGCGTTAAGCATATAGCAGTGCACAAAATAGCGAAAGCATCACCCTATTTATCAGGTGCACTCGCACAAGCATTATGTCGGCTAGCGCCTTTACACACCAAACGTGCTTCTTAAATTATTTCAAAAACTACTAATTAATGTAAATCAATGCTTGTGCGAGTACAGCCGCCACAATTTAAGTCTTACCTCGATAATGAAATTCTTCAGCATCCAAAGATTTGGTCGTCTGTAACTTACTTCTAAAGGTGGGACGGGGTGCACTGCTAAAGTCCTGGTGGGTATGCACTAAATGTTCTTGGGGGATCACAATCACTATCACTATCACTTCACTTTTAAGTCCTGGGGGGATGCGCGGTTGCGCTCTGTTTTATTATCCTTGTTTACATTATTGATTTAATTTAACGAGGGTTTATGATTTGTTTGTTATTGTTTATTTGGTATTATTTATTCCCGATTTTCCGCACATAATTACGAAGATAGGCAGTGATTGTATTAATGGAGTGGGGGTTTCTCGTGCATATTGGACATTTTGGTATAATTATCTTTTCTTTTTTTTTTATTTAATATCAGGTTTTGGTTATGCTCGTATCCTTACTCACGCCAAGTCAATCTAAAATTTTTCAATCCTCCCACCAACCCCACCGAATTTTTACACGCGGTCGTCATTGATTGTCTAATCTCGCGACCCTTCCCGCGAATTCTTTTAAGGCTGTCCAGAACGCCTTCTGGTTAACCACTTCCCCGACTTCCTCTAGGCTCTTTGACCATGCCAGACCTGCTAGTTTGCTATCAGCAGCCAACCCTCGATTTCCCGCTTCAAGCGGGCAGTCGAAGAGCACGTGCTCTGCGCTTTCCGCGCCCTCACCGCATTCGCAGCGGTCGCTGTTTGTTAGACCGAACCTTTGTAAATACGCCTTCAGGGCGCCGTGCCCTGTTATCAACTGCACCATTTTGTGATCGAGCTTAACCTCGATCTTACCTATGGCTTCTATGCTCGGTATGAATTTGTGGGTCAACCTGCCCGTGGCAGCGTTGTTCCACCTCTCTTCCCATTGTCGAATTGATTTTTCGCGTAGCTTTCTTTTGATTAAAGACCTCGGTATCGACGAATGTGATATTCGAAAGTCGCCCGTCGCGGCCTTTTTAGCTAATTCGTCAGCCCTATCGTTTCATACGTTACCATTGTGCGACCTGACCCAACAGAACTTTAAACGTCGAAACTCTAGCGCCGTACGCGCTATCCTCCAGACGTCCGCTTGGAGATCTGTCGAGGTGTTCATATTTGTTAAAGCCGTTAGCGCCGATTTACTATCACTGATTATATAATACTCGTCTCTGCCCGTATGGTTTATTACGTAATCGATAGCCTCTCGTATGGCTACCAATTCGCACTGGAAGATATTGCACCAGTTCGCGAGTTTGGTTTGAAACCGAAACACCTCCCTTTTCTGCTTATACACGACAAACGCCGCGCCTGCTTGCCCATCGTCCATACGTGAACCGTCCGTATAAATTCTGATACCCATCGCGTCCTCATCACCTTCGACAAACTCGATCCTCTAATATCAGCCGGGTGCCCTAACTCAGATACAACAA
This sequence comes from Platerodrilus igneus, assembly GCA_036346225.1. NCBI lineage: Eukaryota > Metazoa > Arthropoda > Insecta > Coleoptera > Lycidae > Platerodrilus > Platerodrilus igneus. Next base: position 1,308,854 of record JARFIW010001125.1, read on the forward strand.
TCTTTCTTGCAATTTCCTATTACCAAGATTAAGATCTTCGATAATTTCGCGCCCTTTTCCTATATTTATTAATCGTCTATCTCTAATCTCCCTAACGACATATTCGATAGGGAGAGTCCTACTGATCACCAGGACAGCTTCCGTGGAAGTGGTCCTGTACGCCCTCGCCGCTTTTACCGCGGTTATGCGTTGTACGCTCGTCAATTGACGCATCTCCCGGACTTTACAACCTTCTGCCCATACAGAAGCTGCGTACAGTATTGCCGGCTCAATTGCTCCGGCATAAACCGTCCTCAGCGATTCGCCCCTGAAACCCCACTTTATTTTAGCCGCCGCCATCATTTTATTTGATATTTCGCCGCCCTTACTTTTTACGTATTGTACGTGCGCTTTCCAATTTAATTTATTGTCGATCTTGACGCCGAGGTAGGTAATACAATCTTTAAACGGGATTTTCTTCCTTCTAGCTCTAACCTAGGAGGTCTCTGTCCTGGTTTCGTGCCAAAATAAAGCGCCTCTGACTTCGCCGTGTTAAATTTTAATTTTACCGCCTGCGACCATTCGTGTAATTTATTAAGCGCCTCGTTCGGTTTTGTGCGCATATTCATTAACAATCTCGATCTTACAATTGCACAACGACAGCGGTCGATAAGCAATAAAATGCGGCGACTGGCGCTCTGCACCAGCTGGTCGCTTAGAATCGCTATATGAAAGAAGGGAAAGTTCGAGATCGATTATTGGAAGCGAGCCCGGGATGAGTTTCCCCGGGTTATACCAAAACAATCAGAACATTATGTGTAACGACGACGCGTCGAGCGGTATTTTAAGTCCATTAACGGTAAGATTACCATTAATAATTCTTATATTAAAAGAGTCTTTAATTTTCTTAGCACTTTTGGTAAGATCGTAGCCAGACAATCCTATCGTTGTGGAATGTGTTTGAAGTCATTCGTAGAATTTTTTAAGAATAGCGTGGTATGAAGGTGTTAGCCATTTACCTCGTGATTGCTATTGTTCGAGGTCGTTATTAACCAGATGCAGCCCTAAGCTGTAGATCAAAAAATTTCTTAGAGCAACAATTCAGTTATACATACAAAAACCAGGTATTTAAAATTGCAGTTGTCGTAAGAAGTCAATTCCTGGTGAGTGTTTAATAATTTGTATTCATTACGGAAAGGAGCTTTGTTTCTATGCTTTCTAAATTTTCGAAAAACGCTGTTAGAATTGCTTATGACGTTGAATTTTAAGAGGAGATCAAATTAATAAGATTAGTCTTTATGAAAAGATAAATTCCGTATTTTAAGTTTAAACATAATAGGCAGTAGATGCATTAATATTCTGACAATCTGATGTTAAGGTTATTTTCCTAAATAGCATTAAATCAATAGAGTAAAAAGTACACTTGGATCTCTTACAAATAATCTAAAGTTGTTCTGTAAAACACCTGAGGTATACATGTGTTTAAAAACAAAAGATTGCAAAGTTCACTTTCTATTTATAAATGTTTAATTATAGTTCATCAGACAGTAGAGTTGCTATGTCATTTCAAGACTATGACAAATTTAAAGTTTTAGTGATTTATATTATTAATATGCTATCTAGATTTTTTTAATAAACCTAACCAACTAAACACAGTTAAACAATATGTAGACCAATCTAACAGATCTGTCAATTGGGTAATAAGAATCTTGTTTTAAGTTAATGCTAAATACTAAACTCTCACTACGTAAAGTGAAGTTTATAAACTTTCAGAATCCAATTTTATTTTTTTTTTGAATATTATACCTGTAACTTTATTTTCTAAAAAAATTAAAAAAAGAATTACATTAGATTACATTCTTGTTTCAAAATTCTTGTCTTTTATTTCATGAGTAGCTAAATTTAATAAGATCACAGTTGTAGAAAATAAATTTTGAGTAAGAAAAATTAGAAGAATGCTGAAACAGTATTAGGTTATGGAAATGAAATAAGTGAATGACCCTTAACATCCTTACTTAAGGAATACACTCTTGGTGAGGTAACTTCTAGATGATTAGTCTATAAGTGTTGTCGAACATTTTTGACGAAGGACATAAATGGTGTCTTTTATATAAAATTTATTGTGTGATTTTTTTTAGGGTTACCACAATAGGAGTTGAAATAAAGGCGTCTAAGAAGTTTCCAGATGAGTAGTTTTATATAACTTGTAATTTTTTGATAATGCTTATATCCTGTGAGTTTCTGTAACTTCTCATAGGATAGTTGTTTCTTTTATTGTCCATACAAATGCAGTGGCGCTCAAAACCCCTTTTCTTTTAATGCTAGTTCATAATTAAGTTTACTTAGTATCCACGCCCAATCTCTTTGCTTACCCTTGGGGTAATTCCCAGACTAAGCCGCGAATATTGTGCAGTTCGTGAGTCTAAGACAAGCGATCACTATAAGAATCACCTTGTTGGTGCTGAACGTCAAAAATATAGTTCATACTGTCGTGTTATACACACCAGGCATCAAAAAATAGTACAGACTACCTTTATGCGGACGCAGATTATTGATGATGCACAAAAAATTTTAGATTGCTTGAGCTATACCTGGCATCTTCCACGTGTATCGTCTTCTAGCATGATGTTGAAATAATGTGAATATGATGATTAAATTGTTTTTGTCGTAAAATTCTCTACCAGCCTATTTCCCCTGTCGTTTCTCGCGTCTAAACCAAATAACCCTACTACCGCTCCTTTCCTACCCTTGCTTACCATTGCATTAAAATCCAAATTATTAAATTTTCATGTTCTATTACAAATATTAGTATGTCTTCGATATCTTCATAGATCGCTCCTACCTCCTCGTCACTGTAGCTAAAGGTGGGCATGTATACTTGTGTATTATTAACGTATTTGCAGATTTAGATTTTAATTTAACCATGAGCACTCTTTCGTGCTTTTGTAAGTAGTTTTCTACAGTTTCCTATCTTTTTCCGCATCCCCACACCTGAATTTCCTTCCTCTGATCCTGTATGAATTACTCCAAAGTCTGGGCTCCAAGAATCCTCCGCCACTCACCACCGAACTTCGCTAATCCCTACTACGTTTAATGCTAACCTATTTATTTCAATTTTCAGATTCTCTAGCTTACCTACTTGCGTTATGCTTCTGACATTCCGCGCTCCGACTCAAAACATGTTTCCTGCTCTTCGTTTAAATTTGTCAATCACATTCTCCAAAGTAGTCCCCTCCCGGAGATCTGAATGGGGAACTATTATAGCTCCGAAATCTTTTACCTCAGAGGATGCCATCATTTTAAAAGTGCTATGTACTTGGGAAGTAATGTGGTGGTTTCCCGTTGCCTTTCACAGTGCAGTAATGTGTCTTAGAGTGTGATACCGACCTCCAAAGTCTGCCTTTCTAAGTACCAAAGTAACTGCTGCCCTCTTTCGGCGACCTGTTTTAGTCTGGTTCCTCACTAAAGACCTCATTATTTTGGTTAAACCTGTAGTTCGGCTTTTTAGCTGATTGAAACACGCACGCCATTAGATCCGCTCCAGTATTTTAGAACTTCTTCAATGGGCAGACTCGTTTAAGTCTAGCAAGGATGAATTAGAAGCAGCTCTTAGTAAAACGGAAACAGTTCTAACAGAGTGATACCGTTTAAAAATTAACAAAAATAAAACTAAAGTACGAGTATTTAAAGGAGGGGTAAATAAGGCAAAAACCAGAATTCAAATAGAAAACGAGAACTTGCAAAAGATTAAAGATTTTTTCTACCTAGAAAGTCGAATAACACACGATGGGATGAGTACAAATTATATAAAACAAAGATTGGGACAAGGTCGTGCTGCATTCAACAAAAAGAGCAACTACTATTTTCAAAGAGAACAAACTTAGAAATAAGGAAAAGATTGCTGAAAACATATATGTTGAGCACTGTACGGCTGTGAAACCTTTGAAATGTGGTGCTACAGACGCATAATGAAGATATCATGGACAGACAAAGTTACTAACAGAGAAGTTCTGGAAATGATAGATAAAGAAAAATAGTAAAATAAGAGAGATAGCCTTTTGAAATGATGTGCTTCAGATGTATGAGGACGATAGCATGGACAGACAAAGATAATAACAAGTAAGTTACAGAAATAGTAGGGGAACAAGGATATCTGGGGAAAAAGAGAAATAGTAGGGCGGAATACGTTCTAAGGCATTTTTGGGGAATAGTATGTGATATATTACAAGCAGAGATAGGAAAAAAGAGGTAGATGTAGACCTAGATCAGACAGTTATAGATGCAAACTGTGCATATTTTAGGGAAATCTGTAGGTTAGTTCAGAATAGGGAACAATGATGGTACGCGTCTAACCAGTTCTAGGACTGAAGACCTAATGATGAGGAGAGATAGAATAATCGAACACATGAGGGAGTATGGTGTAATACATTGGAAGCACAGAAAGGAAAAATGAAAGGTAGAGGTAGACTTATATCAGACTATTGCACACAGATAGTGAACGGTGCAAACTGTAGGGAATTCAGGAAATGTGTAGGAGGTACGCGTTCAACCAGTTTTAGGACTGAAAACCTATATCTAAGTTTACATTAGTGTTTTATTATCTCTTATCTTGATATGTATCACTACAATGCGTAGAATAAAAACTACAATTTGTTTATACATAAAATAACAATATTTCCCGCAACTAAAAATATGTTGATAATAATATTTCATTCTACTATTTAATTTAATTACAATATCTATACTGAACTTGATCAGTTTGGGTTTCATACGATAATACTTATCCCACTCGCAGAGTGAATTGTGCCACTTAGACCTGTTACAATGCGTGGAATCTAGTGCCTATAGAGACTTGTCATTTGGCACATAGAAAATACATTTAACTAATACTTTGTTCACTTTTTGCGGGTTATTTAAAGTAGATGACTGTAAAAATATTCAAATTACTTTTGATTTCAATGAAGATTTGACCGTCGGTGCGTGAATGCCATCAAAGTCTCGCACTTCGTCAGTTTTTGTAAAGGCGTCATCGAATGAGCACCCACAGATTTTGCTGTACGTCGACGCCCATGTTGGTTATTATGAGTAGTTGTTAAACGTACTCGCTTCCCGTTCCCTGTTAACATGCGCTATTTTAATAAAAGCAGGTTTCAGTATTCTTAAAACGTCATAGTTATTTTTCTAAACTCTTGGGAAACATAAATTTAAATAACTTCAGTCACAATATTTGTTTACCGCGTTTTCGATTTAATTTAAGTATCTCATACGTACTTTATGCTGAATAATTGTTAATCCTTTATGACGATATTGTTTTGCATTTACATAATTTAATTAATTTTTTCCAGAGTATTGCTGTAGGCGAAGCTTGTTATATATTCAATTGGTATAAATGCGGAAATGACGTGCGCAAATCTCTTTGTATCATTATGGAGAGATCAAATCGTCCGCTGAAGGTTACAGCGTACAAGTTTTCTGTTCTTTCACTACCTGCGTACACTGCGGTAAGTTCGAAAATTAGCTAACCCTTTCCTTATATATAAAAAGTATTTGTTTTTAATTACAGATACTACGTTGGTCCTACTCTTACTATGCAGTACTAAACAACCTGTATGAACGATATTTAGAAAACCATAATCACATTAAATAATTATTGTCACAATATTGCAACAGTGTTGTATGCGGTTAATATTTTTAGAATCTTGTTAAATATAGAATATGATTGAGCATTGATAACTTAGATTTCTTCTACATTTTTTCTTCTATAAGCATGTTGTCTATTCCGAATGAACCTGCACCTTGAAGAAGTTCTAAATTACTAAAATGGGTGGAATGACTTGTGCGTTCCAGTGATCTAAAGAGCCAAACTACAGGTTCAAACAAAGTAGTAGAGTCTTTAGTGAAGAACCAGACTAAGACAAGTTCACGAAGGCAGCTGCCCTCCAGATACTTAGAGTGACAGAGACCATAGGAGTCAGTATGGCATTTTAAGACACACTACTGCGATATGAAAGACAACAGAAAACTACCACATTACCTCCCAAGTACACAGAGTACTTAAATTGTAATTAACATTATGGAATCCTTAGGGAAAAAAAATTCCGGAGCAAAAATGGTCCTCCATTTGGATTTCCGGGAGGAGACTACTTCCGGGGACGTGATCAGAAAGTATTAAAAAAAATCGTGAACATTCTACGAGTTGAAGCGTGGAATGTCAGAAGTATGAAGCAAGTAGGTAAGCTAGAGAACTTGAAAATTGAAATGGATAGGTTAGTATTAGACATAATAGGGATCAGCGAAGTTCGCTGGCTAGAGGCGGGAGATTCTTGAAGTGTAGACTTTAGGATAATTCATACAGGATCAGAGGAAGGAAATTCGAGTGTGGGGATAGTTGTGAGAAAAAAAAGGGCAACGTGTAAAAAACTACCTACAAAAGAACCAAAGAGTACTCATGGTTAGATCAGAATCTATACCGGTAAATACAGTAATAATACATGTATACATGCCCACCTCTAGCTATAGTGAGGAAGAGGTAGAAGCAATTTTCAACGATATAGAAGACATACTAAGATACGTAAAAGTACATAAAAATTTAATAATTACGCGGAATTTTAATGCAGTGATAGGTGAGGGTTAGGAAGGAGCGGTAGTAGGTTTATTTGGTTTAGGCACGAGAAATGACGGGGGAAATAGGCTGGTAGAATTTTACGACAAGAATAATTTAGACATCACAAACACATTATTTCAACATTATGCTAGAAGACGATACGCATGGAAGAAGCCAGCAGATATAGGATTATATCAAATAAATTACATTCTTATTAGACAACGGTTAGCTACCCAGAAGCAGATATAGACACTGAACACAACGTTGTAATTATGAAGACTGCTCTTAAATTTAAAACTTCGAAAAAAGTCCTTTGACATTGAGAAACTAAAAAATACAGATATTCACGAAAGATTTGAAAAAAAATACAAACGATTTGCCGAAAGATATCGAGAAAATTTCTTATACAAGGGAAGTAGAAACAGATTGAAATAACATTAAATTTAGCTTAGACATGGCGGCCAGAGATATTCTAGGGTATACACAAAAAGAAAATAAGGAACTATGGATAACAAAGAGTATCCTGAATCTAATATAAGAAAGACGAAAATACAAAAATATTTCAGATGAAACAGAAAAACAGAGATACAAAGCCATAAAATGGGAAATTATTCGCAAATGCAGGAATACTAAAGAACAATGGATTGTTGAGACGTGCAAAGAGGTACAAATTAAGATGGAAATAGAAGAGACAGACGAATCATACGAACTAATTAGAATGAATTTGTGGGATATAAAACGGTATAGCAAAAATATAAGGGACGCGAGAGGAAACGTCATTATAGAAAATGTAGAGAAAGTGAATAAATGGCAAGAATATATAGGGAATTTATATGCATTAGAACAGGAATCAGATATTGAAAAGGACGTCTCGGGATATCCTGTACTTACAGATGAGTTTGAGTTAGCACTAAAGGGTCCGAAAATGGTAAGGCACCGGGTACAGATAAGGTGTAAACAGAAAATTAGGAGAAGGGCGAGTCAGGGATGTGTCCTACTCCCAATAATTTTTAACTTGTACATCGCAGTGGCAATAAATACTGTCAAATGCAAGCAGACATTTGGAATAGATATGCAGGGACAAGAGATTGATATGCTTAGATTCGCAGATGATATAGCGGTATTAGCATCTACTATAAAAGACTTAGAAGCTGCTCTTAATGAAATGGAAACAGTTCTAACAGAGAGATACGGTTTGAAAATTAACAAGGCTTGAACTAAAGTACTAGTATGCAAAGGAGGGGAAAATAAATGAAAAACTAGAATACAAATAGGTAACAAGAACTTACAAAACGATAAGGATTTCTGCTACCTTGGAAGCCAAATAACACAATATAGGAAGAGCACAAAAGATATAAAACAAAACTTAGCACAAGGTCGTGCTACATTTCAACAAAAAAAGCAATTACTGTGTTTAGAGACAACAAACATAAAGACAAGGAAAAGATTGCCTAAAACATATGTATGGAGCACAGCACTGTACGGCTGTGAAACCTGGACAGTAGGAGAAGCGAACAGAAAAAATAGAAGCCTTTGAAATGTGGTGCTACAGACGTATGATAAAGATATCATGGACAGACAAAGTTAAGAACATAAAGGTACTAGAAATGATAGGGGAAGAAAGAACTAAGTAGAAAACAGTAAAAAATAGGAGAGATAGAGTGATGGGTCACACACTAAGGCATTAGGGAATAGTGCGAAATATATTAAAAGCAGAGATATAAAAAAGAGGGCTTAAGGTAGACCTAGGTTAGACCATTGCACACAGATAGTGAAAGATGTAGACTGTGGAGATTTCAGGGAAATTTGCAGGCTAACTCGGAATAGAAATCAATGGAGGTACACCTCCAACTAATTCCAAACTAGAAACCCTAATGACAAAAAAAACAACTGTACTTAAACCTGATGATATCCATAAGCAAATACAGTTTGCAATGCTCTCAACTAATGCTAATTGTGCGAAAGGATTTTCTGGAAAATTAATAATTCGGCTAATGTGTAAGTGTTGGGGGATACTTGGTAACCACATGCTGCTTAATCTGCTTCACATACCACATAATCTTGGCGAAATAAGGCATATAATTATAAAACAACAGAAGGGAAACTGAACTGTATCCAGGCTGTGAGGATTTTAGGGAACGGTGTAGGTTAGCTCAGAATAGAAATAAGTGTAAGTACGCGTCCAACCAGTTTCAAGACCAAAAACCTAATGACAAAAAAATAGTTGCACTTAAATCTGATGATATATTGGATAATTACTAATTCGGCAAATATTAAAGTGTTGGGGAATCTTGGTAGCCGCAGGCTAATCAAACCCCTTCACACTACGGGCAAATGGGATATATAGAATGGGAACCGAACTGCATCTATCAAGAAAGAGAGGCGGCTATGTCCGAAGACGGCAAACATAGAAAGAAGAAGAAAATTATTGAAAGTATATGTGTGGAGCAGAGTACAGTACGTCTATGAAATAGAAGCAGGTGAAGAAGCAGGCAAAACGGTAGAAGCCTTTTGAAACATTGTGCTTCAAATGTATGAGGATGACAGCATGGTCAGACAAAATTAAGAAGAAAAGGGGTATAAAAATAGTAAGAGAATAAAGATATCTGCAAAAACAAAAAAAAAATAGGAGAAATAGAAGGGCAGGGTACGTTCTAAGGCATTTTCGGGGAATAGTGCGGGATATATTGCAAGCAGAGATAGGGAAAAAGAGGTAGAGGTTGCCCTAGATCAGATCATTACACGTAGATAGTGAAAGATGCAGACTGTGTAAATTTCAGGGAAATTTCCGGGTTGCACAAAATAGGAAACAATGAGGGTACGCATCTAACTAGTTCTAGGACTGAAAATATACGGACGATCATGAAAATACACAAATGAAAAATGCATCTCAAATATATAAAAGAGTTTTTAGCAATGTAAGCGTTCTTATTAAATTTGTAACTATAGATAAAGGCAGAACAAACTTGGAAACAAAAAATTATTGAAAGCATAAGTGTGGGGTAGATATATATTGGTAAACAGTAGAAGGGGAACCGAACTGCATCTAACAGAAAAGAGCAGCGGCTATGTTCGAAGACAACAAACATCGAAACAAGGAGAAAATTATTGAAAGCATAAGTGTGGAGCACAGCACTGTACGGCTATGAAATTGGGACAGTAGATGAAGCAGACAGATAAAAGGCAGAAGCCTTTGGGAATGTGGTGCTTTAGATGTATGATGATAATAGATGTACAGACAAAGTTAATAACAAAAAGGTTCTAGAAATAGTAGGGGAAGAAGGATATCTGTGGAAAATAATAAAGAATAAGAGAAGTAGAAGGGCGGGCCATGTTCTAAGACATTTGCAGAATAGTGCGGGATATATTACAAGCAGAGTAGGAAACAAGAAAGCTAGAGGTAGACCTAGATCAGACTATTTATACGTAGATAGTGCAAGATGCAGACTGTGAAAGTTTCAGGAAAATCTGTATGTTACCTCAGAATAGGAAATAATTGAAGTACGCGTCTAACCAGTTTCAAGACTGAAGACCTAATGATGATGTTAGTAGTGTGGTAAGGCCGGTCTGACTTCAAAATGGTGTACGCGTTTGTTTTTCCATGTAACATACGCGTTCACCGTTTTGAAACCAGACCGGCCTTATATTACTTTCAATATGACATACTCGTGCAGCGTTTTGAAGTCACACCGGCTTTATATTGCTTTCAATGCAACATACGTGTGTGACTTCAAAACACACGTATGCTACGTTGAAAAATGTAAGTGCAGAGAAAATGTGTAGCTGTTTTGAATTCGGTTTTCTAGCGAGAAGTTATAAAGTAGGTCAGATGCAAAATATCGCATTCAAGTCAATTGTGTTTAATTAAAGTGGATTTTAATTTATGTTTTTTACTTTTGTTTAGGGGCTGGAAATACACATAGGCCGGTACGCGTATGCTACGTTGAAAAAATGTAGGTGCATGCAAAAAAATGTGGAGCTGTTTTGAATTCAGTTCTCTAGCGAGACGTTATAAAGTAGGTCAGATGCAAAATTACGCATCTAAATCAATAGTGTTTAATTAAAGTGGATTCTGATTTATGTTTTTTACTTTTGTTTAGAGGCTGCAAATAAACAAACGTGTCCACACACACACACTCACACTCACACACACACACACACACACACACACACACACACACGTTTGCTACATTGAAAAAATGTAGATGCGTGCAGAAAAAAGCTGTATTGAATTCTAGCAAGAAGTTATAAAATAGGTCAGATGTAAAATATGCTAATGAAAAGTAGGTTGGCAAAGTACGCAGATGGTGGTAATCTGCTGTATAAGGAGATTGCTGTTAATATCAATTTAATTAGTCGAAGTTCACTGCATATATTTACATTCCTACATATACAAACATGTATATAATTGATATTCAGGGATTTAAATATAAGAAAAACGAGTTTGTGTGCAAAGAAATTGTGTTTTTGGACTTGTTGGAAGGTGTTGTTTGGCATCAAATATTTTTAAACTGCCAATGCAGTGTAGTTGCTTGAGCCAAGATCATATAAAACATAACGACTGTGTGACAAGGAATATTCATGGTCTTTCTTGGGATGAATCTTCAACGGCTGGAATGGTGTCATCATATATAGCGCTTTATTTAAAGCAAATTATCCGACCCGGTGAAGAAGTTTGTGTGAAGGGTATAGAAAAGAAGAAATGGATAAAAACCAATCTAATCAAAACGTTATGACTGATATGCTTGCACTAGGTTGTTCTAAGCTATCGGAGTTAAAAAAATCAACAATCGTTTACTATGTAACATACATTGTTGTAGACACAGTAGTAATAGTCTGCAATGTGCAAAACAAAATACCTTCTTATTAAAAGAATGGTTTAATAATAATAATAAAAACAATAGAGAGATTGTGTCTGTATTACTATTATTGTAGTCCGTAAGAAATTTTTAATGCTGATGTCTGCAGAAAAAACGATTAAACTCAGTCAGCACGAATGGGACTCTCAACCCTGAAAGCAATTACAACTGATCAACGCAATAGCTCTTTACTGGTTTTACAACATTTAACAAATTGTACAGATATCTCGAAATTTGCCAAAGACAGACAGACACACAGACAGACAGACACACAGACAGACACATTGCATCAATTTTTCATTCTCGCTTTAAAAAATCACAAGTCGTAGTTATTAAATCGCGAACTCAGTTATCTGCAAGAAATATAAACGGTGAAGTTTATGAAATGCTCCAACTTCGAAAACTAGAAATAAATCTATTGAAGTATATGCTATGAGATATTTACTGGTTATTGGTTTCCCAATGTACATATATCTCGAAATTTGCCAAAGACATACAGACAGACTGATTGCATCAATTTTTCATTTTCGTTTTTAAAGAATAACAAGTCTTAGTTATTAAATCGGGAGTAATGTGAAATGAAACACACAATGTATTTTTCTTTATTGTAATTTATAAAATACATATATATACATATATATATATATATATATATATATATATATATATATGTTTTCTAATATATTCCTGGACGTATTAATATGTAAATAAAAATATTTTTAAATCTTGTGGGGTTTATTTCGTCCAAATACAATATTTATATAAATGTCAAACTGACGTTTCGGAAAATATATTTCCTTAAACTTAGTTCTGAAATTAAATTAAAAGTTACAATATTTGGAGAATTTCTTAATATCTAAACTTACATTTATTTGACATATGGTTGTTGTTAATGTTATAATAAGGTTTTATGAAATTTATACATTGTTTTGTTTTCATAGAAAATGCTATAATAACTAGGTTCTAATACTAAATTTCTAATAGTTAATTATAATTGAAAGTTTAAAAATTAAAAATTGAAAACATTGTAAAAGAAAAAATTGTTGTTTTATAATAATAATCTACTATAAACATTAATAATATTTTTATTAATATCTAATTTTAATTTAACTTTGATTGTATATGTGTGGGTGGTACTGTCTGAGTGTGCTGGATAATAATGGTGTCTTATTAGTATATATTCTGATAATAAACTTATATTTGATATATACAAGAAACCCACAAATTCAGGCCGCTATCTAAATTTCAACTCAAACCCCTCCTTCAACCACAAAATTAATACTGCCTTAACATTAAGAGAAAGAATTACAAAAATTTGTAGTCCGATTTTCCTTAAAGCAAATCTTGAACATCTACAACAAACGCTATTAAACAATGGATACCCTAAAGAATTAACCAATAAATTGATTTACCAAACAAAACAATCACAACCTGAAAATATACAATCTCAACCTATTAAATATAAAACACTACCATATATACAACACCTAACACCGTCTTTAATAAAAATATTACAAACATCAAAATAAAAATTTCAACTAAATATGAAAATAACATCAAACGCACTTTTACAAAAATCAAAGACAAAACTCCCAAAGCACTACAAAGTAACATCATATATAATATCCCGTGCAGTTGCAATAAACAATATATAGGTTAGTCCAAACAATGGTTGAGAAATAGAATTACACAACACAAAAGTGACCAAAAACTAAATAAACGATCTTGTGCTTTATCTATACACTTAAACGATTATCATCATCAAGCAGACTTTGAAAATACAAAAATATTAGATGTAGAAAAACATATAAAATAGACTATTTCTAGAAAGCTACACATATACAAAACAACCCAACACTATTAATTTTAAAACGATATAGATAACTTAAACAAAAGTTACGCATTTCTATTCTCTTTTAATAATTTATAATTAACCTACTACTTAACCTAATTAAAATAATCATAAAACTGTTACATATACTAATAAGACACCATTATTATCCACCACACTCAGACAGTACCACCCACACATATACAATCAAAGTTAAATTAAAATTAGATATAAATAAAAATATTATTAATGTTTATAGTAGATTATTATTATAAAACAACAATTTTTTCTTTTACAATGTTTTCAATTTTAATTTTAAACTTTCAATTATAATTAACTATTAGAAATTTAGTATTAGAACCTAGTTATTATAGCATATTCTATGAAAACAAAACAATGTATAAATTTCATAAGACCTTATAACATTAACAACAACCATATGTCAAATAAATGTAAGTTTAAATATTAAGAAATTCTCCAAATATTGTAACTTTTAATTTAATTTCAGAACTAAGTTTAAGGAAATATATTTTCCGAAACGTCAGTTTGACATTTATATAAATATTGTATTTGGACGAAATAAACCCCACAAGATTTAATAATATTTTTATTTATATATATATATATATATATATATATATATATATATATATACAGTGTGTCCAAATTTCGAGTCTCTACATTGTGATTTCAGTTATTATAAGAGATAGAAATTGGGTTAAATGGGGAAAGATTTGAAGGAATCCAGGCTAGTTTTGTATCCGTTTACAAAATTGGTGTAAGTTGTCTGGTTTTGGAGATATTCGAAGAAAACTAAAAATGGCGGATTTTGTTTTTGATAATAAAACATGAATCATAAGTCGCACCATCACAAGACTTGCACATTATTAAGACACTTTTCTAAAAGGAGTATTTTAGCATAAACAGAATCATTCGACTGTCTTTTGTTTTCGAGGAAACGCCCACAACTTTTGTTTTTCTTATGGCCGCCATTTTGAATATTAAGTGAGTATTATGCGACTTAAAATTACCTTTTCAAAAATATGCCACATGTCTATAAAAAAATGCAAAACTATCCTAAATTTTAAAAATAACTAAATTTGTATGTTCTTTAACGTTTGGTAATCCCAACAGGGCAAAAATTTGATTTCTACTTTATGAAAAGTACAATACACATTTTATAATGTACACAAACGGCATTTGTCACAAATTATTAATTATGGTGGTACTAGATTTAAAATGATATCGTTTTATAATAGTAGGCGGTGGTATGTGACAATGTAATGTAAACAGGGTAATTAAACTTTATGTAAGTTCATTACTCTTTATCCTCGTGACTATCAGCTATATACCAAACCTCTCTATTTTCTATACTTTAATCTGATATCACTAGGTCGAGAATTTCTTCTTTTTATTTTTAAGCCCAAGGTAATGTCGGATGGAAAATGGCTTTAGTCAAAGAAAACTCTTAAGGGTTAAACGGCTAGTAGAGTGTTAGCTCTGGGTAGATCATGAGCATGGGTCATGGGTGAATAATAGACCAAAAATACCTTTAATAAGCGCCACCGTATTTTTTAATACAATTGCCAACAAAATTTAACTGTTTTTGTATAAGGGGAATGCGGAAACCTTATCTTAACACCACTAACATAGCCATAAAACTTGAATTTCACTCTTTCTCTCACACTTACCAAAACCTCAACCACCAGATGTCAAACAGATGTCTCAGCTTTACCTGTGAACAAACAAAAACACAACATGGACACCATTTGTGTCCTCAAAAGCATATGCCAAAAATAGAATAAGTGAATTTAAACATCTGTAATATACTAAATGAATTTAGTTTCATTAACACCCTTTTACTTAAGGAGGACTTGCTCTAGTTTCCTTTTTCTAATTTAAATGTTGAATAATAAAACGTCTTTCAAAAGAAACAAAAGGAATTCTATTTATATAAATGTTTGATTATATACAGTTGACTGCAATATATAGGATTATGTTCTTGTCATATTTTTTTTATAAGAAATTTTAGTGAAATTTAACATTCAAAATAGATATATATATAAATGGATCATTTTTATAAGAATTAGTTAAATAAACATGTAATATATTATTTGTTCATAACACATAATTTTATTTTTCTTTAATCATTGAAGTACTTCATTGACTATTACAACAAATATTGATCTTCAAAAAGCAGCGATTGTAAAATGAAAATACTCAAATTTAACTGTAATCTACAAAAAAAACACGCGAATTTCTACACCAATGAAAGAGCTTTTACATGACCTGAATGTCTTTAAGCAACATGTAAAATTAAACCAAGACTGCATCTGGCGTCTAGATTAGAAAACAGAATCTATACTATTTTTTATCTGACATAAGTTGTCATTCTAGATATCTTAAACACATTGATTGAATGCGTGTACAAACAACTGGCAAACTAGATTCTTATTCGTTGTTGTTACTAACTTCATAAAACTACTTTATATTTTCGTTACTCTAATAATTAACGTAGGATATTTCATAATAATTTACTATAGTTTCAAACATTCACGTGTATCCAAATGAATGCAGGTGCAAAACCTGACGTCAGTTGTATTTTTCCAGCGTAATATCTAGTTGATATTAGTCATCGGTAAGTTTGGAGTTCAGGATTCTTTGTAGAATAAACAATTGCTATACTGCGTAGTTAATTAAATAGAACGAAACCATAACTGCTTGCTTTAAATTTACTGCGACGAAGATTTATTATAATTTAACATCGAAAATTGTTGTTGTAGATATGTCCGTAAGATATTGCACTAAGGTGAAAAATATTAGTATAATTTATTGTATTAATATATACCAACTGTCTTAAATGATGTCCTATAATCGTTCCATATTCTCAGGCCTGTAGGGATCAACTAACTTATGTGAAGCGAGGCTTATCAAAACTCGTGCCCACGCGACCGCTGTTAGGCTCAACTTCTAGACCGTAAGAATCTATTGTTCATTACGTTTTCTTCTTGACTTTATTAGACGTCACGTGTTTTAGCCGGGCCATCTTGACTTTATCTCGTCTACAAAAAGCGACTTGCACTCTTGGACGTTGGGAATAAAGTGTTGATTATCAACTTGACAGCGCTTGGTAACAAACTTCAGAATATATATTTTCTAGAATCTATGTGTCATTACGAACATTATACTTTAATCTTTATTGGTTGATAATTCAAAAATTAAATGCTTTAAAATATAGCTGTTTTATTATTATTTTATTGGGCTAGATGTAACTAGAAAAAAAATACGTTACAACAAAACCAAACAATTGAATTACAGTTATATGTCAAACAAATTCTAGAATTTAGATAAACTTGTGTGTGTTGTAAGTTTTGGTGCCGGTGGTGCTGCATTTTTAATTTAAAAAATGGCACATGTCTACAAGTTTTCGAATGAGGAAAAGTTTAATATGCTAAGTAAGTACTTATTTACAATAGTTTCGGAACGCTGATACGGCATCCGCCAGATATTTGGAATTGTATCCAGAAAGACGACAACCGCATAAAACATACTTCAGAAAAATTGTAATGAATTTACTGAATTATGGTGCTTTTGAACAGACTAGGGAACAATACGACTTAAACAATAGGGAACGTGTTCTAAGCATTACTGAGGCGGTAACACGAAATCCATCCACATCCGTAAGATCTGTAAGCCGTGAACTTAAAATTCCAAAATCAACTGTTCATAATATTTTAAAAAAGGAAAAGTTTCATCCTTATAAACCTACTATTGTCCAAGGCCTCAAAAGAGAAGATTTCGCCAGACGAATGCGTTTTTGTAATTGGTACATCCAAAATGCGAGGAAGAACCGCACTTTCCAGAATTGATAATATGGACAGACGAAACGCGGTTTACCAATTGCGGGTGTTCAATAAACATAACACGCATCACTGGAGCACTGAAAATCATCATCTGACGGCGCAACGCAAATTTCAAACGAGATATGGATTTAACGTTTGGTGTGGTATCTTAGGTAGTTAATTATGATATAAATATTTTAGTAAATTAACCAATGTAATTAATACTTTTATAGGTAATAATTTGATTGGCCCTTTATTTTGTCAATAACCTCAATGGCGCCAGATATACGGAATTGTTAAGAGACCAAATAATTCCGGCTATTAGAGGACTTGTACCAAATGATGATGATTTTCGAAAACTATGGTTTCAGCAAGATGGTTGTCCAGCTCACAATTCCCGAGAAGTTAGCGCCCTTTAGCTGAACATTTTGGCCAAAATATTATATGCAATAGTGGACCAATTATGTGGCCGGCAAGATCACCAGATCTTACACCGCTTGATTTTTATTTATGGGGTTTTGCTAAAAATGAGGTATATGAGTTTAAACCGCCT
This sequence comes from Platerodrilus igneus, assembly GCA_036346225.1. Lineage (NCBI taxonomy): Eukaryota > Metazoa > Arthropoda > Insecta > Coleoptera > Lycidae > Platerodrilus > Platerodrilus igneus. The sequence continues at coordinate 1,326,522 of JARFIW010001125.1, forward strand.
CATAATATAAACGACCTGCAGGAAAGAGTCTGTGACATTCTTAACTCTATAAATAGGCGCACGTTAAGCAGAGTTGTACGGAAAGTTTTAATTAATTGTCGAATGTGCCGTGATGCAAACGGACAGCATTTTCAGCATCTACGGAAGGAATTTAGATGATAGTTTGCTGTTTCGGTCACATTTAATTTTGTTCCTAAATTAGATAAGATAGGCTACAGTTTTATGTTTAAGTTAATTTTAAGATTTATATCCAATACTTTACGAGTTCTACGTAACAAAATGTATGTGGTACTACTACTACTACTACTGTTTGGAAAGTAGAAATCAAATTTTTGCCCTATTGGGATTACCAAACGTTAAAGAACGTACAAATTTAGTTATTTTTAAAATTTAGGATAGTTTTGCATTTTTTTATAGACATGTGGCATATCGTTGAAAAGGTAATTTTAAGGCGCATAACATTCACATAATATTCAAAATGGCGGCCATAAGAAAAACAAAAGTTGTGGGCGTTTCCTCGAAAACAAAAGACAGTCGAATGATTCTGTTTATGCTAAAATACTCCTTTTAGAAAAGTGTCTTAATAATGTGCAAGTCTTGTGATGGTGCGACTTATGATTCATGTTTTATTATCAAAAAACAAAATCCGCCATTTTTAGTTTTCTTCGAATATCTCCAAAACCAGACAACTTACACTAATTTTGTAAACGGATACAAAACTGGCCTGGATTCCTTCAAATCTTTCCCCATTTAACCCAATTTCTATCTCTTATAATAACTGAAATCACAATGAAGAGACTCGAAATTTGGACACACTGTATATATATATATATATATATATAATGTTATGTACTCTAGAATAAACATACTATAATTCACTTAAGTTGTTTATATCTTCGTTTTCTAAATGCACAATCATCCCAAATATAAAGAACAGTTCTAACTCACTCCAACTCTGAACGGTAAAATATTGCCTTATCGGTTATATGAGGATTGTCTTGTTCATCTTTGAAGCGCGGTCGTTTCTGGTTGTTCTTATTCGTATTCACTAAAAAAAAGATTCAGATGAAGATTAGATCAAGTAAATGCATTAAGAAAATTAAATCTATATTAAGCCAACGAATACATACTGTGTGTGTATTGGTGTCATCAGGTTGTACGTTGCAATTGATGGATCTGCTCACGGAGTCAATGATTTTTCCAGCACTTCATTTGGATTGACTACAAACTACTCAATAATTTTAACCCCAACCACTATCATTATTCTTTCCTGACAAGGGCAATTTTAAAAAAAGTATTCATTTTTGATTTGTTCTATATAGAATACACAACTACAACTTGACAATAAAGATTGAGCGATTATCACACACAAATCTCGAGTATATAAGGATATTAAACAACAAAAACAGCAGAAAATTCAACCCATGTCGGCAGGAGTTTAATGCTAAGGTATTGTCTAGATAGCAATTGTAGAAGTATGAAATCTACAGAAAATTTAATAAACCCAGTCATGTATAAATTTAATACTGAGGTCCGCAGAAAAAATAAAAGCCAGAAATTTAATGCTAACATCAGCAGAATAATATATAAACCCACTCAGTCAGCATGAATGGGACTCCAAACTTTAAAAGCAATTATAATTGATCAAGGCAATTTAAGATTAGCTGGTTACTAGTTTTCCATAGATTTTAAACACATTATTATACCACATTTGAAATAGTTACTTTTTTCAGTAAAACTGAAAGGAATTGATTTTTATTCATTTTAATTAAATATTTTAAAGATATCGATATCGGTATCATAAACGTTTTGTATTGTCTAATTTGTAGTACTTTATTACAAAAAATTACATACGGCAGCGTTTTTTCTTTGTCAACGAAAGTATAGTCTATTGCTTCTTCAGCATTCGTATTTCCATATTTACATACTGAAGGCAACTCTGCAATTTTTAGGTCACATGCATTTCATGCACTCAGATTAAAAGTCAAAAAATTGTTTCTACATTTGTTCTGTAAACTGAGATTAAATCAATCTAATCCAAAATTAAATTAAACTGTCAATTGTTTAATAATTTACACATTCATGGCTATGTGCGAATGAAACGTTACCAAAAGAAATCTTATACCTATCATAAATAGAATGCCGTTTTCTGGTTGTGATTAGGTACACAAATTTTTTTAGAAACCAGTATTAAAAAACATTCTGCAGTTTTATCATACAATTAACGTGGTGTAATTTAATTTATTGTTGCAACACCTTGACAATGAAAGAATTTCATGACCTAGCATTGCTCGTGTAATGAACTTTGTGTAAATTATGTCGCCAATAATCTAAAAGTTATTCAATATTACTGTATTGGAGGGGTATAAAAACATTTGTGGAAAACAAAAAAAAAATAGTAGAAATAGAAGGGCAGTATATGTTCTAAGGCATTTTCTGGGACTAGTGCGAGATATATTACAAGCAGAAATTGGAAAAAGGAGATAGAGGCAGACCTAGATCAGACTATTGCACGCAGATAGTAAAAGATGTAGTCTGTGGAAATTTCAGGGAAATGTACAGGTTAGCACAGAATAGGAAACAATGAGGGTACGCGTCTAACCAGTTCCAGAACTGAAGATCTACTGATGATCATGAAAATACACAAATGAAAAATGCACCTCAAAAATATAAAAAAGTGTTTAGCACTGTAAGGGTTCTTATTAAATTTGTAACTATAGATAAAGACAGAACAAACTTAGAAACAAATAGAAATGCGGGCCATGTTCTAAGACATTTGGGAAATAATGCAGGATATATTGCAAGCAGAGATAGGAAAAAAGAGAGATAGGGGTAGACCTAGATCACATTATAACACGCAGATAGTGAAAGTTGCAGACTGTGGAAGTTTTAGGAAAATGTGTGTGTTTGCTCAGAATAGTAAATAATGGAGGTACGCGTCTAACCAGTTCTAGGACTGAAGATCTAATGATATTTAAAAAGAACATTATACTGTAATCTTACAACAAATTTATCAAGAGACTAAATTTAAAAAGGTTGGTGAATATTGACCTTTCTTGTATGAATGAGCAACCTGGCAACTACTTACTTTGTCAATGTTTTATATATCTTAAAACCTGATTCTATGATACTCTTTAAATTATAAAATCTTGAACTGACGTTTTGTTTTTGTGTTGAAGCATTACATAATGCAGTATTGTTGGCCGTAATAGAGCTTCTGAAAAACTAGTTAACTGATGCAGAATTACGACTAATAATTTTTTACAAAGGCTTTCCGTCTAAGGTTACAGAAAACAGCTAAATATACCACAATGGATGGAGACATATAATTAGCATAATTCTAGAAATAATCACGTTATTAATTTGGGATGTAATAATTAAGGAAAATTGTCTCTATTTAATAAATTATCACATTGTAAGGTAATAAGATAATATACCTTAATTAGGTCCGTTTGCTATTAAAATAACTATTAAAGTGTTTGGCAATTTCAGTAGTGTATGTGGCATCAGTCGCAGCAGACCTTTGTTACGAGGTATATTATTGCTACGCACTAATTCCAAACTTATTGCTCTTTTCTAGATGACTAAGCCGAATAATCTAGATGCCATAGCTGTACCCTATTTTATGTTGCTTAAAACAGGATCTCTGCCTACAGAAAATTCTTCAATTTTGTACGAAATAAAAGGAATTTTTTCCAAATTGGCTGTAACGACTCTAGTGGTAATTTTGTGGATGGAATGTTGTCATATGAGCTCAAACTTGATGAAACTTTCGGAAATTTTTTGCCTCAATTTTAACACAATAGCATTAATGGTGAAATATACACAGCTTTCTTATGTGCAGAGAACAACGTTTATGCGTATGATAAAGATACTACGATGCCGTGTCTTTTTGGAATACCCGGACCATCTTAGAAATATAGTGCACGCAAAAATTATTTCAATCCAGAATATTACAAAATTATTTAAATGGGTTTGTCTCTTATATGCTATTACTAATGCAATTTATCCATTATTTACCGAACAAAGTTTACCACTTCAGTTTTCATATGATATAGGCACGTTTTTGCCTCTTATGTACGTAACCCAAGTTATTATTTTGACGGTCTCGGTTTGGTTAAATGTAGCTATAGATTCACTCTGTGCATCTACGATGGCCAGTGCAACAATTCAATTGGAAATTTTAGTTGAGAAGATAATTTGTATTAGGAACGACTGCAATGATATTAAAGGCTCCGAAAACTCAGCAACAGTAAATATGGCTATAACAGTAAATTTAAGACAGTGTATTATTCATCATCAAACCATTATAGAGTAAATATTTGAAAATGTTGACTACACACACAGGCCGCAGTGGACACCATTGAATTACCATGTAGCAACTTTTTTCACTATTCAAAATTACATATAGCACAGGATAAGCGTAATGTTAAACGGATTTCGTAAGGAGTAACTTCAAGTAGATATATAGGTTAAATGAATATCCGCTTAGGTATCATAAGATAAGAGCCTCATACAACAACAAACAGAACGCCACTCTATCTTTAACAAAAATCAGAAGATGATGGTCTTTTATGGAAACAAATACAGAAACTCAGGACACTAAAGCATTTAAACAAACGGTATTTGACTTCCATAAGCTGCAAAAGGAATGGGACAATTCGCTGCCGTGGACTCGCCGTCGTCCATTCCCATTATCGGCTCGCCGAAATTCTGGAGTTAAGCTTTCGGTAAAACGGTGTTTTATTTGCCTATACCAATTCCTGAATCTTTCAACTCCAATAAACGTATTAGTAACAGGACTGAAAAATGATCATATCTCTTTCTAGTTACTTAGAAACACATCATAAAATCTTTAGTAATTCACAGTCCATCCTGTTTTATAAATGAAGATAATTTTGGTAGTGCTGTTAAAGCCAGTCTCACATAAGCGTTTGCAATATATGTTGTCATTTGTTGTTTTATACATTAGATAAACTAGGCATAATGTCGTAGTACTTAGTTATTAATAGAAATCGAAAGATGAAAAAGAAACATGTAAAAACAAACAGTTGACAATCAGCTTTAATAACAAACGCTTGTATGTTCATTAGATTTTAGATACAACTACTAAACACTAATATTAAATATTAAAATAAATATTAAATTAATTTATTAATATATGATGTTTAGTCACTGGTATTTGTATTAATATAAAACAAGCAAGTGGCGAATAAGTTGACGGCGAATTGTACCGCCGACAAATCGGCGAAGACAAATTGACGTCGTCCAGGCGAATTGTTCTAAATACACTGTGGACATAAACTGCCACAAGTTATTTGAACAACACCGGAAATCAAATACAACATAACTAGTCGAAAAAGTTGAAGATTGCTCTTCCGACTTGTATAAAATCGACAACTTCACTTTAACAAACCGAAACACGAGTGTAACTTCATTCACCTCTTAATTTAAATATTCATTTTTATGTATTTACGTGAAAATATATTCACCGAAACTTTAAATAAATGCTTATGTACAACCGGTTTAATTAAACTCAGCAATGAAATCCAAAAAAAAATATTTTTTCTCATTTTTTTAAAATATGCATAATTTAATACAAAGTTTTTCATAAATATTAGTAACCATTAAATTTATGAAATATTAAGTGGCGGCCTATCAACTGACGCGACTCTCAATACACTTTGTTACGATACAATTTCGATCCTGAAAATCATGGGATATTTACAAATTAGAAAAACCGTAAAGTATCCTAGTAGATATAATAGGTATGTTTTGGGCCACTTCGATCCTCACCGATCGATTCCCCCACCCTTCAGCCCAAGCACCACCCCCTGTTTTGTGATTGGTAGATGGCTCCGCACAAGCCCCATCCCCTGCTTTCTGATTGGTCTGTAGCCCCACCCAGGCGGCTCCGTGGCGTAGTGGTATGTGTGTGACTGCTACGCTCTAGGTCCCGGGTTCGAATCCCGACACGGTCCGCTTGAAAAATGTTAGGCGAGCATTTTTCGCACCCTCGTTCGGATGAGAGGTAAAATGGAGGTCCCGTGTGTGAGTGTTGTCACGCACGTTAAAGATCCCTACCTTGCTTGGAACAGCAAGGATTCGGCAAAATTCAAAATTTTCCAGGTAAAAAAAACTCGCTTCCTGGCCAATGTAGTACCTTCGGGTGGAGCATTGGAAAATCACATGTAATGTAGCCCCACCCCGTTCTTTTCTGATTGGTCGATGGCTCCGCCCAAACCCCACCCCCTGTTTTCTGATTGGTCTGTAGCCCCACCCCAACAACCTGATTGGTTGAAGACTCCGCCCATTTACCCAATCACTTTTCAGACGTCAAACCTCCACTTTCACTCTGACGTTACATCGCATAATTCCGGCTCGTGACGTAGCAATTGTCACTTTTGACACATCCGTCATTTTCAAGTACGTCACAATTTTTACTCACCCCCTCAGAAAATATTTTTGGACCATTTAACGAGAGGGTTATAGTAGATAGAAGAAGTCGGTCCTGTATCCTCCACCACCACCACCACCAAATAGTTTTATTCGACTAACCATATCTTTCGAGATAAACCTATCTTGTTTGGTATCAATTAATATTACATTTTTCTCAACTACCCGAATCTCTAAGAATTTTTCAGATAGCATCATCCCCCAGAGAGCTACCCCAATTTTAAAATTTTTTACCGCTAACATTCTGAACTAAATAGTTTTCTTCGACTAGCCATTGCATCTTTCGAGATAAACCTACCTTGTTCAGTATCAATTAATATTAGATTTTCTCAGCTACCCGAATCTATAGCAATTTTTTAGATTGAGCCATTCCCCAGAGACTACTCTTATTTTTAGATTTTTGCTGGTAGTGATTTTATGGCCGTCCGCATAAATTTTTACCATGCGGGACATCAAATTAGTCTAGAATTTTATGCAGAATCCGGATCTGCAAACAGATATAAAATAGGACCACCACTTACAAAGTTACACACATATCTTCTAGCGAGCATACCGTCACCGTATCACTACTCGCTTTTAATGTCATACCATACTTTCTATCTTGTTTAGCTTATCTTTCGAGATAAATGTACCTTGTTAGGTATCAATTAATATTAGAATTTTCTCAGCTGCCCGATGGGATTATTAAAAATCAACTCAAAATTATATGGCATAGATATGGGTAATTAAAACTGTAAAGGGTAATTGTATCCGTTCTCTGGGATCGGTGATTGAGCACAGAAATAAAAATAAGCTGCAATGTATATGGAAATAAAAATTTACTAGACAATCTATACACAGTAGTAATTAATTCTTTGTATATATCTACATTTACAATAATATTATCATTGTACACGTTTTTAGGCTAAACATGTATATACATTGTGACCCCTAAAACATCATCTACATCCATTACCACCGACGATTACGAGAGGGCTCAGTAGGTATGGCGCAACTTTGGTATCAACACGCTTTAATTGAAGACAGATGTACTGGTGTTGGCAGACGTCTTCGAGAAATTTCGCACCCTGCTCCTTCTAGCACACTTCGATCCTCACTCGATCGATCCCCCCACCCTGCCTACTAGTTGGTGGTTGTTTTCGTCACATATATCTTAGATCGTAATCCAATAAAGTCGATCATAATGCGCCCTCATCTTTCATCATCCCCAATACCTTTTTGTTAACCAAAGGAATTCCATAAATGTTGTTTGGCGTTTTGGATTTTGCTCTATATCTTGAAAACGATTAAAGATATTTAAATTTAGTAAAACAATTTTCTTGTTATTTTGCTTGGCGCATCAACTACTGAAATTTTTATTTTGATATCTAGTGTCCTTTTGGATTTCGCTCTATATCTTGAAAACGGTTAGAGATATTTAAATTTAGTAAAACAATTTTCTTATTATTTCGCCTGGCGCATCATGTAGTGAAATCTTCATTTTGATATCTAGTGCTCTTTTGGAATTCATCCTATATCCTGAAAACCAGTGTAAATATTTAAATTTAGCAAAGACAATTTTCTTATTATTTTCACATAGTAATTCATTAGTGAAATCCCCATTTTGATATCTAGTGCCCTTTTGGACTTCATCCCGTATCTTGAAAACAGGTGGAAATATTTAAATTTGGTAAATATAATTATATTCATATTAAGTATGATGACGCATTGATTATAGCAATTGACGCATGTATAATGAATGAGCTTTGGCTGATAGACTACCATAATTTTTAGAAATTTATACTAATATTTTGTTAAGAAGAGAACTATCTATATGAATATCTATATTTGTATAATCCCAAACTTTTTGAGGGTTTTAGGAAATTTTTGGGGACCGCCCCGTTTTCCCACTTCCGAGGTGGAGGTGGACCAACTCCCCAAAATTTCTTGTGAATTTGGAAGGTTGTTGACCCTATAAATTGGTGGACGCTTTATTCAACGCTACACCGCTCTGGACCGCTGACGTGACAGCAATATGATCCTTGAAAAAGAAGTTAGTGCCTCTAGCAGGAGTCGAACCCGCTACCTCTAAATTACAAAGCCGGTGCTTTAACTATTCAACTACAAATACATAATGCTTTTAAATACTATTCGAGGATTTATATGTTGTAGTTGGTGACGCGCTCTTGCGTATGTTTTAACTGTAGTCAATTAAGATCAAAATATAATTTGTAATTCTTATTAAATAGGACCGGTAGTGAGCTTTAACACTTTTTGGCCAGTTTAAATTGCTGTGAACACCTTCCTTTTGGAAGGCCAAATGTAAATTACTGATTCCCACCGCTTTGGGAGCATCGAAATTAAGGTCCTATTCCAGTGACATTGAGTACAAAATAATATTTCTCCAATAGTTGATAAAATGATGGCATTAAATTAATCTAAAACACACTTGTTATATTGTCCTATACAAAGTAATTGTAAATCAATAGTTTTGTTAATATCTGATAAAGATGCATGAATTAATGAATATAACACCACCACAGATACTTTAGTTATCACATTACTATTAAATATGGCTTTGTCTCGAACTAAGTAATACACAATTTTTGGAAAACGTATTCAGTTTACATCTATATACAGAAATAACTATTTACCCAATAACAATAACAGTTAAATTTTTTATAATTACAAATGTATCGGTATATATATTTATATGAAGCATATTTAAGTACATTTTAGCAGCAAAACATAAATTCCAACGAGTTGTGGTAATAGCTCATAATGTATAAGCAGGCATTTGATTATCAGTTCTGTTTAAATTTACACAATAACCAAATCACAGCGAACATGAGCGTGCACTAACCAGCATGTAAGTAATCGACGAGGTGTTAAAAGGAATCGAAAAAGGTTACAAGATAATAAAGATTTACGAGGTTTGGTCTTATCAGGTAGATCAATTTGATAGAGCTAAAAAAAGAGTTGGCGGTCTTTTTCGAAAAATGATTGACAAATTTCTAAAAATAAAGCAGCAGGCTTCGGGTTGGTCAGCAAGTTGTTCTTCACAGCCAGAGAGGGATAAATATATTAGCGATTTTTTTAAACAACGAAGGTATTCGGATAGAGTATGCTGAAATTCTAAACAACCCTGGTTTGCGATCACTAACTAAACTTATACTGAATTCGTTTTGGGGATAACTAGGCCAAAGAGAAAATCAACCTAAAACAAATGTTGTCAGCACTCCAAACGAGTTTTTTAGAATGCTATCAAATCTAAGCATTACTATAACGTATTGCCGATTAACGAAAATACTGTTATTTTAATTGGCAATATAGAGAAGAAGCCTGTGATGTACAGGCTACCCTAAATGTTGTAATAGCAACTTTTGTAACCGCTTAAGCTAGACTTAAACTGTACAGCTATCTTGATTAACTTGTCGACAGGGTTCTTTACTACGACACAGACTCTATAATTCACGTTTCTAGACCAGGAGAATATGATGTTTCTACTGGAAAATTAATAGGCGATATGACAGATTAATTGGTGACAGACGTACGGGCCTGGTAGTTACATCGACGAATTTGTGACTGAAGGTCAAATTACGCATATAAAGTTTACTCTACAGATACACAAAAGAAGTCCTTGTTTGCAAAGTAAAAGATATATGGCTTACCTACGCAACCGCACAACTTGTAAACTTTAAGAGCATCAAGAAGATGGTTTTAATTCCATCGCGGTCTTTATTTATAGTTTTAAAAAGTATCAGAAGAACAGAGGAGTACGAAGTAGTGACAAGAACTGAGAGCAAAATTTACAAACCAAATTATACAAAACATAAATTTTTTGATAACCACACTTTACTGCCATTTGGATATAAAAAACTTAAAAACTCTTCATAATTTGTGAATATTTGTGGAAATTTGCATTTTTATAAACATTTTATGCAATTACGTATAATTGTAATTAGATAAATTAAATAAATTAATATTAATAGGTATAATCGTATACAAGTATTATTTTTGAGTCGAATGTATTTAAATCTTCCAGTTTAATAATTTCCACTTATAGAAAATGCGTTCACATGTAGTTACTTTATGCCCCACGTTCTCCACATGATAGTTTACTGACTGTATATTTCCTAAAGATTGTATTAATAAATGTACGTAAAGTTATCTGTATCGTATAACTACTGGAACAACATTATTTTCTGCAAAGTGTACTTTTATTTTTAAAATGTTGTACAATAATGACTATACATATGTAATTTCTGTTAGATTAAATAATAAAATATACGAGTACCGACCTGCAAGTGTATGTGTTTAAAACAGGTTTACCGCTCAGTTATCATCGAAACTGCTAGCCGGTGTTGGTAAACCGGTATCGATAGAACCGCTTTTGGAAACACCGGATTTTGGTAAAATCGGTTTCCACTAAAACCCGTTTTGGTAAAATCGGCATTGGTAAATCGATTCTGACAAAGCGATTTTTTAACCGAAAGCCGGTTCTGGTAAAACCCGCATCGGTAAAAACCAGTTAAAATCGTTTTTAGTGAAATCGGTTTTGTAAAACCGGTTTTTAATAATATCAGTCCTGATAAACCGATTTTGGTAGGTATACAAACCACTTCTTGGTAAAATTGGTTATGTTGTAATTGATTTTAATACAAAATTTTATTTTGACAGATACGGTTTTGTTGTCTCAGATTTCCATAAATTGGATTTTAAAAAATTTTGTTGGTTCATCATTTCCGTTTGGCACATCTTTACCCAACTCGAAACATAATGAGAAAAGAACAGTATTTCTATTGCAAGTATGTGCAAAAATAGGTCAACAAAGCGATAACTTGCTGGACGATGCGTTTCCAGATAGATGAGTTTTAGCGAAACCGTGGAATACCGTCGGTTTGGTAAAAAAAATTGCTTTTGATGGACCGGTTTTAGGTAAAACCGGTTTTAGTAGAACCGGCTTCGCTAAAAACCGGTTTTGTCTTGCCAACAAGCAGCACATATTTCACGGAATTCATCATACTTTATGTCAGCATTGACGTGATCGTCATATACGTGTTTTAAGCTTAAATCATCTTGTTTAAATAAAACTAAAAAATTAGCATTATCACGTAGTAAGTGCTTAGGTATACGAGTATAACTTTGACAAAGGTAAAAACTGTCTACTTGTTTATGACGCCCCATACTAAAGTATTCCCTTGTTTATCGCAAGCTACATCATCAAAAACAAATATCGAATTATTTCGAGCATCAGATGGTGATATAATATCATCAGAACTAGAAAATGTATAATATTTGATCCCTTTTATTGGTCGCAGTAGACTTTCAAGGTATTGATACTTTGGTTGATAAAGTGATTTAGAATAAACATATACGTTTTCAAACTTTAAACCATTAGGATGTTCTATCAACCTAATCATAACGTTGGTTTTACCGCAATTTGATGGACCAACAACTAGACATCGAATAGATGAAAGCAGAAGAACGCTTTGTTTTTTTTTATCTAAGGATTGCACGTCAATGTCATTACTGTTTATGGTTAAAGATGCTCCGTGGCGTAGTGGTATGTGTGTGACTACTACGCCCAAGGTCCCGGGTTCGAATCCCGACACGGTCCGCTTGAAAAATGTTAGGCGAGCATTTTTCAGAAAAATACACCCTCCTTCGGATGAGAGGTAAAATGGAGGTCCCGTGTGTGAGTGTTGTCACGCACGTTAAAGATCCCTACCTTGCTCGGAACAGCAAAAGTTCGGCAAAATTCAAAATTTTTCAGGTAAAGAAACTCGCTTCCTGGCCAATGTAGTACCTTCGGGTGGAGCATTGGAAAATCACATGTAATGTGTTCTTTTGAGGTTTTGCAGGGACTAAAAAAGACCAAAACCTTTTTTATAAGGTTTGATATACATAACATGCCGTTTCCGACTGCAATGTCCTCCATTGCCTTGTTATGACGTTGTTTTTCCCCTAGTTGTTCCTTAGCTATTTTAGTATCTGAAACTGCTTTTGTAACAGCAGCTGCACCTCCAGTAAGGTTTTAGGAGTCTGCTAGGTCGGAGGCTGTGGAAGATAGAAAGATGGTTCGGCACGCCGTGGATGATATCCGCGACGTGACGAACCAACTGATGGGTATTGTTAGGGTGCTGCGTGTTTGTTTAGATGGTTCAGGGAGAGCAAGTGTTGTTGGGGGAAGTCCGGCGGTGAATTCTGTCGTTTCAGGAGGCCAGAGTCAGGGTGCGTTGGTGCAGCGCAAGATCTCCTACGCCGCTGCCGCTTCAGGTTCTGCCCCAACGTATGCTGTCAGGGTCGACGCCAGGCCAGGCCAGAAGGACGACGTGATGACGACCCTGAAGCAGAAGGTCGATCCCGCTCGAGATGAGTTTGTTGTTGTCGAGGCTCGTAGGACGCGCCGGGGCGGTGTCGTTGTGGAGTGCGCAGGTCGCGACGACGCCAAGAAGCTGCAGTTGAAGGTCGGCGGGAACTGCAAAGAACTCGTAGCGAAGACCATTGAGAAGAAACGTCCACGGGTCGTTCTTCCGGGGGTCGAAGCGGGGATGAAGGCTGAAGAGCTCGTGCGCTTGATTGCGAGCCAGAATCGCCGCTTCGGCGATTTGAAGCTAGAAGACCACCTGAGAGAGAAATTCAGGTTTCGCGGAAATGGCCCTAGGGATTCCTTCGCCAACGTAGTCTTCGAAGTGACCCCCACACTTCGAAGGCGTATATTAGCGGATGCTATTAACCTCAGGTGGCGAAGAGTATGGGCCCGGGACCACTTCTCGATGACCCAGTGTTACCGGTGCTACGAGTACAGCCATCGATTGATGGAATGCAGGGAGAAGGTACAGTGGTGCGGTAACTGTGCCGATGTCGGGCATGAATTCAAAAATTGCCGGAAGGCAGTTCCCTGCTGTGTGGTTTGCGCCAGGGCAAACGACAGAACTGAAGAACGCAATCACACGAAACATCGATTATGGACTGTGAAGATAAAACAAAGTCCATAAGAAGCAAGAAGATTAAATTCGCGCAACTAAATCTCGGAAAAGGTAAAGGGGCAACAAATAACTTCGTAAAGCTATTCATCGAAAATAATATCGACATCGGGCTTATACAGGAACCGCACCTGCATAGCCACAAAATAACAGGTTTTGGGAGGGGGGTTACCGTCTTAAACGCGAATAGTGAACGACCGCGTAGCGGGATAATAATAAATAATGGGACGTGCGCCGGAATTATATTAAATAATTTATCGAACGAATTTTTAACGACGGCCAAAATCAAATCAGGGGGAATTCGTTCTACGTAATAAGCGCGTACCTCCCGCCGGTCGATTTCCGGCGGGAAAATCCCCAAACCGAAGACTTGATAAATCAAGTAGATAATATTATTCGTAAAATCGGCAGGAATAAAAATCTAGTTATCGGGGGAGATTTTAATGCCAAGTCGCCACTATGGGGCAGCCCTATCGAAGACGATAGAGGCTCGCAGGTTGCTGATCTTTTTACGAAATGGGACCCTAGTGTGATAAACACTAATGATTCACCTACGTTTGAGGGGCATAGAGGCAGCAGTTTTATAAACATTACTGCAGTCTCGCACGAAATGTTAGAAACGATTTGTAATTGGAAATTAAGATCGGGCGAGGAAACGCTCTCTGACCATAAATTAATAACATGGGACGTTGAAACCAAAACAAACGCAAACGAGCAGCTAACTATATTTCCGCGGTTCTGTAATAAAAAAGCAAATTGGGAGCGATTTAAACAAAAACTTGGCAAAAGTATCCCTTTGCTCGAAAATGAGCTATTTAACTGCCGAGAGGCAGACGAAGTAGAAACACTTGCGAAAATATTAAACAACGCGGTGGTAGACGCGTCATCGTATTCCATGCCGCAAAAGAGAACATTTAAAGACAGCGTACCCTGGTGGACCCGGGAACTAACCACCAAGCGGGCAGAAACGCGTAACCTAAGGCGCCGCTATCAACGCGCCTCGGGAGATATAAGAGAACAACGGAGAATAGAATACAATCAAAGTTACCGCGAATATAAAATAATTATAGAAGAAACGCGAACGAATAAATTTAAAGAATTCTGAACGCGAAACTCAGAGAAAGAACCCTGGGAAACCGCATACCGCGTAATTAGAGGAAAACAACAAAAAATCGCGCTCAGTAATATAAAGAAAACAAATGGCGAAGGAAGGTTTTAAAACCACGGCAGAATATTTACTAGAGAAATTTTTCCCATCGGATAAACCCAAGGGGGATGAAGGGTCGCACGATATAGTACGTCGGTAAGCTACAGAGGCGCAAGGAACAGGTGCCGATAAGGCAATCTTAGTTTACGAGGTCGTCAGAGCTCTTAGGAGGATAAACCCTAAGAATGCACCTGGGCATGATGGAATCACTTCAGACGCAGCTCCGGAGGCGTGCCTGTTAGCCCCGTGTGTCTTTGTCGGGTTGTTTAATCTTTGTTTAGAAAGGGGCGTTTTTCCGCGTTGCTGGAAAATCCAGAACGTAAAATTTATACCCAAACCTAAAAAGGCGGATGCGTCAGAATTAGCTTGCTACCGGTGCTGGGGAAAGTTTTAGATCGCGTTATGACTACGCGTATTGAGCACCTAGTGCGAGACAGCGGCGGTTTTAATAACCGACAGTTTGGTTTCGTGGAGGGTAAGTCGACTATCGACGCGTTAGAGTTCGTTGTCGGGGAAATTAAGCAGGCAAGAGATGCTAAAGAGTACTGTGTCGTTGTTGCGTTGGACATTTTAGGAGCATTTGATGCTGCCTGGTGGTCATTAATCGTTTGCGAGTTGGATCGTAGGGGTTGTCCGCGAAACTTGATGTCTTTGGTCAAGAGCTATTTCTCGGGGCGATTGGCGCAGGTTGAAATTCCGGGTGAAGTTCTGTCGCGTGAGGTGGAAAGGGGATGCCCGCAAGGGTCATGTTCTGGTCCCACATTTTGGAAGTTGTTGTATGAGCGCATCTTTAGGGTCAAGTTGCCCGCAGGATGCTCAATCGTTGGGTTTGCGGATGATACGCTTTTAATTGTCAGATCGCGATTATTATTGGAAACAATCCAAACAAGGCGCTTAATAAACTACACGAATGGTCGCAGGCGGTAAAATTAAAATTTAACACGGTGAAGTCAGAGGCTCTTTATTTCGGTAAAAAGATTGACGATAAGTTAAATTGGAAAGCTCACGTGCAGTACGTTAAAAGCAAAGGCAGCGAAATATCAAACAAAATGATGGCGGCGGCGAAAATAAACTGGGGTTTAAGGGCGAATCGCTGAAGACGGTTTATGTCAGAGCGATAGAACCGGCAATGCTGTACGCAGCATCTGTATGGGCGCAGGTTGCAAAGTCCGAGAGATGCGTCAATTGACGAACGTTCAACGCATTACCGCGGTGAAGGCGGCAAGGGCGTACAGGACCACCTCCACGGAGGCGGTCCTGGTTATCAGTAGGACTCTCCCTATCGAATATGTCGTTAGGGAGTTTTGAGATAGAAGGTTAGTAGATACAGGGAAAGGACTCGAAATTATCGAAGATATTCATCTTGGCAATAGGGAGGCAGAGAAAAAGATTGTCGTAGCAGAGTTAGGGCACCGGCCGATATTAGAGTAATCGAGTTTGTCGAAGGCGATGGGCACGCGACAGGTATCAGAATTTATTCATGCGGTTGACGTATGGATGACGGGCAAGCAGGCGCGGCGTTTGTTATGTATAAGCAGGAAAGGGAGGTGTTTCGGTATCAAACCAAACTCGCAAACTGGAGCACTATCTTCCAGTGCAAATTGGTAGCCATACGAGAAGCAATCGATTACGTCATAAATCACACGGGCAGAGATTATTATATAATCAGCGACAGCAAATCAGCGCTGACGGCTTTGACAAACATGAACACCTTAACAAACCTGCAGGCGGACGTCTGGAGGATAGCGCATACAGTGTTCGAGTTTCGACGTTTAAAGTTCTGTTGGGTTAGGTCGCATGATGGTAACGTAAGGAACGATAGGGCTGATGAATTAGCTACAGAGCCCGCGATAGGCGACTTTTGGATATCACAGTCGTCGATACCGAGGTCTCCAATTAAAACAAAGCTGCGCGAAAAATCAATCCGACAATGGCAAGAGTGGTGGAACAACGCTGCCACGGGCAGGTTGACCCACAAATTCATACCGAGCATAGAAGCTAGAGGTACTATCAAGGTAAAGCTCGATTATAAAATGATGCAACTGATAACAGGACACGGCGCCCTAAAAGCGTATTTACAAAGATTCGGTTTAACCGACAACGACCTCTGCGAATGCGGTGAGGGCACTGAAAGCGCAGAGCACGTGCTCTTCGACTGCCCGTTTGAAGCGGCAAATCGATAACAAATAGCAAATTAGCTATCCTAGGTCTAGCATGGCCATAGAGCCTAGAGGAAGTCGGGAAGTGGCTAACCAAAAGGCGTTCTGGACAGCCTTTAAAGAGTTCGCGGAAGGGTTGCGAGCTTAGACGGCGATAACCGCGCATAAAACGGAAGGGGTGGGGAGGATTGGAAATTTTAGATTTTGACCTGGCGTTAAATGATATGAGTTTGGTAACCAAAACCTGTATTTAAATAATTAAAAAATAAAACAAAACTAAAAAACCAAACAAAATTATCATAATATTTAAAAGTCCATATGCACGACAACCCCGCACCACTAATACAATCACTATAGCCACTATATAACCTTAAACGCGCGAAAATCAGGAATAAATAAAAACTTAAATTTGATCCAAGAAATAAAATAATAAATTAAATAGAGTGAAACCGCACATCCTTCCATAGTGACAGTGCCCCCCTCCCCGGATGATAAGTGCATACCAACCAGAACTTTAGCAGTGCATCCATATCCCCCTAGCAGTAAGTTTAAAGGTATGCAGACGACCACATCTTCGGATGCTGGAGAAATATATTAACAAAATAAGAACAAAATTGTTGTGGCGGTTGTGCTCGCATAAGCATTGATTTATGATAATTAGGAGATTTGAAATAATTTTACGAGCATGTTTTGTGCGTAATAGCGCTAGCAGTCCCACTGGGCCCAGTATGCCTTCACGCTCCTACTTGAAATACTAATTTCTTTTCAAGCTGGTCGTTGTCCTCTACTTTTTCACTCAATAATACGTCCCAATTCGGCGTCATTCTCCTGCTCTTCTCGTATTCTTTCGGGTTGCCAAGTATCATCGGTTACCGTTATTCTATGGATGACAATTATTTTCTCTTCCATCTTGGAGCAATGATTGCAGTCTACCAGACAAGATCTCCTTGATAGAGCTTCTTCAACCCGATGGCTAGTTCCTACACGATGTTCTGTGTCAAAGTCATGTTCCTGCAGCCGCTCTATCCACCTTGCAACTTGCCCTTCAGGATTACGAAACTGCAGTAACCATTTTAGTGCAGCATGGTCTGTTCTCAACAGGAATTTACAGCCGTATAAGTACGTATAAAAGTGCTCTGCGGATTTGACGACGGCCAACAGCCCCTTTCTTGTCACACAATAGTTCCTTTCTGGCCGCGACAAGACCTTGCTGAAATACCCAGTAACTTTTTCTTGTCCGTCCTGCACTTGAAAAAGAACGCTTCCTATAGCTGTATTACTGGCATCGGTATCCAACACAAATTTCTCCTTCATCCACGGATAACTCAAAATTGGTGCTGAAACTAACTAGTAGCCGTTTCAGTTGGTTAAATGCACCGTAGCAGTCGTCATTCCAATCATATTCTTGTCCATCTTCGGTTAATTTCGTTAACGGTTTGGCAATGTTCGCAAACACAAGTATAAAACGTCGGTAATATGCGCACAATCCTAGAAAACTGCGTAGTTGGTGTATATTTGCTGGTGTAGGCCACTTTTATACCGTTCGTATTTTGTCAGGGTCAGCTCTTATTCCGGTCTCCCTCACCTCTTTTCCAAATAGGTGACACTTCTTGGCGCTCAGTGTAAGGTTTGCCCCGCGTAATCTTTGGAATATCTCCCCTAAGTTCTTAAGATGTTTTTCAAAAGACCGGCCTAACACTATAACGTCGTCTAGGTACACCAGACATGTCTTCCAGAACAGTCCACGCAGTATCGACTCCATCAAACGTTCAAAAGTAGCGGGGGCATTGCATAATCCAAATGGCATGACCTTGAACTGCCATAATCCAGTTCCAATTGTAAACGCAGTTTTTTCTTTATCGTTTGGCTCCAAGTCTACCTACTAGTATCCGCTTTTCAAGTCTAAGGTCGAAAACCATTTAGATCCGGATAGAGTATCCAAGATGTCATCAATTCTAAGCAAGGGATAGCTGTCTTTCTTTGTCGCATTGTTAAGCCGCCGGTAGTTTACACAAAACCTTGTCGACACGTCCTTTACTTCACACGCACTACCGGGAATGCCCATGGACCATTATTCATGCGGTTGACGTATGGATGACGGGCAAGCAGGCGCGGCGTTTGTTATGTATAAGCAGGAAAGGGAGGTGTTTCGGTATCAAACCAAACTCGCAAACTGGAGCACTATCTTCCAGTGCAAATTGGTAGCCATACGAGAAGCAATCGATTACGTCATAAATCACACGGGCAGAGATTATTATATAATCAGCGACAGCAAATCAGCGCTGACGGCTTTGACAAACATGAACACCTTAACAAACCTGCAGGCGGACGTCTGGAGGATAGCGCATACAGTGTTCGAGTTTCGACGTTTAAAGTTCTGTTGGGTTAGGTCGCATGATGGTAACGTAAGGAACGATAGGGCTGATGAATTAGCTACAGAGCCCGCGATAGGCGACTTTTGGATATCACAGTCGTCGATACCGAGGTCTCCAATTAAAACAAAGCTGCGCGAAAATCAATCCGACAATGGCAAGAGTGGTGGAACAACGCTGCCACGGGCAGGTTGACCCACAAATTCATACCGAGCATAGAAGCTAGAGGTACTATCAAGGTAAAGCTCGATTATAAAATGATGCAACTGATAACAGGACACGGCGCCCTAAAAGCGTATTTACAAAGATTCGGTTTAACCGACAACGACCTCTGCGAATGCGGTGAGGGCACTGAAAGCGCAGAGCACGTGCTCTTCGACTGCCCGTTTGAAGCGGCAAATCGATAACAAATAGCAAATTAGCTATCCTAGGTCTAGCATGGCCATAGAGCCTAGAGGAAGTCGGGGAAGTGGCTAACCAAAAGGCGTTCTGGACAGCCTTTAAAGAGTTCGCGGGAAGGGTTGCGAGCTTAGACGGCGATAACCGCGCATAAAACGGAAGGGGGTGGGGGAGGATTGGAAATTTTAGATTTTGACCTGGCGTTAAATGATATGAGTTTGGTAACCAAAACCTGTATTTAAATAATTAAAAAAAATAAAACAAAAACTAAAAAAAACCAAACAAAATTATCATAATATTTAAAAAGTCCATATGCACGACAACCCCCGCACCACTAATACAATCACTATAGCCACTATATAACCTTAAACGCGCGAAAATCAGGAATAAATAAAAAACTTAAATTTGATCCAAGAAATAAAATAATAAATTAAATAGAGTGAAACCGCACATCCTTCCATAGTGACAGTGCCCCCCCCCCCCTCCCCCGGATGATAAGTGCATACCAACCAGAACTTTAGCAGTGCATCCATATCCCCCTAGCAGTAAGTTTAAAGGTATGCAGACGACCACATCTTCGGATGCTGGAGAAATATATTAACAAAATAAGAACAAAATTGTTGTGGCGGTTGTGCTCGCATAAGCATTGATTTATGATAATTAGGAGATTTGAAATAATTTTACGAGCATGTTTTGTGCGTAATAGCGCTAGCAGTCCCACTGGGCCCAGTATGCCTTCACGCTCCTACTTGAAATACTAATTTCTTTTCAAGCTGGTCGTTGTCCTCTACTTTTTCACTCAATAATACGTCCCAATTCGGCGTCATTCTCCTGCTCTTCTCGTATTCTTTCGGGTTGCCAAGTATCATCGGTTACCGTTATTCTATGGATGACAATTATTTCTCTTCCATCTTGGAGCAATGATTGCAGTCTACCAGACAAGATCTCCTTGATAGAGCTTCTTCAACCCGATGGCTAGTTCCTACACGATGTTCTGTGTCAAAGTCATGTTCCTGCAGCCGCTCTATCCACCTTGCAACTTGCCCTTCAGGATTACGAAACTGCAGTAACCATTTTAGTGCAGCATGGTCTGTTCTCAACAGGAATTTACAGCCGTATAAGTACGTATAAAAGTGCTCTGCGGATTTGACGACGGCCAACAGCCCCTTTCTTGTCACACAATAGTTCCTTTCTGGCCGCGACAAGACCTTGCTGAAATACCCAGTAACTTTTTCTTGTCCGTCCTGCACTTGAAAAAGAACGCTTCCTATAGCTGTATTACTGGCATCGGTATCCAACACAAATTTCTCCTTCATCCACGGATAACTCAAAATTGGTGCTGAAACTAACTAGTAGCCGTTTCAGTTGGTTAAATGCACCGTAGCAGTCGTCATTCCAATCATATTCTTGTCCATCTTCGGTTAATTTCGTTAACGGTTTGGCAATGTTCGCAAACACAAGTATAAAACGTCGGTAATATGCGCACAATCCTAGAAAACTGCGTAGTTGGTGTATATTTGCTGGTGTAGGCCACTTTATACCGTTCGTATTTTGTCAGGGTCAGCTCTTATTCCGGTCTCCTCACCTCTTTTCCAAATAGGTGACACTTCTTGGCGCTCAGTGTAAGGTTTGCCCGCGTAATCTTTGGAATATCTCCCTAAGTTCTTAAGATGTTTTTCAAAAGACCGGCCTAACACTATAACGTCGTCTAGGTACACCAGACATGTCTTCCAGAACAGTCCACGCAGTATCGACTCCATCAAACGTTCAAAAGTAGCGGGGGCATTGCATAATCCAAATGGCATGACCTTGAACTGCCATAATCCAGTTCCAATTGTAAACGCAGTTTTTTCTTTATCGTTTGGCTCCAAGTCTACCTACTAGTATCCGCTTTTCAAGTCTAAGGTCGAAAACCATTTAGATCCGGATAGAGTATCCAAGATGTCATCAATTCTAAGCAAGGGATAGCTGTCTTTCTTTGTCGCATTGTTAAGCCGCCGGTAGTTTACACAAAACCTTGTCGACACGTCCTTTTACTTCACACGCACTACCGGGAATGCCCATGGACCATTCGAGGTTTCAATTACTTCCTGTTCTTCCATATCGGTGATAATTTGCTCGGCTTCCTTAGGTTTCGCCAAAGGAAGCCGCCTGGGGTGTTGTCTTATCGGTTGCGCATCTCCAGTATTGATCTTATGTTGCACAACATTCGTCCTTCCTTTCTCACTGTCATCCAGTGCAAACACACCTCAATATCGTCCGATCAGTTCTTTTACCTTGCCCAGTTGGTGGCCGTTTAATTCTTGACACGAAGGTATCAACATATCCAGCAATTTCTGTGAGCAACCGTTGGCTGGTTTATCTTTTTTGTCGTCCACATGTTTAATATGGCATACTGGAATGCAACTTCCCACAATCATGTCTTTCTTCAGGGTAACCGTATGCGGATTAATGTTCAGCACCCTTACTGGTATCATATTTCGAAACTTTACTAGCGTTCTTCCAATCAGTAATCCCTTCTGACCCATTCCCGATTCAGTTACTTCCATCATGCATACTTGTCCTTCCCGGAGCGTACCATCCGGGCGTCCCATTACTATCATTTCGCCTTCTCGGGTATTTTCATATCACAAGTCATTCGCACTTGCATCGTCTGGTTACTCGTCCCTTGAAATGGAATCTCATCATCATCTATCCGTAGTACATTTTCTTTTGTGTTCACATGAAACCCATATTCTCTCATGAGATCCATTCCCAAGATCACTTCTTCTGTAATTTCAGCTACCAACACCCGACGATTAATTAGTTTGTCTCCAATCGCCAACATAACGGCAGTCTCTCCGTGAGTACAAATTTTCTCACCACTTGCTGTTCGAAGACACACCGATACAGGTAGTACTTTTCCACGACCAACCAAATCTGGCCTCACAATAGTTCTTGTCGCTTCTGTATCCACGAGCAATCAAACCATCCTACCATTAATTCTACCATCGATGTAAATCCTGTCCAAACTTCCCATCGACGATGCAGCACGGATGATAATCTCCGGGGCACTACGCTGTGCTGTCGACGTTCGCCCCTTACATTGACCTGCTTTGCCGCAACCGGTTGTTTCTTTGGTTTAGTACAGCGTCTCTGCATATGAACAACTTCACCGCAGCTCCAGCATCGCAGACGCCATCTCTGCGGTCGTTGTCTTTCCAGCCTTTCCGCCTTTCGTTTTTCAAACACACGGTTGATTATTTTATCTATGCTGTTCTGAGCTTGACCAGGTTCCTCTAGGGTAGAACGAACTTTGTGACCCATTTTGTGTGATGTCTGCTTAGCTGCTTCAAATTCAAGCGCATGGGCCAGAGCGTCATCCAACATTTTTGGCCGGGCTAATTTTAGCGTTTACTGTATTTCGCTGTCTTTAACGCCATCCACAAATGTTTGAACAGCCAGTTGTTCGAGGAAACTATATGGTGCCGTTGGGTATACCAATCTAACTAATCTCGCAATGTCAGCTTCGAATTTTGCAGGCTTTCATTTGTCTTTTCGAGCGGTTCTTAACTTGTGCATGGTAGACTTGTTGAAGGTGAGCGTCTCCATATCTCATCTCAAGCTTCGATGCTAAGAAGACGTAATCATTCTGCTGGTGATCAGGAATCGTTTGCAAGATGTTAAGAGCTTTCCCCCGTAGGGCCACTATTAAAGAGATAGTCTTCTCTTTGTTACATCAACCGTTGGCTTTTGCAGCAGCTTCAAATTGTTTCAAATATGTGGGTCAGGGTGTCTTACCATCGAATGTGGGTGGTTTCACTTTAAATTTTGACGGTATTGACTCGCTTTCTACCATGCTTCTTATTTTTGGAATGTTTTGATTTACAATTTGGTTTGCTAATTCAAGTGGCCGCGTTGTTAGTGAAATCACTTGTTCTTGCAGCCTTATCATATCTTCTTTCATTTTTACCAATTTACTGTCCAACTTTTGCTCAACTGTTTTTACCTGTTCCGTGACATCTTCTTTCACTGCAATGGAGCTTTCCATTAATTTTCGTTCTAGCGTGGCTGTATTTTCCTTCAATTTTGCTTTTATTTTTGCAGCAATTTCACTAAGTGTCACTTTCATACTGTATTTAAACTCTTTAAGGGTTGATTCCAGTTCAAGTGACCTTACTACGTTTTCATTTAGTGTCACTTCCAGTTTAGTCAACTTCTCCTCCATTTTCTCAGCATTTTCACTAAACCTTTCCATCATACTGGATTTAAAATCCTTAAGGAAATTCATTAAAGCTTCTGCGTCCATTTTGCTTTAGCTTCTTGTAACCGGCATATATAAACAACTTAAATGTCTTTAGACTTGTGTGCTTTCCTTTTAAATTAATCACTATATATCCCGCACCTGACGCCAGTGAAGTAGGCTACTGCTACTGCATTTCTCTAATTTAAAACAAGTAATAACAAGAGTCTTTATTACTCACTATTCACAAGTCTAATTAACAGTATATGCCTTATTTATAGATGTTTTCAGTCCAATTAACAATGAAGCACTATCACACTTCTGAAATTACAAGCACTAATATCTTTTTAAACTAACTTCTTTACCATAGGTCCATTAATAACACTAACACAACTATTTTTCCTACACTTCTATCTATTTATGTATACTACAAGCTGCATGTACATTAGACACAGCATATAATATTTATGTATACTCTTGGACTTCCAAAAGCTCAACTACTTTTACTTTACAACGATATAATTTATATTAGACATTCTAGTATAGACTAACTTCTTACATTCATAAGCGGGCTTATATATACCCTGAATTAAAGATATGACTCATCCTCTAGTAATTACTAGAAGCATTCTCGAACCCTTGAGAATGAACAGTGCTTGCGGCGTTTTGTGTGTTTGATGGGTTGCCTACTAGTAGCTCGCAACAATACATTAGAATGAATGGGTATGAGCTGTCACGAACTAACCCCTCAGACATCTTAAACGCGAATGGAGACTGGAAACCAAACACGCAACAAAACATTAGCACCTCCGTCATAGAAGTAGTTCTTGGCACAAACGTAAAGTAACTTTACATCTTAGTAAATTCTATAAATCCCCAACACATTCTTATGTAGTGTTCCTGAATTGTAAATTGTCTACGAAGAAATTGCAGGTCTCTCAACGACGCTTCGAAGGCTGACGCTGATCGGGAGCCTTGCTTCAAATAAAATATATTTTTACTCATATCATAAATTGATACATGCATGAAAACAAAATTATTTCCTTTATTGGATTTAATGATCCTGTTAAACTCCTCCTCTGATACAAATCGTAATTCTGTTGCATCCTTCGGATGCTTCAAAAGTTCAACAATGTTGGGGTGATCAGTCCCATCATCCTTTGATGCTTTTGATTCGACTTGAGAGTCGCCTAATTTTCTACTTTGGGCTCTTGTTACATATACTTTTTCGTGAACCGCTCGTTCCATATTCTGTAAATAATCTGAATCTATAATAATTCTAGATAAAGCATCCGCTGTCACGTTTTCTGTACCCCTAATATACGTTATTGTAAAATCATATTCTTCTAATGTTAACCTAAATTTTGTTAATCGACTAGATGGATTACTCATACCAAATAAGTATACTAACGGTCTATGATCCGTTAAAATTTGAAATTTTTTGCCAAATAAGTATGGTCTAAATTTTTTCACTGCCCATACTATAGCTAATAACTCTTTTTCTATTGTACTATAATTTATTTCGGCTTTGTTAAGTGCTCTACTTGCGTAAGCTACTGGTTTGTCGTCGCCATTTAACAAAACTGCTCCTAACGCGTAACTTGATGCGTCCGTGCGTAAGATGAACGTACTATTATCTGAAAAATCTGGGTATTGTAATATTGGTGGGTTTGTTAAAGTTGTTTTTAACAGTTCGAATGCTGCCTGACATTCATTGGTCCATTGGTAAGTGACAGCTCTCCTAGACAATTTGTTTAACGTTGCTGTTATTTCAGCGAATTTTGGAATAAATTTTCTATAGTAATTGGCAAATGCTACAAACCTTTTAACGTCGTTAGCGTTTAGTGGTGTTGGATAATTTTGCATGACTGCAATTTTTTCTGGATCTGGTTGTACCCCTTGTGCCGTTATAACGTGCCCTAAATATAAAATTTCCTTCTTTAAAAATTCACACTTTTTTGGATTTAATTTTAAATTGACTTTTCTTAACCTATTGAGTACTTTTACTAAATTTGTATTGTGCTTCTCCAAACTATCTCCGAATACAATTAAATCATCCAAATATGTAAAACAATTCTCGTAATTTAATCCTGATAAGGCTACTATCATCGCTCGTGCAAAAATACTCGGGCTTACTTTTAACTCCATCGGTAACCTAGTCATTTGAAATTGCCCTTTGTCTGTACTAAATGCCGTACACGGTCTGGACTGTTCCTGTAATCCTATCTGATAATAACTTTGATATAAATCTAAACGTGAAAAATATATCGCACCTCCTAACGAATCTAAAATTGATTCGATACTTGGTAGCGGAAATTTGTCATCTTGCAATTTAGTGTTTAATTGTCTATAATCAATAACTACACGCCATTTTTTGTTTCCTAAACTATCCGGTTTTTTCGGTACTATTAGTAGTAGTGAAGACCAAGCACTTTGTGTGGGTTCTATTATCCCGTCATGTAACATTTTATCTACTTGCTTTCCTATATCATTTTTTTGTGAATATGGTAACCTATATGGTTTAACGTACGTTGCTCTAGCATCTGTTTGTAACTGAATATGCTGCTCACTTATGTTTGACACGGTCAGTAGGTCATTGTCGACATAAAATACGTCTGCAAACTTAGCAGATATCTTATGAATGATGGGTTGTTCTTCGCTATTCAAACCTTCGACGTTAATGTCTTATAATAATTTATCAATACGTTCAACTGAGAATTTTGACTCTTCAAATTTAACTATCTTGTAATCTGAAAGACGTTCAATAGTAGGTTTAAAATTCCGTAACTTAATTTCGGTGTCGTTTGTATTCAATAACTTTACTGGAATAAAATTTTTAACTGGCTTTACAACTACGTTTGCTAAAAATACACCTTCGCACAGTTCTTGCGATTTTATTACGCATTCCTCCTTGTAATTTACTGTGAAATATTTGATAACTTTGCATCGTGGTGGGATTATTGTATATAAATCTTCGTTTGCTAATAATGGAATTGACGTTGATACATTATTACTAACGAAAGTAAATTTATAATTTTTATAATCGATATTTGATTTGTACTTATTAAAAAAATCTGATCCTATTACTCCATTTACGTCTGATTCGAAATCGTTCATTACAACAAAAGTATGATTAATTAAGATATTCCCTATTTTAATTGGTAGATTTACTGTTCCAATTGCTTTTGTTTTGCCCGATACTCCTTGAATAAAAATTTGCTTATCTTTATCAATATTTACCTTAGTTGTTAAACTAGAAATGAAAATAACACTTACTGATGCTCCTGTATCTAAAATTAATTTAATTGTATTGTTATTGTATCCTAGTTCTAAGAAATTTATACTATTAATATTTAAAATGTTGTGAACATGACCTAAATTATTCCGGGGGCTCGAAAAAATGTTTTCGGTTCCCTAGTTTGATCTGGTGTATTTTCTGTGGAGTTTTTCTCTGACGAGTTGATGTAAAAATTGCGATGGTTTCCCCTATTATAAAACTGATTACCTCTTGCAGTTTTACTTACATATGCATTTCCTCGACCTCTAGTGTTCATGAACGTGCATGAATTATTTCTTTGACCTTAATACCTGGTGTGTGAGGTACGTTGACTTCCATTTGTATTATGGTTATGATATTTTACGCGTCTAGTAAATTGACGACCTTTTCCGGTTGCGTAATACATTTGCTGAGGTTTATTTGCAATTTCCTCTTCTTTCGCGACTAATATGGCGTCTTTTAATTTATCGTAATTTCGAGCTTTTATAATTGTTTTTAAATTTTCGTCCCTTATTCCATTTGTAAATGCGTTTAATGCAATTTTTTTCGTTAGAGGCTGTCAAAATTTTTAATGATTGTTTGTTACCCTCTGCTTGAGCTATTGTTAAATTGACCATTAATTCCTCGATCGTTTTACTAAAATTTTCAATTGATTTATTATTTTGTCTGGAGTTATGTAATTCGGCAGACAATCCTGATGCTAATTTTTTAGTTAAAAGATGATGTTTGATATCGTTCACAAGCGCTTCTACATTCTCATACTTACAGTCTAATCGCATTTTAGCATTTTGACTTAACTTAATTTTTATGACAAAATTTACTAGCAATCTCTTACCTTCATCATCTAACAAGCTATCATATAGTTCAATTGCGTCGACCATTTGCTTGGTGGTATTTTCTGAACCGTCCATGGCTGGAATCATGGAGGCTGCTACTTTTAATTCAAATTTTTCACCCATGCTGTCTTGATTTTTCCTACTTAAAATACTTAACTTCCTACTTTTTAAAACTTCAGTAATATCTCCTATACACTTATCTATTATGGCTATGTGCTGCTTAACTTTATCGATAATTTCAGAACTATCAAATTTTGCGACTTTAATCTTATCTTTCTCTAACCTATACTCCTCGCATAACCTATTCAAATAATCAAATTTCCTATTAGTAACATCTAAATCGTTTCGTCTTTCTTGACCATCTTTATTTAAATTTTTAATAAAAATCTTAAATTCCTATAAAATTTGCTTCAAATGTTCCGTCATTAATTTTAACTGGGCAACTATAGGAGATGACGTAGCTTCCATTGGAGTGTCCATAATCTGAAAGAAAAATACGTTATATTAAAAACAAACTCAACTAAATTCATAACATTTCCTTTACTCATTTTACAATGTAAACTGATTTTTAGCCAATGTATTTCTATACTACTCTTAACGAGTTCAAAGGGAAAATTATTGAATAAGGACACCGCATCTAAACTAATTACAACATAACCTTCTGAAATCTGGAAATTATTAATAAAAATGGCAAAATTAAAAGAATCTTTAACGTAATAATGAATGTTTGTAACCATTTCAGTAATCTTTGAATCAGGGGTCGAAATGAGGATGAGGAGTCCGTTATATTTTGGAGCGACAGCATCATAAATTCTTAATCCTTTTGCTTATTCTAAAGTAATGTTTTTTAATTTTTTTAACATTGAAATCAGTTTATTCGCTTTTTGTTGAACGGTACTAGCAGGATCTTTATCTAAAGGGATATAGTATTTTTTGTCATTGATTAAATTCTGTGGCAATCTAGTAAAACGAAGACATTACCTTTGTCAGAACATATTAAAATCAAATTCTTGGTTTTTTTGCAAAAAGGATAATGATTTCAAAGAAAGAAATTGTATGTCAAAGTGGGATGTAACAGAATTGTGTATATAGTTAGTTTAAATATTAATAGTGCATGCTAGTGCAATATTTTTCTTATCTGCATTAGTAACCGAGACTAATATTTCTACATCAACAAGTAGTTATTCCTTATAAGAGGGCTTTATCAAAAATTGGAAATTTAAGTTAATTTTTTTAATTATGATTTAATAACGACAAAAGATATGAATATAGATGTTATTAAGGTTTTGGGGTGTCGGTTTTTTTGTTCAGTATCAGTAAAGTTAAACTTTTTCTAAATGTGACAATTTTAAGAAACGAATGTCTAAGACAGTTATAGTTATTTTTTACATTAGTACTATTTCACGCTATTGCGAATCTAACAAATTTATCAAAGCTATTGGTATAGATGGTTATGTCCCATTGCTGCCTGGAACAACATTTGTATACTGCTGGTTGATCGTCAACGTTTTTAAATAATAGTGTTTTTAGGTATGTTGGATGTATTGATAAGGTGTTCAGCATTGGCGCTCTTGCACAATTTGTGTCAAGTTGTTTAATTGTATGTGGTATATTATTCAACGCGGTTGTGGTACGTTAACGATATTTAGTTATATTTTATTACAAAATTATTAAATTTCTAGTTAGATTCCAGTAAACTACAGACATGTGTAATGATCAGTTTTCTGCTAGAATCTTTAATACAGTTGTTCGTCTTTTGTTGGTTTGGAAACGACCTACTACTAAAGGTAAGCAAGTCACTTAGCATAAAGTACGGTTTGTCTATTTATGGGTATTAGTTTTTTAAGAAATGCTAAATTGAACTACTTTGTTCAAAAACATCAAATTTAAGTGTGCAGCTTTCTAGCTTGGTGATAAGGTCCAAAATAACCTTAGTTTATAAGTTGTTACATTCCAAATTTGGAGATGTACACTTTTAAATTTGTGAGTGAATTCCCGCCATTATTCTTAAAATAGACTTGTTCATTTCCGTCATTTAGGACAGTTGCGTTTGCGCAAAAGGAATGTGCAGGCGCGGAGTAGGGTAAGTACGCGGTTTGGACAGGACATGATGATGATTAGCCACCGAGACGTCGAACGGTAACGTTTGCCTCTGTCGTGGTGCTGTCTTTTCTTTTTTAAGATGTAGGTTTCCCTTTATCTCTACCTTCTATCGTTGCCTTTACCTTTATTCCTTCGCCCTGCCTACGAACGACGAAGAGGGAAAACGAACAAATTTGGTTTCAACGATGGCATAACGCAACCCACTCGTAAACGACAAGGGTCCTGAGATTGGACTGCAAGGAACCTTTTAAGTGAGTTCTCCGCTTTATGTATCTTTTTGAGTGCAAATTGTAATATTGTAAACGTATTTGGTATGTGATACAATTTGACACGTAATTATGAGTAATATCATTATTGTGTAATATTGCAAACGTGGATCGTATCAGTGTTGCCAACTGTAATAGTGGCGCTGAACGCAGCGACGGGGTTATAACAAAGTAGCGGAGAAACCGCTTTCTAGCCAAACTGCGTACATGCAAAAATATATTATAAGTATCTATTTCAGGCAAAAGTGAGTGCATTCTTGTAAAACGTTGTAAAATTAGTCAATCGTTTTGAAATCTCGGTGTCTGCTTAAGCGAGACGCTACTTCTTACACGCAAAAATACAATAGGTCGGTTTCAGGTTAAAAAGCGTACATTTATATATTATGCCTGAGTTAACGCATCTAATCCTTCTTTGATTATAGCACTAGTTTTAAAGGGAGATTCGTGCAAGTTATTGGCAATGTGTCATAACACTGAACAACAAATTATATATTTTTTTGTTTTCGAATGTGCGATGGAAGTTTCTTGTAGGATTTACCCTGCTAATTATGAATTTCTTAACAAAATTTTTCTTATCATGAAACGGTTGGTTTTGTAATTTCTACATTTGCCATTATTCAAGTAATTTAATATTATTTCCGGGCTCAGATCTTCATGGTCTGTAATACCTTTTATGTTGGCTAAATTGATAACTTCAATTTGGAGGGGGTTGATAAGAACCTGTCGAAGAAACCATTGTTCTTCTTTCAACGAACGCCGCTTTGACAAGCAGTCTTTTGATGCACCCATCTTCATCTTGCCTTATTGCGGTTTTGGATGTATTAAAAAATATATTTGTGGAGTAGATTTTGGTATTACATTGGTTTATACGTTTATTTTTCTACTCACAATACCGCCTTGCGGATATTTCCTGCTTTTGCTTATATTAGGTGAGCCAGGTTTTTTTTCTGTTTTGTGTTTTTTGATATTAATTATTTATCTTTAAGAATTTTATATTGTTCGAATATCAAAGATGTTCTTTGATAGCTATTAATTTATTTAAGCCTACTTCTGTGGTAAAGTATACCTTCCCGAAATTTCAGCACTAACATTACTTATTTCAGGGTCTTTAATCTTGGTTATAATCTTGGTATTAATCTTGTTTCATGTAAACAGATCCTTATATCAGCCCTTGGATTCTCCTTGTGAGCCCACTTTAATTCTGTACTAATCATCCGTTAGGATTCCCGTTTAAATTTAATATTAATTATTACTTTATTCAGTTGCTTGGGTACTGAAAAATCGTTGGAAACGGAAAGCATTGATTAGTGATCCCGACTCCAGGTTGTATACTTAGAAGTTAGTGATACCTATTGCTGTATTTAATGTGTGTTACGTTACGCAAGTATTGGCGTAATTATTGTTTATTGAAGATTGAATCCGTGTAATTAGCCGTATGCTGCTTATATTATTGCATTGTTATTGGTAAACTATAGCGAACTCTTGGTATCCTACCACCAGTTGTTTGTGTGTTTACTCATGTTACAGGTCAGCACTGGCGCATAGCGATTCACTAGCTAGTGATTGCATCGTCCAGGTGTGCCCAATTTATGCGGCTTTCTGGTGAGTAATCACTTACATTAATTAATATTTATTGCTAACCTGTAGGTGAAAAGCCATTTGTGTATATTTTTGTAAGGCCATTCTCCTCTGTGTTTTTGAAATTTACTTACTAGCGAGAAACATTTTGCGGCTAGTTTAATGTCAGTTTGTACTCGCCAACAGGCGAAAAATACCTTAAATTCATTGCTTTTAGTGGGATACCGGTTTATATATATTACCCTTTATGTGTGTTATTAAAATACGTTTATATTTGCATTACCACTGTGGTGTGTATTTAATTCCAGATAAATTGCTTGTTCTTGTAATTCAGTTACTTTCAAATATAGTTATATGATTGTAGTGGCTACCGTTGTTATACTTATTTTGCTCTTTAGGTGTGGTATTATCCGAAATCATCAGGACTTGAGGTTTCGTAGTTCTTTCGGCATTTTAATCAAGTCTCTGGTGCCTTTTATACTCTATTTACTTGTAGGTCTGTTTGGGTTCTTAACGACCTACTTACAGGAATCAAGATCCACCCCTGCAGAGGAGTCTTTATTAAGCGAGGTGCAAAAAGTCACCGTATCTACCCTAAAAAACCCAATAAGATTGAAACAATGTAACAAAGTGTAGAATTAAGAGTAAAGCAGACATGAGATCTGCAAGTTTCCACAGCCATGTGAGGGGGTAGGACATTATAAAAAACCCGGGAGCTCAAGGACCCGGCAGTCAGTCAAAGTATTCAGCTTTAGCATTGCAGTTTGCTTAAGCGACCCACAACATTAGTTCAATTAATTAATTTGTTTAGATTTAATGTTAAAATCAGTTTGTCATAATTCCACATTAATTTCTGTAACAATTAAAAATAAATTTGTTAAGTTTTGGAAACCGTTTTTAAAAACGCAGCTTCCAAGGCCCGAACCTTAACTCGCATACATAAGGAATTAATATTAAAATATCTATTCACGTTATATTACTTTTATTTTTATACTATTATCAGACCGACCAAGGTGCAGTCATTGTTTTTATGTATGAATATGAGCACTTATTTGGTCACGATAAAGAAACAATATAAACTTAAATTCAATTTTATTTAAAAAACGTACATCGTGTTTACAACGCATTAAAATCGAAAGTATGGAAATAGACCGTGTCTAGTAAAGCCCGTAACACTAACATAACTCTACTACTCGTCTATCAACCCTAACTTTTTAGAATGTCTACATTCGAAAAAGAGAGGAGGGGTTGATGTTCTAGCTATATTATTTTAAACTTGAACAGTCATTGTCTACCTTTGTACAGTGTGTCTCAAATTGGATGTATTAAATGGGTAACTTAGTTGTTATTAAAGATACAATAAAACTGTGTGCGCAGTCAACTTTTTGAGATCAATTCAATGGTGAAATCACAAATGAGCGATCTTCTTTTGTTTTCGAGTTATAGACAAAAATTGATATTTTTAACAATTCTATTAATTCTCATAACTCTTTTGTTTGCAAAATATCCAAAAATACTGTAGAAGTCTTTTATACGGTTTTTACGTAGAATACAGTGGCGTACGCAAATATTTTATATTTATAATACTTTTGAGGTTATAATATAAACTTGCATTTTTTTAAATGGAAACCACAATTGGTTGTCACTTTATTTAAAAGCTCTTTTTGACAGCTTTTTAAAAATATATAGTTTAATATAATTATCTTTTCAAATGGCCGAATTATTCCATGTTCTTGGTATAATAAAATAATTTATTATATTGGTAATAAATAGTTGGTCGCGAAACAAAAGGTATACAAAAAACGACAATTGTTTGTATAGCAAACGTCAACGAGCTTCAATCATATCTATTGCACATGCAATAAATTGTATTGTTAGTGTGTAAGTGAAGCATCAGTCTGTTACTAAATGGCAAAATTTGAAAATTACGAAAAATACGATTTGCTAGTTGCATTTATTGAGTCTGCGAGAATTCCTCTATCAGTAAAAACTTTATATTTTAACAGGTAATTGTGTAACTGATAGCAAATAATATTACTATGTCGTTTGTAAATAACACAGATACCCTGAAAGACAACAACCTAATATTAACATGTTTAAAAGGATAGATAGTAATTTACAACAGTTTGGCTGCTTTGAAAAACCTAGAACGAAACAGTATGCAGTTTTTAATTAAGAGCAAACTACTGTTTCAACCATAGCATGTGTGGAAACAAACCCAAGAACATCATGTAGGAAAATTGAAAGAGAAATGGGTGTTTCTAAATCAGCAGCTTCAAGAATATTGAAGCGTAATAAATATAGACCCTATAAAAATAAAATTATACATAGTTTGTTTCCCGACGATTTTCAAAAAAGAAGGCGATTTTGTCAATGGTATCTTCGTAAATGTGCTGCTACTAACAATTTTGGAAATAACATTATATGATCTGATGAAGTACTTGCTGGTCGAATGAAAATACCTATCAAACATACGAGGCGTCAACAAAGCCGTTATGGTTTGAATATTTGTTGCTACATTGTTGGTGGCAAATTTCAATACCATATTTTTGAAAACAATCATTCAGCTTGTCGCTATATTGAAATTTTTGTATACCAACTTGCACGAATTACTGGAGGACATGCCTCTCGAAAAAAGACAAAAAGTGTGGTTCCAACAAGATGGTGCACCCCCGCACAACGCTATAATTACTCGTGATTATTTAAATAGAGAATATCTCAATAAATGGATGGGTGCGTTTGGACCTGTTCAGTGGCCGCCTAGATTTCCTGATTTGTCGATATTAGACTATTTCTTGTGGAATTTTTTGAAAGAGGAAATCTATAAAACCCAGAACCATAGTATTGAAGAGTTGCGGAACTCAATTGAAGCAGCATTTTGTAATAATTTTTCTAATTATATGTGTATTTTACAAAATGTATCTTAGATATAAGAATAAAGGAAACAGTTTTAGATTTAAAGAAACGAAGAGAAATAAAGAAACAGTAAGTGTACTCTTGGAAACAATGATTTTTAAATAATGAATTTTATGAGTTTAAAAATTAAGCAAAATCTTAATTTTTCATGTACGTCGGGAGGAGTTATGTATCCCCCAATTTACCTATATATTAAATAATAGAATCTAATAGAAATTATTAGAAATTGTTAAATAAATCATAAGCCAATTGCAACAATGTAATACAAAGATAAACCAGACAGGTTATTAACAGTTCATGAGAACGGATATGCAACTCTATATCCGAGACGATAGTGATACTGCAGGTGGCAGGTCACAGACGGTTAAGATATTGCAATTACCTAGAAATAAGATTGAAACAATGTAACAAAGTGTAGAATTAAGAGTAAAGCAGACATGAGATCTGCAAGTTTCCACAGCCATGTGAGGGGGTAGGACATTATAAAAAACCCGGGAGCTCAAGGACCCGGCAGTCAGTCAAAGTATTCAGCTTTAGCATTGCAGTTTGCTTAAGCGACCCACAACATTAGTTCAATTAATTAATTTGTTTAGATTTAATGTTAAAATCAGTTTGTCATAATTCCACATTAATTTCTGTAACAATTAAAAATAAATTTGTTAAGTTTTGGAAACCGTTTTTAAAACGCAGCTTCCAAGGCCCGAACCTTAACTCGCATACATAAGGAATTAATATTAAAATATCTATTCACGTTATATTACTTTTATTTTTATACTATTATCAGACCGACCAAGGTGCAGTCATTGTTTTTATGTATGAATATGAGCACTTATTTGGTCACGATAAAGAAACAATATAAACTTAAATTCAATTTTATTTAAAAAACGTACATCGTGTTTACAACGCATTAAAATCGAAAGTATGGAAATAGACCGTGGCTAGTAAAGCCCGTAACACTACCATAACTCTACTACTCGTCTATCAACCCTAACTTTTTAGAATGTCTACATTCGAAAAAGAGAGGAGGGGTTGATGTTCTAGCTATATTATTTTAAACTTGAACAGTCATTGTCTACCTTTGTACAGTGTGTCTCAAATTGGATGTATTAAATGGGTAACTTAGTTGTTATTAAAGATACAATAAAACTGTGTGCGCAGTCAACTTTTTGAGATCAATTCAATGGTGAAATCACAAATGAGCGATCTTCTTTTGTTTTCGAGTTATAGACAAAAATTGATATTTTTAACAATTCTATTAATTCTCATAACTCGTTTGTTTGCAAAAATATCCAAAAATACTGTAGAAGTCTTTTATACGGTTTTTTTACGTAGAATACAGTGGCGTACGCAAATATTTAATATTTATAATACTTTTGAGGTTATAATATAAACTTGCATTTTTTTAAATGGAAACCACAATTGGTTGTCACTTTATTTAAAAGCTCTTTTTGACAGCTTTTTAAAAATATATAGTTTAATATAATTATCTTTTCAAATGGCCGAATTATTCCATGTTCTTGGTATAATAAAATAATTTATTATATTGGTAATAAATAGTTGGTCGCGAAACAAAAGGTATACAAAAAACGACAATTGTTTGTATAGCAAACGTCAACGAGCTTCAATCATATCTATTGCACATGCAATAAATTGTATTGTTAGTGTGTAAGTGAAGCATCAGTCTGTTACTAAATGGCAAAATTTGAAAATTACGAAAAATACGATTTGCTAGTTGCATTTATTGAGTCTGCGAGAATTCCTCTATCAGTAAAAACTTTATATTTTAACAGGTAATTGTGTAACTGATAGCAAATAATATTACTATGTCGTTTGTAAATAACACAGATACCCTGAAAGACAACAACCTAATATTAACATGTTTAAAAGGATAGATAGTAATTTACAACAGTTTGGCTGCTTTGAAAAACCTAGAACGAAACAGTATGCAGTTTTTAATTAAGAGCAAACTACTGTTTCAACCATAGCATGTGTGGAAACAAACCCAAGAACATCATGTAGGAAAATTGAAAGGGAAATGGGTGTTTCTAAATCAGCAGCTTCAAGAATATTGAAGCGTAATAAATATAGACCCTATAAAAATAAAATTATACATAGTTTGTTTCCGACGATTTTCAAAAAGAAGGCGATTTTGTCAATGGTATCTTCGTAAATGTGCTGCTACTAACAATTTTGGAAATAACATTATATGATCTGATGAAGTACTTGCTGGTCGAATGAAAATACCTATCAAACATACGAGGCGTCAACAAAGCCGTTATGGTTTGAATATTTGTTGCTACATTGTTGGTGGCAAATTTCAATACCATATTTTTGAAAACAATCATTCAGCTTGTCGCTATATTGAAATTTTGTATACCAACTTGCACGAATTACTGGAGGACATGCCTCTCGAAAAAGACAAAAGTGTGGTTCCAACAAGATGGTGCACCCCGCACAACGCTATAATTACTCGTGATTATTTAAATAGAGAATATCTCAATAAATGGATGGGTGCGTTTGGACCTGTTCAGTGGCCGCCTAGATTTCCTGATTTGTCGATATTAGACTATTTCTTGTGGAATTTTTTGAAAGAGGAAATCTATAAAACCCAGAACCATAGTATTGAAGAGTTGCGGAACTCAATTGAAGCAGCATTTTGTAAAGTTAAGGCGGTTTATTTATTAAATTCTATTAAGTCTTTAATAAAACGATGCGAATTTTGTTTAAGAGAGAAAGGAGGCCAGTTTGAACAATATCTCTGAATTATCAGTAAATAAAACTATTGTAGTATTCCCATCTGTGCTCTAGTGTTTTATATATATTATGTGTGGGGGTGTTTGTAGGTGAGGGTGTGTGTGGTTGTGTGCGCATGCGTGCGTGCATGCGTGGGCGCGTGCTTGTGTGTGCGTGTGTCTGTGAGGGTATGAGGTGTGTGAGTATGTGTGTATTTGTGTATCCATATATGGATTATAAACCGTTTAAATGTGGGTAGGAAAGTATAATTTTCAATTTAAGATGTAGTTATTTTAATTTTTGTAATATATGTAGTTATGATATTGTATTCTTCTAGCTTTCAAACTTTGTTGTTTAGAGTGGTGTGGTACAATAATAAACTATTGTTTTGTGTTTACCTTTTGTTTCGCGAGCAACTATAAATTACCAATACAATAAATTATTTTATTATACCAAAAACATGGAATAAATCGGCCATTTGAAAAAATAATTATACTAAACTATATATTTTTGAAAAGCTGTCAAAAAGAGCTTTTAAATAAAGCGACAACCGATTGTGGTTTCCATTTAAAAAAATGCAAGTTTATATTATAACCTCAAAAGTATTATAAATATTAAATATTTGCGTACGCCACTGTATTCTACGTAAAAAACCGTATAAAAGACTTCTACAGTATTTTTGAATATTTTGCAAACAAACGAGTTATGAGAATTAATAGAATTGTAAAAAATATCAATTTTTGGCTCTAACTCGAAAACAAAAGAAGATCGCTCATTTGTGATTTCACCATTGAATTGATCTCAAAAAGTTGGCACATGACTGCGCACACAGTTTTATTGTATCTTTAATAACAACTAAGTTACCCATTTAATACATCCAATTTGGGACACACTGTACATAACATTAACCTTTCTATTTCAGCTAGCCCATATATTCTACCGTGCTTGATCCTACTCCCACCCCAATCTACGACTAGTGCGAGTCCAGCATCCTTTTCGTGTTTGCTGTGGTTTTACCGTAACAAGTTAAGAAAGATCGTATGTGATATGGCCATAGACATAATGTGTATACAAGAATCATACACATACAAACAGCAATTACGTGCCATGTCAATAACCGTAAGAATAATAATGGCAGAACAACACGCCAAGGCTGCAGTTGTGGCCCTGAATAACGGTATTACAGTAACAACTTTTCAAAAATACACGGATACACATTGAGTGTATATCCACATAGACTCAAAAAAGGCTGGTACCTGGATTATAACGAACCTGTACGTCCAATTCGCTGACACTATTGCACCATATTTACTTAGAATGTATAACATAAAGCTAGAATTCGATAACATAACTATACAATAACATTAGCGGACGCAAACGCTCAATCATTGTGGTATAGTAGACAAACAGACAGATAAGAAAAAAACTCGAAGAACTAATTTATGAACTTCAGTTGCAGCTAATAAATGAGCCTGCAATTCACTTACATACAGCCATGCCGGTGCAGAGACAAATATCAATTTTATTCTCACAAAAATGGTAGCCTGGAAAAGGGTAGCCAATTGAAAGTTTCATGGGCATCTAACTCTTAGTAATCATAATCCCATCACTCTTAATATCATATCATTAAATGATGAAGGTGCTTCGCTAGTTGAACAGGCTAACAAACATTACAATTTAAGGAAGGCTAACTGGAACAAATTGGTACATGTACTTGACGCATCTTAAAATACACAGGTGGGTGGCAATGTCCATACCCACGCTGCTAATTTAGCAAGAAATCTTAAAAAGGCAATGAACGAAGCTATCCAAATTACACAAACATCAAACAGACCAAAGCCTTTGATTTGATCTGATGAACTACAACAACAAACGAGCAATACCCGAAGGCTTAGGAAAATCTACCAAAGCTCTCTAACAAAGAATGAAGGACAGTACAATTGAAGAATATACAGGGAAACGAAAGACAAATACAAATCAAAAATAAAAAAAAGAACGTACAATAAAACAAATTGTAGAGAAACCTCTTCAGCTAGATATGTGGGGAATGCCATACAAGATAGGCAGATACAAAATCAAACCTCCCTCACATACTTACCCTTGGCAGAACACACTTGAGACCATGTTGCACGAACTATTTTTAGATACCAATCTAAGTGAAGACATTCTTGAACAAAGACAACAAAAAATGTTAATAGGCACAAACTACAAAACCATCTTAAATGTAGGAAAATTTACAAAGGAGATCATAGTAGTCATTATGAAAGGCAAGAGGAAACGGGCAACCGGCCCGGATGGTATGCAGGTGGAAATACTACAGATCTTAATCACACCACTAGTCAAACCACTGACATCCTTATACAATTATTACTTTGGGGAAAGTTCCCAAACCCATGGAAATCGGCAAACCTTGTCATCTTTTACAAAGGAAAAGAGAAGGAAGATACAAAAGCAGACTCATACCGACCCATATTTATCCTAAATACTATTGGGAAGACTTATGAACGATTGATCGATAAAAGTTTAAATACGCAAAGAGAGGCAAAGGGGAAAACGCAAATCAGTACGGTTTCTGAAAGGGCGGGTCTACCGAAGATGCTATCAATAAGATTATAAAGGCAATAAAACCAACATCCTCCAAATACGTAGTCACAACATTTGTAGATATAAGACGTCTTCAACAACCTCTAGTGGCCTGCAATATTTAGACGTTTACAGAATATTCAACACCCTAAACTTCTATATAAGACCATTACAAGTTATTGCCAAGACAGATGGGAACGTTGAGGTCGGAAGTGACAATGATATTATTAAAAGAAAAATAAGGAAATGTCCCCAGAGCTCAGTCTGCGGACCGATCCTTTGGGACACCATGATGGATTAGGTCTCGGAATTGCTTTGCGCGGTTAGGGTGGCATGGTCAGTCATAGTTTACACGGACTATTTCGTTGTGACAGTGCAGAGCGACACTGGAGCACAATTAGAAAATCGATCGAACACCGTTTTAGAGATTTTGGACAGTTGGTTCAAAAAGAATAAATTACAAATATCAACCACCAAGACTACTCACATACTTGTAAAAGGTAAGTTAAAAAGCGGACCAAGGTTCCATATACAAGGACCCTTGGTAAAGAGAGTGACTAAGAATAAGTACCTAGGAATTATGCTAGACGAAAATCTAAACTTCTGGGAGCATATTGAAGACGCTATCAAAAGAGCAACAACTATGTATCTAATAGCAAACATTGTCCGACGGGATTATAGAATACCCTTAAGGCATTAATATATTTATATAGAAACAATACTTACAGTTATAACATTGTATGCCGCGAGTGTCTGGGACCTCAGATTTAACACCACGAACGAAGGTCAATCGATTACAAAAGAGCGTACTTATTAGACTAACAGGCGCATATAGTACCAGTCCCCAAGACTCATTAATAATCGTGCGCATTCCACCCTTGAACTTACAAATAAATAGAGGGCTTGCTACTATCACCTACGCACTAATAACATGACCGATAGAACATCCTTATTGGAGCTACCTACAGTAGCAAAAAACAAATAAAAAAGCAAATCGTCAATATGTGGCAAGAATGATAGAGCAATTCAGAAACGGGAAGAAGGACATTTGCATTCCTATCAAACATATTAAAGAGACTAGAGGTAAATTATATTCAACCACCTAAAACACTCATACATTTCCTGGCTGGGCATGGCCCATACAACACATACAGGAGAAGATTTAAGTTATTCATGATTATTAGGTTTTCAGTCCTGGAACTGGTTAGACGCGCACTCTCATTGTTTCCTATTCTAAACTAACCTACACATTTTCCTGAAATTTGTACAGTCTGTATCTATCACTATCTGATCTAGGTCTACATCTACTTCCTTTTTCCTATTTCTGCTTGTAAGGTATCTCATACTATTCCCCAAAAATGCCTTAGAACGTATTCTGCACTTCTATTTATCCTATTTTTTTCCATAGATATCTCTATTCCCTTACTATTTCAATAACCTATTTGTTATTAACTTTGTCTGTCCATGGTATCATCTTCATACATCTGAAGCACAGCATATCAAAGTACTGCTACCGTCTTTTTGTGTTTTCGCTAATGGCCGTATTTCATGGGCATACTGTGCTATGCCCCACACATATGCTTTCATCAATTTTCTTCTTGTTTTAATGTTTGCTGTCTTTCATCATTGGCGCTGTTCTTTCTTGTTAGATGCAGTTTGGTACCCTTCTATTGTTTAACAATTATATACCTTATTTCTCCGACATTCAGTGGTTTTAGAAGGGGATAAGCAGCCTGTGACTGCCAAGTTCCCCCAGCACTTGAACATTTGCCGATTTAATATTTTTTCCAATATATCTTTTCGCACAGTCAACATTAGTTGCAGATATTTTACAATCAACAACTAGTTGTTTATAACAATTATCAGTTTTATCTGCCCTTATTTTTTCGTCATTAGGTTTTCAGTCTTAAAACTGGTTGGTTACGTACCTCCACTTATTTATATTCTGAGCTAGCCTACACAGTTCTCTGAAATTTCCACACAGCCTATATACAGCTCGGTTCCTCTTCTACTGTTTTCTAGTTATATGTCCTATTTCACTGAGATTCCGTGGTATGTGAAGGGGAGCGTCGCCGTGGATCAATGTAGTAAGCGTAAGACTACGGATCCCAAGGTCCCGAGTTCAAATCCCGACACGGCCGACTGCTCGAAAAATGGCAGGTGAGCATTTTTCACAAAAATTACGCCCTCGTTCGGATGAGAGGTTAAATGGAGGTCCCGTGTGTGAGTGTTGTCACGCACGTTAAAGATCCCTACCTTGCCTGGAACGGCAAGGGTTCGGCAAAATTCTAAATTTCCAGGCAACAAAAAACTCGCCTCCTGGCCAATGTAGTACCTACGGGTGGAGCATTGGAAATATAAATGAACGGAGTGAAGGGGGTTAAGCAGCCTGTGGCTGCCAAGATCCTCCAACATTTAGACATTTGCCGAATTAATAGTTTTCCAGTAAATCCTTTCAACAATTAACATTATTCGAGAATATTGCCTAACCAATATTTGTAGCTGCTCATAATAATCATCATGTTTAAGTACTGTCATTTTTTTATTAGTTTATCCATCTTGAGACTCGTTGGATGCGTACCTCCATTGATTTCTACTTTAAACTAGCCTACATATTTCCCTGAAATTTCTACAGCGCATATCTTTCACTATCTGTGAGCAGTAGTCTAATCTAG
Organism: Platerodrilus igneus; assembly: GCA_036346225.1. NCBI lineage: Eukaryota > Metazoa > Arthropoda > Insecta > Coleoptera > Lycidae > Platerodrilus > Platerodrilus igneus. Next base: position 1,369,272 of record JARFIW010001125.1, read on the forward strand.
GTTAATCTCTACTTCTCTTTTCTAATATATTCCGCAGTATTCCTTCTTGCTGCAGTATGTGCCCTACCATCCTATCTCTCCTACCTTTTACTATTTTCCACATATTTCTTTCTTCCCTACCATTTTTAATACCCCTTTGTTCTTAACTTTGTCTGTCCATGATATCTTTATCATGCGTCTGTAGCACCACATTTCAAAGGCTTCTACCTTTTTCTTGTCCGCTTCTCCTACTATCCAGGCTTCACAGCCGTACAGTGCTGTGCTTCACACATATGTTTTAAGTAATCTTTTCCTTGTTTCTATGTTTGTTGTTTTTGAATACAGTAGTTGCTTTTTCATGTTGAATATTGCACGACCTTGTGCTAATCTTTGTTTTATATCTTTTGCGCTTTTTCCATCTTGCGTTATTTGCCTTCCTAGGTAGCAGAAATCCTTAACCTCTTGTAAGTTCTCGTTTCCTATTTGTATTCTTGTTTTTGATTTATATTTCCCTCCTTTGCATACTAGTACTTTAGTTTTATTTTTGCTAATTTTCATACCGTATCTCTCTGTTAGAACTGTTGTAACAATTTTTTTAGCAATTACAAATCCTAATAAATTTATTTATAAAACACACTGCATTTTTTATTTAGATAAACCATTAATTTTGTGACGCAAATAAATATTCAGACCAAGACCGTATAGCCCAATCACAAGGCATTTGTTACTTATTAAAGTTGGCCTAGTTACTATTAGTAAACGTTGGTCGTTTGAATTTCATCTCCAATGTCTGGCGATTTTTATATGTGTAGTGCGCATATCGTCAACCGGACGACTCAGTCTGGCCCAACCACTTGTAGAGTTACAAGCATTATACAGGTTCATTATGTCCACGCCAGCAAGCTGCGAGTGGCAATAAACGTTGCCGCCTAACCAAGTGCAAGATGCATTTGGTGATCTGTGTATTCTAATAACGGTAAGCAGATTAAATTATTTTGTCAGACTAAATGATTTTATTATAGCGTTCATTGGATTTCTAATAATAATTTCCTTAATTTCACTGAACTTATTAAAAAATAATCTAAATGGTTGGCGAATTTTAATTTCTATAAATTGTCAAGTTTAATCTCACTAACGTAAATGTACTAAATATTTATTCTGGACATTCAGCGTCGATGAGCTTGAGCTTTTCTGGACTCAAGAATCGTGTTTAATTTTTCAATTTACCGTTAAATAATCGTTCTTTACACATAAGTTGGAGAAACGTCGAAAATGATGTATTTCGAATAGCCTGTTTATGGATTAGCTTTGTTTCGATTTGCTAAAATGAAATGCGCATCAAGTCCGTGTAGATGGTTCTCAGTGTAGATCCAGCATATTACGCAATAAAATGTGGGCAGTACGCTGACGTCATTTGTTTGTCGAAGGATTGCAGGCCAACACATGTGGTTTGGACAAGGTACTTGTTTCAATGAAGTTTAAAGTACCAGTTTGCAAAGTAAGAGTTTTCCTATCCAGTTGACCTGACTACAACTGTTCGTATAACTTAACAGCGAGGCAAATGATTGAAAACAACATTGTATGATTTTATGAGTTTTGTTTTACAATGTAATTATGAAAAGTTTTGCTATTTAGAATTTACTATAGTATTAATTATGGATTATATATGATACTATTGCAAATGATTATGATTAAGAATATCCTTATTTGTCCTAACAAAATATTTTATTTAAATTCAATTACACCACAAGTAATTACCAGAACTAATTTTATTTGTCCTTGAATATTTGATACACACTTGTAAACCAAGGTAACAGATCTGTGTATTTTGGGTAATTAATTTAGAAAGTCACATAGACATGTTTAATACATTATTAATATTTTTTTATTTCTAGTAAAGACAGTCATGATTTTCATAAGTGATATCTGAGTCTAAAAGATTAGACCACATTATTAATGTATAATTTGTATATAGAATTTTATTACAAAAAAAGCTAAACTCAATTAAAGAACAATTATTAAATTCATTTGAGTAATTATTTCATCTTGAACAAGTGAGTTCAAGGATAGGGTATCTGAGTTAACAAGTAAAAATGTACCAATACCATTTTATAAAAATAAAGTTTTTACTGTGACTTGGTAAGGAAGCACTACACAGCACTTTTAAGAAATTTAATGCTTAAATTTGTTTATATAATAATGTTGAAATTATTGATATTAATGGCTATTCTTATGCTTTCTGGTGTAAGGTAGTAGAGTGCATCTCTTCTGTCCTTCATTATTCTAGTAATACTATTTTTTACAGCTCCTGCTTTAGCAGTAAATACGATATTTCCCTCTAAGGACTTCCAAGTCCTCCCTTAGGGCAAACCCGTGATTAAAATTCAAAGACTGGGTGGCGCCAATTTGCACCCCCTATTTTGTATTTTAGAGTCAGTAAGTAAACAATGTTTTTGTTGTAAAACCCACAACCACTTTTCATAAGCTTTACCCGAGGAATAGACCACTAGGTTAGTCGAAAGATTCTTGAGATCCCTTCATCTTAAAGAGACCATTCCCTCAGGTGCACTTAAGCACACCATATGGTCCCTGATTTAATAAATTTGTTAATACTGTTTCCATTTCATTAAGAGCGGCTTCTAACTCTTCTTTGCTAGATTCCGATACCGTAAAACTGCTATATCATCTGCAAATGTAAGCATATAAATCTTTTGATAAGGTGAGCGGAGTGAAAATTTTGAGTTTGGTATGAAATCCAATTTCCGTCACTTTTGTTTACTATGTGATTTTTTTTCGAAAGATCACTAAACAAACTATACTTTTTTTATATGGCTCGTATATTTGACGCTTTAGGTTAGTTGACTCTATTGTTCCGTTTGCAAATTATAGTTAAAATTAATTTTAATTATCGCCTAAGATGTAGCTTGCAGGTCAATTTCTCTTCTGTCGTGTGTAGAATAATCTATTGTTTTACCGCGATTGGTCTTCAAGTGCTTTGTGTTGTGTGTGCGGTACTGTTGTACAGCAAAATTGTTGTAAATAAGTTGGTGTATCGTAGTTATGATTCTATAATCGTTTGAGTTCTACAAAACCTCGATAGTTCTTGGTCCAGCCGTCGCTCATAAAGTTGCACTTTACTACTGGTAAGTATTTGAAAGTTGCTCTTTTATAAAATTTTCTCATATTTACATATCCACTTCCTCCACCATCTGTGGTTATTTAATTATCAGCCATTTTGAATGGACCTGCACCTTGACGAAGTTCTAAATTAATAGAACAGGTGAAATGGCTTGCGTGTTCTAATGAGCTAAAGAGCCAAACTACAGGTCCAACCAAAGTAGTAGGGTCGTTAGTGAGGAACCAGACTAAGACAGGTCCCCGAAAGAGGGCAGCGGCTCTTTCGGTACTTAGATTGGCAGAGACCATAGGGGTCGGTATGGCAGTCTAAGACACACTACCGCGATGTGGAAAGCAACGGGAAACCACCACATTATCTCCCAAGTACATAGCGTACTTAAATTGTAATAAACATGATGGCATTCTCTGGGGTAAAAAATTCCGGAGTTAAAATAGTCCCCCATTCGGATCTCCGGGAGGGGACTACTTCGGAGGATGCGATCAGAAAGAGAGTCGGAAACATTCTGCGAGTCGGAGCGTGGAATGTTAGAAGTATGAAGCAAGTAGGTAAGCTAGAGAACCTAAAATCGAAATGAATAGGTTATCACTAGACATAGTAGGGATTAGCGAAGTTCGGTGGCCAGAGGCGGGGATTTTGGAGTGGAGACTTCAGGGTAATTCATACAGGAGCAGAGGAAGGAAATTTGGGTGTGGGGATAGTTATGCGGAAAAAGATAGGATACTATGTAGAAAATTACTTACAAAAGAACGAAAGAGTACTCATGGTTAGATTAGAATCTAAACCGGTAAACACAGTAATAATACAAGTATACATGCCCACCTCTACCTACAGTGACGAAGAGGTAGAAGCCATCTACAAAGATATCGAAGACATATTAAGATACGTAAAAGGACACGAAAATTTAATAATTACGGGGGATTTTAATGCCGTGGTAGGTGAGGGTAGGGAAGGAGCGGTAGTGGGTTTATTTGGTTTAGGCACGAGAAACGACAGGGGAAATAGGCTGGTAGAATTTTGTGACAAGAACAATTTAATTATCACAAACACATTATTTCAACATCATGCTAGAAGACGATATACATGGAAGATGCCAGGAGATATAGGAAGATATCAAATAGATTACATTCTTGTTAGACAACGGTTTAGAAACCAAGTAAAAGACTGTAGAACCTACCCAGAAGCAGATATAGATACTGACCACAACATCGTAATTATGAAGGCCGCACTTAAATTTAAGAATATAAAAAAAAGGAGCGGAAAAAGGCACTTGGACTTAGAGAAACTAAAAGATAAAGATATTCAAGAAAGATTCGAAAAAAAGTCAAATGAATTGCTCAAAGATATCGGGAAAATATCTGATGCTAAGGAAGTAGAAACAGAATAGAATAACATTAAATCTAGCCTAGACATGGCGGCCAGAGATATTCTGGGCTATACACAAAAAGAAAATAAGAAACCATGGATAACAAAGGATATCCTGAATTTAATAGAAGAAAGACGAAAATACAAAAATAAATCAGACGAAACAGGAAAACAGAGATACAAAGCCATAAAATGGGAAATTATTCGAAAATGCAGGAAAGCTAAAGAACAGTGGATTGATGAAAAGTGCAAAGAGGTGCAAACGAAGATGGAAATAGGAAAGACAGACGAAGCATACAAATTAATTAGAATGAATTTTAGGGATATAAAACCCTACAGCAAAAATATAAGGGATGCACAAGGAAACGTCATTATAGAAAACGTAGAGAAAGTGGGTAGATGGCAAGAATATATAGGGAATTTATATGCAGGAGAGGAACTAACTGCATTAGAACAGGAATCAGACATTGAAAATGATGACTTGGGATATCCTATACTTAGAGATGAGTTTGAATTAGCATTAAAAAGTCTGAAAAATGGTAAGGCGCCGGGTACAGATAAGGTGCAAGCAGAAACTCTAATAGCCGCTGGACAAGCAGTAACAGAACGTCTTTTCCAACTAGTAAGCTATATGTAGGAGACAGGCGAGATACCCAAAGATTTCAAACGTAGCATCATAGTAACTATACCAAAAAAGAAAGGCGCGGATAGATGTGAAAATTTTCGAACAATAAGTTTGACAGCACACGTGTCAAAAATATTAACTAGAATTGTGCAAAGACGAATGGAAAAACGGGCGGAAGAAATACTAGGAGAAGACCAATTTGGGTTTAGGCGGAACAGGGGAACACGGGAGGCTATTTTAGCTCTGAGAGTGATAATGGAGAAAACAATAGAAAAAGGGGAAAGCGTGTATATAGGGTTTGTAGATTTGGAAAAAGCTTTCGACAATGTAAAATGGAAAAAAATGTTTGAAATACTCAAAAAGATTGGAATGAGTTATAGGGATAGACGAATAGTACATAGCTTATACAAAGAGCAAACAGCAGTAATAGAATTAGAGCAGGAACGTAGAGAAGTAAACATTAGGAAAGGGGTGAGACAGGGATGTGCCCTATCCCCATTGATTTTTAACTTGTACATAGAAGAGGCAATGAATACTGTCAAATGCAGGAAAACATTTGGAATTACTAAGCAAGGACAAAAAATTGGTATGCTTAGATTTGCAGATGATATAGCGGTATTAGCGTCTAGCAAGGAAGAGTTAGAAGCTGCTCTTAATGAAATGGATACGGTTTTAACAGAGAGATACGGTATGAAAATTAACAAAACTAAAACTAAAGTTCTAGTATGCAAAGGTGGGGAAAATAAATCAAAAACAAGAATACAAGTATGTAACACGAACTTACAAGAGGTTAAGGATTTCTGCTACCTAGGAAGCCAAATAACGCAAGATGGGAAAAGCACAAAAGATATAAAACAAAGATTAGCACAAGGTCGTGCTACATTTAACAAAAAAAAGCAACTACTGTGCTCAAAGTCCACAAACATAGAAACAAGGAAAAGATTGCTTAAAACATATGTGTGGAGCACAGCACTGTACGGATGTGAGGCCTGGACAGTAGGAGAAGCGGACAAGAAAAAGGTAGAAGCCTTTGAAATGTGGTGCTACAGACGTATGATGAAGATATCATGGACAGACAAAGTTAAGAACGAAGAGGTGCTAAAAATGGTAGGGGAAGAAAGAAATATGTGGAAAACTGTAAAAAATAGGAGAGATAGGATGATAGGCCACATACTACGGCATGAGGGAATAGTGCGGAATATATTAGAAGCAGAGATCGGAAAAAAGAGAAAAAGAGGCAGACCTAGGTTAGACTACTGCACACAGATAGTAAAAGATGTAGGCTGTAGGGGTTTCAGGGAGATGTGTAGGCTAGCCCAGAATAGAAATCATTGGAGGTACGCATCCAACCAATCCCAAGATGGATAAACTAATGACGGAAAAATAACTGTGCTTAAACATGATAATTACTATAAGTAACTACAAGAATTGGTTGGGCAATATTCTCGAATAATGTTAAGTGTGAAAGGATTTACTGGAAAACCATTATTTCGGCAAACGTCTAAGTGTTGGGGTATCTTGGTAGCCACAGGTTGCTTAACCCCCTTCACTGAATCTCGGTGAAATAGGGCATAAAATTAGAAGACAATAGAAGGGGAACGAGCTGTATACACATGCTGTGTGAGAATTTCAGGGAACTATGTAGGCTAGCTCAGAATATAAATAAGTGCAGGTACGTGTCCAACCAGTTTTGAGACGGAAAACCTAATGACGAAAAAATAAGCGCATATAAATCTGATGATTAGTATAAACAACTAGTTGTTGGTTTGCAAAATATCTGCAACTAATGTTGACTGTGCGAAAAGATATATCGGAAAATATATTAAATCGGTAAATGGTTAAGTGTTGGAGAAAAGACAACAAACATTGAACAAGAAGAAAATTGTTAAAAGCAAATGTGTGGAGCACAGCACAGTATGCCTATGAAATACGGGCCGTCTGAAACGCAGACAGAAAAACGGTAGCAGCCTTTTGAAATACTGTGCTTCAGATGTATGAGGACGATAGCATGGACAAACAAAGATAATAACAAATAGGTTATAGAAATAGTAGGGAACAAGGATATCTGGGGAAAAAGAGAAATAGAAGGGCGGAATACGTTCTAAAGCATTTTGGGGAATAGTATGAGATATATTACAAGCAGAGATAGGAAAAACGAGGTAGATGTAGACCTAGATCAGATAGTGATAGATGCAGACTGTGCAAATTTCAGGGAAATCTGTAGGTTAGTTTAGAATATGAAACAATGGTGGTACGCGTCTAACCAGTTCTAGGACTGAAGACCTAATGATGATGAGGTGCTTTCTGCAACAAATGTGGTTACAGAAACTTTAATGGGATGATACTCCTAATCCTGATTGGTGCCCTAAATAAGAGAAATTTTGCCTTCAACTTTGCACCCTTCCTTTTTACAGGTAGGAATGGGTGTACAACAGAATCTAAATAAAACTCTGGCGGGACTATCGTCGACTGTTTGTGGCTGCGGTAGATTGCAAAAGACTCTATCTAAGGGGTTTAGAGAACAAAGTTAAATTTTACCCAGGCAACTTAAAGGGATGCAATTTAGAACGTGACAAAAGAAAATACCTTATTACAACTTATATATTGACTTTTACTTAATAACATTAATAAAAAAATTAAATATATATCGTTATTTTCTTACAACCAAATTTTTAAATGATAAAATCACTAAGTGTAATTTATATATCTACACTCTCATAATTTTAAAATTTGTTTCAAACTCTACCAGATAACATATTAGAAAATTTAAAATTATTATTGTGCTTAGACACAATTTCAAATTAACGCTCTTAATAAAAGGAAATCATAAATACACTTTGTAGTGTGGAACATTAGTTAAGAAAATTTGAATTGAACGTTTAAATTGAACATAACCCCAAAATTCACAAAAAAAGGTTTCATAAAAGCTTTCTTGTTTACAACTCAATAGGTTATGTAGCAAAGCCAAGATAATATTAAATTAGTTAAGGTAATCGATAAATAAAGCTATGACTAGATTTTACATGCATAATTTTTCAGATAATTGAGATTTAAAACGTAATGCATGCACGTCGTTCCGTCACAAAAATAAATAAGATAAACTCGTACCTGTATTCCAGATATATGAAAGAAACGTATACTTAAATGTTGGGCTTACGGCTTGTTCAGAACTATATGATTTTCTTACTGTTTGTTGAGATGAACACCATCGTTAATTATTTTTGTTGTTAACCTCAAACTTCTAATTTGTAAGAGCCAATCCTTGTCTGTTCTACAGCCATATGTTTCATCAACAGACATTTAATTTATTTTAGAAGATATATAAAACGTCAACCTAACATTTTTGAAGGATAAAAGATAATATTTGTAGGTAGCAAAATTAATGCATAGGCTTAGATAGTTTAGCACAGACAATTAGATACTTCAAAGAAATTTGCTACCAGAAGATATGCTACGGGAGGACACGCCATCCAAGGATATGCTACGGGAGGATCCTAGAAAATAAACGTGTTACAAAAACGAAATATTGCAATACGTCACGAGGAACAGTCTAAAAATGTATCTACAAACAGCTTACCATCTATTAATATTTTGAACGGGTTATCCAAGTAGGCTTTCTTCATAAGCGTTTTGCTTATATTCTAAAACGATATTTATGTATGTTAGGAAGAATAAAAGCAAAGACGCCTTTTACATACCACGTATGGCTTCATGGCCTTAGAAAGGACATCTTTATCGGAAGACGGCATGTGCTCAAAAGGACCGTTAAATATCAAGACAAACGGAAATTTGTTCTGATTTAATAAAGATAACCACACATTTTGAGAGAAGGACATAACAAGAAAACTATCCTAAATGCTAGATTCATATATACGCCAGTTGTGTATTTATGAATATTATTCAAAGGTTAACCAATAGGAAAATTTTGTCTGATCTTAATTATTTATATTACTTATACAAAGGAAAGAATATTAGATTAAAACTAAAGATCGATGTATTTAGTGTATTATTTAATAATTCTAAAGGGAAATGTTACACAAATCATAACTGACTTGTGATTGTAAACGGTATTAGTATAAAATTAAGGCGAATAATGCTTTCATACTGAAGGAAATGGGACCACAATGTAACATGGCAAGAGAATAGTAAATTGACATGTTACAACTTCAGAGCTTGCCTGATGATAGTAAGAGGTGCTATTCTGTCTGTGTTTACCTTGATGCGGAAGCAGATTATTGATGACATCGGATTTTAGATTGTTTGAACTATACTTACGTCTATGTTGGTGGTTTAGTAGTTATTACGTAGATATGTACCACTACAAGGCGTACAATACAAACTACAATTTGTATATGCATCTAGATTGTACTTGATCATTTTAGGTTGCTAGTCAGTAACACTTACCCCACTAGTAAAATGTATTGTGGTGCTTACACCAGTTACAATGTATGTAATCTAGAGTCTGTGGAGACTTGATATTTACAAGTCTATCGATTGTACTTAAAATAAGAAATACACTTAACTGACCTTGGTTAGTTTTTGCGGGTATTTAAAGTAGATGAGCATGAAAACGTTCAAACAACTCTGATTTCAACAAAATTTTGACCGTCGGTGCGTAAATGCCATCAAAGTCTCGCACTTCGTCAGTTTTTGTAAAGGCGTCATCAAATGAGCTTCCATGGGGTTTGCTTAACGTCGGCGCCCATATTGATTATTATGAGTAGTTGTTAAATGTATTGACATTCCGCTTCCTGTTAGCATGCACTATTTTAATATAAGCAGGTTTTAATATTCTTAATGCGTCATAGTTATTTTTCTAAAATCTTGGGAAACATAAATTTAAATAATTTCAGTCACAATATTTGTTACCGCGTTTTCGATTTAATTTAATTACCTCGTACGTACTTTATGCTGACTAATTGTTAACCCTCTATACTGCGACGATATTGTTTTGCATTTACATAATTTACTTAATTTTTTCAGAGTATTGCTGTAGGCGAAGCTTGTTATACGCTTAATTGGTATAAATGCGGAAATGACGTTCGCAAATCCCTCTTTATTATTATGGAGAGATCAAATCGCCCGCTAAAAGTTACAGCGTACAAGTTTTCTGTTCTTTCACTAACTGCGTACACTGCGGTAAGTTCGAAAATTAGCTAACCTTTTCCTTATATATAAAAAGTATTTGTTTCTAATTACAGATACTACGTTGGTCCTACTCTTACTATGCAGTACTAAACAACCTGTATCAACGATATTTAGAAAACCATAATCATATTAAATAATTATTGTTAGAATATTGCAACAGTGTTGTATGCGGTTAATATTTTCAAACGCTTTTGTTAAATATACAATATGATTGTGCATCGGTAACTTAGGTTTTTCCTAAATTTTTCTTCTATAAGAACGTTGTAGAATATAGCACGTACACTAAACGATGTTGTAAGTATAGTAAAAACAGAAAAAAAAATATAAGTAGCAGTGTTTTGAGCAAAGTAGCTTAGTGATGACATACGCAGTAGAATCTATGATAAGTAAAGAAGGATTAAGTCTCTTTAAATTAAATGGCGTTGTTTCTAAATACATGTTATTTTTAATAAAACATAACATAACCTTAGTTTACATTTAATTAACTAATCATGACGTATACGAATATGGTTGATGACGTAATATATTATTTGATGATTTCTACTATACTATTAATGAGTGTGTAAAGTAGAAGTTTAAAGCCATTTTGAACATAAAGCAAGCCAATCGCAGAGTTATGCAAGCAAATTTAGTATTTCGCAACAATGTAGGTTGTTCATGCAATGATATTGTTAAAATAGTTCTGACTTAACAGAATCAGAAGTCCTTTTAATTCAAAATTGGTTTATAAAAGTTAAACAAAACTAAAGGCAATTCACTATTTATATTTGATAACATAGTCTGCATTAATCAAGATGTCTTAAAAGAAGATGTGCCGTTATACAATGTAAACTGTTTTTTCTTTACCATAATCATAAACATCATACATGTGAATACACCAATATGTTAGTGTTTTTAAACAAGACAATATAAATTTCAAACATGTATACGTTGATCATATTCCAACCTAAACCACGTACATTATGTGTGCATTATGTACATACTTTGTTGGATAGATATTTATAAATTCATGGTTGCTAATGAAAACAGAGATTGTGATAGATAGCTTTGATCACCACATCAACTTATAAACAATAACCGTCCAATAATGATCACAATACCTGTACATACACATGAAAGAGCAGTCGCGCGGGGTATTTAAAAAGTTTGTAAATAGTATAAAAGGTGAAAGCAGAGCCAAAAATACTGTAGCGGGCTACTACTACCGCGTTTCACTAATTGAAAACAAGTAATAACAAAGATCTTTATTACTCACTGTTCACAAGTCTAATTAACAGTGTATGCCTTATTTATAGATGTTTTCAATCTAATTAACAATAAAGCACTATCACACTAATGAATTTACAAGCAGTAATATCTTCTTAAACTAAATTCTTAACCATAGGTCTATTAACAACACTAAACACTACTATTTATTTAATACACTTTTGTCTATTTATGTATTCTACAAGCTGCATGTACATTGGACACGTTCACATAATATAACATTTATGTTTACTCTTGGACTTCCAAAAGCTCAACTATTTATTTTACACGGTATAATTAAATTCGACATTCTGACTAACTCTGTACTTCATCATCGGTCTTATTTATGCCCTGAATGAAAAGGATGATTCATTCTCCAGTAATTGCTACAAAATTCTTGCTCCCTGGAGATAATACAGTGGTTACGGCGCTTGTGTGTTTGGCGGGTTGGCTAATAGTAGCTCAGAACACTGCCCCCTCTTTAAAACCGTTTCGTCTCGTAACTGTAAATACATTTTAACGCCAATTCGATGACTGAAGACGGTATCGGCAGCTATCTCCTCTGGTGCATCCACCGCGTCTTTGGAAATAACAGTCAACACTCTTTTTATGGTCTTGGTAGGCAACCGGTTGATAACAACAACCAAGGACCTGGACGTTGGTTCCCTGGAAAACTACTTCTAGCATATTTCGGACTATCCTCCAATCTAAGCGATCCAGTCCACAGCCTAGCTTGGACACCGCTAGTCTCGTTACTACATTTTTTATCATCTGAGCCTTAAGATTTAGAAAGCCTCCCATAGATGTGCATAACTAGGTCTCTGCCATGAAGAATTTTTGGTGACCAGATAGTAAACATGACGATCTGTATGCTGAACAGCCAAAGCTTTCCCTACAGTTGGCTGCTGTTGTGCTAATTCATCCACACATCCTAACTTTTTCTTAAAAACAACCGCTATTCCCCTTGACATTTCCAAATCTTGAGCTACGCAATGTACAAGGGAATACTCTTCTGGTGCTCCAAACAGATCTTGCTGTTTTTTAAATACAACACCAAATTTCGCCTTAGCAGAACCACCATACGCCACCATAAAACTCTCACAATCTACATTTGGCTCATCATTAATAACTTGTCGAACACCATTCTCATTACTCGAGCCTTCCTGGTTGTTGCCAGCGTAGGATGTTAAACGGTCAAAGTGTACCATTTTCGGTTTACCACGGTGAGATCTTTTGATCCGGTACACTACATCATTAATCCTTTTCATCATTTCGTACGGGCCTTCCCATTGTCTTTGTAATTTTGGCGACAACCGACGTTTCCTTTGTGGATTATTCAACCACAATAAATCTCCAGGTTGATAACCATCTTCTTGTGCTCTCGTGTCATATTGTGATTTCATTCGATGCCTTGCTGCCTGGATATTCTTTTGGGTTGCCAAGTGTCATCGGTTACTGTCATTCTATGGATGACATTTATTTTCTTTTCCATCTTGGAGCAATGACTGCAGTCTACCGCACAAGGTCTCCTTGATAGAGCGTCTGCATTCCGATAACTAGTTCCTACACGATGTTCTGTGTCAAAGTCATATTCCTGCAGCCGCTCTATCCAACTTGCAACTTGCCCTTCAGGATTTCTAAACTGCAGTAACCATTTTAGTGCAGCATGGTCTGTTCTCAACAGGAATTAACGGCCGTATAAGTACTTATAAAAGTGCTCTACGGATTTGACGACGGCCAACAGCTCCTTTCTTGTCACACAATAGTTCCTTTCTGGCAGCGACAAGCCCTTGTTGAAATACCCAATAACTTTTTCTTGTCCGTCCTGCACTTGAGAAAAACGCTTTCTATATCTGTGTTACTGGCATCGGTATCCAACACAAACTTCCCCTCCATCCGTGGATAACTCAGAGTTGATGCTGTAACTAGTAGCGTTTCAGTTGTTCAAATGCGCTATGACAGTCGTCATTCCAATCATATTCTTGTCCATCTTCGGTTAATTTCGTCAACGGTTTGGTAATGTTCGCAAACCCAAGTATAAAACGTCGGTAATATGTGCACAATCCTAGAAAACTGCGTAGTTGGTGTATATCTGCTGGTGTAGGCCACTCTTGTAACGTTTTTATTTTGTCAAGGTCGACTCTTATTCCGGTCTCCGAAACGACATGTCCTAGGTATTTCATTTCTTTTTCAAATAGGTGACATTCCTTAGGGCTTAAGGTAAGGTTTGCCCCGCGTAATCTTTGAAATTTCTTCTCTAGGTTTTTAAGGTGTTCTTTAAAAGACCCTCTTAACACTATCACGTCGTCTCAGTACACCAAACATGTTTTCCAGGACAGTCCGCGCAGTATCGACTCCATCATATGTTCAAAAGTAGCAGGGGCATTGCATAATCCAAAAGGCAGGACCTTGAACTGACATAATCCAGTTCCAATAGTAAACGCAGTTTTCTCTTTATCGTTTGGCTCCAAGCCTACCTGCCAGCATCCGCTTTTCAAGTCCAAGGTCGAAAACCATTTAGATCCGGATAGAGTATCCAAGGTGTCATCAATTCTAAGCAAAGAATAGCTGTTTTTGTCACATTGTTAAGCCGACGGTAGTCTACACAAAACCTTGTCGACCCGTTTTTTTTCTTCACAAGCACTACCGGAGATGTCCATGGACTATTCGAGGGTTCAATCACTCCCTGTTCTTCTATATCAGTGATAATTTGCTCGGCTTTCTTACGTTTTGCCAAAGGAAGCCGCCTGGAGTGTTGTCTTATCGGTTGCGCAGCTCCAGTATTGATCTTGTGTTGCAAAACATTCGTCCTTCCTTTCTCACTATTATCCAGTGCAAACACACCTCGATATCGTCCGACCATTTCTTTTACTTTTCCCAGTTGGTCGCCGTTTAATCCTTGACACGAAGGTATCAACATATTTAGCAATTTCTGTGAGCAACCGTTGGCTGGTTTATCTTTCGTGTCGTCCACACAACGTTTAAATACCTCCTGACCCATTCTCGATTCAGTTGCTTCCATCATGCATATTTGTCCTTCCCGGAATCTACCATCCAGGCGTCCCATTACTATCATTTCAGCCTTCTCGGGTGTTTTCATATCACAAATCATTCGTACTTGCATCGTCTGATTATTCGTCCCTTGAAATGGAATCTCATCATCATCTGTCCGAAGCACATTTTCTTTCATGTTTACATGAAACCCACATTCTCTCATGAGATCCATTCCGAAGATCACTTCTTCTGTAATTTCAGCTACCATCATCCGATGATTATCTAGTTTGTCTCCAATTTCCAACGTTACGGCAGTCTCTCCGTGAGTAAAAATTTTCTCACCACTTGCCATTCGAAGACATACCGATACAGGCAGCACTTTTCCACGACCAACAAAATCTGGTCTTACAATAGTCCTTGTGGCTCCTGTATCCACGTGTAATCGGACAAACCTACCATTAATTCTAACATTTTTATTTTATTTATTTATTTGTTCCAACGTTTCAGTAGTTTGCTACCTGAAATTTAAGCAGACCTGACTTCCCCACAGAAAGTAACCTTCATGTGTTATGTGTGTATGTGTGTGTGGGGAGGGGATGGTTGTGTGTATGGGTGTGATGTTGCTCCGTGTTACGTTCCACCTCTAGGAACAGGACCATCGGCAGCCGGATATCCCAGTCGTCAAGGAAGAACGCACAACGGACATTGCCTTGTCAGTCCGGACCATCGGCAGCCGGAAATCCAGATGTTGAAAAGACAATGTAAGTGTGTGAATGGTGTTTTGTGTTTGACAGTTACATAAGAGGTGTTTTGTATGTTTATGTGTGTGTGTGTGTGTGTGTGTGTGTGTGTGTGTGTGTGTGTGCGTGTGTGTGTGTTTGTGTGTGGTGTTTGAAATGTTAATTTGTGTTTATGTTTGCCCAGGTTACCAAAAGGTTGGATTGAACTAGTATAATCTTGTACATGTTTGAACTTATACTATTACATAAAAAAAATTAGGTTCTTTCAGAGGAAAGGATTTGTTTGCTGTATTATTTGCTTCAGGTATGTGTAAGTTCTTAAAATTTAGCGTTAGTAAAAAAAAGAAAAATTCCTTATTCTACTACTTAAAGTTAACTTATACTACTACTGTTAGTTATTATATAAATTATATAAATGCTGTCCAGACTTCCTATCGACGATGCAGCACGGATGATAATCTCCGGGGCACTACGTTGTGCTGTCGACGTTCGCCTCCTTACATTGACCTGCTTTAGCTCAACCGGTTGTTTCTTTAGTTGAGTACAGCGTCTCTGTATATGACCAACTTCACCGCAGCTCCAGCATCGCAGACGCCATCTCCGCGGTCGTCGTCTTTCTAGCCTTTCCGCCTTTTGCTTTTCAAACACACGGTTGATTATTTCTTCTATGCTGTTCTGCAATTAACCAGGTTCTTCTAAGGCAAACCGAACTTTGTGACACATCCTGTGTGATGTCTGTTTAACTGGTTCAAATTCAAGCGCATGAGCCAGTGCGTTATCTAACATTTTTGGCCGTGCTAATCTTAGCGCTTGCTGTATTTCGCCATCTTTAACGCCATCCACAAATGTTTGTACAGCCAGTTGTTCGACGAAGCTATCTGGTGCCGTTGGGTGTGCCAATCTAACTAATCTGGCGATGTCAGCTTCGAATTCTCGCAGACTTTCATTTGTCTTCTGCGAGCTGTTCTTAACTTGTGCATGGTAAACCTGTTGAAGGTGAGCGTCTCCATATCTCATCTCAAGCTTTGATGTTAAGAGGTCGTAATCATTCTGCTGGTAATCGGAAATCGTTTGCAAGATGTTAAGAGCTTCCCCCTGTAGGGCCACTAATAAGGAGATAGGTTTCTCTTTGTTGCACCAACCATTGGCTATTACAAAAGCTTCAAATTGTTTCAAATATGTAGGCCAAGGTGTTTTATCATCGAACTTTAAATTTTGACGGTATTGACTCGCTTTCTTCCATCCTTTTTATTTCTGGAATGTTCCGATTTACAACTTGGTTTACTAATTCAAGTGGCCGCGTTGTTAGTGAAATCATTTGTTCTTGCAGCCCCATCACATCTTCTTCCATTTTTACCAATTTATTGTCCAACTTTTGCTCAACTGTTTATACCTGTTCAGTGAAATCTTCTTTCAATGCAATGGAGCTTTCCTACAACTACACTACTCTGCCAATAAATTAGATGTAGATCAATCAGTAAAGTGTAACATGTTGTCTCTGCCACGATACAATTTCCGTATAATGTCTTGGATGTTGCACTTGATATTGAATGCATCTGTCATTATCTAGCTAGTGATATGAAACGCACTTGTTCTGCTATCATATTTTAGGTTGGAATGTGCATTCATGATTATTTGAAAGTGAAAGATTTATTTGTTAATCAAATGGAACAAAATACTTTTGCAAGTGTCATCTAATCTTTAGTTACCAGGATCGTTGGAAACATGTGTTGTCCCGATTCCTTGACAAAATTGTTGAAGTGCTAACGCACATTTTAAGGGAGGTTTGTCTAATTTTTGGTAGTGTGAACCACAAATTACAAGATTGATTTCGTAAAGTATTCGTAGACTATTTCTGTACTAAGAAAGACGTTATATTAAGTATTTGTAGTAAAATTAGTTCTCTTGAAAATTGCATTGGTGTTGTGTGATACTAGCACATGGTGAGTAAGTTTATAGCCTTTCCAGTTATATTAAGGGATTTTTCCAATTAGATTTGTTTTCTATGCGACCAGCTGAAAGGCACAAGAATGTTTGACGAGGATTTCCAGTAAGTGTAAAAAGCCCACGGCAAGTTTCGGTGGAAAATGGCTCGTAGATGAGGAAACCTCAAAAGGCTAAGCGGCTAGTCGAACTATTTGCTCTGGGTAGAACATGAGCTGTGGGTTGGGGTTGGACTGCGACCAAAAATGTAAAGAATATGGCGCCACCGAATTTTTCTATACGAAGAAGACCTTACTTAAGTCCCTTGTATAGGGCGAATGCGGAAACCTTTATTCAATTACCGCTATACAATATATTATTGCAACACAATCCCTAAAGTTTCTTACCTTATGGCTCGACATTGATCTTTATATATGCACTGCTACACCTGTAAACAGATTAAAACAAAGATAGCAAGTTTGTGCATTTATACCCAAAATTTAAAAATTAATTCGAATCAACCTTCGTTCATTCCAATTAATAAGGATAGTCTTGATCAAATAAAAATCTATTCCTTCAGTATTTAGTATGTTATTTACAAGACATCTTTTTTCTTTAATATAAGTTTGATCAAATTAAATTATTGTAAGATATGTACATAGGTACTTGATAGTATAAGTACTTCTCACAGATAAAACATGGTAATTTCTATTAGAAATGTCTCGCAAAATTTATTTAAAAAGATTAAGCATGAGTTTCTTTTCTGAATATTTAACTATATATAACAATTTCGATTGGTTTCAGTAGCACTACTTAACCTCACAAAAAATATTCCACTTAGCAATTAGTGAAATATGAAATGTAAAAATTTAATTTTTAAGATTTGAGTAAATTATGTTTCAAATAATTAAATCAATTTTCATTAAATATAGAATTTAACTTTTCTTATCTCGTAATGACATCTACCGTATATTAAATGTATTAATAAAAAGATTTAAAGTGAAAATTTACAGGTTCCTGTTGCTTAATTTGAAAAATAAATAGTCTGTCATTCACCTATTGAACTCGAACATCACCACGTGATCAAACAAAAAAATTATTTGTCTGCTATATCCAATGCTACAGCTGACATATATGAAAGTAATTTACATACCAGATGTTCATCCGATGGAAAAATACCTGCTAGGCATATGGGCCATACGCGGAATTATAATTGATGATTTATAATTCGCTTCTTTCAACAACTAAAATACAGGAAATCTCCAATTCCATACAACCAAATTAGCTGCTTACTGAAATTCCAAACAGCATCACAGCGTCCATATTAAATAATTGATGCACGCCAAATCGACATTCGTACAAAGGTTAGCTTCACTAAATACTGATAAATTTCATTTCTTGTCCAAATACATTAGTTATATTTCTTAAATTTTTCCTAAATTTACCTAAATTTTTCTAAGTTTTCCTACGTTGCACTAAAAATATTTATTTAGTAAGATTATATATTCAGTACTACTTACTGTTAACCAAAGGCCCTTCAAACAAAATAACGTCTCGTTATCTGCGAGCTAATTCCAGCAAGTGTGGACAACAAAAGTGCGCGTCGCCGAGACGATATAATTACCAGAAAACAATTTAATTTTCGTGTGCTTCCAACACGTGGACTCAATGAACGTCATCGTCCTTGAGTTCAAGGAACAATTGACCTAACGAGAGCTGAGTTGGAAGTGATAATATCACGCGGGTCACCGCCTGACAACAAGTTTAATTCTACAATCATTTAACAGAAGGAGCTCTAAAGATGAGACTAACAAAAAATATCTTTTGTCACCGCATAATTTAAAATTTTACACTTTCGAATTGAAAGCTAATATTGTATTTGACAATATGTAATATATATTTCTTAGATTGTGTAGCATCATTATACTTAAGTTGGTTATTATTAATTAAATAGGTTAAATATCTGTAGACATAATGACATAAAATAAAATCGTTACAAGTTATGTGAATTTAATCCTGCTATTTATTATATTTTAGGTTAACAGTAGTTCTTCTGTGAACCATATTTGTGTTTATATATTTGTTGTGGAACTTTTAAATCTAAACCCTGGTTAAAGCGTAAGTACATGCTACACATTTGTAGCATAATTTATTTATTGTTGCGTGCAGGGGTTTTTTTTTTGTTGAGCTTCGCTATCCAAAAATCTATTTTCACGGGGGCTCTCTTGCAAATCAGCTACACAACCCAGTGGACCATATCATTATTCTCCTTCTATTTCTATAACCTATTTATTATTAACTTCGTCTGTACATGCTATTATCCTCATACATCTGAAGCACAACATTCCTGAAGGCTTCTATCCCTTTCTGCCTGCTTTTCCCACTGATCCTATTTCATAGACGTACTGTGCTGTGTTCCACACATTTGCTTTCAAGAGATTTTTTTTTGTGTCTATGTTTGTTGCTTTTCTTGTTTGATGCAGTTCGGTCCCCTTCTACTATATTACAATTATATAACCTATTCTCCCGATATTCAGTGGTATATGAAGGAAGGGGCGTCGCCGTGGATCAATGTAGTAAGCGTAAGACTACGGATCCCAAGGTCCCGGGTTCAAATCCCGACACGGTCGACTGCTTGAAAAATGGCAGGTAAGCATTTTTTACAAAAATTACGCCCTCGTTCGGATGAGAGGTTAAATGGAGGTCCCGTGTGTGAGTGTTGTCACGCACGTTAAAGATCCCTACCTTGCCTGGAACAACAAGGGTTCGGCAAAATTCTAAATTTCCAGGCAACAAAAAACTCGCCTCCTGGCCAATGTAGTACCTTCGGGTGGAGCATTGGAAATGTAAATGAACGGTATATGAAGGAGGTTTAGGCGTCGCCGTGGATCAATGTAGTAAGCGTAAAACTACGGATCCCAAGGTCCTGGGTTCAAATCCCGACACGGCCGACCGCTTGAAAAATGGCAGGTGAGCATTTTTCACAAAAATTACGCCCTCGTTCGGATGAGAAGTTTAATGGAGGTCCCGTGTGTGAGTGTTATCACGCACGTTAAAGATCCCTACCTTGCCTGGAACGGCCAGGGTTCGGCAAAATTCTAAATTTCCACGCAACAAAAAACTCGCCTCCTGGCGAATGTAGTACTTTCGGGTGGAGCTTTGGGAATGTAATTGAACGGTATATAAAGGAGGAAAAACTTGCCTCCTGGCCAATGTAGTACCTTCGCGTGGAGCATTGGAAATGTAAATGAACGGTATATGAAGGAGGTTTAGGCGTCGCCGTGGATCAATGTAGTAAGCGTAAAACTACGGATCCCAAGGTCCTGGGTTCAAATCCCGACACGGCCGACCGCTTGAAAAATGGCAGGTGAGCATTTTTCACAAAAATTACGCCCTCGTTCGGATGAGAAGTTAAATGGAGGTCCCGTGTGTGAGTGTTATCACGCACGTTAAAGATCCCTACCTTGCCTGGAACGGCAAGGGTTCGGCAAAATTCTAAATTTCCACGCAACAAAAAACTCGCCTCCTGGCGAATGTAGTACTTTCGGGTGGAGCTTTGGGAATGTAATTGAACGGTATATAAAGGAGGAAAAACTTGCCTCCTGGCCAATGTAGTACCTTCGCGTGGAGCATTGGAAAATCACATGTAAGGTATATGAAGGAGGTCGAATTCCGATACGGTCCGCTTGAAAAATGTTAGGCGAGCATTTTTCATAAAAATACACCTTCGTTCGGATGAGAGGTAAAATGGAGGTCCCGTGTGTGAGTGTTGTCACGCACGTTAAAGATCCCTACTTTGCTTAGAACAGCAAGGGTTCGGCAAAATTCTAAATTTTCCAGGTAAAAAAAATTCGCTTCCTGGCCAATGTAGTACCTTCGGCTGGAGCATTGGAAAATCAAATGTAGGGTATATGAAGGAAGGCATCGCCGTGGATCAATATAGTAAGCTTATGACTACGGATCCCAAGGTCCTGGGATCGAATCCCGACACTGCCGACTGCTTGAAAAAGACAGGTGAGCATTTTTCACAAAAACTTCGCCCTCGTTCGGATCTGAGGTTAAATGGAGGTCCCGTGTGAGAGTGTTGTTATGCACGTTAAAGATCCCTACTTTGCCTGGAACGGCAAGGGTTCTGTTAAAATATATATGTTCCTATATTCAAATATTTGTTGTAGTATGTGTTAGTTTGTATATAGTCAGACACTTATAATAGGTTGGCTTTGTCTGTCATAATAATTTGTTGTTATAAAAAATAAATATATGCTGTCAACATTAAATTGAAATATATCTACACTTCATGATTTCCTGTTATTTCTTGTATGCTCTCTCATAATCTAGCATTGGTTATGGGTCCAGCAGGGAATTCAACTGAAAAACAGTAAATTTATAGATTTATATTTAAAGAACAGTATTGACTTGTTTGTACATTACAGTGTAAGTTTGTCTAAAGTCTAATATGACTCAAAACGGACAAATTGAAGCTGCTGATGCTGTTCATGCTGTATCTACACATATTATAATAAACAGTGGAAGTTCTTTAAGTAATGTTGATAAACTTGATGGCGTTCACAACTATGCATCATGGAAATTTCATATGAAATTACTTTTGATTGATTCCGGTTTATGGGAATGTGTAGAGGATAATTCTGTTACTGATTTTAATAAAAATCAGCGAACTTATGCAAAAATATGCTTGTGTGTTAAACCTTCATGTTATCCTCATGTACACAATGCAAAAACATCCAAAAAAGCATGGAATAATTTAAAAATTGCATATGAAAACTAAGGTATTAGTAGACGTTTAGCATTAAACGTTAACTATCCCGTATTCAGTACAACGATTTTGAAACTATGGATCAGTACATTGGGACCATTATTTCTTTAACACAAAAGCTTGCATAATTAGATTGTCAGATTGAAGATGAAGAAATAGCTGAATTGATGTTAATTGGGCTTTCTGATGAATTCAATTCGTTGGTCATGAGAATTGAAGCTATACAAACAAAGTTGAATAGCGAATTTATTAAATCAAGACTGATGCTGGATGTTCATCGTAAGAATGATAATGTTGGTGCAAGTACATCTACTGCTTTTGTTGGAAAAACTAAAAAGAAAACGGTACCTGTATGCCATCATTGTAACAAACCAAGTCATATTAAGCCAAAATGTACATTGTACAGGAAGGAACAAAAAAGAATGAAGAGAGATTCACATGAGTTAAGTAGCTCCGAATTTAATTCTAATGGTAATCATTCTTATACTGTCAAAGATAGTAAAACCATGTTTTCTACTGAAAACATTTTTGTTAGCTGTGATGCATCTAAATCTAATGATTGGTTGCTTGATTCAGGTTGTACAAGCCATATGACAAATCGTCATGATTGGATAACGAGCATTTTTCACAAAAATACACCCTCGTGTGGATGAGAGGTCACGTGTGTGAGTGTTGTCACGCACGTTAAAAATCCCTACCTTGCCTGGAACGGCAAGGGTTCGGCAAAATTCTAAATTTCCAGGCAATAAAAACTCGCCTCCCGGCCAATGTAGTACCTTCGGGTGGAGCATTGGAAATGTAAATGCACAGTATATGAAGGAGGAGGCGGCACCGTGGCGTAGTTGGTATGTGTGTAACTACTACGCCCAAGGTTTCGGGTTCGAATCCCGATACGGTCCGCTAGAACAATGTTAGGCGAGCATTTTTCACAAAAATACACCCTCGTTCGGAGGAGATGTAAAATGGAAGTCCCGTGTGTGAGTGTTGTCACGCACGTTAAAGATCCCTTTCTTGCTTGCAACAGCAAGGGTTTGGCAAAAATTCAAAATTTTCCAGGTTAAAAAAACTCGCTTCCTGACTAATGTAGTACCTTCGGGTGGTGCATTGGAAAATCACATGTAAGGTATATGAAGAACGGCGAGTCCGTGGTATAGTTGGTATGCGCGTGACTACTATGCCTAAGGTTCCGGGTTCAAATCCCAACACGGTCCGCTTGATAAATGTTAGGCGAGCATTTTTCACAAAATACGCCCTCGTTCGGATGAGGTAAAATGAAGGTCCCGTGTGTGAGTGTTGTCACGCACGTAAAGATACCTACATTGCTTAGAACAGCAAGGGTTCGGCGAAATTCGAAATTTTTCAGGTTAAAAAAACTCACTATCTGACCAATGCAGTACCTTCGGGTGGAGCATTGAAAAAACACACGTAAGGTATATGAAGGACGGCGGCTCCGTGGTATAGTTGGTATGCGTGTGACTACTATGTCTAAGGTCCCGAGTTTAAATCCCGACACGGTCCTCTTGAAAAATGTTGAACGAGCATTTCTCACAAAAATACGCCCTCGTTCGGATGAGGTAAAATGAGAGTCCCGTGTGTGAATGTTGTCACACACGTTAAAGATTCCTACTTTGCTTAGAACAGCAAAGGTACGGCAAAATTCAAAATTTTTCATGTAAAAAAACTCGCTACCTGACCAATGCAGTACCTTCGGGTGGAGCATTGGAAAATCACATGTAGTTATATGAAGAAGGAGGCGGCTCCGTGTCGTAGTATGTTTGCGTGTGACTACTACGCCCAAGGTACCGGGTTCGAATCCCGCCACGGTCCGCTTGAAAAATGTTAGGCGAGCATTTTTCACAAAAATACGCCCTCGTTCGGATGAGAGGTAAAATGGAGGCAGTAGGGTAGCTAAGCCGCTTTGGCAACAGAGATCCACAGCAAGATATGTATACGCCAATTCGAGAACAATATGAACAGCTAAGCCGCTTTGGGAAACAAAACGTGCAGCAAGATATGTATACGCCGCTTTGAGAACAAAATTGTCTTTGTGTGTAAATTTGTTGCGTCGGGGGGTCGTTAGGTCTTTGGGGTGTGCGTTCGGCGGGGTCGTTAGATTTTTGTCGTGGGGTGGTGCGCGTGCGCTGGGGTGGAGATATTTTCTTAAGAAATTTTTTAGCAGCGTTCCCGACGTTAAATATTGATTATTAAATTTTAAAAAAATGTTGTGTGTGTAGAAAATGGAGTTCACGTGTTGGTTCGTATTTTCTGGGTAGGTTAAGCTAAAATTAAAACGCCGCGGTGAAGAATTTTTAATATTAGGCAAACGCGTGCATGTGGTAAAGAGTGTTTTAGCTCTCCTCATAAGCTGCGTTTTGTACGAAGTAGAAAATAAAATTAAGAAAATATACGAAATGTTATATGATGGAGGTCAAATTTTTACAATTTCAATGTCACGATAAAATACTAAGAATTTGCATGCAGTCGAATATAACCTCGTGTTTTTTATCTGGTAATATATATGTAAATCACGTCGACATTCGACTTTTAATATAATGTATTTAATTAACATAAGGTGTGTTTGCAAAAACATGTCAAGACAGGTATGCCGTATATTTCCTTATTGGTATGCAAATTATACCACCTTGCATCACGATTTATTTGACTTTTAAATAAAAAATTAATTTAATCTTATATCAAGGATGTCTTGCTTACAAAGAAGTCCTTCACTTCTCGCGATTTCAATGTCACGATAAAATAACAAGAATTCGCAGTCGAATATAACCTCGAGTTTGGAATTATAGCTCTCTGGTAATATATATGCAAATCACGCCGACATTCGACTTTTAATATAATGTATTTAATTAACATAAGGTGTGTTGCAAAAACATGTTAAGACTATTTCCTTCTTGGTATGCAAAATATACCACCTTTCATCACGATTTATTTGACTCTCAAATAACAAATTAATTTAATCTTATATCAAGGATCTCTTGCTTACGTTTTAGCAATTTGAATATATTTAAATATTTAAATGTAATTATACATTTAATTTATGTGACAATAAAAATTCTTTTACTTTTAGCGGTTTGGTGATTGTATGTAGATGACGTATTAGACATTGTATATATATAACTCGTTTAATTGCACAAACGTGATAAAAAATTTATAGGTTATGCAAAAACGTGCATGTAGTGAAGAATTTAGCGGTGATCTTTAGAGCTTCGTCATTGTTTTTATTCTCGTTGCTTTAGTTAATTAAAGAGAGATTTGTAGGTTAAGCAAAAATAGGAAATGTGGTGGATGACATAATCACTCTCAAAATGATGAATGGTGGGGGAAGGGAGCTTCTAAACGTGTCCTAAACGGGGCTCTGCCCCATTATTTTTGTATTAAATATCAAAAAGAATAGGAGAAATTATTCGACTCGTATTTTATAATGGTTTTAATTTAAAATATTGGTGTGTGTGCAAAAAAAAACATGTTAAGACAGGTTACTCGTTATTTTGTTCATGATTGCACCACCCAAATAATTTATACAACTACACTGAACTCGTACCCGGATCTAAAATTTAACCTTAAAATGTATGCAAATCATGTCGTTATTTAAAACGTGGTGAAGAATTTGGATAGTGATGTAATCATTCTCAAATGCGGAATGGTATTCCATAAGGCGTTCTGAACGGAGGTTTTGCACGCATTAGGTGATTGAATACTTCGGAGATTTTTAGGTTAAGCAAAAACGTGCACGTGCTGAAGAATCCCCCGAGATTTTTAAAAAATATTTTGTATTAAATAAATAATTTTAAAAAGAAACACACAAAATTTGAATGTTTTATTTATATTAGTTTCACTTACCAGCTTATTTTAATTACATGGTAATGAGTTTATATATTTTCATACAGTTTGATTGATTCACTGCCGAAACAAAACATTTTTTACACAGCTGGCAATACTGGGTGTCGTTTTTTTCAATACAATATCAGTAACTATTTACAATACAGCTGAATACTGAAATGTAAAGTAACTTTCACACATTTACCTACGTGTACTTAAATTTAATTGAATTCTAAAAAATATATGCATATCTATGGCAGGCAACCTAGCATACACCAATTATATATTCTTAGTCTAAAATTTTATTGTTAGGTGAATAACCAGCAATTTATTATGTAATATTTATTGCTACAAGCATGGTAATAATAATTTGCAATGTGCAAAATACCTCTTTTTGTTGTTAAAAAACCGATTTAATTAAACACCATAAAAAGATTGTGAATTATTTATTCTAGTTAAATTTAACAGTGCTAGAGGCACTAATTATTATTAGTACTAGATATGGGTATAACAAAATGTGTATTCCAGATGATAGTATGTTCAAAGGATATTATTATTTAAAAAGACTCTGTAAACATGATTAGTGAAATTATTAAAGTTAAGGAATGTAAAGCAAAAATTTGTCCATAAAAGCAAATATGTTATCTAAAAGATATGCATAACTTACGGATCTAAACGTTTCAACATCTCGCAAACTGAGATAAATATTACTTATTTCTTTGCAAAAAACGTTCATATAACGCCCTTTAACAACCGCGTTTAGTAAAGTGCATGGTAGTTAATGACCTCGGCGATTGTGCTATTTATAGTATAATTATAACAACATATCCCCATATGTAAATTATATGGTTCTGGTTTATACCTAAAAACAACTATTTTGCATTATATTTTGTTGATCCTAGCAGAATAAATTACAAGTATAGCTACATTGTCAATACATTTTTATTTACAAACTCGTTTTAATTATTGTAGAATTTAGTGCTTATAAATAACCTACTTTAATTCAATAAGTTATTCTTAAATTAATAATTATTGTCATAAGAAATATATACACATATGGTAAATAATTGCAAGAATGTCTATAATATATCTGAGTTTTAATTCTGTTAAATGGAACATATGGCAACTGTGTAACTTCAAAACATTTTAGCATAATTGTCAATTACCAAAATTCACAATTTTCATCTTATATCAACAAATGTTATTAAATTGATGCTAAACAATAAAAATAATACCGTTATATTTCAAATCATTTTAATAGAATTACGCAATGTTAAGTCGTTATTAAAAATTAATTTAAACAGAGTTTTTATTGTTATCGCCGTCTGTTGAAGAATTGTAGCAGAATCTGAACTATATCGCTTTTACAAAGCATGTATTCAAGATCACATTTAGTTAGTTTCAAAAAACTTTTCATCATTGTATACGACTTGTTTTAACTTGCAGTAGGTATCAATGACCGAATCAACATTACCACCCGAATATGGTTGACAACTTTAAATTTTATTTACCCTATTACTTTCAAGGTATTAAACATTGGTATATATATATATATATATATATATATATATATATATATATATATAGATTTAGCGACATCAGGCAACCTTTTTCTTAATCTTCGTTGGGAATTAAACCACTCATAGTTTTTAAAATCATCTTTCTTTACGTTTCGATCCATGACCTAGGATCGTTTTGTTAAAATTGTCAAAACCACAACAATCATACAGGGAGTATTTATCAGGCAACATATTTTGCATGGCTATGACAGCTTTTGCTCTTTTGATTAATTTGCAATTTACCGGGCATGCATCCTTCGTTAAAAGTGAAGGATATTCCCATAGATAATTTGAATAACAATCTATCACCACCAACACACCTCTAATTGAATTTTCCTTAAATATATTGCTCAAATTCAACAGAGTCGCCTTGCTAGAGATCATCTCGAGGTTGTTGATTTGTTAATGCTGTTACAAAAACTAGTGGGGGGTTTATCAGACGAATAACTAGGTGATGCTCATTATCACAACACTTTAGCATTACCTATTTTGATGAATGTGCCATAAAAGCTAGGTACTTGGATAGATCTCTCAGTGAGTGGAACAACAACGATAGTGACGATAGTGGTGCGAAGTTTTCAAGTTAACATGGACAATGTACTGTACGATTTGTTCGAGAGTGAACAACGCATTTTACACCAACATCTGAAACATGCCATAGTATTGAATGATGTAGACAAAATCAAACGTATACTGTTCAGAGTAGGTGTTCATGTTCCCTTTAAAGTCTTCAAATGGCTAACGCTGACCAATGATACATCCATTGATGTAATGGACATGCTGTTTAATCAACAGAGTAGGTGCGATCAATTTGTATCAAACTTCATTGATGCTTGCAACGGCAAAACAGAGTTAAAATGTCATCAGGTGCGCGGTGTACCAGACGCAATAGAGAGTAATTATAGTTTGAGCGATGTATATTTTCTTGAAGAATTACTAACCAACCGAGCTGTATTGAGTACGAAGGCATATCCTATCATGAATATAAAATGCAACTATAAATCACTGGTCACAGCGATTGACGATATGATTGTAGATGTTGTATATTTCGCACAACCTATGGTATTAAAAAAGTATTGAAGTTAATTTTAAAGTATAAGGTAAATTATAAGTACCAACCTAATGTAGTTGGCCCTCATAGAACAACATATAACTGGCTCCTCAAGAATTTGGCAATGGAGGGCTCAAAAGAGCAACCAGGATGGACGTGTGGTCCGGATTCGGGAAAATGGTCATCAAATAGTCTAGATGATTATAAAAAAGTGTATATGCTATTAAAGTTATTGTTTTAGTTTAATACTATTTTTTGTATGTAATCATGTCATCTTGGTAGTCCTACCTAATGCGCTATAGATAGCACTTATTAGATATAATGGAGGATGCTATTGTACGTGTCGCATACCTTTTACAATAAATATATATACCTCGAGTGTTGGTCAAGTACGGGGAGAAATTGTTAGCTGAGAAAGTAATGTGTTTTACCTGCTTGTTATTTACACATATTCACGGACATCGAAATACTCAAGTTCAACCAAAACAGCGAAAATCAACCTACATCAACGTTTTGCGCTTCGGGCATGAGGAATTATAAACAACTTTCTTGACGTAGAACTAGTGTAGTAATTAGTAGTACATAGATGTAATTTGTGTGTGTGTGTGTGTGTGTGTGTCGCTATAATAAAGCATATAACAGTAAAAAATTTTTATTGATGAATGACATATGATGGTAAACAAACACGTAACAGCAGATCTACAAAATATGATTTTTGGATATCCAACTATTATGGCTAGAATCTAAATTTAACCATTTCACATATACTTGATTTTTAACTCTCTTCAATACTTTTTCCACAAAATATACATCCGGATAGTGTGTTCGTTGAAGTTCTTCTGCATAGAAGCCGCCTAATATTGGTTGTCCTCGACTATTGCGCAATAGGTACGTTAAAGGATTAGTCAAATGCACTTTGTACACCGTAAAAATTTCGTTAGACCAATTTGGTGTGTATCCCTTGATAAATTGACCTCTATGTTTACTAATGCGAACATGATCCCCAACAGAAAATTTTTTACTCCTTAAGTTAACTGTTTTGATCGAACTGTATACTGTATTGAAGAGTTTGCGTTCATTGCGTTTTGACACATCTACAGGTCGCATGCCGATTGTTCTATGTTTGGTGTTGTTATATGCAGTCACGAGTGAGGATAGTATATTCAGCCATCGATACGAACCATTTAAACTAAATTGTTTCCACATTTTTGACTTTAAGGTACGATTAACGCGTTCTACTACGCAAGCTTTTTTATTGCTGTACACACTATAATGTGTAATCTCATATTTTTCCATTAAAGCCTTAATGTTGAATTATAAAATTCTTTTCCCAAATCCGTTTGAATGTACCGTGGAATACGATGGTCTTTGTTGAAAATTGATTGAAAAGCGTTTGAAACAGCCTTACCCGTCTTGCGCTTAACCGGTACGGCCCATAAGTATTTAGAAAATACATCGATAACAACTAGAATGTATCTAAATCCTTTATTCATCTTTGCATATGGGATCATTTCCACCAAAACGGGTTGAAACAGCTCGTTAAATCCTTTTGTGATTACATGTCTTCTAGGAAAGTTAATGCGAGCGGCCTTATGTAACTCGTGGACGATTTGCTCCTTTACAGACATATTGCTAATATGTGTGTGTGTGTGTATGGTTGACGGCTATATGCGTGCGTTTTTAAGTTTCTCTTGCAACTGTTGAATATCTGCTTGAATTCGTGCAATGTCTATTCTAAATTGTGCTTTCACTTGTTGAATAGCAGTGTCTAATGTCTTATATATGCTATTCATAGAATCATCTATCCGTTTGGTTACGATTTGTGCAACATTAGCGTTCACAGTGGCTGGAACAAGGTTACGCATCATCTCTTCAAAATGGTTAAAGTCTGATCTTGTAACATACTCGCTCGAGAATTGTGTTATAATACTGTTTGTTGTCTCCTTCACAAGCGTGTCTATATACTGCTGAATAGTGGAACACTTCCAAGAGTTGGTTCGCCCTCTTGCTGGTGTAGCGTTGCTAACCGCGATTCTAAGTACGCTTTCGTAACTGCATCATCATCTTCTTGTGGTGTGGCGACGCGCGCTAATCTCATGTTGTCAAAATCGTAGTAATCATCATAAGAACAATATGAAGCACAGTCAGACGCATGTCCAAACTTGTCGATAACCATCGTGATAATGAATAACAAGTCGCACAATCTACGCTATTATACGCAATTCGCGTAATTCTTCCGTAATCGATGTAATTTCGTTTGTGTGACCGGTGTTACTGCATCTTGCGAGGCGACCAGAAGCTTGAGCCGTTCGCACAGTTCGTTGGGATCATCAAAGTATACATACTCTAGTGGCTTCTGGTTATAATCCATGAGTAGACCACGACCACTCGGGTTTATAGTTTGCTGTCGTAAGCTATACATTGCATTACTTCTTTTTTTAATGTCCGCATAATCGTTAATTTCTTTAAGTGAGAATTTACCCAAAGGATTGAGAAGGAACAGTTGCTCGTACAACCCTTTGCTACCGTTGTAGCAAAATCGTTCTACACACACCTCTTCACCAATCCCGAAGATAATGTCCGAATCACCAATCATTAATTTTCCTGTCTCCGGATTAAAACGTACTTTATCCCTGCGCAAGTGCTCCGTGTCATTGTTATAAATACCAGTAAAGTTGGAAAACAGATTATCGACATATTATCTTACCGATGGTAAGAATCGTTGTAAGTAGGCCTGATGTTCTTCGCTGTTTAGGTACCGTTCGTACTCTGTATGGGTCTCTGGAGTGTTGCCGCTACTCTCCGATTCTTCGAAGGTGGACCCCACAGACTGGACTGGGCTATGAGGATTGTGTTCCCATGCCTCATCTATTGGTGGTGCGGCGATTGGTGTGGAACTGCGCACCTGATCGAGAAATTTAGGGCGTCTTTTAGGAGTAGATTGTACGTCATGTTGTTGTGGTAACCAGTGCTGGCTTTCGATCTTGGACTCCTGTTTAATATCTTTCAGCAGACCAGTCTGAAGTGTTTGTAAACGTTTTGTAATAGGTGCATAGACTTTACTTAATGCAATCTTCTTTTCAACCACACCTGCTTTTAGCGCTCGTAATTTCCTCTTGACTGCATTTCGTACTTTTATGAGTTCTTGTTTGGTTTTCACGTCGTCTGCCATCGTCTAGAAACGGGTAGGAAGTGATATGCTATTTATGTGCTTTATAAGTATATATAGGTGTCAAAACCTTTTCGGTAGCGACCGTTCTGCAAATCGCCATCTTTATTGATCACCAGGAACCCATACCGATCTCGCCAGCATACGCCGCACAATTCTTTAAACCGGTTAAACGACATATCCGTGTTTACATGGTCAGCGTATACGTGTTTTAAATTGAGTTCGTCTTGCTTGAATAGCACTAGGACATTAGCATTGTCTCTAATCAATTGTTTAGGTATTTTGGAATAGGTCTGACATAGGTAAAAACAATCAATGGCCTTATGTCGACCTAAAGAAAAATATTCTCGCATTACATTTTGTTTATCGCACGACACGTCATCGAAAATAAATATCGAATTAGGTTTTGCATCCGCTGGAGTAACAATTGCATCCCATTTGTTAAACGCAAGATATCCTATTTCTTTTATTGGTTGTAATAACCTCTCTAGGTACTGATACTTTGGTTAATACAAGGATTTTGAGTAGAGATAAACGTTTTCAAAGCGTACACCATTCGGATGTTTCAAGAGACCGATGACTACATTAGTTTTACCACAATTGGATGGACCTGTAATGATACACCGTATTGTTGATGGTAATAGTAGTCCATGCTTTTGCACGTTAGTGTTGTTGCTGCAGTTGTGGTCCGTAATTGGCAACGCCAATTGTTGCTTTACCAGACGCATTCTATCCATATACTAAAACGTAATTGCAGTATGGTAAGCATTTAAGCGAGTAATTCTACACGCATGACCAGTCTCCTTTAAACCTTTCGACTGACAAGATTAATGAAATCCTATCGTGGCTACGGGTTACTCAATAGTGCTATCAATCGTTTACCGGTAGAATTACATTTACCAGTCTATCGCTTCTATGGACCGGGTACTAAGCTTCAGAAACGCCTCGAGCGTGGTGATATAGGTCGTAATCCCTTAGACGAAGTCTGCAAACTACACGACATCGCCTACGATCTTTCTACAGACTTAACAACTCGACACCAAGCTGATCGACGTCTTGCCGAAACAGCACAAAAACGTCGTACTGCACCCGACGCTTCGTTAGGTGAAAAACTTGCTGCGTTTGCTGTTGGTTCTGCAATGAATGCCAAAGTTAAATTTGGTATGGGTTGTCGCAAGAAAACGATAAGGTGTAAAGGAAAACGACGTGGTCAGCGTCTACGTACAGGAAGTGGTATACCATTCAAGCGTTTAATTTGCACCATTTGGGAACGCATTAAAAACGTTCGTCCGACCGATCTTATTAAAACTGCTAAACTTGCAGTGGCACCGATTAAAGATATAACAGATGAAATTCGTGGCATCCCAAGTGTAATCCCTGTACCCAAAACTGGTGGTTTCCTACCTTTGATACCTATTTTTGCAGCCCTTTCCGCAATTGGAGCGTGTCGGGTGGAGCAGCTGGGATTGCAAAAGCTATCACGATGCTAAACTTGGACAACAACAATTAGATGAAGCGAAACGACATAATATGGCACAAGAGGCAGTGACACTTGGAAAGGGTCTCTATTTGAAACCTTATCGCCGTGGACATGGACTGTACCTAAAGCCTTTTCTTACACACGGGCAAGGTTTGCGTAAACAAAGACAACGAAAAAAAAAACTCAACGCATTCGTTAAACCTACCTATGCGAGCGTTGACCAATGTTGACTTGAACAAATACATAAAACGTTTACCAATATCCCACTTTCATGGAATATTCATGCGCAATTCACTTCCAAACACAATTCGTTGGCGATAATGTGGTATTCTTAATCATGATACTACACGTGGTGTGGGAACTCATTGGACCGCGTACAAAAAAGATGGTTCAAGAGCAGTCTATTATGATAGCATTGGTAATCTACGACCTCCGAGGGAACTTGTCAAATACTTAACCTCATCAGGACCATGCACTCTCTATTATAATTATGAACAATTTCAACCGCTTAACACTGTTACCTGTGGACACTTCGTATTGAAATTTTTACTGCAAAATAGTCCTCCGTTAAGTTTCTAACAACGTTATATATTATTTGATTTTAGTGTATTTTTAACTGTTTTGTATAAAAGTGTTTAATTAAAACCATATATTGCAAGTGTTTCAGGAATTTGCGTTTTATTACCCCAACCCAACTACGAATACGACTAGTTGTTAGTTTATCGTCAACCACCGAACATGTACACATTTACTTTAACTGGAACTGAATCTACGCTCACCGCAATCATCAACCCACCAATTGTTCTCGATGATGACCATGAATACGTTATTGGTCTTACAAACTTTGATACATATTTTTCAATTCCCAATGTAACGAAAGTGAACAATAAATTTTACATTGATGACATCGTGCTTACTTTACCAAAAGGAACTTATGAAGTGGCAGATATTAATAAGTTCGTACGACGTAATCTGAACGATCCCCGTGAACGCACTTCATCCAAACGTTATCTTATTGATATTCGAGCCAATAATAACAGTTTACATACAGAAATCAAAGCATCAGGTATAGTGGATTTTACACAACCAAATTCACTTGCTTCGTTGCTGGGTTTTGAGAAACGTAAACTACCAGCTCTCACTACTGCTATTTCGGACCATCTGGCACAAGACTTTCCAATCAATTCAATATGTATTAAATGTAATCTTGTGGTCGGATCGTATCGGAATAGCAAACCTGTACACATTTTGCATCAATTCTTTCCTGCAGTTGCTGCAGGGTACAAGATTATTGAAAACCCCGTGAACGTCACCTATATGCCACTTAATACACGAATCATCGATCGCATCATTGTTAAAATAGTTGATCAAAACAGTAATCTCATCACTTTTCGTCAGGAAACCATCACAATTAGACTTTATCTAAAGCGTCTTTAAACAATGGTTTTGCGCTATGAGCATAAACCACCAAAACCTATTAATATACGCATTCTCAGTACCTTTGCCAGTTACAAGACACCAGTGCACCGATTAACACCGGAAAACGTTAAATTTCTGCAAACATTAGGACTCAAAGTGCTACATAGCTAAAATGGATAGTAATATTTTAAATGTTACGCAACGTGCTATATTTGATACAACCATCGTCAATGCCGACAAACATATGCATACTCCATACTCCAATACCACGTATGAGAAGAACGATGTTATACGGATTCCAATAGAAAACGAAGATGTCTATACACTACCATGGGACAGCGTAATTTATATTGAGGGTACAATGAATAAGTCAGATGGTGGCGTTTCGCCTACCGCCGATTTTGTCAACAACGGAGTTTTATTTTTATTTGATGAAATTCGTTATGAACTTGATGGAAAGACTATTGACCGCGTTCGTAATCCAGGTATAACTACGACTATTAAAAATTTCCTATCCTACGATTATAGCGAAAGCCGTCGCTTTAGAAACGCCGGTTGGTCCCCCATCGATAAGCTTGATCTCGTTGATGCTAATGGTCATTTTAACGTATGCATTCCCTTGCGCATGGTTTTAGGATTTGCGGAGGACTACCGAAAAATTCTTTTGAATATCAAACAGGAGCTTATTTTTATTAGAAGTAGTGCTGACGATGCAGCTATATCGAATTCTGATACCAAAGAGTCAATCAAAATTACTATTACATATATATCATGGCGGATTCCACATATAACCGTTGCAGATGCAGAGCGCTTAAACCTCCTCAAACATATTCAACGCAATGCCACCATGGACATAAGCTTTCGCAGTTGGGAACTACACGAATATCCAGAATTACATACAACATACACGCATACGTGGGCCGTGAAGACGGCTTCTCAAGTGGAGAAACCACGTTTTGTTATTGTCTGCTTTCAAACCGATACATCGCGCAAAAAGGGGCGCAGTCAGTTCGACCACTGTAAGTTGACCAATATGAAATT
This sequence comes from Platerodrilus igneus, assembly GCA_036346225.1. Lineage (NCBI taxonomy): Eukaryota > Metazoa > Arthropoda > Insecta > Coleoptera > Lycidae > Platerodrilus > Platerodrilus igneus. The sequence goes on from JARFIW010001125.1 coordinate 1,404,754, forward strand.
ACATCTGGGTTCATCTATGTATCCTTACGATAATCTTAACATTGATTTCGATACCAATCGCTATTCTATACTATATGAGATGTATGCACAGTTTCAACAATTGTACTACGGGGGTATCAGCGAGCCGATATTAACACCCAATGAATTTCAAACGCACGCTCCACTTGTAGTCATCAATTGTTCCCATCAAAACGAAATAGTGAAAGTGGGAGCGGTTGACGTACGATTAGAATTTCAAATGAAAGAAGCGCTTAAAGCTCACACTACAGCGTACTGCCTCATTCTACACGATCGTTTGGTCCGCTACAATCCTGCAACCAATATTGTGAGTGAAGTCTAAAATTAATAGTCCATTAGTTGTCGACGTTCAAAGGTTTAAAATTGCACATAATAACTTTGTGTTTAAAGAAATGGCTGTTTTACAACTATCCCTATCGAATGGAGTTGCAATAACATATGTGCTGAAACCACCATATTCTTGGAACTGTCTATCAGCTCGCTTCAAATACCAAAAGGTATGGTTAAGCAGAAACTTGCACGGTATATCTTGAGATGATGGCAATTTACAATGAATTTCCACACCTAAATGCTATTAACCTAGAAGATTTAGGGTGTACTCCTCTACATAAATTAAAGTATTACACCAATTCACACAAGTGTTTCTAGCATACCACACGACATTCGTCATTCAATTGCGCAACCACAGATGTAATTGTACTCAAAAACTGGTTTGTACATATAACCAATTATTTATTTTTAATAAAGAATAATGTTTACATGAAGTAGTGTTTTTATTTGTATATTTTATACCTACATACATACATATTCCTTGAGACTAGTAAGATGTGTTTCAAAAAATGTCTTGAAATAAGTTTAATTGTAAAACTTACTAACGAATCTGTAAGTATCATATTGAAAAATTCCTCTTAACGGATATGTATTTTGCATTTTTTATGCAAACTTTATGTTACAATAATACAATTAAAAAATTATATTCTACTACCGAGGTATTAAATTTTAAAGTATGTTATAGTTGTGTAAACATAAAAGGCATTGCATAGGTTTTTATCATCAAAGTAGTAAGTACATTTTTATTTAATCCCACCTGTAAAATGATTAATTTCTTAAACCTAAGTTTCATAAAATTTATTCTCCAAAGATCAACCAACTATAAACCAGAACTATTAAATTTACATAAATTTCGGTGTTATTTTAATTTAAACTATGCTCATAAAAAGTCGTTTATATATACAGGGTGTCCACATTTTAATTGCACACTATAGGAATATCCTGAACTATAAGAGATACAGTGGTGGTTAAATTAGACAAAAGTTACCTACCGATGAAGGTATTTTATAGCTGATCTTGAACTACAAATGTTATCCATAGATTGCTAGATATTGGCTAAAATACAAATTTTGCGATTTTCAACTTTTCTTAATAACTTGGTTGTTATTATAGTTAGAAGTATGAAGTTTGGTATGGTAATATAAGACATAATTTTGCATTTAATGACCATTTACAAAATGTTCTAGATCTATTGCATTTTTTGTCGCGATAGTCAACTTTTTTTTTTGTTATGGCCGCTATATTGGATTTTTACATCAACATATAGAAAAAAAATTTACAATTTCAACAATGTAAAACACATCATTAATTTTTTAAAATAACATTATTAAGACACAAAACAGTTTTTGTAAAGGTCTAACCTATAAATAATAATGGAAAGTTAACTACCACAACTTGAAGTTACAGTAAATGTTCATAATGTTTACCATGCTGTTCCAGACACAAGCGAACCCTTTTACTCATCTGCGCAATAGCATTTGATATGGAATCTTGATTAACCGATTCTAATGCACTTCTTATTTTTTGCTGCAAGTGTTGGACACTATTAGACGGAGTATCATAAACTTTATTTTTTACATCTCCCCATAGAAAAAAATCCAGCGGGTTCATATCAGGCGAACGAGGTGGCCACGAAATAGCACCATTCTTTCCAATCCAACTTTGAGGAAATCGCTCATTTAAATACTGCGTTACTAACCTGAAATTATGAGGTGGTGCGCCATCATGTTGAAACCAGCGTAAGTTTCTAATTGCTTCTAACGGTAGTTCATCTAAAAATTCTTCAAGAGCATTAATTAAAAAATCTAAATATTTCTCTCCGTCTAAATTCCTTGTATGAAATAAGGGCCTATTATTCGGCCATCGAAGATTCCACACCAAACATTCACAGAAAAACGAACTTGATTCTTTACTTCCAGCAACAAATGTGGATTTTCTGTAGAATAGTAGTGCTTATTTCTACGATTAAACTTTCCACAATTTGAAAATGTAGATTCGTCGGTTCACAGAATTTTATTCGCAAACTGTGGATCATTGTCTAATTGAGTAATAAACCACTCACAAAATGCTAATCTTCTTTCCGAATCTCCTATATGGAGTTTTTGTACTGGCAAGTATTTGTAGTCCTGGTATTTATGTCTCTTAATAATATTATTTACTGTACTTTTGGAGACATTGCAGTCACGTGCAAAAGATCTGCACGATCCAGTAGGGTTAACATGTAAATGTGCTAATACATTACGGTCGGCATTCGCTTCTACCTTTTTAAGATATTTACCTCTCGATTTGTTAATAGAGCCGCTGTCGGACATGTTTTTACATATTCTATAAAACAATGTACGATTTGGTTGGCATCGTTCAGGGTACAGAATATGATACTTGCGGGCAGCTTCTGTAGAATTTCTGCAGCTTTTGATATACAAGTCGTACATGTCTTTCTTTTCGTTTATCGAGTACCGCACCATATTTTAACCAAATTTTAATTTAAAACTATTAATAACAAAACTGATTATTGCAAACAATGGAACAGTTTAGAATTACTTGTATTTGACAGCAACACACTGGATCTTTTTTACAAAAACCGTTTTTGTGTCTTAAAATTGTTATTTTAAAAAATTAATGATAAGTATTTTACAGTGTTGAAATTATAATATTTTTTTCTATACGCCAATGTAAAAATCCAATATGGCGGCCATAACAAAAACAAAAGTTGACTATCGCGACAAAAAATGTAATAGATCTAGAACATTTTGTAAATCGTCATTAAATGCAAAATTATGTCTTATGTTACCATACCAAATTTCATACTTCTAACTATAATAACAACCAAGTTATTAAGAAAAATTGAAAATTGCAAAATTTGTATTTTAGCCAATATCTAGCAAATATTTGTAGTTCAAGATCAACTATAAAATACCCTCATAAGTAGGTAATTTTTGTCTAGTTTAACCACCACTGTATCACTTACAGTTCAGGATATTACTATAGTGTGCAATTAAAATATGGACACCCTGTATAGCACCAACATTGTTACTACCTATGAATATCAAATCTTTAAAGGAATTTACAGTCATGATTAATTAATAAGTGGTCTTTTCATTTGTACACATTTTGTATATGTTGTTTTAGTTCCATTGACGACCTATTATTAGTAATCTGTTTATTATTTTATTGACGATATAAATTTTAAGATTGGAAGGAAAGATAAGAAATCTTCCTCTGACATTTATATGCACTCCGCATAGTTGTTTAAGGTAGCAAATATAAATAAGCTGTTTAATGTGTTGTAGAAGAATTTTTACCATTGTATTATCGGTATGTATAAACGACATAAATAAGCGACATAAATCACGAGGAACAAAAAGCAATACAAAAATTATGTTACGAGTACCGCGACATATTCCATTGCGAAAGAATACCCCTAACATTTACAAGCACAGTTAAACACAACATTGAGCTAACGGATAACAAAGCCATATTCACCAAAGCATACAGATTACCCCAGGCAAGTCAGGAAGAAGCTGACAGACAAGTAGCCGATCTATTAGATCAAGATATTATACAACACTCCAATTCACCATGGAGCAGCCCCGTACTAATAGTACCAAAGAAAGTAGACGCATCAGGAAAACGAAAATACCGAATGGTAATAGATTACCGCAAACTAAACGAAAAAACGGTAGACGATAAATACCCGTTACCGAACATAACAGAAATATTAGATAAGTTAGGCAAGTGCCAATATTTTTCGACGCTAGACTTAGCATCAGGATACCATCAAGTAGAAATGGAAGAAGGAGATACACAGAAAACAGCCTTTAGCACACCTAGAGGACACTATGAGTATAAACGGATGCCATTTGGACTGAAGAACGCACCCGCAACTTTCCAACGAGTAATGGATAACATACTACGAGGGATACACAACGAAAAATGCTTTGTGTACCTAGACGATATAATAGTGTATTCAACATCATTAGTGGAGCACATTGAAAGATTAAGAGAAGTGTTCCAAAGATTAAGAACCGCAAAATTTAAAGTACAACTAGATAAGAGCGAATTTCTACAGAAAGAAGTAGTCTTTTTAGAACACATAATAACACCCTAAGGAGTGATGCCGAACCCCGACAAAACAAACGCTGTATTAAATTACCCTATACCCAAAACAAATAAAGAGATTAAAGGTTTTTTAGGCCTTAGCGGATATTACCGAAAATTCATAAAAGGTTATGCTCAAATAACAAAGCCCCTAACCAATTGTTTAAAAAAGGGAAACAAAATTGTACATACCCAGAATTCATAAAAGCAGTAGATAAAATCAAAAGCATTTTAACAAATCACCCCGTATTAGAATACCCAGACTTTTCGAAACCATTCATATTAACAACGGACGCATCAAATGTAGCCTTAGGCGCAGTATTAAGTCAAGGAACAGTAGGTAACGATAAACCCATCAGTTACGCATCAAGAATCCTCAACGAAACAGAGCAACGATACAGTACGATAGAGAAAGAATTGTTAGCCATAATTTGGGCAACAAAGTATTTTAGACCGTACCTATACGAACGGAAATTCTATAGATATATATATATATATATATATATATATATACATATACCGATCATAGACCATTAGTTTGGCTATGCAAACCCAAAGAACCTAACTCGAAATTACAAAGATGGAGAATTAGACTAGAAGAATATGACTACGAGATCATATACAAAAAGGGAATTTACAACAATAATGCAGACGCTTTAAGTAGAATCCAACTTAACGCACTTGAGACAGAATCATTAGCAGGAAACGTAGACGAAACCGAAATCAGAGAAGACCCAGAAGAAATGGAAACCATACATTCGACACAAAATGACGAACCGGAAACCGCAATAAAAATTTTAAACGAAGCTATAGACATGAAGCCCAATCAATTTATAATCACGGAAGTTTTAAACAACCCCAACGCTGTAAGATACACGAAAGTGGATAATAAGAAAATTTACCAAATTCAAATAACTAAAGACGACAACGAGTCACAAATAATTAAAATTCTAAAGGAATACACCCCCGAGAAAAAACGATTTTACTTTTATTTTAACACGAAAAACTTATATAAACGATTTTCAGAAATATATGTAAAACTATTTAACAATTCTGGCCCCGAACTTATAAGATGCACAAGAAAACTAATAACATTAGACGACCCTGACGAAATAAACGATGTAATAAGAAACCAACACGAAGGAAAGACCAACCATCGAGGAATAAACGAGACCCTAAAACAAATTATGAGACGTTACTATTTCAAGGACATGAAAGAATTAACTACAGACTTTATCAACCGGTGTGAATTATGTGATAAAGCCAAATATGACAGAAAACCCCCAAAGATACCCTTAATGTTAACTAAAACCCTAGACAAACCTTTACAAAAATTACATGCAGATATTCTAGTAGTAGAAGCACAAAGTTACCTAACAATCGTGAACGCATTTACGAAAATAGGACAAGCAATACCAATCACTTCTAAAAATAGTATAGACGTAACTCAAGAATTTCTACACTATTTTACATTTTACGGAACACCCGAGACAATAACGTTAGACAACGGAAGCGAATTTAAAAACGAAACAATTCAAAACACTTTGGAATTACACAAAATAAAAATTCAATTTATAACGAAGAACCACCCTGAATTTAATGGACTAATCGAAAGACTACATTCAACCCTACTAAAACAGATCAGATTATTAAGATTAAATTACAAAAAAGAACACATAACTAACTTAATGTCATACGCATTAATCGCGTATAATAACACGATTTATTAAACGACAAATTTTACACCCTTAGAACTAACCTTAGGACACTCAGATTCACCCAACCCTTACGATATACATTATAACAAAGAAATCTATTAGCAATATGCTAAAGATCACAAAGAGAAGCTAAAAATAACCTATGACAAAGTAAAGGACAAATTAGATAACGATAAAGAACGCATTACCGTGACCCGTAATAAAAACTCAGACATAAACAAATTTTCCATAGGACAAACCGTATTTGAGAAAAATTACCAAAGCAAAAGACACAAAACGACACCGAGAAATTTAGGACCCTTTAAAATCAAACGAATATCCGACAAAAACGTAGCCGCAATAGACGACGGCAAGATAACAAAATATGTTCACCTCAAAAATTTAAGACACCCTGTACTTTCAGATGGACAATCGTCACCCTTACCGTCAACCTCCACCCAGGTAGAACGGATACAGAAATTGTAATTGAAGACATAAATAATAACTCCGGTATACTACCAATAAAATTAGGCAGTATGCAGAACACTATAGATTATTGGACCTTTGCACAAAAATTCGATTTAACCATAACAAGAATTTCAAATAATCAAAAATAATTATTTTCGTCTAAAACAGTCAATGGACACAACAAAATTCGGAAAAGAACACGCAATATAAATGATGAACTACGACACTATAACAGAAAGTATTTTGAAAAATATAGAAGACAAGTTTAATCGACTAATACCCACAAAACAAATGACGAGAAGAAAAAGAGCACTAATCAACGGATTAGGAAACATAATCAAAGCAATTACCGGCAATTTAGATAATCAAGACGCGAAACGCTATGACAACGCGATACAACAATTAATAGAAAATCAGAACGACATTAAAACTATAATTAGTAATCAAATATCGTTAACTCAATCAACGATCATCAAATTTAATGAAACCCTAAGAAAATTAGTTAGAAATCAAGATAGTATAGCCAATCGAATAGAAACCTTAGAAAATAACATGCGAACTACCATGTTAAGCATGCGAGATTTAATCCGATTCAATACGATATATAACCAGATAATATCAACCCTAACTTTAATTCAACAAATCCTAGCCACATTAGAAAACGCAGTAACCTTTGCAAAATTAAATACCCTACATTCAAGTATCATAGAACCAATAGATTTATTAAAAGAATTATTGAGAATAAAATCTTTTATAACTAATAGTAAATTACCTTTCGATGTAATAGAATCACACATTTTAATATTTGAAAAAATAGCCATAGTTAAAGGCTATGTAAAAAATAACGATATAACATTTTTAATAGAAATACCGATAGTAGAGATTAACAGTTACAATTATTATCACTTATTTGCTTTTGCAATGAAAATGACTAGCACATACCAAGTTATTATTCCATAAACCAAATTCCTATCCTTAAATGAACAAAGATATGGTTATACGAACGAAAAATGTAATGAAGTCACACCCAATCAATACTTAAGCCAATCATTGACAACAACAACAATTCAAGAAGACAGCCCTTGCGAAGTACAACTACTCAAATTTACCAATCATTATGAAAATTGTGAAGCCAAACCTGTACAAATCACAAACATGAAAATTCATAAAGTAACGGAGAATAAATGGATAGCCATTTTTCCCACCGAAGTAATCGCAACAATGTATTGCAATTAAGATGAAAGTAATTTAGCATTAACCGGAAGTAAATTAATCACTCTTAAGGAAAATTGTTATTTAAAATTAAAAAACGAAATAATTAGAGTTTACCAAGATCCCGTACCAAGCAAGAAATTAGCAAATCTACCCGATCTGCAAATCAAGATTACCCAAGAAGAAGATGAAGAAACACTTTAAAAACCAATGCAATTGGAACACCTGGAATTAGACAACCTAAACCACGCCATAAAACTCATGGAAGATTATAAGGAACACCTGAACGAGATCAAGACGCCCAAAGTGCACTACGATAACATTAGTGTATGGAGAATTATATTAATTTTATTGACTATTTTATTGATCATTTATGTAACGTGCAAAATATGCATTAGATATAAGAATAATAAAGAAAACAGTTTTAGATTTGAGAAACCCAAAGAAACAAATGTACCCCTAGAAAATATGAATTTTAAATGAGATTAAACGAATTTAATTAAAAATCAAGAAAAGGTAAAAACCCTTAATTTTTAATGTACGTTGGAAGGAGTTATGAGATCCCCCATTTGTTATACATATGAAACTAATAAAGTTATTAGGATATATTAGGAAATATTAGGAAAATGCAACAATGTAATTAAAAGACAAATTGTTACAATTTATTATGATTATTTCAGTTTCTCACGAATGGAAACGCTACAAAGTAGCACAAGGATAAGTGACACTGCAGATGTCAGGTCACAGACGATCGTAGGAAGTCACGTACCGAGATTACGCAGAATAAGCCTGCAACATTGTAATTATGAATAGCTTTTAAGATAGCAACTAAGTATTATGAATAGAGTCAAGGGTAAGCGGACATTAGGTCCGCAAGTTCCCACAGAATTGTAAAGAGGTAGGGAGATTATAAAAAGGCCGGGAGCTCCACTCCCAGGCAGTTCATCAACGTTCAGCTTTCACATTGCAGTCCGTCGGTAACTCACTTGTACAATTAATTAATAAATTGAGACTTAGAGTAATAAATCAAGATTGTCTAAATTCAATATTTAATTTCTGTACAACCTTAAATAAATGTGTTAAGAATCAAAGAAGTCTTTTTAAAAAGGACCGCTCGAAGCCACGAATCTTAACTCGCAAAGCATGAAAAATTTTAAAGAGATTTTCATCCCATGTAGTGTGGTCTGAATCAATATAGGAAGAGATAGCAGTAATTAAGACTCTATTTACTCTTTCGGTAAGGTTTACTTGGGGATGGTATTTTGCGTTAAACCAGATTTTTTGTACTTTGAAGCTCTTAACGAAATTCTGAAAATCTTTTGAGATAAATTGCGCGCCCATTGTCACAAAGAATAATCTGAGGAACACCGAAGATAATAAATACATTTTGTTCTAGGAATTTAATTATAACGGCAGATGTAGCTTTACGTAACGGTTGCACCATAACAAGTTTAGAAAACCAAAATTTATTAAGTGCCTCGTTCGGTTCTGTGCGCATATCCATTAACAATCTCGATCTTACAATTAAAAGCGTGTCATCCGCAAACCCAACGATTCAGCATCCTGCGGGCAACTTGACCCTAAAGATACTCTCATACAACAACTTCCAAAATGTCGGACCAGCAGGTGACCCCTGCGGGCATCCCCTTTCCACCTCACGCGACAGAACTTTACCCGGAATTTCAACCTGTGCCAATTGCCCGAGGAATAACTCTTGACCAAAGACATCAAGTTTCGCGGACAACCCTACGATCTAACTCGCAAATGATTAATGGCCACCAGGCAGCATCAAATGCTCCTAAAATGTCCAAAGCAACAACGTCACAGTACCCTTTAGCATCTCTCGCTTGCTTAATTTCCCCGACAACAAACTCTAACGCGTCGATAGTGGACTTACCCTCCATGAAACCAAACTGTCGGTTATTAAAACCGCCGCTGTCTCGCACTAGGTGCTCAACACGCGTAGTCATAACTCAATCTAAAACTTTCCCCAGCACCGGTAGCAAGCTAATTAGACGATAGCTGCCCGGATCTGACGCATCCGCCTTTTTAGGTTTGGGTATAAATTTCACGTTCTGAATTTTCCAGCAACGCGGAAAAACGCCACTTTCTAAACAAAGATTAAACAACCCGACAAAGACCCACGGGGCTAACAGGCACGCCTCCAGAGCTGCGTCTAAAATGATTCCATCATGCCCCGGTGCCTTCTTAGGTTCATCCTCCTAAGAGCCCTGACGACCTCGTGAAATAGGACTGCCTTATCGGCACCTGTTCCTTGCGCCTCTGCAGCATCCCGACGTACTAAATCGTGCGACCCTTCATCCCCCTCGGGATTATCCGATGGGAAAAATTTCTTTAGTAAATATTCCGCCGTGGTTTTAAAACCTTCCGTGTATTCGCCATTTGTTTTCTTTCTATTACTGAGCGCGATTTTTTGTTGTTTTCCTCTAATTATGCGGTATGCAGTTCCCCAGGGTTCTTTCTCTGAGTTTCGCGTGCAGATTTCTTTAAATTTATTCGTTCGCGTTTCTTCTATTAATATTTTATATTCGCGGTAACTTTGATTATATTCTATTCTCCGTTGTTCTCTTATATCTCCTGAGGCGCGTTGATAGCGGCGCCTTAGGTTTCGCGTTTCTGCCCGCTTGGTGGTTAGTTCCCGGGTCCACCAGGGTACGCTGCCTTTAAATGTTCTCTTTTTCGGCATGGAATACGACGACGCGTCTACCACCGCGTCATATAATTTTTTCGCGAGTGTTTCTACTCCGTCTGCCTCTCGGCAGTTAAATAGCTCTTTTTCGAGCACTGGGATACTTTCGCCAAATTTTTGTTTAAATCGCTTCCAATTTTTTTTCATTACAGAACCGCGGAAATACAGTTAGCTGCTCGTTTGCAGTTGTTTTGATTTCAACGTCCCATGTTATTAATTTATGGTCAGAGAGCGTTTCCTCGTCCGACCTTAGTTTCCAATTACAAATCGTTTCTAACATTTCGTGCGAGACTGCAGTAATATCTATAAAACTGCTGCCTCTATGCCTCTCAAACGTAGGTAAATCATTAGTGTTCATCACACTAAGATCCCATTCCGTAAAAAGATCAGCAACCTGCGAGCCTCTATCGTCTTCGATAGGGCTGCCCCATAGTAGCGACTTGGCATTAAAATCTCCCTCCGATGATTAGATTTTTATTTCTGCCGATTTTACGAATAATATTATTTACTTGATTTATCAGTTGTTCGGTTTGGGGATTTTCCCGCCGGGAGATACGCGCTTATTACGTAGAACGCATTTCCTCTGATTTGATTTCGGCCGTCGTTACAAATTCGTTCGATAAATTATTTAATATAATTCCGGCGCACGTCCCATTATTTATTATTATCCCGCAACGCGGTCGTTCACTATTCGCGTTTAAAACAGTACCTCCCCTCCCAAAACCTGTTATTTTTAGGCTGTACAGGTGCGGTTCCTGTATAAGCCCGATGTCGATTTTATTTTCGTTTATTATTTTAACGAAATTATTTGTAGCCCTTTTTTTTGTACCTAAATTAATTTGCGCACATTTAATTAACGACCCCTTCTGAACATCATCTAATGGCCTAGGTCCATAGTCGATGTTCCTGGTGATGACTGCCTTCAAACGCTGCATCGTGGGGCACTGGTTGGACTTGGCGTCGTGACGAGTATCGACCCTGACTCTACCAGCCCTGTCGTTCGACCTCGCACAGACCACACAACAAGAAACTGCCCGCCTACAGTTCTTGAACTCATGCCCAATCTCGGCGCAGTTATCGCAAAACTGCATGCGCTCCTTGCACTCAGCTGACCTGTGGCCGAACTCGTAGCAACGGAACACTGGATCATTGAGAAATGATCCCGAGCCCAGACCCTACGCCAACCTAGACTGACCGAATCTGCCAAGAAACACCTTCTTGCCTCCGACGACACCTCGAACACAACGCTGACCAACGGATTCCTGGGTTCTCTGCCGCCAAACCTAAACTTCTCCCTAACCTCGTCCTCGAACCTAAGCCCCCTAAAGCGGGGGTTCTGAGCAAGCAACCTCTGCTGGAGCTCTTCCTTCTTCATCTCCTCTCTAACCCAGGGAGCACGATGCGAGGCCTTCTCTTCTCGATGGTCCTTGCAGTCAGACCCTGACAAGCCCCACCTACCGTCGACTACATCCTACGAGCGTCCTCTCGACCTGCACACTCGACGACAACGCCACCCCTGTGCGTCCGACGTGCTCCTACAACAAAACCATCCATGGCAGGATTTACCCTCTTCTTTAACGTTGCCATGACGTCTTCTTTGACCTCTGGATTGGCGTCGACACGGACCGCGACCGTCGATGCTGCCTTCTTGGCCACTGCTACGGCGTACAAAACTACCCCTGAGACTAAACTACCTGCTGTTACCCCCGCCCTACAACGACCTGCTCCGTCCTTGCCGCTGCGACTGCAACCTCGGTAACAGCCTCCTTCACCTCGCCTCGCACCATCCTCAGACCCCTAACCATTCCCAAAAGCTGGTTCAAAACGTCTCGGAGCTCGTCCGCGGCGTTGCGAACCACCCTCCTGTCATCGACGGTGATCGTCGCCAAAGTCGCAGGGGCCCGCTTCTGGATGAGGCCGTGCGTCTTCCTTGCCCTGAACATAAGGAGGTCCAGCTCGTCTAGATCGCTAGCCGCAACGCTTACGTTGCTGCTAGTCGATCCGCGACGCTGGCCTCTCGATGTTGAGGGCGATTCAGACCCGGCTCCGCCCACAAGGGGCGCCGGCACCTCCGACTCCACCACCGCCGACCCAAGATCCACCTGCGACACGACTACCTCCCCATCGGGCTGCGACAACAGCTTTTCAAGGACTACCGCGAGCCCCTTCACTGCGACCTTCGCAACCGACCCTGCTTCCGACTGCTCACTTCTGACCGACTGCGACCTATCACCCCTCTTCTTCCTCGGCAGCGGATCCTCATCCCGGTGGACAACCATGCTGAAAAATCAAACAAACAAACAACAACCAGAAACAAAAACCCAGAACAAAAACGCCCTGACAGTTTCGAAGCTAAATACTCAAAGTTAAGGCGATCAGCTATATAACAAACTCTACAGCAAGTACAAAACAAAGCGCTGCTTCAATAAAATACCTAGATTTAAAATGAACCGTAAACTTCCTGGTATTTATTTAAATTTATTTATTTATTCAGTTTTCAAACCAGCAAATGAAGTTTCAAATTTATCAAAGATAAAACAAACACTAAAATCAAAATAACAACGAAGATAAAATAGAATCACAGACCCAATAAATATACCTGGAGTAAAAATGTACCGTAAACAAAACTGTATTTATTTATTTAAAATTCAAACTAGCTAATTAAATCCAAAACAAATCTACAAAATACTGGAATTTAAATTTAAATGCAAACTAATTATAACAGGCGTTATTGGAATGTGGTACCGGAAGCACTTACCGCTTGTTTACTCGACCTTCAAATGTTAACACCACTAATTACACCCAAAGATCGACTTTAAGGAATCTTAAAGTACACGTGTACTTAAAAATGGATTATTTATATTAAAATGTTTTAAAATTTACAGTTTTTGAGTTATTTATTTGTTTTAAAAGGGATTAGATTTTGGTTTTTAACTTGTTATTTTATTATACGCACGTTATATAATTTTCCCGAATTTATTTGTTTGTTTTACGCGGTTTTTTAGCCCGATTTACTAGATTTTCCAATAAATTTATTAAAAACGCCTTTTTAAATTATTTTGGGGTGTTTGGTTATTGGTTTTGATTTAATAGCCCGAAATTTGATTTAGTTTATTTTTAAACCAGAATTTTAGTTAAAATTTAAGTTAAAACACGGTTTATTTAGTATTTAACGGATTAAATTATTATTTTGATTTTATTTAATGCCCTGCATATTAAAATTAAGGCACACAACATTAAAAAATAAAATACGATAAAAAGCAAAGCTTAAACTATAATAAAACAATAATAAATGGTAAAAAAACTTACTTGTTTACCGCACAAGCAGGAGCACTAAAAAACACATCCGCTCGCTTCAAGCGGTAACTAGAAAGTCCGGACCATCGGCAGCCAGAAATCCAGATGTTGAAAAGGCAATGTAAGTGTGTGAGTGTGTCTATGTGCGCGGGCTTGGGGACGGGTGTTATGTGTGTGTGTGTATGTGTTGGTGAGGGTTGTGTGTATGTGTGTTATGTTTGTGATGTTGATGTCCGTGTTACGTTCCCCCTCTAGGACTAGGATAATCGGTAGCCGGATATTCTAGTCGTCAAGAAGTGTGCAAGTGCAGTGTATAATGTCATGGTCTATTAACACGTGTAAGTGTGTGGGAGAACAAAATCTCGTTCTGATTACCTACACTCTACTGCATACTGCCAAGCCCGAGCTGCTTACACACTGCCTTTGTTAGTTACGCACAATATTGTATTGGTGAGTGTCACAGATTTTATAACTTTCTTTTATTTCTGTTTTACCTATTTTACCTGCAATTATCAAGTGTACCGACCGTTACAGTTGTAGAGTAACCGACCTGAAGGATGACCCAAACGCCCTCTTTAAACGGTACACTGGGTACCATGATATAACATCTAGTGGCAGTGGCTCGACGATACCCATGTTGTTTTCTTGTAATGTAACCTAAATTCATACTGGGAAGATGGCGTTAAGGCGGGAAGGTTTGAAATAAAACTACAGTATTTACCTAACTTGACTATTAATTAAAATAATAACCACTAAATAGGTCATTGGCATGAAAGCATAGAAAAATGACATTCAAAGCAAAGAGTGTCGTACTCAACCTGAGCGATTGGGAAAAGATCACGGCAGAGAAAACCCCAAACTGCCCTCACACATCCAACTGCATTTAGCACATCTCGACAAGGACAGGTGACGTACAAGCACTCCAAAACATCAACATTGAATTTGACGGGATGTCAACTGCTACCCAGACATACCACACATGACAACTCAAGAAACGTTAGTGTAAACCAGTTAGTCTTTTCTAGTAGGTACTGAGGTCGGCTAGGCGAATACTACCCAGCTATAGTTGAAGAAAGGGACACCAGGAAGGTAAAATCTGCCTTGATTACCAATGTTCCTTCTCGCACGGGCATAAAATGTTAGTAATACTCAACTAGACTCAATTATACGCGCCCACATACATGAATTAAAAGTTTCCAGCCCGTGTTACAAAATATTTCACAAAGACTAGCTGACTTCCTATTACTTGCAAAAGGGTACCACTACAAGTACCTTAACAATATGACATGAATCGCTGAAATGAACTTATGGTATGATTGCGCATAGCTAAAAAGCGCTTATTATTGAATAGACTATCTCCAACATAGTCATAAATGCAAACGCGAAGGCACGAGATGGTCGGTCATACCAGAGGTTCAATTTAATTACATCACAACAGTTATCACAAACGTTAAATACTAGTTAATTATATAGGAACAGCGGCTAGATAATAGTATAAACAAAACAACAAACATATAGTTACGTTTAAAGCAATATATGAGCGGTGCAATTGTAAATGTGATTAATATGTTGAAATAGAACAATTATACATGATTAAAATGTCAAATGAAATATAAATATACCAAATATTATCAAACATGTTGGCAGCAAATACATACCCCAAAATTCTATAGCACAAATACAAGCCTAGATTCAAGCGCTCAATGTTTATATAAATGCATGTTAGTTAAATATATTAAATCTAGTAAGCAAACGCTAAAAGTTATTCATTATGATTGCATCGGTTAAAACGTACTTTTTAAAAATTAAACACATTGTGGCATTACAAGTTACAAACAAAAATATACACAACTTTGGGTATATTTCGATTACTAACTTAAAATCAAAAAAATATAACATAGAAATATAGTACTGTTCATATTCAACCTTGTCTAATAATTTGATTCAATATAAATAAAGGATGATGTTAATGCTTTTCATAAATGTAGCTTTTAAAGTCACAGTAAAGGTACATTTACTATTGGTTTTATTAGTTTCCGATTGTTAAACCAAACCACACTCATTTATAGATAAAACGTTCAATAAAACCGGCATCCGTTTCTAAGACAAAAACAACAGGTAACATATAAATATTTCCTTCGATGATTAAATAACTAACGGTTTTACAATAAGTACCAACATCACACTCAAAACAACGCTCTGATGACCTATTGTAATGAGATTACCTTAAATAACCACTACATTATAAACTTAAAAACGTTACCTTTAATAAAAGTCGCCAAGTGAAATGTTTCCACCATTCATCTTGAAATCTAAAAACAAAGTCCTTTAACCCTTGTCAACTAGCTCGATCGTCTGTATACATGCGTCCTTATAATGTAAATTCTGACGCAACGGAATGCGTTAAGAAACCTGCAAGTGGTTACAGAGCTACTCTAACAAATACCTTCAAATATCGAAACGTAGACTATAATATTTTCAATAATTATCAACCAATGAAAAATCGACTTAAAAACACTACGGATCACTTTACAGTACGTAACATATATACATACACCCAACCAAACGTGTGAAAACAAGAAGTAACCGTGAGTGTGTTGCCTATATTTCGCATAAGATTATAGAAACTGTAATGTATCAATTAATAATGTCGTGGAACGTAAGGAAAATAACTATTCAGAAACACGTACATAACTAGTAATACTTCCGAAAACAAACGTTCTGATAACCCAATATCACATTTAAACGTTATGCCCAAAATAAAATAGATTGAAACATTTTTAAATTACTATAAATTTATTTTAATATTATAAATTGAGAAGGAGTAGTCGAAAATTGTCAATAAACATTCAAATTCAGGAACTGTCGTAACAGCATTCCTAAAAAACACAATGAGATAAATTAGTATCTGCATTATCTCGGAAGGAATGTAATTAAAATTAAGCTTAAACAGGAGCGCAATTAACTTTTTGTAGTTAGTTATTTCAACACGCATGTGTAAATCACACGATCGATAGTTTGTGGAACCAAATGTGCCCTGTCGAGTTTATTCTCATATAAACAGTAGCTATGTGGTATTAAATACATAAAGTAGAATATTGCCATTTATTTTAGAAGGCGATATATGTAATTGTTGTATATCATTAATAATATACTTAATCAGACGTTTGTGGTCTCATTGCTAAAGACTGCAAATTTGAGTACTTTTTGCACCACAAAGAATAATTTACAAATACATAACACTGTCGCATAGTAATAAAAGTGCGTGTGTACTCAACTTATGTAATTATTCTGCACCTTGTAAAAGTGTCTCCACAGTCCAGATGTCTTCAATTGCTAACGAACGTCCATTCGCATGCAATTTTTGCAATTACTCTACAGCATATAAAAGTGCATTGAAAGTTCATATCTCCACACACACTAACCAAGGATCTTTCGTTTGCTATATATGTGATTATACCACATCACAAAAGAACTATTTACAAAGACACGTACGGACACATACTAACGAACGTTCATTTGTATGCAATTTGTGTAATTATTCCACATCACACACAACTCATTTACAAAGACATGTACGGTCGCATACTAACGAACGGCCGTTCGCATGCAGTATATGTAATTATTCCACACTATATCAAACTAATTTACAAAGACATATGCGGTTACATACCAACGAACGTCCATTTGTATGCATTATATGTAATTATTCCACACCATATCCAACTAATTTACATAGACATATGCGGTCACATACCAACGAACGTCCATATGCTTGCAATTTGTGCAATTATTCTGCATCACGTACAACAACATTACAAATACATATGCGGTCGCATACTAACGAACGTCCGTTCGCATGCAATTTGTGTAATTATTCGGCATTAACAAAAGCTAATTTACGAATACATATGCGATCGCATACTAATGAACGTCCATTTACATGTAATTTATGTAGCTATACTGCATCACATAAATGTGCATTAAAAGCTCATATCTTCACACATACTAACCAGCGACCATTTGCGTGCAATTTGTGTAATTATTCCGCTTTACGAAAAACTGATTTACGGTTACACATGCGAACGCATACTAACGAACGGCCATTTGCATGCAATTTATGTAATTATGCTGCATCATATAAAAGTGCCTTGAAAGTTCATATCTCTACTCATACTAATCAACGGCCATTTTCATGCATTTTGTGTAATTATTCCGCATCACGTAAAAATACTTTACTAATACATATGCAGTCGCATATTAATGAACGTCCATTCGCATGCAATTTGTGTAAATATTCCGCATTAACTAAAAGTAAGTTACGAATACATTTGCGATCACATACTAACGAACGTCCATATGCTTGCAATTTGTGTAATTATACTGCATCATATAGAAGAGCCTTAAAAGTTCATATTTCTACACATACTAACCAACGTGCATTCGCGTGTAATTTATGTAATTATTCAGCATTATATCAAAGTAATTTACATAATCATATGCGGTCACATACCAAGGAACGTCCTTTTGTATGCAATATGTGTAATTATTCTACACTATATTCAACCAATTTACATAGACATATGAGGTCGCATACCAACGAACGTCCATACCAATGCAATTTGTGTAATTATTCCGCATCACAAAAAGTTACTTTACGAATACATATGTTGTTGCATAGTAAGGAACGTATATTGGCCTGCAATTTGTGCAATTACTCTGCATCGTCTAAAAGTGCATTGAATGTTCATATCTGCACGTATACTAACCAATGACCATTAGTGTGCAATTTCTGTGATCATACTGCGTCACAAAAATATTTTAAAAAACATTTGCTATCGCATATTTGGAACGTCCATTTCGAGACTATTTGTGTAATGATTCCACACTTTTCGAAAGTATTTTAATTATTCAGCACTTACCATTGCAAACAGATATCTTACAATATAAATAATCAAATACCTTTATTTCAAAGTGCTTGAATTGTCAGAACAGTACTAGAAAATCAAAACATCAAGCATCATATCCTCATGGTCAAATACCTTTTTGAAGCCCTTTGTTCATTTAGAGTATTTTGCAAAAAGCTTAAAGCAGTTTGAAAGAGATGCAGTCCTTTAAATAATGTAACTTGGTTCAATACTTAGGTGAAATAATTGAACCAAATATCAAGAAACCAAAAACATAGATATTCGGTTTTTTATTAGAAAGAAAAATAATCTGTAATATAAAACAACCAAATTCTACTATTTGCTTTTAATAATATCAGATTTTTAAATTTAGTATCTGTTAATGCATGCCTTTTTAGAAAGTTTATAATTGTGGCAAATGAAAATAACCTTTCTGCAGGAACGGTTAATGACTCCTATGAAATTGTGTACATGAGATAGATTTTGGGTTTTTGGGAGCTTCTTTTTAAAAAGTTTTATTTCCAATAACACTTCTATCGAATTTATTTTAATTATAAAAAATGACTTATTTTTTTTACAACACTTGAACGTTTATGTTCCTTAAACATTAAGTAATTGAAATTGGCAAATACTATAAATTAATATTTTAATAAATCAATAATTATAATGTGATGCTTGAACAACCAACAATGTTAAAGTTATGAAGTTCGAAGACTGACTGACAAGCAGGGTCTCGTTATAGTATTTATGAAGCCTCTGGTCTCACTTCATCTTGTGGGAAAGTGCAGATCTTGCTGTCTACAGTTTCTCGATACTTGTACAATGTCTCATTCTAAGTAATTTTAATTAAGACTGCTTTATTGTAGTTTATTGTTTCTGCACCTGCAGTATCAGGTTGCGTCTGGAATACTAAGGAGTTGTTTCTTTTCTTATTTCTGACATGAACTCTGATTAACTTTTAATTATAACCTTCATTTAATACAATGTAACATGCTATTACTAAGACATAATAATTACATTTATTTTATATGTATTTTAATATGGGGATATGTAGCTCCTCTCGACCTAGATGAAAATTAAGCGTTGATACTTAATTTATAAAACTGATTGTTCCTAAAGTTTCGTTTGTGGTTCGCTTTTGTTTGTTTGATTTTATATCTAATATATATTTTGTACAATAAGTATACAACTAATAAAAATAATACAACAATCAATAGAATTCTCCAAGCACTGATATTGTCATAGTGTAACATTGACACTTTTAACTCTCTTACGTACCAAATTGTCGTTAGATGAAGGGGGGAGAGATAGTACAAACAAAGTGTTATGTTAATTCGTGGCAGTCCCAGTTCGGGCGCCAAAGTTATGCTACGTTGGCTCGTAGCCGTGCGTAACACCAAGATATCACGGAATGACCGGGCTCAATCGGAGATTAGGGGGGGGGGGTTGTAGAAAGTAGACTAACATATAATGTATACGGCGGTAAGTAGTTAGTGACAGTACCTGCAAGAAAAATAGTTAAGCAAACCTGAAAAAAAAGAATAAGCATAGCAGCAGTGATAAGTCTAAATTATTCAGTACTTTGTAGAATGTAAATAAAACTGTTTAGATAAACTATATAATATAATCACGATAAAAGCATTACAAACATTTTTATTACAAAGTGAGGTAAAATTGGGGAGTAGCAGAAACGTTTCCTCACACACCAATTAAACATAAATCAGACAAAATGTTAACAAAAGATAAATAGGTAAGACACCATTGGTATGAGTAATTCAGTAGTATTGATTGTTCTTTCTTTCTTTTTTTTTATGTTTTAAAATAGCATGCAAGTCTATTGTAAAAGGTATCAGAACGACAAAGATATGACAAAACAACGGATAGATATTTAAAGTAATAACAAGTAGAAAATAGTTCAACTTACAAAAGGTCCTTCAGTAACGCTTCCTTACAATTAAAGTGTGGGATTCACGATGTCCTGCACTAACGAAGCATTTCACCCTTGACTGTGAGGGTGTTGATGGAACTTATCACACGTTACACTAATCACACCTACGTATTTCACTGTTGTTAGCAGCAGACATTATCACGCGTCGGAACTATGTAGCATAGATAAATTTAGTGTTAATTCTATTTCCTAAGACAATAAGTTCGAAATATTCTGTAGCACTAGTTTAATTTCAACTGGGACCAAATGTCTATTATTGTCGTAAACATCCCAAAAAGCAGTGAGAAACTTCAACCAATACCTTTGTAAACCGGTAATCTGTTATATTTCGCAAATAACGAAATTTGCGCAAGCAATGATCTATTTTAGATTCTTTGTTGTTAGAAAATTCAGAAACTACAGTATCCACTGTATTTAAATAATCCAAAGTATGCGCTACTCTGATAAAACAAAGGGACACTAGACTAGATCGCACCCATATTAATCCTAAAGAAAGAATCGGTTAGTTTAGCAAGTTCTACGACTATTATTTCACAAGACAAACAACTAAAACCACAAATTAGTAAAGTACGCGTATCACTAAAGTAAGTCCGTCAAATGTTCCGTAAAACACGTTATTTCAAAGAAAGCTCAACTAAGAAACACAATCGGTAACAGCACGTGTGGTTGAGTCAAACACGTTCGCCTATAAAAGCATCTTTCCTTCAATGTAATCAGAACTACACTTTCTACAGTTAATATACAACGTAATTCATATATAGGAACCAAGAACAAACTACAACTCCTCATCTGTTTATATAAACTAGTTGTTACTACGAACTCTTGTCGACCTCGTTAATAACATAAGGCACATCCAATAAGTGAATACCCCATCATATCTAATAACTAATTACAGTTGTTTATCCTTTCCGATAAGTTGGAAAGTAATTTACGAATAAACCTATTTAAAACTCGTTCCTTGCAATTTATTTATTAATGAAAATCAATCTTCAATTAAACTACTTTTAAACTTAATATACGCGAGTTAAATTGCATACAAATCTGAAAACTATTCGAAAGTATTTACTTTATACAAACGGCGATTCCCTCATTATAATACGACGCACTCGCCAACGAGTTAATAAATATAAAATATAGAAATAGTAATTGCAGAAATGTACTTAGGAATTGGGAAAGAGCGTAAAATGTTAAAACTATAAAAATGCCCGTTACAAAAGCACGGTGAACTACTTGACATAGTAAACTCAGCCGTGGCTAGCTAGCTGCAGTCGCGGTGGTGCGGGATCGGTGGCGGGGGGCCTGTGAACAGTAATTAATTTCCCTCTCTTTACCAATATTAACTCACGCTGAAGACTAACATTATGAGATTCAATATGAAACACATCCAGTTGAATTATAAGTCACTTTTCAAATAATACGCTTCTAGTTTCTACGTTACAGAAATTATTGTCAACATCACAATTGTACATCTCCTGAAGAGTGTAAAATAATAATAATTAGCCTACGCCCTAACAGATCCTCCTATACATGTGCGAGAATAATGATAGCTGCTAATAATCTAAACTAAAGAAAGAATTTTAAAGTAATGTTATATGAGAAACATTTATACATATTTTTAAACCGGACAATTATAGATTAAAAATGTTTATGGCAATGAATATTACTTACAGCACAGAAATATTGGTGTAAATTCAGGAATTCAGCACAGGTTTTCTTTTATGGTATCACAAAAATATGTGGAAGCTCCAGGACTAGGACAGCAACATAAGCAATCCCTGAAGACGGTTTCAGACGCGTCACAATAAAATGTACTCCATGAACTACTAACTTACTATTTAAAAGGATCCCGCTTGATCTAGACTTGCAATTGAAACTAAAGAGTATATCGTAAAACCATAGATTTTCTATACGTTGGGTAAGGGTTTCCACTGAATTATATTCGGGAAACCCTCAGATTGCACAACTCATCGTAGAAATTAAATATCCATCCCTATTAAGAACTAGAAACGTAGTGGTTGTTTAAAACCAATTTCGTTGACACGCTAATCAAATCCCCCAATATATATACGGGTGTCAATTCGATCAAGCATCACGCCCTTGACTCGAATTCTTTGAAAGCACATCTTCCGCGCGCGACCTGTTCTACTTTTCGTCTCCGAGCTAACGACGGTGCATTCACACCCTAACCCTTGAGTCTCCAACGCTGACTGACTCTGAAGAACTACAAACTACCCTCTGTTATCACTCTCGGAAATAAGTGGGGTGTAACAACTAACCTGAACACGTGCTTGGCATACACGTGAAACGTGAAAGTGACTTCTTACTGAAACCTCTTAGCATTTATCTGGGAATGGGATGAGCTGTACTAAACGGTACCACACAGCTTACGAAGAATATGTATTGAATATAGCCGCTTACTCATCATGGGTTTCTAAAATGACTAATATGCCAAATGGAATTTCGACCACCTGCCCTAACAAGAATAAAATAAACTATTTGAAACTACCTTGAGTAAATCACAATGCACCTAACTTCCTAAAATATGAATCTTAAAATGAAAAAGTGTACGAGATGGGTAAAGTGAATTTATTAAATAAAACTGAAGGTTACAACTCGTTTAAATGTTGTTTATAATTGTCCATTAATTTCACTGCGTGGTTGAAATTGTCGAGATCTAGTTGTTCTAGTTACATTATCTCCCGGATAGTTCCGCTGTCTTCGGTTTGAATCTTGAATTGTAGTTCGGGTATATTTGCAAATTTCTTCGTCACTGCTGGGTTTTGATATACTCGAATAATTTCATTTTTTAATTTCAAATAACAATATTTCTTTATGATGATCACTTTGCTTCTAATTAGGGCTAAACTGTTTACGTCTTTGTTGCAATTGACGGTTGGTATCACTTTTTAAGGACAAAAATCCATTTGTTGTCCGTAACTTTCCGAATTTTCATGTCCGTAATTTGTACTGGTTTTGACATACAATTCTCATAATGATAGAGCATTGTAATAATTCCACTTCACAAGGGCTATCTGTTTAAATAGTCGTTGTTATCGATTGACGTAAGTATTGGCCCGGTGCCGCTTCTTTGTATTTCTCATTTGTGAATCCATACCTAAGTTCATTTAGGAAAAGGAACTTTCTTAGGAATAATAACTTTATATTTACCATTAACTTTCATAGGGAATACAAATAAATGATAATAATTGTAAGGGTAAATTTCTACAATTGGAACTTCTATTAATTTTTGTTAATGTTAATATTAGAATTTAAATTAAAACAACATTTAGTTACTTACGTTTTATTTAAGGCTTAAAACGACAAACCGCTTTTAATTTTTTACAATCACCATTGTACTATTTATTACTTCACAATAAATCACTTCTAATTCTTTCACGTGAATAGTTTCTTTTAAGTGATGTGAACTAATCCTTAATTCATGTTGAACTGATTTGTTTACAAATCCGGTCGTATTTAAAAGAATCGCCGATCTATTGACAAGCGCAGAGTTTGCTATTATACGTGATTCTTACATACCAGGTTTTGGGTATTTCTATAGATTTTGCCGTCTACATAAAACTGATGCGCTACTTTCAGCACGTAGTACTTCACATTAATGATTGGTTCTATTAGATTTTCTCATTTCAATCACGTAAATTATTGTTTGTACAATAAATTTTAAGAAATTAGATTTAACCACCATGCCGTGTTTATTTGTAATCTATCAGGTGTTGAATTTTTACTTCTTGGTCACGTATTCTTAATATAATTTATGTATTAAATTATACGCGTTGTTCTATTACACATTTTTAAACCTGTTTGTTTAATTGAGATACTTAGCGTAATGATGATGCATTATTCGTGCGTATTGTGTTTCAACTTCCGTTCACGTCGTCTTATGACTTGCCAAATCATTTATTTAGTCAAATCTTCTAAAATATTTTTGATCTTTTAAATTAATTATGACTATGCTTTATATACAGGGTGTTGTCATTTAATTTTCTGCCTAACCGTTGTATTTCTTATTTTCTTCGTAGAAATGTCTAGTCTACGCAACCACAGGTATTAAAATTTCAAAAATTAAAAACAGTAACACTTGTTTAAAAATTTCATCATTGAAAACACTAACCAACAAAACTTTATATTGCGTTAAGTTACAACCGCGTGTATGTTAGAAATTCTAAAATGGGATTTATCTTGTATGGAACCCACGCAAGATAAATTCTATCTTACAATTAAATTATTAATTACCTGAGATTGATCGTATTCTTAAGAATTTAGATTTTTTATAGCCGTGTTGATTGAATTTGACAAACTTGTAGTTAGCAATAAAAGAGGTCTTGAAAATATATATATATATATATATATATATATATATATATATATATATATATATTACTTTAACCTAACTACCTACCTATACTTTGTATGTGTTAGTATATAATTTATGAATGTAAACTATAACGGCGCCACAACAAAAGAATGATCGACTTCTATTTTCAAGACCTCTTTTATTGCTAACTACAAGTTTGTCAAATTCAATCACCACGGCTATAAAAAAATCTAAATTCTTTAGGAATACGATCCATCTCAGGGTAATTAATAATTTAATTGTAAGATAGAATCTATCTTGCGTGGGTTCCATATAAGATAAATCCCATTTTAGAATTTCTAACAAACACGCGGTTGTAACTTAATGCAATATAAAGTTTTGTTGGTTAGTGTTTTCAATGATGAAATTTTTAAACAAGTGTTACTGTTTTTTATTCTTGAAATTTTAATACCTGTGGTTGCGTCCAGCTGATGTAGTCGTCCTTACAATCGCCTGGTTGTATTTTGAACTTCCGCACGTAAAAACTCTAAAGAAATATGGTTTGTATTAGTACTGAATTGTTTTAGATTAGTAATTAAATGCTTTAAAAACTTGCATAAGGATTTATACTACTTATTTGGACGTAATGTGATCCGCTGTTGATCCTAGTCCTTTTACTCAAATTCCCATTCTGTACTTCTCTCTTGTTAAAATTTTCCACTAAAACACCGCTACTCTCCCATAAACTGTGGCTTCTAAATTGCAACCAGCTACACCTAAACTTGAGCTCTGCTATGCTTTCTTTAGTATTTTGATTCAGGTTGAGCGCTTTTCTTCTTATATACTCTTGACTCAGCTTAAACTGCTTTTAAGACTTAATATTTTTCGAGTTCACTATAATTTCGATTAAATTAGAAATGAAAAAGTGCTCTATAAAAACTGCTTTATTTTCGAAAATTAATTGTTCACTAATGTCAACTTCTCCCATATCACCATGGTTTCTGTACTGTTTTTTTTAAACCAATGCCCACTATTTTAATTGTAATTGCTTCAAACTGCTTTTTTTGATCAACATGATCAGACTTTAAATCTACACTGGTTTTATACTTTACATAATTTAAATAACATGGTTCTAAATATTTGATTTACAATAACAATAACATATTAAATTTACAACACAATAACATAATACAAGCGTTTTAAAACCTATCTTACATCAATATCCACAGATACAATTTTTGGAATATATTCATTTTAGGATTTTAGAGTTTTCCATCACTGGACCTGGTATGCTTGATTAAGATCTACAGCCACCAACAACTTGGAGTTGTATCATTGAACCCAACCAACTTTTGTTCTAAATACAAATGTACAACTGAATAAAAACTGCTATTGCTCAATGTTGCTTAACTTATTAAGACTTTTTTTACTCACCTTGGATCCGTTACAATATATATATATATATATATATATATATATATATATATATAGCTATGATATCGCAGTATTTCAATGTATATAATGCACAGTTGCGTGCTGTCCGCCACCGCTCTGTGTTCCTAAATAATCTAGAATAAGTTTTAAATTTCACACAATTAGTTTTATGCCTCGATTAGCTCAGTTTACCCCACGCAGAGTGCACGACGATACGGCAAAAAAGAAATTTTTACCCCCATTTTTCTCTAACACTTCATACCTAATTAATATAAGCTCAATAACCCAAAATTTGTATAATAATGAAGAAATATGTACAATTTGCACTTCTACAACCTTCGTACGATTATTTGCTATTTAAAACCATTAAATCAAAGTAAAAATATAAATCTGTTCACCACCAAATCATAACCCTAATAAAATTATATAAAGCCAGCAAAAATAACTCTGTATAATATTGGCAGTCTCGTTGAACGTTCAATGACCCTTCGTAATTTCTACGTATCAATCATAACGTTTGATGACCCTTTGCATAAATATCTAAGTACATGCAAGTTTTAAATGTCAAAAAAATTTAAGTCTTATGCTATTAATTAATTATCGCTTACCTGGTATTTTTCTAGATTGATTTTCTTGTTCGTATATGTAGTTCTGTGCACCCTCAATCCTGTCGCTACGTGCTGCTAACTAGTGTCCTTGGGTTGCTTTCAGCTTAACGTCCAGATTCAGAATACTTCCTTTTGTTATATCTGTTACTCATAGTATTGGATTTTTACGCTGGATTTCTTATTGAATTTGTTTCCTGAATTTTTATTGAATTGTTTCGTAAATTTTTCAGTATATTTTTAGTAGATTTTTTCAGTTTCCTTAAATTTCCTTAGATCCCTTAGGGAATTTGTCGGTGCCCCAAGTATTTAAAACCATGTTTACCTTAATTAAAATTTGGACTTACGTTTTATGTCGACGGTGAATTTTTATTTCACTTGTATATTTGAATGCGCTCTTGTACTTGAAATTTTTAATTATGAACCTTCACTTAAAATTTGTGGTTTTAATTTTACACTTGAACTTTGCGTAGTATTTTTATTCAAACTAGTACAGCTTATGCTTCAGTTAGGCAGAGACTGACCATTGCCCGCTTGATGTAATATATAAAACGAGCCCTTCCCCATGCTGTCATTGACTTCGTTGCGCGTTATCTGGGTTGA
Source organism: Platerodrilus igneus (assembly GCA_036346225.1). Taxonomy (NCBI): domain Eukaryota; kingdom Metazoa; phylum Arthropoda; class Insecta; order Coleoptera; family Lycidae; genus Platerodrilus; species Platerodrilus igneus. The sequence goes on from JARFIW010001125.1 coordinate 1,432,393, forward strand.
GGCGTTGAACTTGTCTTACCGTGAAAGCATTCGTATGTTACATGGAGCTACCTGACCTATATTTCGATGCTTCCTAAATCACGTAGACATAAACTTTACACTATATAGTTCATTGACTATGTACTTTGTAACGTTCAATATCATGTTGTATTTTGTATAGGAAATTATTCAAATTTTCCTCTTGATTCCGGACGTATACAAACTTGTAGTCCTATATATTGTTTATACAATATGCTGGGTTTAATTCGAAAGTGTAATGATTTCTACATTTAAACATCACGTAGGCTAAATTTTATAATGGAATTCTTAAAGACATGACGTAAATTAGGTGCTTTTTATTGACTTTCAACGTTCTGAAATATGATTTTGCCAGACCTGTTTGTTGTGAGCATGCGTAATTATTAATGCGTCGAGTTTAAAAAAATTTGTTTCATATTTGTTTGGCTTTAAATGCTTCCAATTTATATTTATTTAAAGTCTCTGAATGTATTCTTGTTTCTAAAATGAATCGCATTGCGTCTAGAGTTATTTATTTTACTAAATGTGGTTAAATTATTAAAGAATGAGCTTCCTTTTATTGACTAAAGTTAGTTGTAGATTTTACACAGTGTTGATATTTGTTTTTTGCATACTTTTTAAGATTTAAATGTTTAGTTTCCTTGACTTTGGTGTTGTTTACATAAAGTATACTAACCTTGTGATCATATATACCCCTAAATAATCCTATTATCATAGCATACTTGTATAGTCATATATAAAACTACGATGTATTTTCGGATCAATTTTTGTACTTCCACGCTTAGTAGTGTTGGTATTTACCACCTGATGGCGATATTATGTACTTTCGCCATACTACAAAGATTCCTTCAAAGTTATATCAGTATAATAGCTTCTAATACTTCATAGGGTTGTTGGAAACTAATTCACTCTGACAAAGTTTAAGGAAGCTGAAACCGGTAAGTGAATGTTTCCTCCCCTTGAGAAGTAATAAAACTATTGTTTTGTTAATGGCATTACAATTATTAGCTCGATTTGTATAGGTGAATAAATTCTTATTATTTTCCTAAGAGCTTATTTACAGATACATCTTATTTTTTATTTTGTTATACACAAATTCCTTTAATTTGTCTATATATATATATATATATTATGATATATATATATATATATATATATATATTGCTGTGATAAAGGGTTGTTTAAGGGTGCACGTTAGAGTAAAGGTCGTTCAGGAATGAGTAATTAGAATAGGCAGCAGAAAACTGCACTTATTTAAGGAAATAATTAAGAAATAGACATAGTTTGTAGATAGTAAGTAGTCAACACCCTGTATATAAAGTAGAAATAGTTTTTGGGCGACGCAGGTAAACATAGGAAAACGCATAGTTGGCGTAGGAATGAGAAATACATGTATTAGGTAGATAGTAAATATTAAATACCCTGTAGATAAAGTTGAGTTAATTTAGGTATAACAAATAAGGATATTTTTCAGTGGAAGCACGCGTATATTTAGAAATAAATGATAAAGTGTAATTAGACACGCATTAAAAAAAAGAGTTCCAGACGATTAAATTAATACGGATATAGAAATAGAGTTTCAGGTAGTTAATATAAATGCGTACAAAGATCTAACCATTTTTGATAAGAGAAATGATTAAAAATTGCGTGAATCGCATGTAAACATGAAAATTTAAAGTCGAGTTGCATCAGTTGTTTATGGAAAAGCAAGTAATCTATCAAAATACAGCATGTTGATAACGAAAGACAGCTGCGGGCAGGTTGTGATTATGGGGAATCGTGGAGCATTACATCAGAAACTGCTCTAAATGAAATTATTTGATTGGTCAGAAACAAGCGACGAGTTCTAGACCATACCCACGGATGGAGTGGGAATTCGAATAAGAAAGTCAGTTTTGAACTCAACGAAGGCCGAAGTGCGTTGCCATTAAAACAAAGTAATACGTAATAATTATAAAAGTGAAATAAAATGAGTGCGAATATGAAGATTATAATTGCCGTTTAAACGGTTTCGAGGTCTGAGGGAAATAGACTATGATTCTGATGTTAAAGGAAAAATACAGTAATACAATTTAGATGTCCAGGAGAAAAAAAGAATAATACAATTTTGAAGTACAGGGGTGAAACAAACTACAATTTTAAGTCTGGGGCAAGAATGATAAAAGTCTAAGTTTGAAGAATTGAAATAAATTGGGGTGTATAATTTAATGGTGGTGGTCCATAGTGTAATGGCAATAATTTGAATGGAATTCAGAATTGGGGAAGATCATTTTTAATTGGAAGCGTCGATGTGAAAAAAAAAAGATAAAATCCAGTCAGATTTTTAGTTTTAAGACATTTGTTTTTCTATATAAATTTTTATTTTATTTTGAATTTGCTAAATATGATATGCTTGTGAAAAAGTCAACAAAAGAGGTTGCATACGTATAGAATGAGTAATATGATAACAGGTTTAGAATATTCTACACTTTGTTGGTAAAGATAATAAGTTTTTTTGGTGACTTTGGGTTTTTGAGTACATACTAGATGGTTGTTAATAAATGAAATTTATAAGCTTAACTAATTTAAAAATGTATTACAAATAATTTCAAAAGCTGTACATAACATATTGGTTTCATTATATAAAATCGAAATTTACTGAATTTTATAATTCCAAATAAATGCTAGCCGAGGTCATAAGATTTAAATAGTACAAAGGCGGAGCCACAAGTTGAATAGGAAATTGATAACCCGCAAGGCGGTAACGTATCGAATTTTGCCATTGGTAGATAAAGTTGTTTAAAGATAAAGTCCGGTTAAGTTGATAGCAATACTAATAAGACAGTCGGAGGAGGAGATAATTACAATCTTGTTTATTTATAGTAAATATTAAAATGGTCGTCCAATAATTTAGAGAGAGCATAGCAATAAATATAACAGCTCAAAGTAGGGGCAAGAAAATTACGCGAATAGTATAGCAATATATATATATATATATATATATATATATATATATATATATTATCATATAATTAAGGGGTCATTGGGTTATATAAAGGCACAAGTGAACTCATAGGTTGAGAACTTTTCAATAAGAGAAAACAAATTTATTTAATTAGGGAGTGGGAACATTTTTAACAAATTATATTTTTTAACTTAAGAAATGTATAATAATGTAGTATCAATGTAATATAGCCAAGGATAATGTAATATAATATTTGTATAAACATAGAGCAGGATAAATAATAATTGGGGTAAAAAATTTCTAACGTATTTAAATTTGTATTGAAGTATTTATGTGAGAGTCTAAAAGCCTGGAACAGGTGTTAAAGCAACATTTCTGTTCTAAAACGTAGAATCTGACTCGTTGAAACAAAATAACGAGGGGGATAATAGTTCTTGGTAAACCTGGTAACAAACAAGCTTTAATGGGTTATTGGAAAAGAACAGCCGTTGGGATTAAGATACACGCGGTTTTTTAGTTAAAATATTGATTTCAATCGTGAAGGTGGTATAGTAAAAGGTCGACTAAAAAACCAAGACAATAAAAGTGTATTTAGTGCAAGAGGGATGCGTATAGATAATTCAGGCGGCAGTATTGTTAGCAGACCTAAATAAAATCGATAATTTCAAGGATATTTAAAAGCAAACACGAGTCTGTTAAAAATTGGTAAATAGAGTCAAGCGAGGTGATTGGTGTGAATTGTACAAGAAGGGCAGAGATCCAGCTTTTGAAGCGTACGTGTGAGATAAAACTATAGGTACAAGGGAGATGAGAGATGTTTGTTCAAGTTGGAGGCGTTAACAAAGAAAGACGTAGAGGCTAAGATCGGACAACGGAGTGACAGTTTAAAGCGATTAAATTTATAAGAATTCGAGATACGTTAAAGCTTTTTTGATGAAATGCAGGACGGTTAGAAAACAATTTTCTGGAATTATAGGAACGGGTATACATGTGTACGCGCCAATTTAAAACAGGGGGAGGAACAAATTTTACTTATATAATCACTGGCAGAGAAAGGTCTTGCTCTCTTTTGCTCTTTTGCTCTTGCTTTTTCGTTCAGATTTCATCCAGCATTGATGAATTAGTGCAAGTTAATAAAATTTTATGTAGAAGTTAAAAGCAGCTTTTTGGTAAAATATTAAAGTGGTACGTAAGTACAAAGCTTGTTAAGTTGGTATTGGAATGCACGAAAATCAAAGTTTGAAAGTATTTGGATGATACAAAAAAGCGATGTTTGAATAATAAAAGTTAAGTTTGGATATTGGAATTTTTGGAATGGAAATTGAAAACAGCGGTATGCATAGCGGAGATGGTAATTGAATCAGGTAGTTAGCTGATGGACTGGGTAGCTACTAGACGGCAACATCTTCAAGGAGCTAGATGGTGGAGCATACTTAGAAGTTAAAAACCAGGTAGGCGATAGAATAGAACATTGAGTGGTAAATATTTTTATGGTGTTTGTGATTATTTGGATTTGAGTTTGATGTGTTTTTATTATTATTTGATATTTTATGAACAGACATTTATGGGACTTTAAAAGAAAATTGATCTTTGAAAATAATTAATGAATTTACGGATAACCAAATGTTGTAAAGAAGTATAGAAGGCTTATTAATATTTGGTAGTGCAGGAAATTTATATGCACAGTTGTAGAGTTTTTATTATGAGCTCATGCTAAGACAAAATGTAACGTAAGGAATAAGTAACACCCTCTTACTTTAAATAAAAATATATGTGTTCAAAAGATTATCAATTTGCATGATTATTATTATAAGATTATTGAAATTTATGGATGTACCTAAAGGAATGGTGTTTTAAAATGTACTATGGATTTAATTTAAATAGAGTGTGATGTATTTGGTCAAATGAGTTATTTATGAGTGCGTGATTGGTGAATGTCTATTTAGGTTTCAGCATGAGGATATTGCGAGGAAATTTTTAGATGTAACAGGTAGGTGTCAACGATATTATTTAGGAAATTAGGTAAGAAACATTATTAGGAGCAGCCAAGGAATTATTAGGAGCAGCCGAGGGCAAGAATCGAAACAATTCAATTAGTGGGGCGCGATTGTACAGGTATAACCTCACAATAATATATATATATATATATATATATATATAAATTGCCGTGTAATGCCTGTATGAATCGAGCCTCACGAATTGAGCGTCATAAATTGTCGTATAACCTCTATAAAGCCTCGCCAGAGTAAAAAAAAACATTCGAGAATTTATTAATTTACCAAAAATCGTCATAAATTTCACAAAAAGGAGAATTTTCAAAAAAAAATTCTTACCCAGATTCCTGCTTCATCACTTTAATTGATTTCTTCAACAGCTCCCCGACTAGCTCAGTTGGGCCTCCTCTTGGATACCTAGATTTACTATCATACTCTTTATCGTTCACGCACACTCTCAATAAAACCACAAAATAATACAATAATCATACAATATTTATTTACCCCTATTTACAAATAATAATTCAAGATTATTTACATTTCGGTGCTCAAGTTACACTTCAATAATTCTATCTTTGTAAAGTCCAGGATTTTAAATTGAAATATCAAACACATAGAATGTAACAGGAGTAAATGGACCCTGAATAATACCTTATATATATTTTATTTATAATTATTTTTAATTAGTACACTCTAGAGTACAGTGAGCTCATGATAATCCAGTTTATTTTATTAACGTATGCTTTTTACTTGGCATACTCTTAGTACAAACACAAAAAAACCCATGTACTCTTAACAATAAGAATTTTAATTCATGAGGAACGTTAATAAGCTCTATATACACCTTTAGATATATATTCAAATACTATAATCAAAGTTAGTTATACGTATTATTTTCAATACGCAAAATAATGCAAAATACCATCAAAGTTTACTCTCACACATCACAATAATTTTCATAGTTTATAAAAAACAGCAAATTCTAATGCGTTACCTGGAATTTTTTGAAGATCTCTACTTTGTTAACGATGAAGTTAAGTTCCTGCACCCTCGGTCTCGTGGTTCTGCTCTGCTTGCCGCCTCCAGCTATTTATAAATGAACACCATCTAAGTTGTGCTGCATGCTATTCATTCAGAATCTATCCAAATCCAAATCTACGTGTATTACACTTTTTTTATAATTGCATAATTTAATTTACGTTACTTTACTTTACGAGTTTGTTAAAATACTTCTTGCACCTCAGTTAAAATTAAATTCGACACTATCCGCGTTTCAAACTATGAGGCCAACTCTGTGCTATTCAATTTATAAATTTTAAATACTTACAAGCTGGTGGTGGATTTCTGTACGTAGTAAGCAATGCAAATTAACGAAGTCAAAGAGAGGAACTTAATAACGCTTCTCTTGTATTTATACGATTCTAAGTGTAACCTCTCTAAACCCTCCTAACGCAAAAACCTTAATTCAACTAATTTGTTCTTCAAATTTTGGTATAACCGTTTTCAAAATCTTCGAAATTTAGCTCGTTTTATGATATTTTCCGAAAAACCCGCATTCAATTTTCCCGTGCTTGTCTGTTTTACAACTAACTATTTAGACCAATGATACTTTCGGTAGCGTCTTAAAAACCCCCGCCTATATTAACTCTATTCCTCTTTTATGCATATTATACGTTTCCCTCTACCCTCGCTTGAGTGGTAGAAAATCGATATTACTGTCTGCGTGCTATCTAACTCACGTGGACTGAATACGTGCATTTCGAAGTGAAATGCTATTATGCCTGTCTCATTCCGAAGCATATCATTGATTGTCCATCCCTTCTGCGCTTTAAGGAAACTTTTGGTTAGCATTTATGCGAACCGTCCGACCGTTTGCACAATATACCTTGAATATTGTCTTTTATCTACACAAATAACGGAAAGATGACCTTTTAAAACATGCACCTGTGCCTAATTAACGAACGTTTTAAAATAACATTTCTAGGAGTTTGCGTTTTAAGGTATTTCCTATATTCGACGTGTTTGTTTGTTAGAAAAGCGTTTCGCCTTGGTATTATCGATTTTTCAAGCTCTTATGCGTATTAGACGTTATCACCCTTTTACTTAAACTCAATTAAATTAATTAATAACTTTCATTGGCTTATACAATTTATTTCCTTTACGAACCTAACTAAATGTTAATCACTAATTGTAAAATTATAGTAATACTTGTTACTTTAAAGTAACTAAATGAAGTAAATTTCGCACGTAAATTGTGGTTGTTTCCTTTATACAGGGTGTTCGAAATTGCCTTGTTCATACCTAAATTTAACCCTTTAAAACCAGTACGCATTTGGATACAAGTACCATGTCCATATTATTATAGGTCCGTGATACCAATAACTGATTCATCATTGCTACTATTAACACCCGAACATGATTGCCAACTTAAAATTTTATTTCCCCTATTGTCGTTATTGATTAAGCAAAACTATTTTATCGGGTAATTATTGGTCTGCGTGAAAACGAAAATAGGTCAGGTAACTACAAAAACTAAAAACTAAGGGGGATTTATCAGACAAATAAATAGAAAGTCCCATGTAGGTGACGCTAATACATTTAAATATATCAATTTGAAGCGAGCTGATAGTCAGTTCCAAGAATATGGTGGTTTCAGCACATATTTTATTGCAACTCCATTCGATAACAATAGTGGTCAAACAGCCATTTCTTTAAACACAAAATAGGATTATTATTTTCAATGGTAAAACCAGAAAAGGTTACAAAGCCTAAAGATTTACAGAAATATATATTACTCATATTTAGACCAGGGTAGAAAATTAAATAATCACATCAAATAATTTTAATCACCGTGTAGAAGCTTTGGGAAAAGGTACGCGTTATTAAAAAAAACCGTGAAGCATAAAAATTCATTCGTTTCATTAAAAATAAGGGAGTTAAATTATGTACAAGACGCTTGCTATAAAAAAAAAGGAAGCAGTATTAAAAAGCTCTGCGTGCAATTTAATTATTCCTAGTAAAGAAACAAATAGAAAATTACATGCAAAATTTATATTAATTAACTCAATTTTAAGTAACCGGTATTAAACAAAATGTACAGATAATAATTAATATTTGATTAGGAGTCACTAAAAATCAAAGGGTATTATTTTAATTGGAGTTAATTGAACCATTAGTAACATATAATATCTATAAAAACTTGTAAAAACCCAATAAAATGCAAATCGTAGAAGTGTTATTTAGAAGTATTATGTTTGAACACCTGCGTATTTTTAAAAGGCTCATTCTGCGTAAATGTAGCAGATAACAAATGGTTATAGAGAATCTTGGAGAAACCGTAGCTTAATAGTTACTGGAAATGCTAAAGGTGGGTTATTTCACAGTCCACATGGACTGAAATAATCGATAATAAAGAATATCAATTTGCACCAATAAGAACAGGGTAGATAGAGACAGATAATATGCGCAAGACCGAGACACATATAGTAAAAGGCGTGAGTGGAGCAACGTCACTGGGTTGCGATTGGTTGAAAATAAGAGGCAAACTTGAGAGGTAGAAATAACATTTCTGTATAAAAATTAATTAGTTATTTCCAGACGTTGCGAGCCGTATTGAAATTTCTGAGATTTAACTGATGCGAGTGCAAATTTCGTAAAAATCGCATGCCGGGCTGCGGAATGGGAACCTAGCATGCGAAATTCTGAAGAATTGTCCGTTTTGGGGACCAGACCGACAGACAGGCTAACCTTTATTTATACCCAGGTTAATATGAACAAGCTCTCTTAGATTTTCGACTTGATTCAATGCGTTAAACAGTGCTTTTTAGTTTTCCGAGTTTGATAGAATAATTTAAACAGTCTGCTCGTATATTTTGGTGATTTGAAACAGTTTGTTCTTTACGTGCTACAATGAATGTACTTTAGTGCACTTAGAAAAGAAGATACAAGGTAATAAAGTTAGTATCACTGTACTAATTAGTCAAAATTTGCAACGGCAAATGAATACACAAAAGTAGGCAGTTTTGGCGTATATTGGTGAAAGAAGCATGAATTTCTTTGCTATTTTTCGGGGGTGTTAATAATTAAATGGTGCATAAACGTGTCTGGATCCACAAAACAAGGGTCAGATATACACAGATGAGTTCCGGAAAAGCCCTGAAACAACTTTAGATGAATGGTGGTGGAGAAAATTTTAAAAGCGTTGAGAATCAGAAGCCGTAAATATAACCCAGTTGGAATGGTGTGATTAACAAAAGGGACGATGTACATTGAAGCTACGAGTGCAGTAACCTTCAGGTAAATTATACTATTTTGTTCGAACTTTGATATTTTGGTGTGTGTTGAATAACTTTATAATTGATTTATTTAAAATGGACAGCAGTGAACTTGTACAAACCACAAAATTTTAATTTTAAGGTGAAATTTGCTTGTTTAAGTAGAAAGGGGTATTTAGTATTTATGTTCTGGATTATGATGAAAATTTGGGTATGTCTTTGAGCTCAATTAGACGAACCTGGTTAATTAAAGTAAAGGGTGTTAGATGCTCCTTTGTACTCAGACTCAGGTCTGCATATATTGTTACATTAATTAGTAGGCATCCTGCAAGGACTTTAATTTTGGATGCACATTAAAATGATAACAAATTTAAATCTTGAAATTTTCTGATACTGAAATTTATGCTGAATTTTTAATTTTGAAATTTTAATGTATTGTGAATATTGATGTAAATAGAGTTAACGTTGATGTTTGTGGTAGGAATGTGTTTGTTTTTTTTATGAATGAGGATGAAGGTTTATCTAGGGGAGCAGCCGAGGCGATGAACAGAAGAAAGTCGACGGAACAGTTAAGTTAATGAATAGCTTTTTGTAGGATTCACAGCATTCTTGACGCCCAATTCGTGAGGCTCGATTCTAATTAAAAAGGTATCACAGCATTCTTGACGCACAATCTGTGGGGCTCGATTCCAAAACAGGAGTTCCCGGATTTTGGAGGGATCACAGCAATATATATATATATATATATATATATATATATATTAATATATATCTGTGTTTATATTTGGGCCTTTTTTGTTATATTTATTTAGTAAATGGATAAATGTAACTTGGTTGTGAACCAATAATATGCCACGGCTTTTTGAAACTTATCTCAGGATTTAATGAATTTAAAGTATAATAATATGCAAACAGTGTGGGTACAAAACTGTATGCCTATATCTTAACCACTGGCGGATAAAGCACACTCTAGTTCATTTTAAATCTACTTGCTATAGATCTGGGTGTGACCCTTACTACCAATTTTATTCAGAAAGTAAACAAAGTTTAGAATGCTTAACTTTTGATAAAAATTTTTAGATTTCAGTGAATACTACAGTTTTTTAGGTGTTACAATTATAAAAATGAATACTGAATACTAAAGGATATTATATAAATGATACTCAGAATCGGCGATCTAACTATGACTCGTTCAAATCACTACCACGGCTGGTACACTGTTCACAATAATGGAATCCTCTGGAAATATTTTTAGCTCTCGATACTTCAATTCATCTCAACTTGGAAGCTGTACACATTTCACGGGGCTGGAGCAAATAATCTTCTGTGCTTCTAATGGTTGTATAAACCTTTTAAACTTACTACCCGTTGCACAAGACCTCTTTTAAATTCACACTTACTACTCTTCCAACTAACTTCAGCTTTTAATACTTTTAATAAAACACGAGAGCAGGTAAAACACATCTATTCTTTATACTACAAATTTTACAATTCCTCTATTTATTGTTACCTTATCACCTAGGAGATCTCTTTAAAAAATTTATATTTGCCTACTATCTATAAAGTTATTAAAATTACACTCCTTGATCAATTATTACAAACATATCTAATAACTCTTTCAAAACATTTCATTTTGATCACTTGGTCCTATTTTCCATTGGTTACATTTTGTTTACAATTTTTCATTAAACTTACATTTATTTCTAACACTACATACCAAATGATTTATGTTTCAGGTATTATGGTACCTATTACTTATAAGAACAATAGTGTCCAATTAAATAGTGAACATACATGTGCTATACAGTAAACAAACATTATTTTTCCATCCTATAACTACTTATTTCTACGAAAACATGCTAAGTGACTTATTTTTCAGATATTATGGTACGTCTTACTTTTAAAAACAGTAGTGTCCATTTAAATAGTGAACATAAACATTAAATACAATCAACAGAAGCTTATTCAAATGGAATTACGTTTGATTTTTATAAAGAAAATTACTTAAACACCTATTTGAAATCTCAAAAAGCTCTATCACACTGAAATAGCATTCGATATAAGTTCAGCAATTAATTATTCTACGATCTTGTTTATCATTAGTTTTAAATTAGATATTTCATGAATATGAGTGGTAATTAAGTGCGTCTAACCTTGGATATTACATAGAACATTACATAACATAATATATATTTATTTCTTTATATATATATATATTTATTTCTTTATATATATATATATATATATATATATATATATAGTTAATAGAATAGTTGTTGAAATCTTGGGATGCAATCGTTCATACAGCAATAAAAACTACAGTGTCAAATTGTAATTCTATTCTAACGTTTCGGCACACGAATTATGCCTTCTTCAAAGACTAAAATTTGTTGAAATAGTTACAAGGTCTGAAAACTCGTGTAATACCTTGTGTTCCAATGATAATTTTTGTAAGAACCATTATCATATAGTAATTGTTGTGTGTTACTCTAGCACAGTTATATATTTTATTTTGATTGTAGTGTTTAATGTATTTTTAATTTTTTGACTTGCTACTTTTAATTGTAATGTTATGTAATTATTTATTAATGCTGTGCGTTATGTATGGAATTGCGTTTTTTATTTTGTTACCATCATTTATATAAAGTCAAAGTAATCATGTAAGTAGATGGATTGTATTGTTTCAGACCTTGTAACTATTTCAGCAAATTTTAGTCTTTGAAGAAGGCATAATTCGTGTGCCGAAACGTTAGAATAGAATTACAATTTGACACTGTAGTTTTTATTGCTGTATGAACGATTGCATCCCAAGATTTCAACAACTATTCTATTAACTATTTACTTACGTTCGAGAATTTAGTATTATTATATATATTCTGTAAATCTTTAGGCTTTGAAACGTTTTCTGGTTTTACCATTGAAAATAATAATCCTATTTTGTGTTTAAAGAAATAGCTGTTTTACCACTATCGTTATCGAATGGAGTTGCAATAACATATGTGCTGAAACCACCATATTCTTGGAACTGACTATCAGCTCGCTTCAAATTGATATATTTAAATGTATTAGCGTCACCTACATGGGATTTTCAATTTATTTGTCTGATGAATCCCCCCTAGTTTTTAGTTTTTGTAGTTACCTGATCTATTTTCGTTTTCACGCAGACCAATAATTACCCGATAAAAGAGATTTGCTTAATCAACAACGACAATAGGGGAAATAAAATTTTAAGTTGGCAATCATGTTCGGGTGTTAATGGTAGAAATGATGAATCAATCATTGGTATCACGGACCTATAATAATATGGACATGGTACTTGTATCCAAATGCGTAGAAATAACTTTTGGCAAAGTAGACCAAACACAAACAGTATGCAGGGCGGTGCGGTTATGGATGGGTCTTTACTTTCGAATTTGCTTTTTGCAAGTAAATTGATAATATTCATATTTCATAGCAGGAAACAACGAAATTAGTAGAAATTTATGCCAATAAAACCAGTTAACACTTGCAATGTTTAATCTACAAAGAAATGCAAACACTAATTACAAGAGCTTAGGAAATTAAGTATTCTACGCCACTTGTCTAAAACACAAACAAAGAACAGCTGATCTTTTGCTTACAAAGAATCAACTTATGCGGATGTCAGATTTATACGTTCGAGTAAATTTGGGAAGGATTTCGTTTAGTTCATTCTTATATTGGTAGATGCGTGAAAGTTACTTTGCCTTCATTTTTACGACATACATATAATGTCCATTTTATTATAGGTCTGTGATTGGTATTGTTAAATACACTTTAATACCGTTGCCCATGAATGTTGGAGCGTAGTTGAGGTAGAGCGTTAGGTGGTATTTAACTCAGGTTCCTTAGAACCTGGGGATCGAGCAATAATGCTTACCATACGAGTTCTAGACACACTACTGAATCGGCGTTAATTAGTAGATGTTCGGTACATAGTCACTTTATTCTAATACATTAAAGTTAGAAGCAGAATTACATTAATGGCATATCATTAAGTTAGTAAGCTCTAAAATTGGACTTACATGATCTCTTGAAGCTGCGTAATGATAAGATGGGGCGTACTGATTGAGTTTGATGAATTCGAGCTTGAACCGGAGTGGTCTCTTCTGACTGGTTTCCACTACTAGGCACTTCGGACTACTACTACTGGCCTGAAGGTTGGCTCTCCAATATATAGTCGTCCGGGCGGACATTCGAGGGTAAAGATGGAATCCCAGAACTGTAACTCAGGAAGTCCTTGTGATGCGGTGGACCGCGTGAAATGCCAAGCCGTAACGTTATCCAAGGTTTTTTTGGATCAACGGATACTTGATAAAGTAATTGTGTACAAAACAGGAGATTGAGGTTTCCTCATGAATGTGGTAGTTACAAAGTAACAATGGAAAAGAGTCACTAAAAATGAATCGAATAGGATGCTGAGGTTTCCGCGTTAATAAAGTAATTTATTACAAAGTAATGAACAAAGAAGATTAACTAAAATAAACTGTTCTTGGAATTAAAGTATACAAATGTGAAAATGCAAATTATTGTATTGATGACAGTATTTACTGCAAGTTAGAACAAGTCGTATACAATGATGAAAAGTTTTAAAACTTAATAACAGAATCTGTAAGTATTATATTAAAGAATTCGTCTTAACGGATATATATTTTGCATTTTTTATGCAAATTTTATGTTACAATAATACAATTACAAAATTATATTCCACTACCGAAATATTAAATCTTAAACTATGTCATAGTTGTGTAAACAAAAAAGGCATTGAATAGGTTTTTTATTATCAAGGTAGTACTTTTTTTTAATTAGTCACACCTGTAAATTATTACTTTCTTAAACCTGAGTTTTATAAAATTTATTCTCTAAAGGTCAAAAATGTATAAACCAGAACCATTAAATTTACATATATCTCGGTGTTATTTTAATTTAAACTATAGTTCTTAAAATCCCCAAGGTCATTAACCAAGATGCACTTTCTTTAATGTGTTTTTTAAAGGAAGTATTATCTCAGTTGACAAATGTTGAAACTTTTGTCAATAGGATTGCATGCAGAATTCAAAATCATCTCTAGTTAATAATCTAAAATCTTTTAGTAAGTAGGTACAAGTAGGCACAAACTTCCTGTGGTATTGCACAATATTTGCAAAAATATTTATTTGTATGATTTCATTTATTGCTGAAAATTGTTGTAATTTAATAAAACTTAAAGTTTTTAAAGTTAATACCTGCATACAACCTTGGTTTTTTCTTTATGAACAAACAACGGCATAACCGTTTTTGTGCGATTTGCAAATGTCTATATTTTATTCAATCCATAATTAGAAAAGTCCAAGTCACATTCAGTATTCAGCTGTATTGTAAATAGTTACTGAAATTTTATTGAAGAGAACGGCAGCCAGTATTGCCAGCTGTGTAAAAAATGTTTTGTTTTGGCAGTGAATTAATCAAACTGTATGAAAATATACGAACTTATTAGCATGTAATTAAAATATGCCGGTAAGTGAAACTAATATAAATAAAACATTAAAATTTTGTGTTTCTTTTTAACATAATATATTTAATACAAAAATAATTTTTTGAAATTCTCGAGGGATTTTTCAGCACGTGCAGGTTTTTGCTTAACCTAAAAATCTTTGAAGTATTCAATCACCTAATGAGTGCAAATCTCCGTTCAGAACAGCTTATGGAATCCCATTCCGCATTTGAGAATGATTACATCACTATCCAAATTCTTCACCCCGTTTTAAATAACGACATGATTTGCATACATTTTAAGGTTATATTTTAGATTCGGGTACGAGTTCAGTGTAATTGTATAAATTATTTTGGTGACGCAATCATGAACAAAATAACGAGTGACCTATCTTAACATGTGTTTTGCACACACACACACTCGTTGTGAGAGTACGTGTTTTTCGGTGCTCCGCTTTAGCAGTGATTAAATGCCGTAAAATACAGTGTTTCGCGTTTGTGTTTCTGCTCAGTGTATAAAGCACGTTCTTATTTCGCTGTACACTTAAAGAAGGCGTCGCCGTGGATCAATGTAGTAAGCATAAAACTACGGATCCCAAGGTCCCGGGTTCAAATCCCGACACGGCCGACTGCTTGAAAAATGGCAGATGAGCATTTTTCACAAAAATTATGCCCTCGTTCGGATGAGAGGTTAAATGGAGGTCCCGTGTGTGAGTGTTGTCATGCACGTTAAAGATCCCTACCTTGCCTGGAACGACAAGGGTTCGGCAAAATTCTAAATTTCCAGGCAACAAAAAAAAACTCGCCTCCTGGCCAATGTAGTACCTACAGGTGGAGCATTGGAAATGTAAATGAACTGTACACTTAAAGATGAGACTATTTGCTGCGTCAATTGTTAATTATAGTTAAAAAAGTAAGTGATTTTGAACATTTAATGTTGACTGACAGATATAATTAATCTATCTGTCACTTTGGCATTTTGGACTTTGGCTCTATGTCAAACTCCTACGCAGCATTTTACTTTAAAAATGCTTAATTGATGTATATTCGGTATTGAATAGGCATCAGTATGCAGAATTCCTCTGCAAGTAACGAAGTCGTTACTGACTACAGGGACGGCTTCACCAAAGAAACGTCAACAGTTTTTAATAAAAGAAACAGTACCGTTGCAGCTGTCGAATCTAAAGCAGTTTCGTTTTCGAATATAGTTAAATCCTCTTTGTTTCCTAAAAAGGATCAAGCAATAATATACCCAGTAGTGGAAGGGCTTCAAGTTAAGGATTATGTCATAGCAACGGGTATTAAAATCGAGCCTATAAATATTTGGTTTGCATCACGAATGTCAAATAACAGAATATGCATATGTTTAAGAAATAAGGATATAGTAAATCAGTTTATAGATGCTGAAGGTGGAGTAGAAATTAATAACGTTTTTATACCTGCAAGAAAATTAATTTTGCCAGCAAAACGTTTATTACTGTCAAACGTATCCCCGTGTATTCCTCACTATGTCCTTGAAGAGAGTTTACGATCAAACAACCTTAAAGTTATATCACCAATTTCGTTTGTCGGAGCTGGAATAGGTCTTGACGAATACAAAAACGTTTATAGTTTTCTCAGACAGGTATTCATAGCATTAGACGAAACAGAACCTATACCGTCTTCAATTACTATCATGTATGAATCCGAGGAATATCGTATATTCATGAGATGAAAAATTGCGATGCTTTAACTGCAAACAATATGGACACATCGCGTCAAAATGCACTAAAGCAGAAGAAACTGCAAGTAATGCAATGGAAATTGTAGGTATATCCCAATCGGCAGGTAACAATAACAAAAGGTATCATCTTTCCACAATAGCTTTTGACACCCTTACAGAACCTCAAAATTGTTCTTACGAAGCAGAACCTAATGCAGTCAATCAATGTACCGAATCACAAGAGCTTCAAGATCATGATCTCTTCTTAGAACCACTGTAAAAAAAATTTTTATTCTTGCTTTATTTTTTATTATAAACTTTATCCTCGTGACTATCAGCTAAAAAAAAATACACCTTTAAATTTCCTAAACCCTAACCTGATTTCACAAGGTCGAGAATTTTTTCTTATTAATGTAAGCCCAAGGTAATGTTGGATGGAGAATGGCTTGAGATAAAGAAAAACTCTTAAGACATAAACGGCTAGTCGAGTGTTAGCTCTGGGTAGATCATGAGCTTGGGTCATGGGTTGTTAAAAGACCAAAAATATATTTAATGAGCGCCACCGTATTTTTCAATACAATAACCAACAAAATTTAACTGTGCTTGTATAAGGGGAATACGGAAACCTTATCTTAACATCACTAACATAGCCATAAAACCTGAATTTCACTCTTTAAAACACACTTACCAAGACCTCAAACACCAGATGTCATACAGATGTCTCAGCTTTACTTGTGAACAAACAAAAGCACAATATGGACACCATTTGTGTCCTCAAAAACATTTGCCAAAAATAAAATAATAGAATTTAGGCTTCTAAAATATATACTGAGGGAATTTGTTTTCATTACACTCAATTTCTAATCAGGGATGACTTGCAATTTTTTATTTGAATTCTAAATAATAAAAAGTCATTCAAAAACAAAATAGATTCTATTTGGATAAATTTCTGAATATATGTAACTACAATATTTAAGTTTGTATCTTTATAAAATTTTCTCTTAATAATTTTTCTAGACCATAAAATTTAATTATATTGACATGGAATTTCTAAGTTACTCATAATACATAAATTTCTTTCAATCAATGAAGTACTTCCTTGATCTTCACAATAAAATTTAATTATCAAAGTGCTGATATTGTAGAATGTAATTATTCTAATTTATTATTATTTAACAATAAGTACGCAAATTTCACATGTGGTTGAAAAATGCAAGTTCATGACCTCAAAATCTTTAAACATATTTTAAATTAAATTAAGACAGCATATGACGTCTAGATAGGACAACTGAATCTATGTTTTTTTTATATCTGACATAAGATGTCATTCACAATTTTATTAAATGTACTATTTGTGTACATGTGCAAACATTCTGACAAACAATCGACTTGTTATTTAATTCGCTGATTCCTCAAAAGCTATTTTCTTTTTACGTTACTCAAATATTTAATGTTAGATTATTTATAGTAATTTACTCTATGTTCAAAGTTATTAAATCCTAAAGAACACTCACGTGCTACGAAACTGCTCTGAACGAAAAATACTGGATCTTGACCTCAGCTGTCGGAAATTTCCATAACCATCAAAGTTCTTAGGAATACAACGATTATATAACAAAACCAACCATAATATCCTTATTTGATGTTATTTATTAGTGAAGTTGAAAAATACGGAACAGTTGTGAAATCACCTACTACGTTACTGCATTTTATATTAAATAAGACGTAACCATATATGTTCTTGCTTTAAAATATTGCCTTAAGAAATTGTCTTAAGCTATTATCGTAGATATTGCACTAAGATGAAAAATATTAGTATAATCTATTTAATTAATATATACCAACTGTATTAATGATGTCAAAAAGGGGCTTCCATCTTCTTAGGCCTGCAGGGATCAACTGAACTGCTCGGAGCGAAGCTTATCAAAAATCATGCTCACGCAACCGCTGTTAGGCTCGACCTCCAGACACCAAGAATTAATCAATTATATTCTTTTTCTAACTTTGTTAGAAGCCACGTGCTTACACACGGCCATCTTGACTTCACTTATTCAGCTTGCCCGTTCGAACGCTGATAATGAAGTGATCAAATTGACAACTCGACAGAGCTTAGTAACTAACTTTAGAGCATAAACGTAAAAGAATCTATGTGTTATTATCATTTTATATATTAATTTCTATTGGACGGTAATTCACAAATTAAATATTTTAAATTATAGCTGTTTTATTTTTATTTTAAAGAACAAAGTGTAACTAGAAAAAAAATACGTTACACAACAACGTTCTTCAAAATCAAACAAAGAGATTAAACGAAGAAAAATCGAAAAAGTGCCATCTCAGGATTGCTTCGATGGTATTGATCACTTATGGGAAGAATTACCCGATCAAATTTTAACCTACATTGATTTCATACAGTTCTTAAAGGATGTTAAAGGCAATAGTGAACCACTAGCAGTTGTTGGAAAATATTCCAGTGATATTTTAGGGATCATTTCGTTGGTAAAAGCCACGTTACCGTTTGTTACCCAAAGATCGCTAAAAGAAGGCTAAAACGCTTAGTCACAGCCCTAAATAAGTTTTATAAAAAAGATAATAATACTGTATTGCCTGAGTCACAGTGTGAACCTTTGATAACTCAACCAAGTCCTAGATCTCGAAAACTATCCGCAAGCAGTGCTACTAGTGATTGAAACACTTAAACCAAACTAAAGTATTTATATTTATAATTTTAATATCTGTCAACTCCAAATGTCATTACAAAATTCATTCAAAATAACTACTCTTAACTCAAAAAGCATAAAAGGAGACTACAAATGGATACAGATGGAAACGTTTTTAGATAACAACTCTCCCGATATTCTTTTACTCCAAGAGTCTAATATCACAGAAATTTTATCAGCAGCCACTATAAGAAACTACAAATATTTTGTAAATTCACAAACTACAAACTATTCTGGAACGCTGATTGCAATTAAAAAAAATCCATAAATCAAATCACTCTCACATGAGATATTATATGATTCTTATCTACAATTGGTAGTTCTAGAAATTAATAAGGATCGGTTCCATATATTAACCATTTATGTACCACATGATGTCAAGATTGCCGAAGAGGTAGCGCAATCCTTAAGGAATAAACTTCAACAACATACTAATAATTTTGAAAATATTATAATAGGTGGAGATTTTAATTGCACATTTAACCCACTTCTAGACAGGTACAAATCAACAGAACGGCAGGCAGCATACATAAAAACTTTAAAGGTGGCTATCAATTCCGCCTATTTAACAGATTGCTGGCGACATTTCAACTCACAAAAAGGTAGTTATACATTCATATCACAGACAAAATCGGCGTCAAGAATCAACCGATTCTATTGTAGTGAAAATGTACTTTAAAGTGTTACTTCTACTATTCTCTAGGTATTGTTTTCAGACCATTTGGCTGTAACAATTACGGTCAACCTGTTTAAGAATAAAAAGATGCCTTGTCCGTATTGGAAATTAGACAACATGCTTTTAGAGGATCAGCAATATATTGATATTATGCACACGTTTCTAGTTAATGAAATATCGTCTAAACCAAATGACAAAACAACAGATGAGTGGTGGGAAAGGTTAAAACAAAATATAACAGCAACAACTATATTATATTCCCGGCAGAATAGACAGACAAAATATATTCAACTCAAGAGCTTACAGCATTCCATACAAGTGTTAAGCATGTAACAAACTGTTTTAATACGCTCTAATAGTTCTATTATTTCTAAAAATAGTTATTTTCTAGTTTAATTTTAGCATTCTAATTATTAGAATGAAGGTCTTGTAGCATAAATAGGTCTGCAATTGTAGCGGCTGCAAGATCATCCAAGTAGCTTCCCAGCGAAGTTCCAGGAAGATATACTCCAAGAGTTAATTAATTTTTCTAAAGGCACTTTACTTCAGATTAGTTGCTATCTATGATTAGATGTCAATCATGTTGTAGGACCCTGTTTATGTCTGGGTGGTCGGAAGGAATTTTCAATTAGCGGAGTACTCAACTAAAACTTAGTTCTGAGATCTACTTGTGTGGCTATCTTAATGCAATTGGCAGTTTAATTAATCTTAAAGATTTACGACCGGCGTATCCTAAGCCGAGTATGAGAGCCAAGAAAGGGATTATTTTTCAATTAACTTAAATGTATATAAGGATGCCAGCCGGTGGGAATCGGGGTTGTTTATTTCCAGACGCGTTAGAGGTTAAAGCTGGTTGTTTATTTCCAGACTGAGTGAAGTGTTTTATTTCTCTGAAGTCAAGTGCGTGCCGTTATGTTCTAAGTTAATTATTTCTCTGAGTAAGTAAATAGTATATGTGGTATTAACATGAACTCAAGGCTGTGTTATGCAGTATAAGTCAGTTATTTGTTTAAATACAGTATTTGTCGACTTCCATAAAATACAACTCCGGGTTAAAGCTCAGTTTAAGTAAATTGATCCGTTAGATTATTGTTTTGGGAGACCGCATCGTTTTAGAAGGGTCTACTATTATATTGTGTTTCGACGGTGTCAGAGGCCGTTAATCACTGAGCCACGAGACTACCTGAGTATGCAAGCTCAGGTCAGGAGTCACGTTACTGTAGTATTTGACCCTTGAGAAGGTCGTATTTTTCCTGGTGTTGATGACCCCGTGGTTAAAGGAGGGTCATCGCCATAAGCAAGTTAAGTAGACTACGGTAGAATTAATTAATTATTGTATTGGGGTGGTTTCACCCAGAACTGTTATTAATATTCATAAAATAAGGATCTTAGTTTAGTTTAGTTAAGTTGTGTTTGTGCTAGCCGGAGACTTTAAAAGATTAGCCCCTGTGAAGTGATTATTTTCTGTCCTGCAATTTTGGTTCATCGCCCACGAACAAAGTGCGACGAGAGCTATTACCGCAATTGGTCCATGGGCCGTTTAATTCCCATGGTGGCGCTCTATTGTAAATAATGTTAATTACTGTATATTTTGTTATGCATATGTAATTAGTTGAAGTTTTAGTTAGTAGCCCATTTAATAAAACAATCGGAATTTCGTCTCAGTGTGTTTGTTTAATGAACCCCCCTCTCACCGACTGCTGCAGCTTGCGAGGCAACGTCCCGAAACGTGAGGGTACGATAGTGCTAGAGGTCCTGCCATTTATTATTTATTGTTAATTGGATACCCTCACGCGGTAGGTAAATATATAAATTACACTGGCGCATTAACGTGGTTAAAATCTTAAATATGGTAAACAACACACGGACGAAGTTTTAGATTGTTTTATTTCTATATTACTATTTAGTGTTAGGCAGAATTACAGTTTAATATTAGTGATTTAGGAACAGGTTTCGCTATTGTTGACATTTACCTTTTATTTAATAATGTATGTAGTGGAAGCTTTAAGAAGCGACGAGCTTAGTCATGAGCTTTTAATTAGGAACGTTGAACCAACAAAGTTAAATGTGTTAGAAAATCGAAAATTATTGCGTACAAAACTCATTGTTGAGAAAGTCGACAGTAATGTTTTTTCTGAGTATGAAAAAATTGAAATCGTTCAAAAAAACGAAATTGAATTATTGAAGCTTAAGATTTTTGAATTAGAAAACATTTTAAATTCGTTTACCATTCTTCCTAAAAGGAAAGACTATATTAAACTTAACACGAGATTAATTCATGTAACAAAGAGACTAAATTATGTCAATTTCGATAGTGAATTTTTAGAGATACACAAAGAACTGCATTCTAAGTGCATTAGAGCTTTTGAGATTTTAGAACAGGTAAACGGGGAAAATGAGATTAATGATAACCCTTCTTATTGTTCGGCTAGGGATAATAAAGATCCTACAATAACACCAGCAGCAGAGGTTTCATACCCTGGAGCATCAACGGTTTCTTCCATTAATACCCCATCGGTTTCGATTTCTAGTAATGATTTAGGCACTCTAATTAAGTCCTTGAATAAAACAACGATTCCAGTCCCGATCCACAAGTGGGGATTACAATTTTCGGGTGAATCTGATTCTATATCGGTTTTAGATTTTATTCAACGCGTCAAGGAACTGCAAGTTGCAAGAAAAGTTTCGTCAGATGACCTTTTCGAAGGGGCTATTGATCTTTTCACCAGTTCAGCATTGGATTGGTATAGAACAACGCGATGTACAGTAAATTCATGGGAACAATTAATTTCTAAATTAAAACAAGATTTTCTTTCAGCCGATTATGCAGAGAATCTTTTAATGTTAATTAAATCTAGACGGCAAGGCGCCTAGGAATCACCTACCATTTATATTTCAAAGATGGTAAATTTATTTTCTCAATTAGAAGATTCCATTCCAGTCCGGGAACAAATAAAAATTATTAAAAAAAAATTTACAGACTTTTTATGCCACGCAACTGGCGTTAGTTGAAGTGACTGACATTTCCCATTTGATTTCTCGTTGTAAGGTTTTAGAAGACATTAAGCCTCCAAATTTTATTAAACAGGAACATCCTGATTCTGCCAACGTACCAGTTATCTTAGAACGCCAAGTTCGACAGAGTTCATTTTCTAATAATAATTTACCATGGTCCGGTGTGTCGAATTATTTTAAAAACACAGCAAAATTTTCGACTATTTGTTTCAACTGTAAAAGACGGGGTCACTCGTTTTATACTTGTCCGGAGAAACGCGGAATATTTTGTTATTCTTGTGGGCAGCGGGAAGTTACGTCCACAAATTGTCCAAACTGCTTAAATAATTCAAAAAACTAAGGACAGGAAAGCGCGTAGTCAGCCGTTGCTTTTCCTCGTTTAATAATATTGCTGCTGACAAAAGACGTGGTCGGAGTGGTTAGTAAAAGTTAAAAATTTTGTAAATCATCTAAGGTTTTTCAAATTTTATAAAGTAAAAGGTGATACAAGACCTTATATTAATATCGAGATATTTAAGGAAACTTATACCGCACTGTTGGATTCCGGGGCGAATATCTCTATTTTAGGCAGACATGGTCTGTGTTTATTGGATAAATATAAGTTAGAATTAATTAAAAATGTAAAAACGCCTATATTAACAACCGCAGATGGCACTTCACAATCAATTTTAGGTTTAATTAATTTGCCCTTGACTATAAACGGGGTTACTCGGTCTTTAAAGGTTTTAGTTTCCGACTCAATAGAGTGTACCCTAACGTTAGGGATTGATTTTTGTCAATTATTGGAATTGAAAGTAGATTTTTCAAAAAATGAATTTTATGCTCATTCTGCGGAAACGAATAAATTAAATTTCATTAAAGTTATGGCCGATTTAAATGAAGACCAGAAATTTGAATTAAACAATGTTATTTCTTTATTTCAATCCCTGGATCGTCCTACTTTAGGCCGAACCACTAAAATTTCACATCATATTACAACGGAAGACGTTGAACCAATTAAACAAAGGTATTACCCATTATCACCGGCGATGCTGGAACATGCTAATAAAGAAATTGATGCGATGCTTGAACAAGGCATTATTAGCCCAAGCAATAGCCCGTGGAACTCCCCATGCTGTTAGTAAAGAAAAAGCAAAAGGTGAATTTCGTGTATGTTTTGACGCTAAACGATTAAATTCAATTACAAAAAAAGACGCGTATCCCATTCCGTTTGTAAATGACATTCTTGATAGATTACGCAATGCGAAATATCTCAGTTCAATCGATTAAAAAAAAGCCTTCTGGCAATTGCCATTGAGTGACGAAAGCAAGAAAAAAACAGCCTTTACTGTCCCAAGGCGCGGATTATTTCAATATAATGTAATGCCGATGGGTTTGGCCAATGCTCCAGGCACATTACAGAGGCTCATGGACTCTATTTTTGATTTTTCATTATCCCAATCGGTATTTGTTTATTTAGATGATATAATTATTATTTCAAGCACATTTAAGGAACATATTAGAATTCTGAACGAAGTGTATGAGAAGTTGAAAGGCGCTAATTTAACTATTAACATTTCAAAATGTGAGCTTTGTAAACCAGAGGTACAATATCTGGGATATATTGTGAATAAAAATGGTCTCCGAACTGACCTAGCAAAAATTGATGCAATTCTAAATTTTCCTCAACCCAAGACAGCCACGGAAATAAAACGTTTCACCGGTATGTGCTCTTGGTATAGGCGTTTTGTTTTGGATTTTGCCACAATTATAGCACCTATCAATGATTTATTAAAGGAAAGAAAATCGCAAGCGATTAAATGGACGGACGAGGCTCTTATTTCGTTTGAAAAATTAAAGATGTTCTTACAAAGGCTCCTATTTTAAGGAGTCCTGATTTTCGAAAGTTTTTCTTTACAATGTGACGCCTCAAATTACGGCGTTGGTTGTGTTTTAACTCAGGGAGAAGGAGACGAAGAACATGTAATTGCTTATGCTTATCGCAGTTTAAATTCAGCAGAGAAAATTATTCAGTCACAGAACGGGAACTTTTGGCGGTGTGTTTTGCTATTCAAAAATTCCGACCATATATTGAAGGAACTCATTTTAAGGTCATTACGGACCATCATTCTTTAATTTGGCTCCACAACTTAAAAGATCCGGCGGGACGTTTAGCTAGATGGAGTGTGAAACTCCAACAATTTGATTTCGAAGTTATCCACAGGAAGGGTAAATTTAATGTGGTACCAGATACATTATCCGAGCTCCTAGTGGAGCTTATGCTATTAATTCTTTAAATTTTTCTTTAGACGAGGTCGAGGATTGGTACAAAAACATGTTAAATAATATTAAGGAAAAGCCAGATCTATATCCCGATTGGAGAGTAGAAAATGATAAAATGTATAAGTTTATTCCGAATAATTTGAATATCAAAGCCAATTTAATTGAGTGGAAATTAGTAGTGCCGAAATCATGCCGTGCACAAATTTTAAAAGAATGCCATGATGATCCAGTTTCGGCCCATTTGGGTGTATTTAAAACATACACAAAAATCAAAGAGCTCTATTACTGGCCCAAAATGCGGTCATATATTTCTAAATACATTAGTAAATGTGTTACGTGCTGCCAAAGCAAATCCAGCACGTTCAACCATTATGGTTTTATGGGCAAAGAAAAAAAAGTTTCATTTCCGTTTCAATGTTTGTCCATTGATTTAATGGGACCCTTTCCGCGCTCGAAATTGGGGAATACTTACCTTTTAGTTGTTACTGACTGGTTTACAAAATTCACTTTATTGCATCCCATGCGCAGCGCTTCAACAAAACAAATTTGTAATTACCTGGAAAATTTTGTATTTTTGGTATATGGGGTACCTCAAATTTGTATGATAGATAATGGCCCTCAATTTAAAAGTAATTTATTTTCTAATCTCATGACAAATTATAAAATGCCTTCGGTTTGGTTTAACGCCAGCTACCACCCGCAAGTTAATTATGTAGAACGCGTTAACAAGGTAATTGGAGCTGCCATTCGCAGTTACATTCAAGATTCTCAGAAGAATTGGGACGATAATATTCACAAAATTGACCATGCGCTTCGTAATGCTGTTCATGAATCCACAAAATATTCCCCAACATTTTTAGCTTTTGGACGCACGGTTCCTCTGACCGGGGAATTTTATAATAAATTAAAGGATTTAAATCCAGAGGATCTGGCAATTGATAATCGTGAACAATTGGTTCAAGACCTCAATGAATTATCGCCCATCTTTAAAGAAGTTCAGAAAACATACATTTGGCGTATGAACGTAATACGCACTCTTACAATTTAAGGCGCAGACCATTAAATTTCAAAGTAGGGGATTTAGTGTGGAAGCGCAATTTTATATTATCAGATGCTTCTAAACATTTCAATAAAAAATTAGCCCCGAAGTTCCTAGAAGCAAAGGTGATAGAAGTTTTAGGTTCTACCACTTATCGCCTATCTTCCATGGACGGAAAACCGCTAGGGGTGTTCCACGTCCAAGACCTAAAACCTCACTAATATTTTATTTTCCAATTTTTTATTTTTTCTTCCGCCAATTTTCTGAAAAGACTCAGTTGTCTTAAACATAATTGCGGTTGGATGTGTTAATTTCTACATTTATTTTTTCAATTTTCTTGAAATTCCTAAGAGCAATTTCAATTTTTCGAGGGGGGCTGTGTAACATACTGTTTTAATACGCTCTAATAGTTCTATTATTTCTAAAAATAGTTATTTTCTAGTTTAATTTTAGCATTCTAATTATTAGAATAAAGGTCTTATAGCATAAATATGTCTGCAATTGTAAGCGGCTGCAAGATCACCCAAGAGCGAAGTTCCAGGAAGATATAATCCAAGAGTTAATTAATTTTTCTAAAGGCACTTTACTTCAAAGGCCCTAAACATGTCAGATTAGTTGCTATCTATGATTAGATGTCAATCATGTTCTAGGACCCTATTTATGTCTGGGTGGTCGCAAGGAATTTTCAATTAGCGGAGTATTCAACTAAAACTTAGTTCCGAGATTTACTTGTGTGGCTATCTTAGTGCAATTGGCAGTTTAATTAATCTTAAAGATTTACGACCGGCGTATCCTAAGCCGAGTATGAGAGCCAAGAAAGGGGTTATTTTTCAATTAACTTAAATGTATATAAGGATGCCAGCCGGTGGGATTCGGGGTTGTTTATTTCCAGACGCGTTAGAGGTTAAAGCTGGTTGTTTATTTCCAGACTGAGTGAAGTGTTTTATTTCTCTGAAGTCAATGCGTGCCGTTATGTTCTAAGTTAATTATTTCTCTGAGTAAGTAGATAGTATATGTGGTATAAGTCAGTTATTTGTTTAAATACAGTATTTGTCGACTTCCATAAAATACAACTCCGGGTTAAAGCTCAGTTCAAGTAAATTGATCCGTTAGATTATTGTTTTGGGAGACCGCATCGTTTTAGAAGGGTCTACTATTATATTGTGTTTTGACGGTGTCAGAGGCCGTTAATCACTAAGCCACGAGACTACCTGAGTATGCAAGCTCAGGTCAGGAGTCACGTTACTGTAGTATTTGACCCTTGAGAAGGTCGTATTTTTCCTGGTGTTGATGACCCCGTGGTTAAAGGAGGGTCGTCGCCATAAGCAAGTTAAGTAGACTACGGTAGAATTAATTAATTATTGTATTGGGGTGGTTTCACCCAGAACTGTTATTAATATTCATAAAATAAGGATCTTAGTTTAGTTTAGTTAAGTTGTGTTTGTGCTAGCCGGAGACTTTAAAATATTAGCCCCTGTGAAGTGATTATTTTCTGTCCTGCAATCTTGGTTCATCGCCCACGAACAAAGTGCGACGAGAGCTAGTACCGCGATTGGTCCATGGGCCGTTTAATTCCCATGGTGGCGCCATATTATAAATAATGTTAATTACTGTATATTTTGTTATGCATATGTAATTAGTTGAAGTTTAAGTTAGTAGCCCATTTAGTAGAACAATCGGAATTTCGTCTCAGTGTGTTTGTTTAATGAACCACCCTCTCACCGACTGCTGCAGCTTGTGAGGCAACGTCCCGAAACGTGAGTGTACGATAGTGCTAGAGGTCCTGCCATTTATTATTTATTGTTAATTGGATACCCTCACGCGGTAGGTAAATATATAAATTACAAGCACTAATACAAATTCAACTGAAAATCTTAGGGCTATTTCACAACTTTTAAAAGATACGAAAAACGCCTACTGCCGAATCAGCGAAAAACGTTTTAATACGCTTATATACCAACAATTGATAAATAATAACCGACCGACAATCAGCAGTATTAATTCAAGAGGCTTTCACTTATTAAGCACGCTAGTAGACACTAACGGTATAATTATTACAAAACCAGTTGAGTTATGTTCGCTAGTTGTTGAACATTTTTCACCTATCTATGAAAAACGTCCCACAGCATTCGTGAACCCGAAAGCAGAAATTTATAAAGATTTAAATAAACTATCAAAATCAGACAAAACTGCCCTCAATGGACATCTTACTCATGAAGAATTTACAGATGCTCTAACTTCACTCAACAAAAACAAATCACCTGGAATTGACGGCTTAACAATAGAATTTTATAAACGGTTTTGGTACATATTAGGCAATGCGTAGGCATTGCCTAATATGTAGTTTCAGGTTTTTAGTGCAGCATTCAGTTACGGAACACTGCCAAAATCGACAACAAATGCTGTAATCCGTCTTCTGCCGAAAAAGGGAGACTTGCTCAAAATTGAAAATTGGCGTCCTATTTCACTATTAACAACGGATTATAAGATTTTTGCTAAAGCTTTATCGTCAAGAATTTCTAATGTCATTGATTCTATAGTTGCTCCGGATCAAAGTTACTCTGTACCAAAGAGAACAATATATGATTGTTTGCACTTATATCGTGATGTAACATGCCAAGCAAATATGGAAGACATTCCACTCGCAATACTTAACTTAGATCAGAGATCTGCGTTTGACAAAATACATCACGACTATCTGTTTTATATTTTAGAATTAATGAATTTTGGAACGATGTTTATCAATGCTATCAAAATGCTATACTCTGACGCACAAAGTCATGTTAGAGTGGGACCTTATTTAACAAGAAAAATTGGTTTTTCACGTGGAATAAGACAAGGATGTCCTCGGTCTGGTCCTTTATATTCAATCATGATAGAACCTTTTATTAATTCTTGCAGACGTTTATTTATCAGATACCGTTTACCTAGTGATTACAATAAGAAATTAATGGTTGCCGCATATGCAGATGATGTAACTATTTTCATTTCAAACGATAGTGATTTTGAGAAAGTTGAGAAAGTGTATGCTATTTACGCAAAAGAATCAGGTTCTGATCTGAACCACGATAAATCAAAAGGATTTTGGACGAGCAGATGGAAATTTCGGAAAGATAATCCTTTAAACATTACTTGGACTTCAGATAACATTAACATATTAGGAATAAGATTCTCCAATAATATTCTAGACGACATGGATTATGCACATAGTTGTCTCTTAGAAAAAATTTCTCAGTCGATTAATAAATGGTCACAAAGAATACCTGCCACCTCCATAAGAGGACGAAAATCTATTACTAACCAACTTATTGCATCTAAATTGTGGCACACCTTACAAATTTTACGCTTCAGTCAACACCATCTCGATGCTTTGCAAAGAGGATTAGTTAATTTTATATGGAAAGGCGGTAAGCACTGGACCGCTCAAAAACAATTGTGCTTGTCAATAAAACAAGGCGGTCTAGGTTTAGTTGATATTCTTTCTGAGGACAAGATCTTCAGAGTGTGTTCTTATCGTTCAAATAATAATAAAAATTGAAATTGAATGATTAAGCTTCAGAGTGTGTTCTTATCGTTCAAATAATAATAAAAATTGAAATTGAATGATTAAGCAGTTAGGATGGCTTCGGATGGCTTCATGGTTGCTGTGGAGCCAGAATTAAACTTGAACATCGATTAAATGTCTATATGCACCATTTAATGGGGTGTCTAAGTCTTCGGCCTGCTTCAGGAAGCTTCGGAAGTTGCTTAAGAGGCCCAGTGTAAACTTAACAGTGAAGATTAAGACATATATACAGGTCGGCGAGTTCCAGACATCTTCGGTAGTGTTCGGATCTCTTTGGTAATGTTCGTGTTTTTAGTGGTGGGTCAAAGTTACGTTAAAAGAAATTGTAAAATAAAATTCTATGCACTTAAAAACTACTATTTACAATATATACAAAAGAAAAGGGTTCAGAAAGTCTTCAGTTGTCTTCTGAAGTCTTCGGCGGCGTCGTGGGGTTGATGCCTCTACGGGGATGTCGTCCCTGTGGTAGAGCTTGACGGATGCAATCACAATAACGACGTCGGTGCAGTATGGAACGGAGTTGAGCGTTCGTACGTGCTTGTTAGTTGTGGACTGATGAATTACGATGACGGCCTCCAGGTAGGACGGCGGATAGGGTAACGTTTGAGGCAGAACGCAGGCTATTGTGAGCACTGCGCTAGGATTAAGCGGGCTATGGCGAGCGCCGCTTCGGAAAGGTCCTACAGGCTAAGTTGAGCGATGTAGAGGAAGAGGAGAATTCCAAGCTATGGTGGGCACCAGGACTGTTTTCTGCAGAAATCGAATTTATATTTATGGTCTTCAGGTCGCTATCCATCGTGTGTTGAAAAACGTTTATCAGAGTTTTAACCAATGAATTGCATTGTCGATTTCAGATTTCGAAACAAGATTATACAAATGTTAGTAACACAATTTTTAGTTGGAATTTTTGGATGTTGTTCTCTATTCAGCACGTGCACTCTGATATAGTCAAACTTACGTGTCAAAGTTCGCTCAGTAAATTGCATGGGATCATAGCGTTAACAGTGTCATGCTACACGATTCCTAACCTCAAAAGAAAAACAAAATTGGCAAATAGTTATGTAACATCTTCTAAAAATTTCTAATAAGTATTAGCTCTCGTGGCAATACTTCTTCATAAACGACGATAGTGTTATGAATTCTAATAGTCCCTTGTTCATTCAATCAACAATTAACGCTATTAAGTACTCTGATATAAGAATAGAGCATTTTCCTTCAAACTTTCAAGAAATGATTCAAGTGCCAACAACAGATTTCAACTTGATAAGAAAATGTGTTCCTCCACTCTTCAATCAATTGTGGGTCAATTTAAATATAAAAACAGTGGCAGATCTCATTGTGAATGGTACTTGGATGTCAGAAAAATCAATAAAACAGATGGCCATCAAATACCAACACATTATACAAACGGAAATAGTGATACATTTTAAAAGAATACAAGCTTTTTTCCATTTATATTAAAGAGATGCCGAACTTAATAGGAACAGCAACAATCTTAAAGTCATATTTACAGATAAACATTTTAAATCAGAAATAACAAAAAACACACGATGCAAGCTTCAAGAAAAACTTATAACAAAGAACAATTCTATGGAAATAGGTGAAAAACTAAAAGATTACTGGTTAAATGAAAATGTAATATGGCAATCATATTTTAATACTTTAACACCTGGATATATGTTAGAAGTTTCGTGGAGACTTGCTAAAGACCGACTAGCCGACCCAATATTCCTACTTAAAGCTGGCTTGAAAAATACGGAATCCTGTATTTATTATAACGACATCAAAGCAGCTTCATGGCATATAATCATTGACTGCCAACACACAAAAGCATTGTGGAACTGCAGTACCGGCCTAATAAAAAGACTCCTAGAAGTTAAAACATTCACAACGATACAAATTTATATTGGACACCCTGGAAAATCATATCAGAGCAACCTAGCAAATTTTCTGCTTAATCTGACGAAATGGACGATAAGTAGTGATGTAAGGCCGGTCTGAATTCAAAACGGTGTACGCGTATGTTTTTTCCATGTAACATACACGTGCACCGTTTTGAATTGAGACCGGCCTTATATACTTCAATGTAAAATACGTGTGGGCACGTTTTAAAGTCAGACCGGCTTTATATTACTTTCAATGGAACATACGTGTGTGACTTCAAAACACACGTATGTTACGTTAAAAATGTAAGTGTAGAGAAAATGTGGAGCTGTTTTGAATTCGGTTTTCTAGCGAGAAGTTATAAAGTAGGTCAGATACAAAATATCGCATTCAAGTCAATTGTGTTTAATTAAAGTGGATTCTGATTTATGTTTTTTACTTATGTTTAGAGGCTGCAAATACACATAGGCCGGTTTGACTTCAAAGTGTGACTAACAGTAGGAAAAGCAGCGGTGGTAATCAAGGTCAATCCTATCTAATATAAGTAAAAAATCTTCGACTAGCAATCATAACAACATAAATTAGTTAACGGAGTGTTGTGTGTAATATAGAAGCAAGTAATTAAATGCAATATGGATTTTAATTCTTTTAATAAAACCACATATCGCAAACCTTATGTAAATTCAAAAGATCTTGTAATGAATAAGAGGTTTGAAGTTTTAAAAGTGGAAACTGTCAAGACAAAATATGGAGAAAGAGTATTAGTGGAAACAGAAGAGTTCAAAAGTATATTGCCATTGAGATATTTTGAATACCTTCAAGCACATGGAGTGAAACAATTAAATAAAAGTATTGGCTCGAACAAACACGTATACATAACTAGTAAGAGATCGATCGGTCTAACTGTCAACATAGAATTTTCAGAATAATATGTCACTAATCTAAGAAATTAGTTTATTATTATAATAATATACATCTTGTTCTTTACTGTTTAAATTATTATAACACATCTAAGTCGATTGTATAAAGAATGATGTATTTAATTAAAGTGGGTTCTGATTTACGTGTGTTTTACTCTGAGGTTACTACCTTGTTTAGAGAAAGTCTTGTTTCAAAAGAGAAATTTTTATAAAATACTTTTATTTACAAATTGTTGAATATTTTGATTTAACTATTTACAGTTAAAATCTAACTATCTATAAATGAAAAAGTATTTATTAACTCCCGTTCTTGAAGTATCTGCTGCTCCCTCGCAGCCAGTTCCTCTCTTTTTTGCTTTATTATTTCTAGTTCCAAATCTAGACGACGCAGTAGCTTCTCTCCACGCTTTTTAAATGCATTAAGCAACTCTACTGTGTCATCTTCGTAGGATTTGTCATCTTCACAGCAAACAGCCATATTAGGTCCTGCACATAACTTATTCATAGCCAACATGTTTTTGCCGGATCTGTGAACTTACATAACAGATTATTGTACGTTCCCTTTTCTTTTGTACACTACCTGATGTCTCTTGAGAGGATCCGACGATCCAACGATAGCCTCAAAATTTCCAGAATGGTTTTTTGATCCTAATCTAATGTAACTTATAAATTAGTAGTGTTTGCATAAACATAAATATATTCTAACGTACATGTATGGTTCTGCTTTACTATGACGTTAATCATTGGTACATCTAATTTCGAGTAGAGGAACTGGCTGCGGTGGAACAACAACAAAAGCGGCAGACTCGGACATTCCATTGCTCCTAAAACGCGCAAATCTATCAATATTAAAACACATGTATAAATGTGAAAGAGCACTTACCGTCATATACCTATTACGTCACTATCAAAAATAGCAGCAGTGTCAAGTTGAGGTGAAGAACCAAAAACTTCTTTAGTCAAGTCTTCGTTAGAATGTAATATAAATTGTTCTAGAACTTTTACGTTGGTACTGCTACCATTTTTGATCGATGATAAGTTACTCATTTTTTAAAGTTACTGGTAGTAGTAACTAATAATTATACAACATATCTGATTGAATACTGTTAGTAAAATCTACGTGAAGTATTTATATTAAATAAGAAACTGACCTGTTAGAAAAAATTAAAAAATTTGCATCGATTTCTGAAAAAATTGCAAATGTTATCTATAAGCAGCTATGTAATCTATTCTAATGAATAAAAAGCAGTATGTAAGCAAATATAATTATGCCTCAGCAGAAATAACAAATTGGATTCATTGTCTGAAAAAAATTGCAACGAAGGCACATAGTAAAATAAAAAACCTCAATTAGTTGAATATTGAATATTGAATATTGAATATATATATATATATATATATATATATATATATATATATATATTATAGTGTCTCGTCTGCTGTATTTCCTTATTACTCCACGCCCCACGTAGGGTTTGCGTCACGTATTATGTATGGAAGATATCAGATAAAATATTTCAATTCAGAATATGAGTTAAAGAATTAATAGTTGCACACCTAAATGTGGTGTCGGCCTTTTAAATGTTTAGAAACGGCGGCAAATCTTTCCTGATAGTACCGCAACCTGACGTGCTTGCATATATTTAAGCACGCTGAAAATTACTATGCCAACTTTTGTAATTTTGTACGATTTAATAAAGGAAAAATTTTGTATTATTTATGCCACGGTTTTTAAGACTCGTTCAGGGATAATTGAATCTAGCAATTTTACTCTGTAAGAAAACGTGGGTTTTTCGTCCTCTTACAGGTATGTTTAACACATGCGCATAAAGCGTCGTCTAGTTAAAACCACTTAACCTCTCTTAGTACTTGTATCTCGTGATTATATTCAAAGATTGATAAATAGACTCAACAATGTATAATTTAGGTAAGCGTTTGAGATTTAAATTGCTAACAAATAACTTTAAATGATGTATATATATATAAGGATAACTTCAAATACCTGCAACTCCTCTGAATGTGCTTGGGTTGTACATGGACCTTGATACAGGATACAACAAAATTGTCCAGCGAATGCTTGCAGTTAATACCTGTTGAAAGTACGTTTTAGTTTTATGTTCTAATAAAATTCACTTTTTTTTAGGTTCTACAAATAATAAACTAATAATTCATCAACTGTATACTTAGATAAGGCTCTATTAATAGGAACTCTTTCAATACTTCACCAACACTAGAGCTGACCCGTTGTTCGCTTTACTTGGAATTACTCCTCTGTAACTTGCTTGGTTGTATAAACCTTATAAATTATTGCATGATACTCTTTTTTTCCATAAACATAAAACTCCGTGGAGTATTACTTCTGTTACCCACTCAAATGAAATGCATACATTTTAAACACATATATTAATATTCTAAATTCAATTACAAGCTTTTCAAAGCCAAAAACATCTATCTAGTATACAATTTGTAAATCAACTAACTTATTATAAACACTTATCACCTAGGAAATAGTCTCTAAAAAATTTACATCTTGCCTACTATCTATAATAATTTAAAAGGTACATTCATTGCTTCAGCATTATCTGTACTTAATTACTATTTTAGAACAGATACTGGTATCATTTGTATAACTTGTCATTGGTTGACATTCCATAAATTTTCATCACTTTATGATAATTAAAAATGCTAAAAAACTATTTTCATTTACAGGTACATAAATTAATTAATGGAATAGAGTATCCTTGAACAATTACAAACAACATTTTTATCAACAAAACCTATACACATTCAGTTGGAATTACATTAGATACACTTTGTATTGAAGAACAGTGAAAAAATGCTTTTTTCAAACCTCAAACGCTGCATCACTAGTACATAACATTTTATCTGCGTTTAACAAGTAATTATTTATCAATCTTTGTTTTATCGTAGTGTTTTAAATTTAGAATACCTTGATAGGAGTGGTAAATTAATGTGTTTACCTCAGTACTAACAACTATCTTTTTTAAACCATTTTATAATATCAAATAACATAATATATATATATATATATATATATATATTACTCATATTTAGACCAGGGTAGAAAATTAAATAATCACATCAAATAATTTTAATCACCGTGTAGAAGCTTTGGGAAAAGATACGTTATTAAAAACCGTGAAGCATAAAAATTCATTCGTTTCATTAAAAATAATGGAGTTAAATTATGTACAAGACGCTTGCTATAAAAAAAAAGGAAGCAGTATTAAAAAGCTCTGCGTGTAATTTAATTATTCCTAGTAAAGAAACAAATAGAAAATTACGTGCAAAATTTATATTAATTAACTCAATTTTAAGTAACCGGTATTAAACAAAATGTACAGATAATAATTAATATTTGATTAGAGTCACTAAAATTAAAGGGAATTATTTTAATTGGAGTTAATTAAACCATTAGTAACATATAATATCTATAAAAACTTGTAAAAACCCAATAAAATGCAAATCGTAGAAGTGTTATTTAGAAGTATTATGTTTGAACACCTGCGTATTTTTAAAAGGCTCATTCTGCGTAAATTTGGCAAATAATAAATGGTTACAGAGAATCTTGGAGAAACCGTAGCTTAATAGTTACGAGAAATGCTAAAGGTGGGTTATTTCACAAGTCCACATGGACTGAAATAATCGATAATAAAGAATATCAATTTTCACCAATAAGAACAGGGTAGATAGAGACAGATAAATATGCGCAAGACCGAGACACATATAGTAAAAGGCGTGAGTGGAGCAACGTCATTGGGTTGCGATTGGTTGAAAATAAAAGGCAAAATTGAGAGGTAAAAATAACATTTCTGTATAAAATTCAATTAGTTATTTCCAGACGTTGTGAGCCGTGTAGAAATTTCTGAGATTTAACTGGGGCGAGTGCAAATTTCGTAAAAATCGCATGCCGGGCTGCGGAATGGGAACAT
This sequence comes from Platerodrilus igneus, assembly GCA_036346225.1. Lineage (NCBI taxonomy): Eukaryota > Metazoa > Arthropoda > Insecta > Coleoptera > Lycidae > Platerodrilus > Platerodrilus igneus. The sequence continues at coordinate 1,468,849 of JARFIW010001125.1, forward strand.
AGCATGCGAAATTCCGAAGAATTGTCCATTTTGGGGACTAGACCGACAGACAGGCTAACCGCTATATATACCCAGGTGAATATGAACAAGCTCTCTTAGATTTTTGAATTGATTCAACGCGTTAAACAGTGCTTTTTAGTGTTCCGATTTTGATTAAATAATTTAAACAGTTTGCTTGTATATTTTGGTGATTTAAAAACAGTTTGTTCTTTACGTGCTACAATAAGTATACTTTAGTGCACTTAGAAAAGAAGATACAAGGTAATAAAGTCGAGTATCACTGTACCAATTAGTCTAATTTGCAACGACAAATGAATACACAAAAGTAGGCAGTTTTGGCGTATATTGGTGAAAGAAGCATAAATTTCCTTGCTATTTTTCGGGGGTGTTAATAATTAAATGGTTCATAAACGTGTCTAGATCCACAAAACAAGGGTCAGATATACACAGATGAGTTCCGGAAAAGCCCTGAAACAACTTTAGATGAATGGTGGTGGAGAAAATTTTAAAAGCGTTGAGAATCAGAAGCCGTAAATATAACCCAGTTGGAATGGTGTGATTAACAAAAGGGACGATGTACATTGAAGCTACGAGTGCAGTAACCTTCAGGTAAATTATACTATTTTGTTTGAACTTTGATGTTTTCGTGTGTGTTGAATAACTTTATAATTTATTTACTTAAAATGGACAGTAATGAAGTTGTACTAACAACAAATTTTTAATTTTAAGGTGAAATTTTCTTGTTTAAGTCGAAAGGAGTATTTAGTATTTATGTTCTTGATGAAAAATTTGGGTATGTCTTTGAGCTCAATTAGACGAACCTGGTTAATTAACGTAAAGGGGTGGTAGATGCTCCCTGAAATTTATGCTGAATTTTTAATTTTGAAATTTTAATGTATTGTGAATATTGATGTAAATAGAGTTAACGGTGATGTCTGTGGTAGGAATGTGTTTGTTTTTTTTTATGAATGAGGATGAAGGTTTATCTAGGGGAGCAGCCGAGGCGATGAACAGAAGAAAGTCAACGGACCAGTTAAGTTAATAGCTTTTTGTAGGTTTCACAGCATTCTTGAGACCCAATTCGTGAGGCTCGATTCGAATACAGGGAAAACATAGCATTCTTGACGCCCAATTCGTAAGGCTCGATTCTAATTAAAAAGGTTTCACAGCATTCTTTATATATATATATATATATATATATATATATATATATATATATATATATTCATGCTGCATCATGAAATTCTTTAATTGTCAAGGTACTGTATAGCTTACAATAAATTAAATTACACGACGTTAATTGTATTATAATAAAACTGCAGAATGTTTTTTAATACTGATTTTAAAAAAAAAATTGTGTACCTATCACAAACAAAAAAAAACGGCATTCTATTTATGATAGGTACAGGACTACTTTTGTTAACCTTTCATTCGCACATAGCCACGAGTGCGTAAATTATTAAACAACATTGACCGTTTAATCTGAGATATTTCAAATTTGCTTTATTTTTCTCAATTTTTTTTATATGTAACCATAAAATAAAAAATAGCACTGTAATGCTAGCATATTTTCCGTACACACGAGCATAAATCAAAGGTCGTGTAAGAATATTATTATTACTGTACTGCAAGCAAGCATATTTTCGGTAAACACATGCTGAATGAAATGATACAAGGTCGTCGTGTCGATGCAAGTGTTAATAAAACGAAATCAGATACTTTGCTTATTAAAATTGGATTTGTTGGAAATTAAAATTTTAGTGTTAATTTTTTGCTGAATATTCTTTAAGAATTAAACCATTCAAGCTTGAAAATCGTCTTGAATCAAAACGTAAATAAAGGCGATTTTAACAATTGCGTCCAAAGCAATTCACTATGCAAGCATTTCATATTTACATACTGCAATTTTTAGATCACATGCATTTCATGCACTCAGATTAAAAGTCAAAAATTGTTTCTACATTCGTTCTGTAAACTGAGATTAAATCAATCTAATCCAAAATTAAATGAAACTGTCAATTGTTTAATAACTTACACACTCATGGCTATGTGCGAATGAAACGTTAACAAAAGAGATCTTGTACCTATCATAAATAGAATGCTGTTTTCTGGTTGTGATTAAGTACACAAATGTTTTTTAAAAACCAGTATTAAAAAACATTCTGCAGTTTTATCATACAATTAACGTCGTTTAATTTAATTTATTGTTGCAACACCTTCACAATAAAAGAATTTCATGCTCTAGCATTGCTCGTGTAATGAACTTTGTGTAAATTATGTCTCCAATAATGTAAAACTTATTTCAATATTACTGTATTAGTTAAGGACCGTTTGCATCGCATTATTTTAAACGACATTTAACTAATTTAGGTTTTTTATTTTACTCTATGCCTTCCTTGAATTTTAAAAAAATTATTTCAAACCTCCGTCATGAGTTAGTTTTACTACGTGCTATAATTATTCCTACACCTGATGAAGAAATGACCTGCTTTAACAAAGTTTTATGGAAAATGCCATGCGTTGCACAAAATCACGATTTGCATATTCCATTACAGGATGGCATGAAACAAGAAACGCAACATCAGATTAATAAATTCCATTTTTCCCTAAATTTTTACTTAAACAAAAAGAAAGGCCTTTTTTTAATATTTTCTATGCAATATAGGTTAATTGCGAGATTGTTGAGTTTCTCAATTTTTTTATTTCTTTAATACAATTAGAAACGAATGGGATTGTAGCGTAATACTAAATTAAAAAAGTTGATAGCTAGATATTCTATGAAGGTTTTGTAAATCAGTAACCAAGGCTCAAAGAATGCAATGATTGATCGTTATCGGTATTTTTTTGCTGAGAGCATAATTATTTTTTGCTTACATACTGTTTTTTTTTATTCACTAGAATAATTAGATAGCTGAATATATAAAATTTTCATGTGCAATTTTTTCAGAAAACGATGCAAATTTGTAGATTTTTTCTAAAGTGTCAGTACTGTTTCAATACTGAAATGAATAGAAAAAAACAGTATATAAGCAAAAATAATGGTGCTTTTAGTAACATAATGAATTTGATTCATTGTCTGAAAACAAATTGCAAATATGCATTTTTTTTATAGTTATCAGCAAGATTTCGAATTTGCTTAATTTTTCTGAAAAAAAATTGCAAATGTCTAATTTTATAGCTATTTGCTTACATGAGAACATATTTATGTATAAATAGTCAATAAATCTCTACAGATATTAATTATAAAGTAATTTAGCTAGTAACCGAGTTAGTAGTGATATTTTAAAGTTAACAGTGAAGTGTTACAATCGAAGTTAAATATAAACAATCATGATCTGCTTAAAAAGTGTGTTCAACATTTGTTCCCGTTTCGGACTTTATAACTATTTACATTTTGATTCAGTATTACGATACAATTCCAATTGCATTAAAAGACAGAATATAAATTCTAAATATTTAATGTATTTTGATGTTAATAATTTATATGGGGCTGCAATGTCTGAATATCTTCCATATGGAGAATTTGAATTTTTTTAGATGGCACCAGTTCAGAAATATTACGTTTAGACGTTACTTAATATTGCCGATGATTCCGATGTAGGATATATATTTTTTTGAATGCGATTTACACTATCCAGTATCTTTACATGAAATTCACAGTGACTTACCTTTGGCGCCTGAACATGTAAAATAATAATAAATAGACTGTGATTGCTAAATGATTTTATTGTTTTTTCTTTTTCATAATTTGTAAAGGTACAGTAATAATAAAGTAATTAAAATATTCTTATGCTGTTTGAGAGTGGATTGTATTTGACTATCTTATCATGAAGTATAAGGCAATGACAAGATGTATTTGGCAAAACGTTTCTGCTAGTTTCAAATTCTAATCTAATATCGACAGTACCAGATTTTAACGCTTCGTTTTGTCTAGAACAATCTATGACTACTAATGGTGCAATACTTCGTAAATTTTCAGGATTAAAAAGTGGCTCATTTTCCTTTTCGTAGTATGATTGCTGAAACTGAGCATACATCTCATATAACAACGCAGTCTGTTTATTCTCGAACCTCAAATTTAAGTTACCGTACGGGAAAATTTCTGAATTTAAATATAGTTTCATGTTGGTTAAATAGCAATGATCAAAACGACTGTAGTTGCTCATGTATTTATTTTTTTTGGTTGGTTTGGAAACCAACAATCACAAATCTTGGTTTTTCTAATTGTGTTGTTGTTTTAATGTTCTATGTATGACGTTGCGTTTCTTGTAGAAGTTGATATTCATGCAACTCCCATCCTCTAAACGGAATATGCAAATCCTGATTTTGTGCAACGCATTCTATTAAATTAATTCGTTGAGTATCATCAACGGCTACATGCGGCATTTTCCATAAAACTTTGTTTAAAACAAACTTTTATTTCTTCATCGGGTGTAGGATTAATTATAGCATTAGTCGCGATTTAATAACTACGACTTGTTATTCATTAAGGCGAGAATGAAAAATTGATGCAATCAGTCTGTCTGTCTTTGGCAAATCAGTATATATTTCTTGCAGATAACTGTGTGTTCGCGATTTAATAACTACAACTTGTTTTTTTTTTAAAAGCGAGAATGAGTGCAATTAGTCTGTCCGTCTGTCTGTCTGTCTTTGGCAAATTTCGAGATATCTATACAATTTGTTAAATGTTGTAAAACCAGTAAAGAGCTACTACGTTGATCAATTATAATTGCTTTCAGGGTTGAGAGTCCCATTCGTGCTGACTGAGTTTAATCGTTTTTTCTGCAGACATCAGCATTAAAAATTTCTTACTAACTACAATAATAATACAGACACAATTTTTTCTATTGTTTTTTATTATTATCAAACCATTCTTTTAATAACAAAGTATTTTGTTTTGCACATTGCAGACTATTATTGTTGTGTCTATAACAATGGATGTTACATAGTAAACGATTGTTGATTTTTAACTCCGATAGCTTAGGACAACCTAGTGCAAGCATATCAGTTACAACGTTTTGCATTAGATAGGTTTCTATCAATTTCTTCTTTTCTAGACCCTTCACACATACTTCTTCACCTGGTCGGATGATTTGCTTTAAATAAAGCGCTATATATGATGACACCATTCCAGCCGTTGAAGATTCATCCCAAGAAAGACCATAAATATTCCTTGTCACCCAGTCGTTATGTTTTATATGATCTTGGCTCAAACAACTAGACTGCATTGACAGTTTAAAAATTTGATGCCAAACAACACCTTCCAACAAGTCCAAAACCGCAATTTCTTTGCACATAAACTCGTTTTTCTTGTATTTAAATCCTTGAATATCAATTATATACATGTTTGTACATGTAGGTATGTAAATATATGCAGTGAACTTCGACTAATTAAATTAATGTTAGGAGCAATCTCCTTATATAGCAGATTACCACCATCTGCGTACTTTTGCCAACCCACTTTTCAACCTATCACAAGAGTGAACACACATTTTGAATTCAAACCGGCCCATGTGTATTTGCAGCCTCTAAACATAAGTAAAAAACATAAATCAGAATCCACTTTAATTAAACACAATTGACTTGAATGCGATATTTTGCATCTGTCGTACTTTATAACGTCTCGCTAGAAAACCGAATTCAAAACAGCTCTACATTTTCTCTGCACTTACATTTTCAACGTAACATACGTGTGTTTTGAAGTCACACACGTATGTTCCATTGAAAGTAATATAAAGCCGGTCTGACTTCAAAACGTGCCCACACGTATTTTACATTGAAAGTATATAAGGCCGGTCTGAATTTAAAACGGTGCACATGTATGTTACATGGAAAAAAATACGCGTACACCGTTTTGAATTCAGACCAGCCTTACATCACTACTACGATATACGCCTCATTCATAAAACACATGAAATTTGGTGGTGAAGTTTCTTCTTCAGAAAACCTTTTTCTGCAAAAGTTACAGTCCATAATTGTTAGTAATTTTTCGTAGCATTTGGGCAAGGGCAAACTGGAAGACTTCAAAACTAAATGGGCCATCGATGGAGTTCTTTGTGAAGTAAAGCAAGAAAATCTAAAACTATGTGACCTTCTTTCAGAACAGTAATGTTATTAGAACTTACATATAATTGCTATTTAGAATACATGTACATGCTTACCTTTAATTTTATTACTTATTTCCTCTTTTGTCTACTACGTAGAAAAGATGTTATAAATTTCCATTTTATAAATTGAGTTAGGAATGTAAATTGTAGGATTTTATTTAGTGCCTTGTATACACATATTGTTTTAATAAATATAATAATTATAATAATAATAATAACACACACACACACGAATATTTTAAATTAAAATCATTATAAAATACTAGTCGAATAATGTCTGCTATTTTTTTTGTTGACATTTAATACAAAAATAATGGGACACAGACCCGTTTAGGACACGCTAAGGAGCTCCCCGCCATTCATCATTTTGAGAGCAATTACGTCATCCACCACATTTTCTATTTTTGCTTAACCTAAAAATCTCTCTTCAATTAACTAATGCAACGAGAATAAAACGAAGACGAAGCTCTAAGGAGCACCGCTAAATTCTTCCTAAAAATTCTTCATCACGTTTGTGAAATTGAACGAGCTATATATATATATATATATATATATATATATATATATATATATATATTGCTATGAACTGCCGGAATTATCGAGCCCCTACTTTGGGCTGTTATATTATGTACTCTAAATTATTCGCGCTACATCATTTGAACGACCATTTTAATATTTACTATGAATAAACAAGATTGTAATTATCTCCTCCGACGTTGGGCCGTCTTATTAATGTTGCTATAAATTCCCTCCAGAAACTTAACGGGATTTTATCTTGAACCAACCTTGTCAACCAATAACAAAACTCGGTACGTTACCGCCTTACTTATTATCAATTTCCTATTCAACTCGTAGCTCCTCCTTGAACTATTTAAATCTTATGACCTCGGCTAGCATTTATTTGAAATTATAAAATTCAGTTAATTTCGATTTTATATAATGAAACCAATATATTATGTACAGCTTTTGTAAATTATTTGAAACACACTTTTCAATTAGTTAATGTTGTAAATGTTATTTATTAAACATCATATACTATTTACTCAAAACCCAAAGTCACCAAAAAAAAACCTATTATCTTTATCAACGAAGTGTAGAACGCTCTAAACCTGTTATCATATTACTCACTTTATACTTATGCAACTTCTTTTGTTGACTTTTTCACATTCATATTATATTAAGCAAATTCAATATTCAAAATAAAAAATATATAGAAAAATAAAATGTCTTATAACTAAAAAATCTGACCTGGTCTATCCTCTTCACATCGACGCTTCCATTTGAATAAAAATTATCTTCCCTCAATGTGGAATTACATTTAAATTATTGCCATTACCCTATGGACTACCATTATTAATTTATGCACCCCAATTTATTGTCGTTTCATTTCAGACTTATTACTTCTTATCAATCAATTTCCTCAAACTTAGAATAGAATTCTTCTTATCATTGTCCTCTGACTTGAAATCGTAGTTTATTTTCTTCCTTGCTCAAATTGTATTATTTATCCCCCCCCCCCCGTACTTCAAATTTGAATTTTTCTCTCCGGCTTTAGAAGCCCTATTATTAATATGTTTTAGTTTAAAATAAATTCACCAAAATGTACTTACGTTTAATCGGCAATTATAGTTTTCATATTAGCACTTATTATATCTTTCACTTTTAAAATTATTACGTATTACTTTATTTCATAGCGGCGCACTTCGGCCTTTGTTGAGTTCAAATTGACCTCGTTATCACTGTACCTGCTAACATATTATTGAATTCCCACTCCGTCAGTGGATATGGTCTAGAACTCGTCGCCCATTTATAACCAATCAAATAATTACATTTAAAGTAGTTTCTGATGTAATTCTTCACGATTCCCAATAATTGTAAGCTGGTCGCAGCTGTCTTCGTCATCAGGCGGCTCCGTGGCGTAGTGGTATGTGTGTGACTACTACGCTCAAGGTCCCGGGTTCGAATCCCGACACGGTCTGCTTGAAAAATGTTAAGCGAGCATTTTTCACAAAAATACACCCTCGTTCGGATAAGAGGTAAAATGGAGGTCCCGTGTGTGAGTGTTGTCACGCACGTTAAAGATCCCTACCTTGCTTGGAACAGCAAGGGTTCGGCAAAATTCCAAATTTACCAGGTAAAAAAAACTCGCTTCCTGGCCAATGTAATACCTTCGGGTGGAGCATTGGAAAATCACATGTAATGTCTTCGTCATCAACATGCGGTGTTTTGATAGATCTAATTGCTTTTCCATAAACAACTGATGCAATTCGACTTTTAATTTTCATATTTACATGTTATTCACGCAATTTTTAATCAGCTTTCTTATCAAAAATGGTTAGCTATTTGCACGCATTTACCTATGCTACCTGAAGCTCTATTTCTATCTCCGTATTAATCTAATTGTTTGGTACTCTTTTGAATGCGTGTCTGCTTACACTTTATCGTTTACTTATAAATATACGCGTGCTTCCACTGAAAAATATCATTACTTGCTTTACCTAAATTAACTAAACTTTATTTACAGGGTATTAAATATTTTCTATTTACCTAATGAATGTCTTCCTGGTTTCTACGCTAACTATGCGTCTTCCTGTGTGTATCTGCGTCGCCTAAAACTATTTATACTTTATATACAGGGTGTTGACTGCTTACTATTTACAAACTATCTCCATTTCTCAATTCTTCACTAAATAAGTGCAGTTTTCTGCTGCCTATGGTAATTTCTCATTTCTAAACGACCTTTACTATAAAGTACACCCTTAAACAACCCTTTATCACAGCAATATATATATATATATATATATATATATATATAATATGGGTAAAATAATCTTGGAATTAGGTCATTACTAAATCTTGGTATATTGCAAAAGTTTCACATATAAGCAATAACAAATGTAGTGGTAATCTTTTATTTGACGCGTTTCGGTAACACCATAATCAATAAATTTATCTATAAAAACTAAAACAATGTGTTAACAATTATTAGATTTTTATATATATACATACCTTTGTGTAATTTTAATTATAGTATAGTATAAGTAAAAACAAACAAATAATTCTACAAACTAACATTTTAACCTGTATCACTGTTTCGCTTTAATAAATAGTATGAATAACAATAATATAATTGGTTATATAATCTAATATTTAATCACTCTGCAACATGGTGTATTCAAATATGTGGGGATTTTAATAGTCAAATAATAGTAGAATATTTTTGTTAATATTTAGAAGATTCATCTTTACAAATTAAATTGTGGTAAATTTTCATAGATCCATCTTGGTCAGTTTTTGAATTTATGGTATTCGGATATTTATATATTTGTAAAGTTTCCATTACGTTTCTCTTGTTGTCATTGTTTTCAGTGTCTAAAATATCTACATTATTGAAATCAAATTGGTGTAAGTTGTCAATTGCATGAGAAGCAAGAGCAGTACTTTTTATTGTTAGTTTTATGCTATATTTGTGCTCATAAATTCGTTTACGAAGGTATTGTTTAGTATTACCTATGTATACCCCAGGACATCCTGTGCAGTTAATTTTATAAATTGTGTGTGTCTTATTGTTATGTTCGATGGGTGGAAATAGTTTGGTGAAAAATTTTAAATGAGTAGTTGGGTTTATGAATTATTTGTATGTTATATTTTTGAAGACAGTTTTAATTTTTCAGAGAGTCCTGGGGTATATATAATTCCAATTCTGGTTTCTTCTGGCTGTTTTTTATTTTTATTTTGATTATTGTAGATTTTATGTATTTTTGATTTTATTATTGGTTTATATACGGAAATGGGATAGCAATTATCTTTGAGAATAGTCTTAATGGTGTTTAAATTGTTGTATCTAAATTTAGGGTGTGCTAATTTTATGCCTCTTTCAATTAGGTTATTAACTACGTTAGTTTTATATTGTTTTGGTACGCAGGAATTGAACAGCCAGAAGAAACCAGAATTGGAATTATATATACCCCAGGACTCTCTGAAAAAATTAAAACTGTCTTCAAAAATATAACATACAAATAATTCATAAACCCAACTACTCATTTAAAAAATTTTTCACCAAACTATTTCCACCCATCGAACATAACAATAAGACACACACAATTTATAAAATTAACTGCACAGGATGTCCTGGGGTATACATAGGTAATACTAAACAATACCTTCGTAAACGAATTTATGAGCACAAATATAGCATAAAACTAACAATAAAAAGTACTGCTCTTGCTTCTCATGCAATTGACAACTTACACCAATTTGATTTCAATAATGTAGATATTTTAGACACTGAAAACAATGACAACAAGAGAAACGTAATGGAAACTTTACAAATATATAAATATCCGAATACCATAAATTCAAAACTGACCAAGATGGATCTATGAAAATTTACCACAATTTAATTTGTAAAAGATGAATCTTCTAAATATTAACAAAATATTCTACTATTATTTGACTATTAAAATCCCCACATATTTGAATACACCATGTTGCAGAGTGATTAAATATTAGATTATATAACCAATTATATTATTGTTATTCATACTATTTATTAAAGCGAAACAGTGATACAAGTTAAAATGTTAGTTTGTAGAATTATTTGTTTGTTTTACTTATACTATACTATAATTAAAATTACACAAAGGTATGTATATTTATAAAAATCTAATAATTGTTAACACATTGTTTTAGTTTTTATAGATAAATTTATTGATTATGGTGTTACCGAAACGCGTCAAATAAAAGATTACCACTACATTTGTTATTGCTTATATGTGAAACTTTTGCAATATACCAAGATTTAGTAATGACCTAATTCCAAGATTATTTTACCCATATTATCTATTTAGTATTTCAAGAACACATCCAAAATATTTATATATATATATATATATATATATATATATATATAATTCTTTATACTTTAATGACCTTTATATTTATTATTTAGATAAGATGTTATAAACTTTTGGGATGATTTTGGTCAAAATAAATAGTAATTTAAAATTTTTGTTCTATTACTTAACGTTTCGGCAACACATTTTGCCATAATCATAAGTCTATAAAATAAAAAGATGTAGACAATCAATTACAAACATGATAACTTACATTAACTGTTGTTCATAAATATATAATAATTTAGATAATGACAGTGACACTACTTCATTTAATTGAAAGTAGTATACACAATAAACTGATATCAAACTGCTAGATCTCGATTGATAAATAGGCATAATCAGTGAAACATGACTAACATAGATGTTTTAAGATAAAAATAAAAGTTCAGTAATATTATTGATTATAAAACGAGAATATACTATGCTTAAATTTTCCATATCTTGTTTGTTATTCATAGAGCTGGCGTCTTTGAGTATGTGGAAGGATTCCAAGAACAAGCGTTTTTTATAATTTTCTTCAGTCTCCATGATTTTAACTTGGTTATACTCCGGATTGTGTTTGGTGGCATACACATGTCTAGCTAAGGCGCAATTGTTTTACCAAGTTTTGCGTCACTGCGATGTTGTGTCATTCTATTGCGTAACCACTGATTAGTTTGTCCCACATAACTGAGCAAGCAACTGCATTTGATCTTATATACTACATTGTTACATAGTGGTACCTCAGTCTTATCTTTTAATTTTGTAAACAGGCTTTTTAGTGATTTGACATAATCATTTGTAATTATAACATTAGGTTGTTTTAGTATTTTAGTAAGCAAAGGAGTAAGTTTTTCTATAAAGGTAGTTTTTATAAATCAATTGTGTATTTATAATTCTAGGTGTTCTTAATGTGTTAGAAAAATAAGTTTTTTAACAAGTAATTTGGATAACCATTATTTAGCAAGGTAAGTTCTAATTCTTTAAGATTCTTAGTGTAAAAGAGGATCAGAAATTCTTTCAATTCGAGTTTTTAGATTTAAAACAGTATTAATTTTATGATGCATTGAATGGTTCGAATTATAATTGATGTATCTGCCGGAGTTTGTTGGTTTATTGTAGCAATCAAACATCAAAGTATTAGAATCTGATCTGGTCATGGATTTACTACTTGATACAATAATACCTACTTTACCGTTTCAGATGGTCTTTTTGGTTAAATATGTAGACGACATTGTGTGCTCAGTTCCTTCTGTATATATATATATATATATATATATATATATATACTAAAATACTAAAACAACCTAATTGTTCTTGGAATCCTTCCACATACTCAAAGACGCCAGCTCTATGAATAACAAACAAGATATGGAAAATTTAAGCATAGTATATTCTCGTTTTTATAATCAATAATATTACTGAACTTTTTATTTTTATCTTAAAACATCTATGTTAGTCATGTTTCACTGATTATGCCTATTTATCAATCGAGATCTAGCAGTTTGATATCAGTTTATTGTGTATACTACTTTCAATTAAATGAAGTAGTGTCACTGTCATTATCTAAATTATTATATATTTATGAACAACAGTTAATGTAAGTTATCATGTTTGTAATTGATTGTCTACATCTTTTTTATTTTATAGACTTATGATTATGGCAAAAATGTGTTGCCGAAACGTTAAGTAATAGAACAAAAATTTTTAAATTACTATTTATTTTGACCAAAATCATCCCAAAAAGTTTATAACATCTTATCTAAATTATATATATATATATATATATATATATATATATACTGGAAAACCATTATTTCGGCAAATGTCTAAGTGTTGGGGGTCTTGGTAGCCACAGGTTGATTAACCCCCTTCACTGAATCTCGGTGATAAACCTGATGGGTTAGTATAAACAACTAGTTGTTGTTTGCGAAATGTTCTGTGGGTTAGTTCAGAATAAAAAACAATGATGGTACGCGTCTAACCAGTTCCAGAACTGAAGACCTAATGATGATGATGATATATATATATATATATATATATATATATATATATACAATGTCTAATACGTCATCTACATACAATCACCAAACCATTAAAAGTAAAAGAATTTTTATTGCCACCTTATAAATTGAATGTATAATTACATTAAATATTTAAATATATTCAAATTGCTAAATGTAAGCAAAAAATCCTTGATATAAAATCAAATAAATTTTTTTATTCAAGAAGCTACTAAAACGCAATGAAAGGTGATATAATTTGCATATATTTTAAATTCACGGGTATAATTTAATATAAAAAAGCTAAGATTATATGTTAGATTCGACTGCAAGTTCAGTGTAATTGAATAAATTATTATGGGGCGATGTAACCATGAACACATTATAGGGCATACCTGTCTTAACATGTTTTTGTAACACACCTTATTTTAATTAATTCCATTATATTACAAGTTGAATGTCGATATGATTTGCATATATATTACCAGACAGCTATAATTACAATAAAAAGAACGCTAGGTTATATTCTAGATTTCAGTTGCGAATACTTGCTATTATACCTTGGTCATGATATCGTGAAATGAACAACCTGTCTTTACAAGATTTTACATGCAGATCTTGTAAATTAAATCTATTCTATTACATTTCGTATATTTTCTAAATGTTATTCGATACTTAATACAAAATACAGCTCTTGAGGGACGCTAAAAATTCTTTTCCACATGCATGTTTTTGCTTAACATAAAAAAAATTTTCACCACGTTTAATTTTTTAGCTTAACCTACCAAAAAAAAATCTCCGAAGCAGTCAAGTACCTAAGAAGGTACAACCTCGCTCAGAACGTGGGCTCTATTCTACATCCATCCCCATGTTATTTAATATTTAACACGGGAACACTGCTAAAAAATTCTTAAAAAATCTCCGAAGTAGTCAATCACCTAGAGGGGTACGCGGGGGTGCCCATTTATCATTTGACAGTGTTTAACGTCATCCACCACGTTTATTACACCCCCATTCACCACACCATATAACAACAAAGACACTCGGACGCCGCTGCGCGCTCCCCGAGGACAAAGGCCTAACGAGCCCCATTCATCATTAAGCAAACTATCCACCAACAAGGCGCCGGAGCTCCAGCACTTCGCCCGCATTTTAGTCTACACAGTGGACATTTCAAAAGCAAATTTTCCGTATAAAGACAATTTTGTTCTCAAAACCGGCGTATATATATCTTGCAGACACCGAAGCCCCAGCGCTTCGCCTCCGCATTTTGTTCTACACAGTGGACACCCCAAAAGTAAATTTACACTTAAAGACAATTTTGTTCTCAAACCGGCGTATACATATCTTGCTGTGCGGCTTGTCTTCCAAAGCGCCATAGCTAAACTACTCACTCTACCCTTCGGGTGGCCGTTGGGTGTGATGGAACAGATATTCCCGGGACAAGACGGTGTGGTGCGTGTCGCCCCAGTTCGAACTAATAACTCAATTTTAAAAATGGCAGTTGTAAAACTGTGTCCCTTGTCCGCCCAATGAATTAAAATTTTCTTTTTTCTCTCGCAATTTTTAAATGTATATTTTTATTTTCATTGTGTATAACATTTATTTTGGTTAATTGTTTTTCTTATTAATTTATGTTCTGAAATAATCAACATGATTTCAGGTCGGGGTATATTCGCTCCAATTTTATTTAATTTATTAGATAGTCAAAAATTATAATTCAGTTTATATTGCAAATTGAGGAACTGGTTGTTGTACTTGATTCGGCGAATCAAGGCTATGACGTCATGTCAGCTGTCGACTACGTTTCCAAATGTTCAAAATCTGTTTTTCATTTAAATACACTACTAATTATTGCTTCGGTGTATATGAACGCTTTTAGAGACTCCGATCATGCACCAAACACGTCCTAGGTTGTTATGTAGCAAAGTATACAAAGCAAACATGTATTTCACGGTTCAACAACAATTAGTTTGTGAAGAAATACATTATAAGAATGAGCTATCAATTATAGTTACATTAAAAAAAGTTCATACAATAGTAAGACGACATGAAAGCACCTACAAAGTTAACAGTTCTAAATTTAACTAAAGTTATTAAAAAACTGGTTCTATTTTTAGCAATACAGCAACACTCATATATCCTCACGGTGGTTGATAAAATAAAAATATCACTGCAGTTAATGATAGTATATGAGATGGTCAGACCAGGCTTGGCAACAGTGCATTGTAATACCAGTCGTAAAAATCAGAATGCTCTAGAATGTAAAATCAACGTACCACATCTTTTAATACGAATTGGCATTTAGAATTTGTCTGCCTGAATTACCATTTTTGACGTCATTGCCTCGATTCACTGGATGAACTATATCAGGTCCCGGGTTCGAATCCCGACACGGTACGTTTGAAAAACGTTAGGCGAGCATTTTTCAAAAAAATACGCCCTCGTTCGGATGAAAGGTAAAATGGAAGTCCCGTGTGTGTGTGTGTGTGTGTGTGTGTGTGTGTTGTCACGCACGTTGAAGAGCCTACCTTGCTTGGAACAACAAGGGTTCGGCAAAATTCCAAATTTTCCAGGTAAAAACTCGCTTTCTGGCCAATGTAGTACCTTCGGGTAGAGCATTGGAAAATCACATGTAAGGATGGACTATATCTATCAAGTTTCAATTCAATTTTAATTCATTATTGTTGAACTTTACTAATAAACCGACGTGTTTAAGTTTCGCATTTTATTCACATGTGCTTAGATCTGTTAATTACATTTAATCATGGCAGAGATTTACGGGCAGTGTTTAATTATGATACTGTACGTAGTAGGAAAGAGTCGGATATTGGTGCACACTTAAGCTTAAGATGCAATAGTTCTAAAATTAGAAAGAATAACATCTTCACGTTTTGTCACAAAAATACATTGAACAATTGGCAAGAATATCCTATTATATATTTATAATCAAATTCTACACAGAAGTCACAAATCCAAAACATATAAAGAAAAACGCTAAGCACAATTACCCGAAATATGTGGCTAATGGTGCGCATATAGAGTATAGTTGTGTGCATTCTTGATGAATGCGTAATTTATTTATTGAACGTAGAAATAATAACTAAAATCATTTTATAAGAAACATAAAAACAATATATTAATAATGTAACGGGCTACTACTACCGCGTTTCTCTAATTTAAAACAAGTAATAACAAACGTCTTTATTACTTACTGTTCACAAGTCTAATTAACAGTATATGCCTTATTTGTAGATGTTTTTAGTCCACTTAACAATGAAGCACTATTACATTAATGAAATTACAAGCACTAATATCTTCTTAAACTAACTTCTTTACCATAGGTCCATTAACAACACTAACACAACTACTTGTTTATACACTTCTATTTATTTATGTATACTACAAGCTGCATGTACATTAGACACAGCATATATCATTTATGTATAAATTCTTGAACTCCTAAAAGCTCAACTACGTTTACTGTACACGATATAATTTATATTAGACATTCAAGTACAGACTAACTCTTACATTCATAAACGGCCTTATATATACCCTGAATTAAAGATATGACTCATTATCTAGTATTTTCTAGAAGAATTCTGGAATCCTTGAGAATATGATGTGCCTCGGGCGTTTGTATGTTTGACGGGTTGCCCAATAGTGGATCGCATCACTGCCCCCTCTTTAAAACCGTTACGTCTCGTAACTGTAAATACATTTTGACGCCAATTCGATGACTGATGACGGTATCGGCAGCTATCTCCTCTGGTGCATCCACCGCGTCGTTGGAAATATCAGTCAACACTCTTTTCTTGGTCTTGGTAGGCAACCGGTTGATAACAACAAACAAGGACCTGGACGTTGGTTCCCTGGAAAACTACTTCTAGCATATTTCGGACTATCCTCCAATCTAAGTGATCCAGTCCACAGCCCAGCTTGGGCACCCCTAGTCTCGTTACTCCATTTTCCATCATCTGCGCCTTAAGATTTAGCAAAGCCTCCCATAGATGTCCATAACTAGGTCTCTGCGATGAAGAATTTTTGGTGACCAGATAGTAAACATAACGATTTTTATCTTGAAGAACCAAAGCTTTTCCTACAGTTGGCTGCTGTTGTACTAATTCATCCATACATCCAAACTTTTTCTTGAAAACAACAGCTATTCCCTTTGACATTGCCAAATCTTGAGCTACGCAATGTGCAAGGGAATACTCTTCTGGTGCTCTAAACAGATCTTGCTGTTTTTCAACAACAACACCAAATCTCGCCTTAGCGGAACCACCATACGCCGCCATAAAGCTCTCAAAATCTACATTTGGCTCATGATTAATAACTTGTCGAACACCGTTATCATTATTCGAGTCTTCCTGGTTGTTGCCAGCGTAGAATGTTAAACGGTCAAAGTGTACCACTTTCGGTTTACCACGAGGAGACTTTCTGATCCGGTACACTACATCATTAATCCTTTTCATCACTTTGTACGGGCCTTCCCATTGTCTTTGCAATTTTGGCGACAACCCACGTTTTCTTTGTGGATTATACAACCACACTAAATCTCCAGGTTGATAATCACCTTCTTGTTCTCTCGTGTCATATTGTGATTTCATTCGATCGCTTGCTGCCTGGATATTCTTTCGGACGTTTTCGTGAATGTTATTTGATCATTCACGAAGCTTACTAACGTAATCTTCACCTGCGATCTCTTCTCCAGGTTTAAATCCAAACTGAAGATCACATGGTAGCCGCAATTCACGTCCTAGCATTACGCAAGCGGGCGAATACCCTATGCTGTCATGTACCGAAGATCGGTACGTCAATAGGAACAAATGTAAATATTGATCCCAGTCTCGTTGATGTTCAGAGACAACTTTGGCCAGGTACTTCCCTAACGTCCTGTTCATTCTTTCAACCATTCCATCCGATTGGGGATGAAGCGCCGTGGTTCTAGTCTTCCTGATTCCAAGATGCTTGCAGAAATTTTGCAACAATGCTGATTCGAAGTCCCGACCTTGATCGGAGTGTAATTCCAACGGAACTCCAAAGCGACAAAACAACTCCTTCACTAGCACATCTGCAACCGTCTCGGCTTCTAGGTTAGGTATAGCATATGCCTCCGGCCATTTGGTAAAATAATCCATTGCAACCAAGATGTATTTATTTCCTTTCTCTGATTCAGGAAACGGACCAGCTATATCAATGGCTACCCTCTCAAAAGGATCCCACGTTATACTGTCTTATTGGGGCTTTCCGTTTTGTGACCGGGCCATTTGCAGAGGCACACAATTCACATTTCCGGCACCACTCCTTCACATCATCTTTGCAGTTCACCCAATAGAATCTTTCTCTCACTCTTTCGAGAGTTCTTTTCACGACAAAGTGACCTTCGGAAATACCATCGTGCAAGTGCTGCAACACTTCCGGCACTCTGCTTCTCGGCACTATCACTTGAAGTCTCTCAGTGCCACATTCAAATTCCAGGCGTCGTTTCAAAATTCTATTTTCCATCATCAAGGAGTCCCACTGTGCCCAGTATGCCTTCAGGCTCCTACTTAAAATACTAATTTCTTCCCAAGCTGGTCGTTGTCCTTTATTTTTCCACTCAATAATACGTCCCAATTCGCCGTCCTTCTCCTAGTCTTCTCGTATCCTTTCGGGTTGCCAAATATCATCGGTCACCGTCATTCTATGGATGACACTTATCTTCTCCTCCATCTTGGAGCAATGATTGCAGTCCACCGGACAATGTCTCCTTGATAGAACGTTTGCATTCCGATGGCTGGTTCCTACACGATGTTCTGTGTCAAAGTTATATTTCTGCAGCCGCTCTATCCACCTTGCAACTTGCCCTTCAGGATTTCGAAACTGCAGTAACCATTTTAGTGCAGAATGGTCTGTTCTCAACAGAAATTTACGGCCGTATAAGTACTTATAAAAGTGCTCTACGGATTTGACGACGGCCAACAGTTCCCTTCTTGTCACGCAATAGTTCCTTTCTGGCCGTGACAAGACCTTGTTGAAATACCCAATAACTTTCTTTTGTCCGTCCTGCACTTGAGAGAGAACGCCTCATATAGCTGTATTACTGGCATCGGTATCCAACACAAATTTCCCCTCCATCCGTGGATAACTCAAAATTGGTGCTGTAACCAGTAGCCGTTTCAGTTGTTCAAATGCACTGTGGCAGTCGTCATTCCAATCATATTCTTGTCCATCTTTGGTTAATTTCGTTAACGGTTTGGCAATGTTCGCAAACCCAAGTATAAAGCGTCGGTAATATGTGCACAATCCTAGAAAACTGCGTAGTTGGTGTATATCTGCTGGTGTAGGCCACTCTTGTACCGTTTTTATTTTGTCAGGGTCAGCTCTTATTCCGGTCTCCGAAACGACATGTCCTAGGTATTTCACCTCTTTTCCAAACAGGTGCCACTTCTTGGGGCTCAATGTAAGGTTTGCCCCCCGTAATCTTTGGAATATCTCCTCTAGGTTTTTAAGGTGTTCTTCAAAAGACCGGCCTAACACTATCACGTCGTCTAGGTACACCAGACAACTCAAAAGTCCAAGACAGTCCACGCAGTATCAACTCCATCAACCGTTCAAAAGTAGCAGGGGCATTGCATAATCCAAATGGCATGACCTTGAACTGCCATAATCCAGTTTCAATTGTAAACGCAGTCTTTTCTTTATCGTTTGGCTCCAAGCCTACCTGCCAGTATTCGCTTTTCAAGTCCAAGGTCGAAAATCATTTAGATCCGGATAGAGTATCCAAGGTGTCATCAATTCTAGGCAAAGGATAGCTGTCTTTCTTTGTTACATTGTTAAGCCGCCGGTAGTCTACACAAAACCTTGTCGACCGGTCCTTTTTCTTGACAAGCACTACCGGGGATGCCCATGGACTATTCGAGAGTTCAATCACTCCCTGTTCTTCCATATCGGTGATAATTTGCTCGGCTTCCTTACTTTTGCCAAAGGAAGCCGCCTAGGGTGTTGTCTTATCGGTTGCGCATCTCCAGTATTGATCTTGTGTTGCACAACATTCGTCCTTCCTTTCTCACTATCATCCAGTGCAAACACACCTCGATATCGTCCGACCAGCTCTTTTACCTTGCCCAGTTGGTCGCCGTTTAATCCTTGACACGAAGGTATTAACATATCCAGCAATTTCTGTGAGCAACCGTTGGCTGGTTTATTTTTCGTGTAGTTTAATATGGCATACTGGAATGCAACTTCCCACAATCGTGTCCTTCTTCAGGGTCACCGTATGCGGATTAATGTTCAGCACCCTTACTAGTACCATATTTCGAAACTTTACCAGCGTTCTTCCAATCAGTAATCTCTCCTGATCCATTCCCGATTCAGTTGCTTCCATCATGCATACTTGTCCTTCCCGGAGCGTACCATCCGGGCGTCCCATTACTATCATTTCCGCCTTCTCGGGTATTTTCATATCGCAAATCATTCGAACTTGCATCGTCTGGTTACTTGTACCTTGAAATGGAATCTCATCATCATCTATTCGAAGCACATTTTTTTTCATGTTTACATGAAACCCATATTCTCTCATGAGACCAACAGCTACCAACACCCGATGAATAATTAGTTTGTCCCCAATTGCCAACGTAACGGCAGTCACTCCGTGAGTACAAATTTTCTCACCACTTGCCGTTCGGAGACACACCGATACAGGTAGCACTTTTCCACGACCAAATAAATCTGGTCTCACAATAGTCCTTGTTGCCCCTGTATCCACGAGTAATCGGACAATCCTACCATTAATTCTGCCATCGATATAAATGCTGTCCAGACTTCCCATTGACGATGCAGCACGGATGATAATCTCCGGAGCACTACGCTGTGCTGTCGACGTTCGCCCCCTTACATTGACCTGCTTTAACTCAACCGGTTGTTTCTTTGGTTGAGTACAGCGTCTCTGCATATGACCAACTTCACCGCAGCTCCAGCATCGCAGACGCCATCTCCGCGGTCGTTGTCTTTCCAGTCTTTCCGCCAGACGGTTGACTATTTCATCTATGCTGTTCTGCGCTTGACCAGGTTCCTCTAAGGCAGACCGAACTTTGTGACTCACCATATGTGATGTCTGCTTAGCTGCATCAAATTCAAGCGCATGGGCCAGTGCATCATCTAACATTTTTGACCGTGCTAATCTTAGCGCTTGCTTTATTTCGCCATCTTTAACGCCATCCACAAATGTTTGTACAGCCAGTTGTTCGAGGAAACTATCTGGTGCCGTTGGATATGCCAATCTAACTAATCTGGCGATGTCATCTTCAAATTCTTGCTGGCTTTCACTTGTCTTTTGCGAGCGGTTCTTAACTTGTGCATGGTAAACCTGTTGAAGGTGAGCATCTCCATATCTCATCTCAAGCTTCGATGTTAAGATGCCGTAATCATTCTGCTGGTGATCGGGAATCGTTTGTAAGATGTTAAGAGCTTCCCCCCGTAGGGCCACTATTAGAGAGATAGCCTTCTCTTTGTTGCACCAACCGTTGGCTATTGCAGCAGCTTCAAATTGTTTCAAATATGTGGGCCAAGGTGTTTTGCCATCGAATGTGGGTGGTTTTACTTTAAATTTAGACGGTATTGACTTGCTTGCTCCTTTCCATGCTTCTTATTTCTGGGATGTTCTCATTAACAACTTGGTTTACTAATTCAAGTGGCCGTGTTGTTAGTGAAATCACTTGTTCTTGCAGCCTCATCACATCTTCTTCCATTTTTATCAATTTACTGTCCAACTTTTGCTCAACTATTTTTACCTGTTCAGTGACATCTTCTTTCAATGCAATGGAGTGTTCCATTAATCTTTGTTCTAACGTGGCTGTTTTTTCATTTAACTTTTCTTCTAATTTCGCAGTATTTTCGCTTAACTTTTCTTCTATTTTTTCAGCATTCTCACTAAACTTTTCTTCTAATTTCGCAGCATTTTCACCTAACTTTTCCTCCATACCGGATTTAAAATCCTTAAGGAAATTCACTAAAGTTTCTGCGTCCATCTTACTTTGACTTCTTGTAACTGGCATATGCAAACTACTCAAATGTCTTTAGACTTAATTAATCACCCAACACAGCATGACACCAGTGTAACGGGCTACTACTACCGCGTTTCTCTAATTTAAAACAAGTAATAACAAACGTCTTTATTACTCACTGTTCACAAGTCTAATTAACTGTATATGCCTTATTTGTAGATGTTTTCAGTCCACTTAACAATGAAGCACTATTACACTAATGAAATTACAAGCACTAATATCTTCTTAACTAACTTCTTTACCATAGGTCCATTAACAACACTAACACAACTATTTGTTTATACACTTCTATTTATTTATGTATACTACAAGCTGCATGTACATTAGACACAGCAGATATCATTTATGTATAAAATCTTGAACTCTTAAAAGCTCAACTACGTTTACTGTACACGATATAATTTATATTAGACATTCAAGTATAGACTAACTCTTACATTCATAAGCGGCTTTATATATACCCTGAATTAAATATATGACTCATTATCTAGTGTTTTCTAGAAGAATTCTGGAATCCTTGAGAAATTGATGTGCCTCGGGCGTTTGTATGTTTGACGGGTTGCCCAATAGTGGATCGCAACAATAAGTATCACACCAATCACAAATATATCCTTCGGGCTATCAACTTCAGTGGATAGCTGATGTGCCCTTTTGTTGCAAACGGAACACATGAATGACATTCCGCTCTTTATGATGCCTTCGTCGCAAATAATGCCTCTATCATTTTCATCTAACTCAAGGTCATCCATTTCATCATCGTTACATAACTCACTCTCCGAAATATCTTCATCAGAGTCGTTATCATCAACGATCTTTCTCTTTGGACCCTTATTATTCTTACTTCCTTTCTTTTGGCTTCCTTCTTGTTTTTCTGTCAAACTCTTTTGCCTTCGCTCTTTTCTTGCTGTAGCTTCCTCCAATTTTTCTTTGTTTGGTGTGTCAGTTAAAACTTCTGATTTTTGCTTTTTACGTTTATTTGATTTGGCTTTAGGTGGTTTTAGAAGAGGATTTAATTGTTCTATAATAAAAGTTAAATCCGGAACAGGAGCATTACTCTTTTTAGTATTAGTTAGGTTTATATTATTTTCACTATCTGTATCGGTTTCATTAATAGCAGAAGAAGAAATGGCAGCAGAAGGTAACTCATCGTCAATAACTGGGAAATGGTGTGCAGCAGGTAAAAAAACTTCGTCTGTAAATTTGTCTGGTTGATAGAGCCATATCTCAGTCGTTTTAAACCCTGATTGGGCGTTATTCATTATAGCAACAAGGGCGTATGCTTTGTTAAATATTTCAGCCAAATCATACTGTGTAATTCTTTCTGCCCTATAGGATGTATGAGGTGGCATAGTGACGAGATTTATACCATGTGCCCTACAATAGTCATAAATTGGGAGAAATATGTGGCTGGAATGATGATCTAGATTCAGTAAAATTGATTTGTCCTTTGAGGGCTTCACAGTTTTTGTATGGTATTCTAGCCACTGCAGAAAAAGCTGTTCATTACTCCAGCCGCTTTTACAACAAGAATAAATTGAATTAGGTGGGCCATTTTAGGTTAATGTATTTGTCATTTTACTTTGAAGGAATATAAGCATTGGCGGCACGTAGCAAGTTCCAGAAGCATTAATACAGCAGATAACAGTAACTGTCTTTTCCTCTCACCAGATGTTTTAGCGCCAAATTGCTTAATGCCATTGGAACAAAATCGTTTACAGGATTTTTGCACAGTTGAAATTCCCGTTTCATCAATATTAAATATTTTGTCCTCCGTAAACTTAAATTTATCGTAGACTGTTTTTAGATTTTTAAAGAATGTAGAGACCTGTTCTTTATTAAAAGCAGAAATTCTATTAATACTTGTTGGCTCGGGCTTTCCTAGCGTTATCTCTGAATTTCTATTTAGAAAACTATATAACCAGTCCTTGCCGACCAATTGTGTTTGCACATTAAAATTGTTTTTAATTTGATTTGCTTTCGCATTGGAGAATGCTAGTTTTCTAAGTTGAAGTTTTGTTATTACATGATACAGTTTCGCCAACTTAAGAACATGATTTTTCAACTCCTTTTCCTGATCTGGTGTAAACACACAGTGCTTTCCCAAACGTGGACCTGAAACATCAAGTCCATTGTCAAATCCTTTTTTTTTTTCTTATTAATGACTCTGGAATATTGAAATTTCTACCAGCGTGCCGTATAGAACCTTCATTTGTAGCAAACGAAAAGGCATGTTTCATACTTTCTGAATCCCATTGAGCCTTTGTAGCTTTACGATAGTACTTTGGCATTTGTAATAAAGAAAAAAGATTTCATTGTTTTAAAAACCGCTAGTCGGTGATGGTGCGCACTAGCGGCTATTTATATACATTGCGTCCCATTAACCAACAATGGAATGTTTATTATTATAAATTATAAAATTAAGGGGAGGCACTACTTTTGTTGAAACATAATATATTATTGTTAAGAGGATTCATTAAGCAATGCAAGGAAGCATGCACGTATATTAAATAGTCAAAAGTGAAATACTCACTGTTTATTTTCGGCAACCTGTAAACTACAACCTAACGTAGGGCTAAATAACTAAATTTTTTTGATGGTTCGTACGTTTAACGGTTGATGGCGCGTGGATGTTAATTCTGAAGTACATCATCTAGGAGCTAAAATATGGAGGCGCGTACAATTACTCACTACACGCAATTATCCGACTCTCCCCTAACATATTATATCCAATACCCAAATTACTCCTAATTTTCCATTGTTCCATATTATTATGTGTTGAATGAAATGGTGTTCTGAAGCGATTGGTATGTCTCTGTTACGCATTTATATTATTATAATAATTATTATTACGCATACGGTCCTGCTATCGAAAGCATTTTATATTTTTGAATATTGCATTCACGCATTTAATATAACGCAATTGCTTAACCTCAATCAAATATTTTCTACTTGAAGCAACAGAAACGAATATGATAAATTTCTAGTTTAAATTCTTGCTTTCAAATCTAATCTTTGGAATTATAAAAATTAGGGTTTTGAGATTCCAACAAGAAAAATAAGTTTCTAACCTTTTTTGTACAAAATTGCTATTGACGCTGGATGGCGAGCCAACTATGCTGAATAAACTGTAATATGAATTCCGTTTGTACTGGTCCAGCCCGAACAGATAGCGCTGTAAACTTAGTTTCGATTCATTGTATGGAAAATTGCCATCTCATTCTTCATTGATCTGTGCATAACTCGTAATTCTTTCAAAGACAAACGTTCTGTTAATCGAACACCACATTTATCCGCTATGTCCAAAATAATATAGATTGAAGCATTTTTGAATTATAACTAAATTATTTAAATTAAATCCTACAGGGTGATTAATAAGAAATCGTTTATTAACTTGAAGCAGCAGTCAAAAATTGTCAATAAACATTCACATGCGGAAACTGCACGTAATAACATTCATTAAGAACACGGTAAGATAAATTAGTATCCGCATAATCACTGAAGGAATGTATTTAAAACTAATCTTAAAAGAACTATACAATTAACTTTTTGTATTGAGCTATTTCAACGCGCATGTGTAAACCACCCGATCGATAGTTAATGGAACAAATGCGCCTTGTTGAATTTATTCTGATATAACAGTAGATGTGTGGTATTAAATGAAAATTCCTTTATGAACAATCAACCTTCTATACACAAAAGTAAAATATTACTGAAATTTGCTACTTGTTTCAACAGGCGAGTATGTGATTATTGTGTATCACGAATGATTGACCTAATAAGACGATTGTGATTTCATAGCGCATGACTGCCAATTTGTGTGCGTTTTCTTGAAAAGTAATTTACCAATACATAGCACTATCACAAAGTAATAAACATTCGTTTGTATTCAATTTATGTAATTATTCTACAACATCTAAAAGTGTCTTCAAAATCCAGATGTCTTCAAATACTAACGAACGTCCATTCTCATGCAATTTGTGTAATTACTCTACATTGTATGAAAATGCCTTACAAGTTCATACTTCTACACATACTAACCAGCAAACGTTCTTATGTAATGTGTGTGGTTATACCACAACACAAAAAGATCATTTACGAAGACATGTATACTCACATAATAAGGAACGTCCATTCGCATGCAATATATGTAATTATTGCACATTATATTTTATGAATTTGCGAAGACATATACGGTCACACACCAACGAACGTCCATACACATGCAATTTGTGTAAATATTCCGCATTATATCCAACTGATTTACGAGTACACATGCGGTCACATACCAACGAACGTCCATACGCATGCAATTTGTGTAATTATTCCGCATCACGTGCAAGTACTTTACAAGCACATATGCGATCGCATACTAAAGAACGTCCTTTCACGTGCAATGTGTGTAATTATTGCGCATCACACAAAAGTACTCTACAACAACATAT
Organism: Platerodrilus igneus; assembly: GCA_036346225.1. Taxonomy (NCBI): domain Eukaryota; kingdom Metazoa; phylum Arthropoda; class Insecta; order Coleoptera; family Lycidae; genus Platerodrilus; species Platerodrilus igneus. The sequence goes on from JARFIW010001125.1 coordinate 1,495,328, forward strand.
GCAGTCGCATACTAACGAACGTCCATTTGCATGCAATTTGTGTAACTATGCTGCATCATATAAATGTGCCTTGAAAGCTCATATCTTGACACATACGAACCAACGACTATTCGCGTGTGTTTTGTGTAATTATTCCTCATCTCGTACCACTACTTTACGAGTACATATGCGGTCCCATACTAACGAACGGCCATTTGCATGCAACTTGTGTAATTATACTGCGTCATATAAAGGTGTCTTGAGAGATCATATTTTGACACATACTAACCAACGATTATTTGCGTGCATTCTCTGTAATTATTCTACATCACGTAGCACTGCTTTACGAATACATATGCGGTTACATACTAACGAACGTCCATTTGCGTGCAATTTATGTAATTATTCTGCATCAACAAAAACAAAGTTAGGAGTACATTTACAGTCGCATATTATTAAACGTCAATTTGCATGCGATTTATGTGATTATTGCACATTAGCAAAAACTAAGTTACGAAAACATATGCGGACGCATACTCACGAGCGTCCATTTATATGCAATTTATGTAATTATTCCGCATTGACAAGAACTACGTTACGAAAACATTTACAGTTGCATACTAACGAACGTCGATTTGTATGCAATTTATGTAATTATATTGCATCAAATAAAAAAACCCTGAAAGGTCATATTTCCACACATACCAAGAAACGTCCTTTTGCATGCAATATGTGTAATTATTCCACAGTAATTGCAACTAATTTACAAAGACATATGCGATCACATACCAATGAACGTTCAATACCAATGCAATTTGTGTAATTATTCTGCATTACATAAAGTTACTTTACGAATACATATGTTGTTGCATAGTATTCGCATTCAATTTGTGTAAAAGTGCTTTGAATGTCTGTATCTGCAGACATATTAACCAATGACAATTTGCATGCAATTTGTGTGATTGTACCACGTCACCAAAGATACTTTAAAAAAACTTTTGCTATTGCATGTTAGGAATGTCTATCTCGATACTATTTGTGTAATTATTCCGCACTTTTCTAAAGTATTTTAATTACCGAGCACAGCAAGCAGGTGCTTTACAATATAAATACTTTTTATTTCAAAAGTGCTTGAATTGTCAAGTGCAGTATTTGAAAACCAAAGCATCTCATGGTGAAGTACCTATTTTGGACATTTCGAATATTTTGCAAAAAGTTTAAAACTCTTTGATACGAGTGAAGCCTTATAAATAATATAAGTTGGTTCAATATTTAGGAGAAAAAATTGAACAAATTTCAAAAAACCAGAAAATAGATATTCGTTTTTTTATTAGAAAGAAAAATAATATGAAAAATAAAACAATAAAATTCTACTGTTTGCTTTTAATAATATCAGATTTTCAATATCTGTTAATGTGGCAAATGAAAATAGCTTTTCTACAGAAACAGTTAATTATAAGCATGTGTTATATATAATAAGTGGGTGAAGACGTTCAGGTACGTCCGCTACGGTTCCTGCGAAATTGTGTACGTGTTGCAATAAAAACACAACTATTGGTGACAATGCATTTATTGTGAAAATGTAATGCATAAACCGCGCGTGAAACTAATAAAAACAGTTGCCTTTTGTGGTGAGAACAAAATAAAGTGTTGCAAAAAGCAATAGAATAATAGTAGGTTACAAAAGGCCACCTGTAATCGAGTGGATATTTCCTCACCACGACCTGGGCAACCTTTGGTAAGCAAATCTTTGTTAGCAATAAGTAAGAACAAAAAATCTTCGCGGGTTGGTTTTTCGTTTTGTAACATGTTTTTTTAATTAGAGGTGTAAATAAAAATCCTCTCTTCAGATTTCCTTTTTTTTTTTGTTTATGACCCACCCCACTCTGCGACTTTTTAGCCAGCACGAGAACCTTTGGCTTCCTTTTTTGTTGCAGTACTCGGTGGGGTTATTTTCTTTGCTCACTTTTCTTTCTTGTCCGTACAGAATACCGTAACAAATTAATCATAGTGGTTAGTGTTTCGTATAGAAATTTATAGTAGTGCTTAGAGATTAAGTTAGTTAAGAAGCTTAGCCTCGTAGTGCTAATAAGATTATACTTGTACTGCTAGTGAAAGCTCTGAAAGTAAATTATTGTGAGAGCTCTTAGAAATTTTATAGTACTACGAGTTGCTGAAACGGCGTGTGTAGTTTGAAAATAAAGAACTGTTGTTATGGCAAAAAGACTTTTTGTTACAGTAATATTAATTAATTGTAGTAAAGTGTTTTGTTACTCATTGGAATCTAAATGCATTTTATCCGAGGGGTTAACCACTCTCGAAATACAAGTACGTTTCACCCGAAATCTCGAAATCACCGTCGAAATCTCGAAATCACCACCGAAATCCCGAATTCATCACCGAAATCACCATCTAAGTCCCGAAATCACCATCAGAAATCACTACCGAAATCGCCATCGAATTCGCGTCGAAATCGATTTTGTATATTTATTTGCCTCAGAATTTGCGTACTGACTTCGACATTATTCTATTCAACGTGATGTGTGATTAACAAAACATTACGTTCTCTTCATCAGCATTTTGCTGGTTATGTAATTTCTATCAATTTGTTCATTATACCTTGTATTTAATTGAGGGATTTGTTCACACATACTAATACAGACTGCATTTATCTCGGCGCTTCTATCCGATCGAAATTCGATCCTATCTCCGATCTGTCAAATCAATCCGTATCTCAAGCTATTGCATATATCTCGTGCTTTATTTTAATAGATCATAGGATCCACAATTCAGTCCGGTAGAATTGAAGGAAGAGGGACATATAAGAGAGATATGGGTGTAACATACTGCTTTATGACGCTCTAATAGTTCTATTATTTCTAAAAACAGTTATTTTTTAGTATAATTTTAGCATTCTAATTATTAGAATGAAGGTCTTGTAGCATAAGTATGTCTGCAATTGTAAACGGCTGCAAGATTACCCAAGTAGCGTCCTAGCGAAGTTCCAGGAAGATATAATCCAAGAGTTAATTAATTTTTCTAAAGGCACTTTACTTGAAAAGCACTAAACATGTTAGATTAGTTGCTATCTATGATTAGATGTCAATCATGTTCTAGGACCTTATTTATGTCTGGGTGGTCGGAAGGAATTTTTCAATTAGCGGAGTACTCAACTAAAAATTAGTCCTGAGATCTACTTGTGTGGCTATCTTTGTGCAATTGGCAGTTTAATTAATCTTAAAGATTTACGACCGGCGTATCCTAAGTCGAGTATGAGAGCTAGGGCAAGGGGTTATTTTTCAATTAACTTAAATCTATATAAGGATGCCAGCCGGGTGTAATGGGGGTTGTTTATTTCCAGACGCGTTGGAGTTTAAAGCGGGCGGTTATTTGCACGAGTGAGTGAAGTATTTTATTTCTCTGAATTCAAGTGCGTGCCGTTATGTTCTAAGTTAGTTATTTCTCTGAGTAAGTAATTAGTATATGTGGTATTACCATGAACTCAAGGCTGTGTTATGCAGCATAAGTCAGTTACTTGTTTAAATACAGTACTTGTCGACTTCCATAAAATACAACTCCGGGTTAAAGCTCAGTTCAAGTAAATTGATCCGTTAGATTATTGTTTTAGAGACCGCATCACTTTAGAAGGGTCTCCTATTATATTGTGTTTCGACGGTGTCAGAGGCCGTTAATCACTAAGGCACGAGATTACCTGAGTATGCAAAGCTCAGGTCAGGAGTCACGTTACTGTACTATTTGACTCTTGAGAAGGTCGTATTTTTCCTGATGTTGATGACCCCGTGGTTAAAGGAGGGTCGTCGCCATATGCAAGTTAAGTAGACTACGGTAGAATTAATTAATTATTGTATTGGGGGTGGTTTCACCCAGAACTGTTATTAATATTCATAAAATAAGGATTTTAGTTTTGTTTAGTTAAGTTGTGTTTGTGCTAGCCGGAGACTTTAAAAGATTAGCCCCTGTGAAGTGATTTATTTTCTGTCCAGCAATCTTGGTTCATCGCCCACGAACAAAGTGCGACGAGAGCTATTACCGCGATTGGTCCATGGGCCGTTTAATTCCCATGGTGGCGCCCTATTGTAAATAATGTTAATTACTGTATATTTTTGTATGCATATGTAATTAGGTGAAGTTTTAGTTAGTAGCCCATTTAATAAAACAATCGGAATTTCGTCTTAGTGTGTTTGTTTAATGAACCCCTCCTCTCACCGACTACTGCAGCTTGCGAGACAATGTCCCGAAACGTGAGGGTACAATAGTGCTAGAGGTCCTGCCATTTATTATTTATTGTTAATTGGATACCCTCACGCGGTAGGCAAATATTACAATTACATGGGTACACAAATAACGTCAAGCGGTATTAAAGGGAACGTTATTTTGACAGATCAAATATGCGCGCGATTTAATATTTAACACGGCTTGCGTTATTAGAGAGTAGGTTTATATCTACAGGTTGCTATTGACGACGCGCGTTTTGTAATTTTTATCGCTCGCCGAGCGATAAAGTGAATGTCATCAATAAACGTCAACTTTCGTTGACAAATCCAAGCAAAAAGGCATTCTTTATGTAGCAATTGTAGATAAACATATTTTATCTACAATCGCTACACAAAGAAGGCTTTTGCACTTTAATTTGACAACGAAAAGTTGACGTTTGTTGAGGACATTTACTTTATCGCTCTCGAGCGGGAAAAACTAGAAAACGTTTGTCGTCAATAGCAACCTGTAGATATAAGTCTGCTACTGATGTGGTAAATCTGAACAATCGAATTACCACGAAGTTTAAAAGAATGTCATTTTCGTAAAAGTATTTGTCTTGTATTTTTTATTTTAAATTAATTTTACAATATGTTTAGTAAGTTTGGTATGTTTTAAGTTTTTTCTAATATACTTACGCTCATGAGCATTCGAGTAGTTTTGGTAAAATGGCTGCTAAGTTTTGGTTGCTAACTTCACACCGATTTTTGGCATTCTTGGCTTTCTTAGATATTAATAATTACAATACTCATGTAGTATTTCGTTTCGGTAAACAACCATTCCAATTTAACCAAAACCAGGACTGTTTTTAGGATCTAAGTTCTGGTTGCAAATCCAAACATAAAGAAAATGGAGACTTCGGCGGAGACCAACAGTATTGAAAAATTATTGGAGCAATCTAATGTCAATAGTAAAACTTACAGATGAATATGAAAAACATTGAAATATTAAGTTTTGTTTCAAAATATCTAGATCTCGATCTAGATATCCGTGGACTTCTTGTAAAATATAAAAGCACGTGCAAGATCAGCAGAAAAAACACATTACTTTTACTTTCCCATTTAAGCATTTCTCTGTCTCCAACAGTTTTCAAGATGCTCTTAGTAAAAATTACCACGGTAAAAATTCGATATGTAATCGATATAATGGGTTCCTTAACGTTACGATGACAAATAGTGCTCCGGAATAGCTCAGAAAAGACTCAACAGGGCGGTGGGTAAAGAATCGCATTCAGGGACCATAAGGAACCACTAGAAAGGTCCAATAAGTCAAAACTAACTATTTTATTAATGGGCGCCAGGAACAGGAGCAAGCAGAATCAACGAGAAATGTTCCACTATTCTCGGGCGAAACCCAAGGTAACTCACTATATCAATAAATTAACAGGGCACAGAATTAAACCTGAATTTATTGAAGTAACTACAATGCCAAATATGAAATCAAACACATAAATAAAAATTTCACTAGAACAAATAATTCTACAAATAATCATACATACAAGATTCAAACCCAAATGATTCAAGAAAAAATTAACCAAGATAGGTGCTTACAATAAGCAAATATATGTTTACTCCAGGTGAATGTATAAATAATATTTAACAGTAATAACGCAATGGTGTTCAGAATATCCGGGCACGAGCCCATACGCAAAAATAATTCGTACTAAGTAATAATCGGGTACGCAGACTTGGTGGACACTAAGTACGCTATAACTGCATAACTCAAGTGAGTAATAATTTAACCAAGGGTCTAAGCTCGTGACTAGATTTACAATCAATATGTATAAATCACTGGAACGCATTAACGAGTTGTTAGCATTAATCATAAGAACATAGCGCTTACTAAGGAAGAATTCAAACATTAATACCTAAATAATTTTATCATAAATACAGATTTTACTTTAATTATCGCAACCCACCTTACACACAGGTGTAAGTATGGTTGCATGCAAAGCAAAATAATAAGAGGGTGAATATAAGATTTCATACACAAAAGTATTAATCCAATAATCTCAACAGAACATACACAACACACTTAAATAAGGAAGTATACGACCTCAAGAAGTATTTCCAATGCACCAGTAGCAGTCAAGGATTCCAAATCCAACTTAACGGGATTACAGCAATTACAGATGGTCACACAAAATCGCTTCAGGTGTAATATTCATCAACGGATAACTCCAACAGGTTTCGATTAATATTTCGGTAGTCCAGCAGATGGAACTTATTGTATCAATAATTAGTTCTTCGTTGGGAGCTTCAATACCATCTATTTCAGTAAGTTGTCGAGTCTGGGTAATCGTAATACCACCAGAACGATTACTTAAACAAATCTTCATAAATGTGCATCTACTTAAATTGGAACTGCTAAACCTAAAATATGTAATTACCCTTGGACTCGCACGCAGACGTAGACATAGACTTAGTCGTAGTCTTAGACGTACATTTGGAAGTAGGCGTAAATTTGGACTTAAATTTGGACCCTAAAATTCATGTAACACATAGAACAAGAAGTGCTACAAAGCAATTACTTACCACATAACAATGTGGGTAGAATATAACAAATATCACAAATAAGAGTCTGTTTTGAAAGAATGTCCAAACCTAATTTCGCCCACACTAAAATTAAAATTAACAATTTCAAATCCCGAAATACCAAAACTTTACTGTTTACCAAAGATTCACAAAAATAATAAATCGATGAGACCAATAGTTTCAGGTATCAACTCACCGACTTACTATTTATCACGGTGGCTGTCAAATGAATTTAAGATTTTAAAGTTTAATAGTTTATCTGTACAAAACTCTTTAGAGTTCATTAATAAAATTAAAAATATCACATTAGAAGAGAACGAAATCTTAATTTCATTTGATGTCAGTTCATTATTCCCTAGTGTTCCAATACCACGTACTTTAACATATTTAAAGGATGTTCTTATAGATAGTGATATTGATGATGATAAAGTTGAGGACTATATCAAGCTTGTTTCGCATTGCATGTCCCAGAACTGTTTTCAATTCAAGAACAAGTTGTACGAACAACATGAAGGAACAGCAATGGGAAATAGCTTATCACCTTTCATAGCAAATTTATTTATGTCTCGTTTTGAAACCGAGTTAAAAGAAAACTCCAAATACTTCCCAAGAATATGGTTAAGGTACGTGGATGATATTTTTGCAGTTTTTGACACTTCTAAATCAAATGTTGATGATTTTGTTAAAGAAATGAATTCAAAATTTCAAAGCATAAAATTTACGTATGAACTAGAGAATAATGGACAATTACCCTTTTTAGATACATTAGTAATTAGAAATGGTAATAAATTAGAATTTGACATTTATAGAAAAGAAACCAATGTAAATCGCTTTATTTTGTCTTCCTCTAATCATAGCATACAACATAAGTTGGCTTCATTTAACTTTTTAATTAATAGATTATTGAATTTCCCTTTAAATAAAAACAGATTTAATAAGGAATTTGCTCTTATTAAACAAATAGCGAATTACAATGATTTCTCTTCTGATATTATAGATAAAATTTTTAGAAAGTGTAAAAATAGGATCAACATCCGTAAATCAACGACTTTGCAATCAACCACCTCTAACGATAATGTTAAATATGTTAAACTTCCGTTTCACAAAATAACAAAGGGTCTTGATAAAATATTCAAACAGTGTAATTTCAAAATTGCTTTCACTAATACTAATAAAATTAAAGATTTGCTAGGTAATCCAAAAGACAAGGTGGAAAAATTGCAAAAGTCGGGGATTTATGAAATTAGTTGTGCAGGGCCAGGGTGTTTTCAAAAATATATTGGTCAGACCAAGAGGAATATAACAACAAGATTTAAAGAACACATTGCTCACTTCAAATATGGTAAATATGAAAGGTCTCAGGTCGCCAAACATATATTTGAAACCAGCCACCCCGTTAAACTAGAAAATGTTAAATTGTTAAAAGCGGTACCAACGTTTTCCGCCTTAAATGCCTATGAATCAATTAAAATTGTTAAACATAAAGGACCCCTCTTAAACACCGATAAAGGGCCAATAGAGCCATCTGCTTTGCTTTCCCTATTGGTCAACAACCAATGAGAAAGCAAGATTAAATTGGTTCCGCTTCAGTAGATCTAGAATTAGTATAAATTAAGTAGATTTAAGTTATAATGTCATAATTCACTTGTTTGTTGTTGAGAACACCAGCCTGCGGGTGAGGAGTGTTTAAAGCAACAATATAGTAAATTGTAGGTTGGGAAGGTTCACTTCAGCCTAAGTGGTGAGGAGAATATCCTCTGAAGTGTTCCAGAACAACAGCTAATATTTTTATGTATTATTTTTTTTTAACAAGTTTCCTACTGATGATGACCACATAGTGGTCGAAATACGTATCTAGTAATTTAAATATTTTTTGTGGTTAAGGGTTTTTATTTAATTTTATTTAAATCGTGCCACAGTGTTCCTATAGATTATTAAATATCACAAAAATGTGCTTCACTAACTGAGCGAAGGCCAAACCAATAGTATTAATAAAAACGACGTGAAATCCGCCAAAGGCGTAATAATTATCTTTCTTACTCACAAACACCAGAAAGATTAATTTTATCCAAGGTAGTAAGCTAGAATCCGCTAAAATAAGCGATATAAGTTTTGCTAACGCACCAAGTTCGTCGTTTCGATTCGAAGGCTGGATCAAGAAGGAAGAGCCACCACATGGGCTCGTTATCACCCTTAGGTGAGATAACATTTTCCCACAATTAAACCACCTTTTATGAACAAAAGCAAATTAACTTGCATCACATTAATACAGCACTATAATAACAACTTGGCAAATGTCAATTCAGTGAAATATCTAACCAAAGGGGAGATTCAAAGGTCTTCTAACCATAACAGTATACTTAACCACAGAGAATTATGTTAAAAAGATACCTAAAGTTGCAATGAGTTATAAAACTTAGAACGGGACGTTCCAAAATGAAAAAAAAACACCGTATGTCCCCTTATCCACCGCAACATAGAGTTTCTCATCTATTAAACGAAACAAAAACGCCGAAAAGCAATGAAAAGAGGATTCCTTTTCTTGCTGGAGAGTCCTGGTAGTATAACACCATACAGAATCACACACTATGAAATTCCTATAAAATACTGATTTTATTACATATGTATTCGAGTTTTTAGGTAGCGTATACCTGGTAAATAATGGAGATAAGCTTGTTTTATTACATTTCCTATATATAAATGTCTCACTTTAAATTTAATTTTTAAAATTCTTGAACGTCTTCGTGATACTTCCACCATTTTCTAGTGATCTTTTAAATATGAAACTATTCGCTGACTCCAGCTAGCTAAATACTAATTATAAGGTATGGTATGTTTAAATCAACAGCAACGCACTCTGTTTTAAAGGTAGATACTTAATTTTAAGACTACTAAAAATTTGGTAACGAAATTTTAACAAAAAATTAATAAATTTATAGATTAATAAATTAGTTGATTGCGGCGAAATCGCAGAAATCACATAATTTTAATGATTTCGGCAAAATCGCCGAAATCTTTAAAAAACCAGTTGATTTCGGCGATATCACCGAATTCATGCAAACTTTTAATGATTTCCGAAATACATGTACGCTTTTACCCTAGTGGTTAACCCCTCGATTTTATCCATCAACGGATTCCGGTAACAAAGCTTAATCATCTTTGCAGACAATCGTTTTTATAACGGTTACCGTAAAACGGGGTGGATAGAATCAATTCTTACCTTTGGAGCCATATAACCCCGCAACCACCGCCAAGAATTAAATAACTAATACGTCAAAACGTGAGTCTTTGTCTTTGGAATTAATTCGTTGTAGCATAATTTTGAAACTGTTTTCGTAGTACCATGTATATATTTTTTTGTTGGTTGACCCTATTCCCCCTAAAGACGTTGTCAATCGAATCGCTTGTGTTATTTGATTCAAAATGCTATTCAAACCGCATCTGGGTGAAAAGGATCAGAAACTGCTTTTTAAAAAACAAGTAAAATATTAGAACAAATCAAAATCTAATTATTTACATTATTTCTTATTTATATTTTACGAAAATCAATGCCAAACTTTAACTCCCTTCTAGGGTTTATTTGAGGGTCTTTTACTTTGCCTCCTATATATAAATCCAAAACATTTTTTTTACTTTTTCCTCTTAGAAATGTCCCTACAAATGTCTTCTTTTCTTTGCTTATTATTTTAGAGATGTAATATGCTTGTTTGCTGGTGCTTGCTTTTTTTGTCTCTAAAGCAAACGAAACGAACAACCAATCTCCCACTTTAATATTGGTTTCTTCAACATGGTCATATTTTTTTCCAAACTTAGCAATAGCTGTACCAGTGCCACTTTGATTTTCCTTATCTGATAGATTAGTCACCTTTATCATTTTCTTCTGACAATTCGTTAGATCTATTCAATTCCGCTTCTTGTTCTGCCTCATCAGATGTATTTCCACTTTCTGGTTCTTCCAATCTTTTTACGCTGCTTCCTGGTACTACCGTCATCTTCTCTTTTTGCTTTCTGCCTATCTAAATACTGAAAGAGCCACTGCCCTCTTTCGGGGACCTGTCTTAGTCTGGTTCCTCACTAAAGACCCTACTACTTTTGTTGACCCTGTAGTTTGGCTCTTTAGGTCACTAGAACGCGGAAGCCATTCCACCCGTTCTTGTAATCTAGAACTTCTTCAAGGTGGAGGTCCGTTCGGAATGGAATATCAGTTATTTATAATTTACTTATTAATGAAGTACATTAACTTGAATAATAAGCTGCGGTTACAATTGAGCATCTATTTAAATAACTAGCATTGACTTTAGAATATTGGTAGAATTAATAACCGCATATAAACACGTCTACTCGCGATCACGACACTTCCATATATTCAACCGATAGCAGGAAATCGATTGTTTTACATTTATCCGTTAACGGGCTAGCGGAAACTTACCAATGTACAGCAGAAATTCCAGCTTAATTCTTAGAAAATTAAACAATACGCAAGACTTTATAAACAGAAACTGTACACATTTTTCAGTTTGTTGGAACCTTTTCGTTTAATTTCATACAAAGCGAATAATCCGTGAGAGTAGTATATAGTGACGTCATAGTGTGGGTTCATTGATCTATGTGGTGACACTAGCGACCACACGTGGTCGGTTCGTTGACGTTTGGATTTTCGCGCTTATGGTGGATGAGTCGTCGTAGCGGACAGTTTGGTTAAGAGTCGTTAACCATCGAGAGCGTTTGTCGGGCGACGTAAGATGACACTAATAGGTTGGGGGAACGTGGGATATAAGCTACTCTTATTTGACTAATCATCACTAACTTTTACTGATTCGATATGGGTATATAAGTAAGTGACCGAAGCATTGGTGTTAGTGTTGAGGCTGTAGCAAAATATTGACGCGATTCTTCCTTTACTCGGCATGACGAACTATTATGTCACAAGCGTATGCGTTGTCATATCAACCTACAAGGTAGATGTACACGTAGAGTGCGGCTACAGAATGTTAATGTAAGAATATTAGATCAGGTAGCAGGATTGTACAGGTATGTTGATGAACCACTCGCTTCTAAAAGGAGATGCAGAATGGGTGTAAATAAGTTGAAAAATTATTGGCAAGGAACGTAACCGCAACACCGCTCAATAGTATGGTAACACGGTCTAAGTAAAAAAACATGTTTAATACCACCTTTTTATTTGTGTAACGGTATCTAGGTGTGGTATGTACATTACGCACTAAGCATTCGCAGGACATCTGAAGAGTTTGGTGCATAAAGCGAAAACGATGTCAAAGTTGGAAGACGGGTGAAATTGATGCGCAGCTCTTTCAAAAACAAAATTGTAGAGTATCGGGTTAACAGTGTACAACATCATATAGCATACAGTTAATTTTTTGATGAAATAGCTGACAAAATTAAACGATTAATAGCACTTGAAGTTCAAAAACAAAATTATTAAGGTTAATTTAGAGTTGTTTGGGCACTTTATCCAATAAACAAAAAAAAAGTCAGCAAGATCAAGTCGTTTAATACAGCACACAAAGTTGCAGACACAGAGTGGGACGTGAATATGGTACACGTTGATTTTATGGAAACTACTGAAAGCAAAGTGTCGGAATTTCAGGAGCAGGATTAGGGCTAGGCATTACAGATGATTCTATGTGTAGAGTTAAGTATAAACAAAAACAATCCTATGCGGTCGTCCTCATACATCAAGCTACCACGACTGATCGAGAATAAGCACGCCGTCGCTAACGTGCAAAACGACAACAAACATTGCTTTGCTTGGGCGATAATTTCGTGTATTTATCAAACAGATGAATCCATACCGAATGCAATATATCCACACTTTACCACGGTTCTTCATTGGGACGGTGTATCATTTCCAACAAAAGTTCCTGATATTCGTCATTTTTCATTTCGAATGGACCTGCACCTTGCCGAAGTTCTAAATTACTAGAACAGGTGAAATGGCTTGCGGGTTTTAATGAGCTAAAGAGCCAAACTACAGGTCCAACCAAAATAGTAGGGTCGTTAGTGAGGAACCAGACTAAGACAGGTCCTCGAAAGAGGGCAGCGGCTCTTTTGGTACTTAGATTGGCAGATACCATAGGGGGCGATATGGCAGTCTAAGACACACTACCGCGATGTGAAAGGGAACGGGAAACCACCACATTACCTCCCAAGTACACAGCGTACTTAAATTGTAACAAACATGATGGCATTCTCTGGGGTAAAAGATTCCGGAGTTAAAATAGCCCCCATTCGGATCTCCGGGAGGGGACTACTTTGGAGGATGCCATCGGATAGTTCAAAATAAGAGTCGGGAACATTCTGCGAGTTGGAGTGTGGAATGTTAGAAGTATGAAGCAAGTAGGTAAGCTAGAGAACCTAAAAATCAAGATGAATAGGTTATCACTAGACATAGTAGGGATAAGCGAAGTTCAGTGGTCAGAGGCGGGAGATTTTTGGAGTGGAGACTTCAGGGTAATTCATACAGGAGCAGAGGAAATTTGGGTGTGGGGATAGTTATGCGGAAAAAGATAGGATACTGTGTAGAAAATTACTTACAAAAGAACGAAAGAGTACTCATGGTTAGATTAGAATCTAAACCGGTAAATACAGTAATAATACAAGTATACATGTCCACCTCTAGCTACAGTGACGAAGAGGTAGAACCCATCTACAAAGATATCGAAAACATATTAAGATACGTAAAAGGACTTGAAAACTTAATAATTACGGGGGATTTTAATGCCGTGGTAGGTGAGGGTAGGGAAGTAGCGGTAGTAGGTGTAGGGAGTAGGTCAGTAGGTCAGCAGGTAACTAGACCAAAACCAATTGGAATTAATTCAACTATGTCAGTCAATGACTAGAATAAGAACACTGTCCATAGATGTCATTAAACTCGGTCATCGACCCTCAATCATGTGAAATGAGTCATCTAATAGACGCGCGCGGACCGTCAATGACCCTAACCAAGCAGTGTCCGCTGCGACGACTTATCCGCCATTAACGTGGGAATCCAAATATCAACGAACGCACCATGAATAGTTTACTCAGCCCGACTTACAGCAGCTTCAGCCACGCGAAAAATACGCGCAAAATCAAAACACATCAGATCAATGACCTTTCTCAAGTGCCACCGCTCAAATCGAACGCAAAGGTCCATAATCTCGATCGATGACGTCATTATTGGTCAATAGCTCACGTCGAAATACAAATGTCAACGGCCCCAACATACGTGCGGGCGCTGACGTTACCCACAAAGGTCAATGAACTGCAATGTGGCGTCACTGGGGTTAATTACCTGCATCTGGAGGTGCCAGAACCCGTACCATATACTACTCGTGTGAATGTCGTTTTGATACGCCTGCCGAAATTTGTCTATGCATTTTCAGTACCTCGTGATAGTATACACGCCGCTCCTATTGCGGCCATCAAATAAGCGTGTAAATCAACGTTGCTTCCAAACACCTACCGGGTTGGTCAAATTTGTCTTACTATCTATTGAAGGTAAAATGGTTTCGGCGATTGAGCCCGGGCGGATGATAGGAACTGAAACCTCTTAACTGTAAACATGTTTGAATTTCTGTGCATGTTATTTATCATACATTTATATCAATTATTTAAGTAAAGCGTTTAAATATCAGGTTAAATAGTTTTTTTAACTATTTATATTACATTACGGCGAGTACAATTGATAAACTATTTCATTTATGTGTTTTTTTATCTAACAGTTCATGCTACCACTAAATTAAAAAAAAACTATTGTGCTTGTGTTTGGCGTTCGGTGTATCTTTGGTAAAGCTTGCTTAGCAGGGCAAAGTACGAGTAGCTCCAGCGCATTATCTTCAACAAAAAAGAAAAATTAAAATAATGAGGTTTGATATTTATTATACTTACGACAGTAAATGCTGATAGTGAGAGAACCGAAAATTTGTAAGCGGTAATTTTAAGTGGTCGTTTAGATCGCTCCATAATAATAAATAGGTATTTTCTGACTTCGTTACTGCAGTTGTACCAATTGAATGTGTAACAAGCGTCACTAACACCAGTACTCTGTAAAGAAACACATCATCAAAGGTACGACCAATATTAAGCATCTGATTACAATTTATGTGTGGCTATAATTACCGAAAATATTGAAAGCGGCAATTGTGTACATAAGCATTAAAATAAAATGTTTGTTTGAGTATTGGATGCCACAAGATAATGACATATGGTCCCCAGAAAGAAAGTGTTGAATGATCCAGGAATATGAATCACCAACCACCAGCAGATTTGAAATTTTTATTCGCGATGAATGAGTGGGGAAGGAAGTAGAACTACGATATTTAGTATTAGAGTCTTACATTACCGTCGACGAGGTATAAGAGACACCAAGACAGTTGGTAACGCTAATGCATGATGTGGAAATTAGCGCGCCCATCTGTCAATGATGTCACACAATAAGCAAAATATTACACGTAAATGACGAAATATGCAACATTTATAAAAGGTATTATAAAAAACTCCACACACGGGGAACTTACGTGAATATGTAAGCGTCTCACAGAATTACTACCTTCAGGGTTGCTCGTGGCTCCCTTCCGGATTATTTAAAAATGGTTCGCATGGCATCCTTTGGGATTACAGTCAACCATTATGCAAATTAACGGTTCAACTTATACTCCACAGCATTGTATCTAACTTTAGGCCCAACTTACGATGAATTGCTTTAAATATATATTTGTGTTACGAACCAATTCGGCACTACCACACAACGGAATCTTTAGCAAACTAGCTACAGCCGGCGAGGGGTGAGTATAGCAAAAGTCGTAGGTTGGGGTTGCCAATTGCCCTAGGGTGTAAATTATAGTGGGACAAAAATTCGGCATTATATCTAAATCGGGTGGGCACCACCAGTAACATCAAACGCTAGATGAAAAGAAAGGATTTTGTCACTGGTCGAAACCTCTCCACAAGCTCTATACTCAAAATGCAAAGCAGACTGATCCTCCCTAACACTTTAAATTTACAAATAAGGCACGTCAAAAATGTTCAACTTAACTCTATTCACAACTCTGTAGCTGAAAGAAATACATATGTACATTAACGGAAATATGAATTAAACTTTACTACACCACAAATCAATCAGCATAATAATTCGAAATAATAAGCAGGAAAAATAATTATTCTACTTTGAATAATAATGTTTTCGTACTGGCCAGTGTCAAAGTAATTTCATAAATATAAAATCTATATATTTAAGGGGTAGAGTTGAGTGCACATGTGACCCACGCCGGTTTCTGACTCACTAATCTGGAGGCAAAAATGCATGAACTATAACGCAAAATTTTAAAACCCCGCGTGATGTACTTTGTGCATACAGCACCTACTTTAATAGTTTGAACAGCAACTGTAAATATTATCTAAACAAAGTCAGGGCTACAAATGTCTTGGTACAATTTTTAATCAGAACAACCTGTCTTAAGTGTAATAGTAATTTGGAAAATTATTGCTACGTTAATATTTAAAGGTGACAGTGTAGTTCATGCAGCTGGTTACGGTACAAGTTGAATGAATGTAAACCGGAACGCACTGATTTAATTTTTCTATAACACTGACGCAGGTGCGAGAAAGATCTTATGGTTCTGGGGTGCACGTGTACTTAATAGTAACGTACGGAACTGGTTTTGTCGCTCAGTAAATTCTAATATAATAACTTCGCTTACCTTACGAGGTGTATCAGGCCACTAAATAATGCAAAGGGGATGTCGAACTTTACTAACTTTAAAGCTACTTCAAGGCGTGTGATAACTATGCTTTTTATATTTCCAAATAAATTGGATTATTACAGCTCACGGAACACGTAATTGAGGTCTCCTCTAACCATCCAAACTGCTATTTCCCAAATATGATTGGCATAAATATTCTTCATCAACAGACAAACGACATTGAATGATTGTGACCTACAACAGATTAGATAATCACACCCGGACGATGCTACGACAAGCATTCAAAAGATCGGCACTTTGCGTTATCAGTTTACTTTTCCACCAAATACTTAATGATTCACTACAATCATGAGATCTGTAAAACTTGCTAATCCGCTATAAAAGCGTTAAAACTCAGGAAACGAAATATACGACCCTCTTGACCAGAGCCTACATCACGAGTACCTTACGTGCTTTCTGGCACCTGTAACGACCTAACAAAATTAAGAAGAGGTGCGCGTCGCGTTCTTTCTATTACGGTCTAACTGTCTACTCGCCAATATTAAATACCAAATAAGTACAGTCACTGATTTAGAGAATTTTATACACACTAAACTACTAAATTACGCTAAAACCAAACGGAACGTTACACCTCCCCCACGTGAAAACGAAAATTCCATTTTCGGCTTGAGTAACCAAAACTCTAAAACTAAAGAAAACGAAATTGAACAAACAACAACAAAAAAACCAAACATACTAACAACTAATCGGGATGGTGTTTAAGATCTTTAATGTGCCACACACCTTTAAACATGCCAGTCGAATCGGAGAGTTTATAAGTCGAATAAGAGACCTTCTTACGAATAACAAGAGGGCCAACAAACTTAAGGGCTAACTTTGCTGTAAAATGTTTCGACGCATCGGACAAAACATAATTTCTCTTCCACACCGTATTACCAACTTTAAAATCTGCGGGACGTCTACGCAAGTCATACCGAATTTTGACACAATCGTACGCCACAGTAAGTCGCTTGACGACATCATCATGAATTTTCTGCATCGCGGCAAACCGCGTAATAAGATTTCTTCGATCAGCAAAATCAATATCGCGTAAGTCGTGATTATCATCGGGTACAACGGGATTTCCTTCAAGATTCATTTCACGGCCAAAATTGGCAAAATACGGCGTTATTCCGGTAACTTCGTGAATAGCAGTGCGAGCGGCGCAAGTACTTTAGATAGATTACGATCCCAATCTCTGTGATCGTCTTTTACGTAGGATGACAACATTGTCTTTAACACTCTATGGACCCTCTCCACGGGGTTTGCTTGGGCATGATAATAAGCGTTAAATATAATTTTAATTTTATACAGGACTGCTAACTTACGGAATTCTTTAGAAATAAACTGGCTTCCATTATCGGCAGTCAAATATTGCGGAACACCAAACACTAACAAAACATTTTCTTCAAGACGTTGAATCACGACTGAAGCTGTAGCTGAACGTGGCAGGAAAAACAACGAAAATTTCGTAAAGTAATCGGTAACGGACAAAATATAACAATACCCTCTAGACGAACGAGGTAAGGGACCTACGATATCACAAGCTATCATCTGCCAGGGTTTTTAAACAATTGGATGTCTGCACATCAGACCTGCAGGTTTCTTCTGCTCGGATTTCTGTTCTGTACATGTGGTACAATGGTTCACATATCGGGTAACGTCGGCCTTCATTTTCGGCCAATAATACAACCGAGAGATACGTCCAAAAGTCTTAAAAATACCTAGATGACCTGAAGTCGGCTCATCGTGAAATTTTATTAACAGATCGTTACGACGATACTTTGGGATAACTTCTCTCCAACAATCGTCTTCCTTGGAAACATCAGGATAATCAATTTTAACACGTTTATACAACGCATCAGCGACAATTTCCAACTATTGTAATCGATCAGCTTAGACTGCACAAGTTTCCACATGCGGTTATACTAACGATCAATTTTCGAATTTACAGGAGGTTCTACTTCTTCACGGTCCTCTAGTAAAACATCGACGACACTAACTTCGGGTACTGAACGAGATAACGTATCGGGTATATGTTGGTCTTTACTCTTTCTATGTAAAATTTCAAAATCGTGCTGTTGTAATCTAATCGCCCATCTGGTTAATCTACCTGACGGTTTCTTCAAATTGCTCAACCCCACTAGGAAATGATGATTCGTAATAACGGTAAACCTAGCGCCTTGGAGATACGGACGTAACCTCTCAATAGCCCAAATCACGGCTAAACACTAACGCTCGGTAACGGAAAAATTTTTTCAGCTTTAGTAAGAGAACGACTAATATAGCACACAACATATTCCTGTTCATCTTTGGTCTGGTGTAGGACAGCGCCGAAATCGTAACCAGATGCCTTAGTCTGCACACAAAACGGTAAGTCAAAATCAGGACATCTAACTATAGGGGCGAAGTCAAATGATTTTTAATGGTATTACACGCAACTTCACAAATTTTGGACCTATTAAATTTGCAACTTTTTCTTAACAATGAAGTTAACGGAACGACAATTGAAGAAAAATTCGGAATAAAACGCCTATACCACGAGGCCATATGTACAATTCTCCTTCAGTAACAGACTTCGGCGGTGGTATATTCAAAATAGCGGTAACTTTATTGGAATCGGGAAGTAATCCTTTACTATTAATCACGTATCCAAGAAATTTATGCTCAGATTTGCAAAATTGACACTTATCCCGACCTAATGTTAAACCAGCATTACTTAAACGGGTAAATATTTCCTGAAGTATTTCGATATGTTTCTCAAAATCAGGTATACATAGGACTATGTCGTCCAATTACACGAAAAGATAGGGTTCTAAATTGTGACCTAACACGGTGTCTAGTAAACGCTGCCACGTAGCTGGGGCATTATGCAATCCGAAAGGTAAACGTTACAATTGATAACTCTTACGTTATGGAGATAAAGAAATGTCTCTAATATTGTGTCGTGTACTGTTGGGAGCAGTATTATTATCTCATGGCGGGTGACCTTGAAAAAACATGCACGAGGAGGAGCTATATTAATAATCAAAATAAAAAAGTGAGACTAGAAAACATCGACTGCTTGCACGTCCAGTGTTGCCAGAGTAAAAAATGTAGAGCAACCAAGGAATGTGTTTTAAAAAGTTTTATGTTGATTTTTGCTCTTCTATAAAAATGATCTGAGCTTATTGTTAGATGTGATACCGCAGATTATTGATTGATTGGATCAGTGTACACAAGATATTTTATCACTTATAGTCACTCATCATCATTAGGTCTTCAGTCCTAGAACTGGTTAGACGCGTACCATTATTGTTTCCTATTCTGAACTAACCTACAGATTTCCCTGAAATTTGCACAGTTTGCATCTATAACTATCTCATCTAGGTCTACATCTACCTCTTTTTTCCTATCTTTGCTTGTAATATATCCCATACTATTCCCCAAAATGCCTTAGAACGTATTCCGCCCTTCTATTTCTCTTTTTCCCTAGATATCCTTGTTCCCCTACTATTTCTATAACTTATTTGTTATTATCTTTGTGTGTCCATGCTATCGTCCTCATACATCTGAAGCACAGCATTTCAAACGGCTGCTACCGTTTTTCTGTCTGCATTTCAGACTGCCCGTATTTCATAGGCATACTGTGGTTTGCTCCACACATATGCTTTCAACAATTTTCTTTTTGTTCTATGTTTGTTGCCTTTCCTCATAGGCGCTGTTCTTTCTTGTTAGATGCAGTTCGATCACCTTCTATCGTTTTACAGTTATACGCTCTATTTCTCTGACCTTTAGTGGTTGTGAAGGGAGGTAAGCATGTAACGATTTTTTTTTCTCTCTCTAATTGTTGGCTCCGCTAGCCTCACGCATGGGCGCTAGTGAAACGAATTTTCCTGGCCGACACTACTTTATTATCACCATGCTCCAAGTCAGGTGTCTGCAAAACAAAGTCTTCCGACGTAACTAGGGTCTATTCCTTGGTAGAGCTATGAGCAATGGGGGGTAAGTCGAAATCTGTGGGGGTCACACTCAAACTAAAACAAACAGGCCCCACCAAGTCCAGATTGATTTATATTAATGGCATAGCAAATTTCTAAGGGCGGACGTGGAGACCCAAAGAAAAAGATCGCCTTCGCTGACATACAAACTTGTCTTAACAGAATAAGACACTGCTCCTGTAAGAAAGAATAATAGTTAAGTCACCTAAAAAATGGGAACACTATTTGCGTCCTCAAGTATACCTAAAATGCATAGAGAATATTTTCTACATAATGGAATCATAAAATTTAACTCTTGCTGTCTTTTGTTTATCAGGTCTGATCAAACCAGATCAGAATAAAAACTTTAA
Source organism: Platerodrilus igneus (assembly GCA_036346225.1). Taxonomy (NCBI): domain Eukaryota; kingdom Metazoa; phylum Arthropoda; class Insecta; order Coleoptera; family Lycidae; genus Platerodrilus; species Platerodrilus igneus. Next base: position 1,516,189 of record JARFIW010001125.1, read on the forward strand.
AGGTAGATTATTAATTTACTAGAAAGAATTTTCTTTGTTTCAGTAAATAAAATTTCATTATAATTAAATAAAATAAATATTTGATATTCTTGCAAAATTGTTGTAAGGTTTATCAACTGATCCTTACTCAAATATATTACAGTTCAGTGTAACTAACAATATTAAGGTTTTTATAACCCAACCAGATCTGTGTAGGTCACTTACAAATGAATATACGAAATTTTCTCATTAATTTAACAAAATTAATATTAGTTTGAAGTCAAAAGAATCACCAAGATATTCTCTAATTTTATCAAAAGTGGCAGTACTGTAATGCTAAACATCTGTTAGCCATTGTGCAATTGTTGACGGCATTGTTCAAACAAACAGGTGACGTAATAGCAGCTGTTAATTTACGTTGTAGCCACGTGTAGTCACATATTTACGGAACTAAGTGAAATCAAACCCGATACTGGGGAAAACCAGTCTAATCACAGGTAAAGTGAATAACAATTTTGTACATCCAACAAACAAAATGAAATAATGTACTTTCAGAAGGAAGTACTGAGGAAATTCTTAATTCTATTACGAACCCAAAACCGGCTGTCGTCTTTGGTTGCAATGGAAACAACTTCGCAGTGCGGGGCCTGCAGCTAAATATGCTTGTTTTCCATGCTTTAATACAGATGTAGGAGCGAAGCGGATTTCTCACATTGGTTCAAGGCAGCATTACTTCATAGCGTAATCTTCCGTTTTCTAATTTTATTTACAAATATAATCTTTCATTGTGTAGTCCATAAGTTAAGGTTTCTACATTGTAATTTCAAAGTGGTCGTGCGGTTTCTAATTTATCGTTGCAGTTTCTGACGTGTTGTTGCGCTAAATAAATTTTAAATTAGCTAATATGATAACGAATATGCAAAATGTGGATTAAGTACTAACCGTTACTCAGGAAGTGTTTCACCAAAATAAGGCGACCCGGAGGTCACTCGCCATTCTTTTTGAATGCATCTTCACGCTGCCTTTAACTATCGACGAGTGCGCTCGCTGCGTTCTTGCATGGTGGGAGGATCATAAGTGGGGTTCTCGAACCTCTCACGCGCGCGCCAGTGGCTGTGGAATTGCACCGAACTCCGAAACAAATAGACTACTAATCCTAGATATAGTAATACTATAAAAATTTGATTGTTACTCGAATCTTTATTTTAGTTAATAAAGGTATTTCAATATTCATTGTACGTTTAATGAATAGGTTCTTTTACTGCTAAAATAAAATTGTTACAAGCAACCTGTGACTGCCAAGTACCCCCAACACTTAACCATTTAACGATTCAATATATTTTCCAATTTATCTTTTTGCACAGCCAACATTAGTTGGAGATATTTCGCAACCAACAACTAGTTGTTTATACTAATCATCAGATTTATCTGCGCTTATTTTTTCGTCATTAGGTTTTCCGTCTCAAAACTGGTTAGACACGTGCCTGCACTTATTTATATTCTAAGCTAGCCTACATAGTTCCCTGAAATTCTTACACAGCATGTGTATTCAGCTCGTTCCCCTTCTATTATTTTCTAATTTTATGCCCTATTTTACCGAGATTCAGTGAAGGAGGTTAAGCAACCTGTGGCTACCAAGATCCCCCAACACTTAGACATTTGCCGAAATAATGGTTTTTCAGTAAATCCTTTCACACACTTAACATTATTCGAGAACATTGCCCAACCAATTCTAGTAGTTACTTATAATAATCATCATGTTTAAGCACAGTTATCTTTTCGTCATTAGTTTATCCATCTTGGGATTGGTTGGATGCGTACCTCTATTGAATTCTATTCTGGGCTAGCCTACACATCTCCCGAAACCCCTACAGCCTACATCTTTTACTATCTGTATGCAGTAGTCTAACCTAGGTCTGCCTCTTCTTCTCTTTTTTCCTATCTCTGCTTCTAATATATTCCGCACTATTCCCTCATGCCGTAGTATGTGGCCTATCATCCTATCTCTCCTATTTTCTTACCGTTTTCCACATATTTCTATCTTCCCCTACCATTTTTAGTACCTCTTCGTTCTTAACTTTATCTGTCCATGATATCTTCATCATACGTCTGTAGCACCACATTTCAAAGGCTTCTACCTTTTTCTTGTCCGCTTCTCCTACTGTCCAGGCTTCACAGCCGTACAGTGCTGTGCTCCACACATATGTTTTAAGCAATCTTTTCCTTGTTTCTATGTTTGTGGTCTTTAAGCACAGTAGTTGCTTTTTCTTGTTAAATGTAGCACGACCTTGTGCTAATCTTTGTTTTATATCTTTTGTCCTCTTTCCATCTTGCGTTATTTGGCTTGCTAGGTAGCAGAAATGCTTAACCTCTTGTAAGTTCGTGTTACATACTTGTATTCTTGTTTTTGATTTATTTTCCCCACCTTCGCATACTAAAACTTTAGTTTTAGTTTTATTAATTTTCATACCGTATCTCTCTGTTAAAACCGTTTCCATTTCATTAAGAGCAGCTTCTAGCTCTTCCTTGCTAGACGCTAATACCGCTATATCATCTGCAAATCTAAGCATATCAATTTTTTGTCCCTGCATAGTAATTCCATTTTTTTTACTGCATTTGACAATTTTCAATGCCTCTTCTATGTACAAGTTAAAAATCAATGGGGATAAGGCACATCCCTGTCTCACTCCTTTCCTAATGTTTACTTCTCTACGTTCCTGCTCTAATTCTATTACTGCTGTTTGCTCTTTGTATAAGCTATGCACTATTCGTCTATCCCTATAACTCATTCCAATCTTTTTGAGTATTTCAAACATTTTTTTTTCATTTTACATTGTCGAATGCTTTTTCCAGATCTACAAACCCTATATACACGCTTTCCCCTTTGTCTATTGTTTTCTCCAGTATCACTCTCAAAGCTAAAATAGCCTCCCGTGTTCTCCTGTTTCGCCTAAATCCAAATTGATCTTCTCCTAGTATTTCTTCCGCCCGTTTTTCCATTCGTCTTTGCACAATTCTAGTTAATATTTTTGACACGTGTGCTGTCGAACTTATTGTTCGAAAATTTTCACATCTATCCGCGCCTTTCTTTTTTGGTATAGTTACTATGATGCTACGTTTGAAATATTTGGTTATCTCGCCTGTCTCATACATAGAGCTTACAAGTTGGAAAAGACGTTCTGTTACTGCTTGTCCAGCGGCTTTTAGAGTTTCTGCTTGCACCTTATCTGTACCCGGAGCCTTACCATTTTTCAGACTCTTTAATGCTAATTCAAACTCGTCTCTAAGTATAGGATATCCCAACTCATCATTTTCAATGTCTGATTTCTGTTCTAATGCAGTTAGTTTCTCTCCTGCATATAAATTCTCTATATATTCTTGCCATCTACCCACTTTCTCTACGTTTTCTATGATGACGTTTCTTTGTGCGTCCCTTATATTTTTGCTATACGGTTTTATATCCCTAAAATTCATTCTAATTAATTTGTATGCTTCGTCTGTATTACCTATTGCCATTTTTGTTTGTACCTCTTTGCACTTTTCATCAATCCATTGTTCTTTAGCTTTCCTGCATTTTCGAATAATTTCCCATTTTATGGTTTTGTATCTCAGTTTTCCTGTTTCGTCTGATTTATTTTTGTATTTTCGTCTTTCTTCTATTAAATTCAGGGTATCCTTTGTTATCCATGGTTTCTTATTTTCTTTTTGTGTATACCCCAGAATATCTCTGGCCGTCATGTGTAGGCTGGATTTAATGTTATTCTATTCTGTTTCTACTTCCTTAGTATCAGATATTTTCCCGATATCATTCAGCAATTCATTTGACTTTTTTTCGAATCTTTCTTGAATATCTTTATATTTTAGTTTCTCTAAGTCCAAGTGCCTTTTTCCGTTCCTTTTTTTTAGATTTTTAAATTTAAGTGCGGCCTTCATAATTACGATGTTGTGGTCAGTGCCTGCCTATATCTGCTTCCGGGTAGGATCTACAGTCTTTTACTTGATTTCTAAACCGTTGTCTAACAAGAATGTAATCTATTTGATATCTTCCTATATCTCCTGGCATCTTCCACGTATATCGCCTTCTAGCATGATGTTGAAATAATGTGTTTGTGATGATTAAATTGTTCTTGTCGCAAAATTCTACCAGCCTATTTCCCCTGTCGTTTCTCGTGCCTAAACCAAATAAATCTACTACCGCTCCTTCCCTACCCTCACCTACTACGGCATTAAAACCCCCCGTAATTATTAAATTTTCATGTCCTTTTACGTATCTTAATATGTCTTCGATATCTTTGTAGATGGCTTCTACCTCTTCGTCACTGTAACTAGAGGTGGGCATGTATACTTGTATTATTACTGTGTTTACCGGTTTAGATTCTAATCTAACCATGAGTACTCTTTCGTTCTTTTGTAAGTAATTTTCTACATAGTATCCTATCTTTTTCCGCATAACTATCCCCACACCCAAATTTCCTTCCTCTGCTCCTGTATGAATTACCCTGAAGTCTCCACTCCAAAAATCCCCCGCCTCTGGCCACCGAACTTCGCTGATCCTTACTACGTCTAGTGATAACCTATTCATTTCGATTTTTAGGTTCTCTAGCTTACCTACTTGCTTCATACTTCTAACATTCCACGCTCCGACTCGCAGAATGTTCAAGACTCTTATTTTTACCTTTCTAATCGCATCCTCCGAAGTAGTCCCCTTCCGGAGATCCGAATGGGGGACTATTTTAACTCCGGAATCTTTTACCCCAGACAATGCCATCATATTTATTACAATTTAAGTACGCTGTGTACTTGGGAGATAATGTGGTGGTTTCCCTTTGCCTTCCACATCGCGGTAGTGTGTCTTAGACTGCCACACCGACCCCTATGGTCTCTGCCAATCTAAGTACCGGAAGAGCCGCTGCCCTCTTTCGGTTACCTGTCTTAGTTTGGTTCCTCACTAACGACCCTACTACTTTGGTTGGACCTGTAGTTTGGCTCTTTAGCTCATTAGAACACGCAAGCCATTTCACCTGTTCTAGTAATTTAGAACTTCAGCAAGGTGCAGGTCCTTCGAAATGGTTATAGTCACTAGTAGAACAAAAACAATTTGGTAGTACTACATATTCGTTTTTTTCAAATCAATAGACGTTTTTGTTTTAAACACAAACTATAAACTATAAACACTATAAAAATGTCAAATGCCCACCTCGAAAATATTACTAAGATTTATTACATAAACGTTTTAAGAATATGTTTACACAATGACACTCATGGTGTTGTAACTAACAAAAACAAAACAAAAACAATTTTTAATTAATAGCAAAAGGTTTTTATATCATTTGTTATATTAATATTATTATAATTTGCATATATCTCGTGCTTTATTTTAATGGATCATAGAATCAACAATTCAGTGCTGTAGAATTGAAGGAAGAGGAACAGTTATAGTATGAAAAGAAAGATAATTAAGGTTTGCATCTTGTCAGGGTATATATTTTTTACATAACCTCATTTATAGTTTAGAAATATTTGCTAAATTAATATATTTTTTACGCACTTCATCGATAATCTAGCTATAAAATAATTCTTTGAATAACTAATATTCTTAACCTTTCCGACTAAACAAAAGCAATATTGCTTATACGACTGAAGTTAGATATACTACACCGGCATGATCAGGTGCTGTTGATATTATAATCATAGATTGTTTAAATCGTCAAGCCTGCATAATGTCGTCGAATGCGGAATTCAGATCCGATCGAGTAGTACAATCCACTTGTTTTAATGGATTGACTGGAAACGCTGCATCGGATCGAAAACTGGTTTATGTCGCCAAACTGAAGCGGATTAACACGATCGGATAGAAGCGCCGAGATAACTACAGTCAATAAGAATCCCTTTTGGAGACAAAGAATGGACATGCTTAACAGAATTGATTATGATTGGATTAAAATGTAAAATAATTCAATCACTTTGAAAGGCAATCATTGATTGTTTCAGCTTTAAAAGTGATCGATTGTCACAGCACTACTGAACATAATTTGATATAAAGACTGCTTCTCTCTTTAAGCAAGTTTTATTTCAACACCTCAGTAATAAACAATAATGTACAAACAAATGTATTTATGACACATATTTTCTACAACGCTAAATAAAGACCATCTTCAACTATTATACATAAATTATATTTTAAATGGGTTCACATCCTAAACTTTCATCCCCATCATCAGACTCATCGCCTGAGGATAAGCATCCATCTGAATTATTGTTATTATCATCAACCCGTATAATTAGGTCCTGAACCTCGTCTTTTAAAGTTTCTCGTTCCATATAATCCTTTTCAATTTTCTCTACGTGCAGACATACTTTAGTCCACTCGTTGATTCCAATATTTTTTATATGTTCTTCTGCCAACTTCTATACATCATCTATTTTGAAGGTTACATTACATGCAGTGACACGGTTTTTAAGTAACGCCCAAATCATCTCGATAGGATTTAGTTCTGGGTGATATGGAGGTAAACACAATACTACATGACCATGTTCTGCCAGTAGCTGGTCAATTACAAACAGCTGATGAACAGGTTTATGTGCCTTAATTTTGGAATATAATTCAGGCTTGGTTTCCTTACATTCAAAGAGGATATTTCGTTCCTTGAACTATTTCTGCATATCTGTTTTCTTCCAACTTGAAGTAGGATTAGGATGCACAAGAACATTATGATATGACGCATTGTCTATCACAAACACTAAATTTGGTTCCAAATTTGGTATTAACTTTTCTTGCAGCCATTTTTTATAATTGCGATGATTCATGTCATTGTGATAATCCCCAGTTTTTAAACCAGACTTAAATATCAATTCTGCATTTGAACGAACCCATTTTTCCACCTGCATGAACAATTATCAAACGCTTCCTCTTGAAACTGGCAATTTCAAATCCTTGGTGGTGCCACCAAAATTCCGGGTGAAGTTCTGTCGCGTGAGGTGGAAAGGGATGCCCGCAAGGGTCATGTTCTGGTCCCACATTTTGGAAGTTGTTGTATGAGAGCATCTTTAGGGTCAAGTTGCCCGCAGGATGCTCAATCGTCGGGTTTGCAGATGACACACTTTAATTGTAAGATCGAGATTGTTAATGGATATGCGCACAAAACCGAACGAGGCGCTTAATAAATTACACGAATGGTCGCAGGCGGTAAAATTAAAATTTAACACTGCGAAGTCAGAGGCGCTTTATTTCGGCACGAAACCAGGACAGAGACCTCCTAGGTTAGAGCTAGGAGGGGAGAAAATCCCGTTTAAAGATTGTATTACCTACCTCGGCGTCAAGATCGACAATAAATTAAATTGGAAAGCGCACGTACAATACGTAAAAAGTAAGGGCGGCGAAATATCAAATAAAATGATGGCGGCGGCTAAAATAAAGTGGGGTTTCAGGGCGAATCGCTGAGGACGGTTTATGCCGGAGCAATTGAGCCGGCAATACTGTACGCAGCTTCTGTATGGGCAGAAGGTTGTAAAGTCCGGGAGATGCGTCAATTGACGAGCGTACAACGCATAACCGCGGTAAAAGCGGCGAGGGCGTACAGGACCACCTCCACGGAGGCTGTCCTGGTGATCAGTAGGTCTCTCCCTATCGAATATGTCGTTAGGAGATTAGAGATAGACGATTAATAAATATAGGAAAAGGGCGCGAAATTATCGAAGATCTTAATCTTGGTAATAGGGAAATTGCAAGAAAGATTGTTGTATCTGAGTTAGGGCACCCGGCTGATATTAGAGGGATCGAGTTTGTCGAAGGTGATGAGAACGCGATGGGTATCAGAATTTATACGGACGGTTCACGTATGGACGATGGGCAAGCAGGCGCGGCGTTTGTCGTGTATAAGCAGGAAAGGAGGTGTTTCGGTTTCAAACCAAACTCGCGAACTGGTGCACTATCTTCCAGTGCGAATTGGTAGCCATACGAGAGGCTATCGATTACGTAATAAACCATACGGGCGGAGACGAGTATTATATAATCAGTGATAGTAAATCGGCGCTAACGGCTTTAACAAACATGAACACCTCGACAGATCTCCAAGCGGACGTCTGGAGGATATCGCGTACGGCGCTAGAGTTTAGAAGTGTAAAGTTCAGTTGTGTCAGGTCGCACAATGGTAACGTAGGAAACGATAGGGCTGACGAATTAGCTAAAGAGGCCGCGACGGGCGACTTTCGAATAACACATTCGTCGATACCGAGGTCTTTAATCAAAAGAAAGCTGCGCGAAAATCAATTCGACAATGGGAAGAGAGGTGGAACAACGCTGCCACGGGCAGGTTGACCCACAAATTCATACCGAGCATAGAAGCCAGAGGTAAGATCGAGGTTAAGCTCGATCACAAAATGGTGCAGTTGATAACAGGGCACGGCGCACTGAAGGCGTATTTACAAAGGTTCGGTCTAACCAATAGCGACCGCTGCGAATGCGGTGAGGGCGCGGAAAGCGCAGAGCACGTGCTCTTCGACTGCCCGCTTGAGGCGGGAAATCGAGGGTTGGCTGATAGCAAACTAGCTATCCTAGGTCTGGCATGGCCAAAGAGCCTAGAGGAAGTCGGGGAAGTGGTTAACCAGAAGGCGTTCTGGACAGCCTTAAAGAATTCGCGGGAAGGGTCGCGAGATTAGACAATCAATGACGACCGCGTGTAAAAATTCGGTGGGGTTGGTGGGAGGATTGAAAATTTTAGATTGACTTGGCGTGAGTAAGGATACGAGCATAACCAAAACCTGATATTAAAAAAAAAAAAAAAAAAAAAAAAAAAAAAAGATAATTATACCAAAATGTCCAATATGCACGAGAAACCCCCACTCCATTAATACAATCACTGCCTATCTTCATAATTATGTGCGGAAAATCGGAATAAATAATAACAAATAAACAATAACAAATAAATCATAAACCCTCATTAAATTAAATCAATAAAGTAAACAAGGATAATAAAACAGAGTGCAACCGCGCATCCCCAGGACTTGAAAGTGAAGTGATAGTGATAGTGATTGTGATCCCCCCAAAAACATTTAGTGCATACCCACCAGGACTTTAGCAGTGCACCCCGTCCCACCTTTAGAAGTAAGTTACAGACGACCAGATCTTCGGATGCTGGAGAATTTTATTATCGAGGTAAGACTTAAAATGTGGCGGCTGTACTGCACAAGCATTGATTTACATTAATTAGTAGTTTTGAAATAATTTAAGAAGCACGTTTGGTGTGTAAAGGCGCTAGCCGACATAATGCTTGTGCGAGTGCACCTGATAAATAGGGTGATGCTTTCGCTATTTTGTGCACTGCTATATGCTTAACGCTTATTAAACATTTATTTATATATTTACATAATTATATTTATTTATATTTTATATTTACACTTTATATTTATTTATATATAGCATGTATTATGTGGCTTATTTGTTTTGTTTGACGTTCTGTCGCCATTTTGGTTGCAGTATATATTTGGGAAGGACGAGCAGAATTGCGAAGATTGTAATCATAATGTAAATCAGTTAGGAACGATAGGAAAGCTAGGGATGGATTTAAATTGGTTAGCTAGATTTGGATAGTTTTAAGACGACCCTTCAGGTCGCACTGGTAAGCAGAACCGGCGTCTGCTATCCGGTATTACGGATCCCTCCTCTCTCATTTTTGCTTGTTGATCGGGTACACTCGAAAGTCAGCGCTAGGGATACCATTATTTACAACCCTGTTTTAGTTTTTGTTTTGTTTTTGTTCCAGTTTTGTCAGATTTTAGGTTTATTAGATTGTTAGAGTTTGTTAGGTTTGTTAGATTTTTAGGTTTGTTAGATTTTATTTAGTTTTTATTTAGGGTGAATCAACTATGAAGTAAGAATAAATTAGGAGCACGACTATTTTTCGCGTTTAAACCCAATGTAGTACCTCCGGGTGGAGCATTAGGACGTGGCCGCAAGTATAGCGGCCCTAATTTAAATTATAATGCATCGGATCGAAAACTGGTTTATGTCGCCAAACTGAAGCGGATTAACACGATCGGATAGAAGCGCCGAGATAACTACAGTCAATAAGAATCCCTTTTGGAGACAAAGAATGGACATTTCGATTTTAGGTTCTCTAGCTTACCTACTTGCTTCATACTTCTAACATTCCACGCTCCGACTCGCAGAATGTTCAAGACTCTTATTTTTACCTTTCTAATCGCATCCTCCGAAGTAGTCCCCTTCCGGAGATCCGAATGGGGGACTATTTTAACTCCGGAATCTTTTACCCCAGACAATGCCATCATATTTATTACAATTTAAGTACGCTGTGTACTTGGGAGATAATGTGGTGGTTTCCCTTTGCCTTCCACATCGCGGTAGTGTGTCTTAGACTGCCACACCGACCCCTATGGTCTCTGCCAATCTAAGTACCGGAAGAGCCGCTGCCCTCTTTCGGTTACCTGTCTTAGTTTGGTTCCTCACTAACGACCCTACTACTTTGGTTGGACCTGTAGTTTGGCTCTTTAGCTCATTAGAACACGCAAGCCATTTCACCTGTTCTAGTAATTTAGAACTTCAGCAAGGTGCAGGTCCTTCGAAATGGTTATAGTCACTAGTAGAACAAAAACAATTTGGTAGTACTACATATTCGTTTTTTTCAAATCAATAGACGTTTTTGTTTTAAACACAAACTATAAACTATAAACACTATAAAATGTCAAATGCCCACCTCGAAAATATTACTAAGATTTATTACATAAACGTTTTAAGAATATGTTTACACAATGACACTCATGGTGTTGTAACTAACAAAACAAAACAAAAACAATTTTTAATTAATAGCAAAGGTTTTTATATCATTTGTTATATTAATATTATTATAATTTGCATATATCTCGTGCTTTATTTTAATGGATCATAGAATCAACAATTCAGTGCTGTAGAATTGAAGGAAGAGGAACAGTTATAGTATGAAAAGAAAGATAATTAAGGTTTGCATCTTGTCAGGGTATATATTTTTTACATAACCTCATTTATAGTTTAGAAATATTTGCTAAATTAATATATTTTTTACGCACTTCATCGATAATCTAGCTATAAAATAATTCTTTGAATAACTAATATTCTTAACCTTTCCGACTAAACAAAAGCAATATTGCTTATACGACTGAAGTTAGATATACTACACCGGCATGATCAGGTGCTGTTGATATTATAATCATAGATTGTTTAAATCGTCAAGCCTGCATAATGTCGTCGAATGCGGAATTCAGATCCGATCGAGTAGTACAATCCACTTGTTTTAATGGATTGACTGGAAACGCTGCATCGGATCGAAAACTGGTTTATGTCGCCAAACTGAAGCGGATTAACACGATCGGATAGAAGCGCCGAGATAACTACAGTCAATAAGAATCCCTTTTGGAGACAAAGAATGGACATGCTTAACAGAATTGATTATGATTGGATTAAAATGTAAAATAATTCAATCACTTTGAAAGGCAATCATTGATTGTTTCAGCTTTAAAAGTGATCGATTGTCACAGCACTACTGAACATAATTTGATATAAAGACTGCTTCTCTCTTTAAGCAAGTTTTATTTCAACACCTCAGTAATAAACAATAATGTACAAACAAATGTATTTATGACACATATTTTCTACAACGCTAAATAAAGACCATCTTCAACTATTTTACATAAATTATATTTTAAATGGGTTCACATCCTAAACTTTCATCCCCATCATCAGACTCATCGCCTGAGGATAAGCATCCATCTGAATTATTGCTATTATCATCAACCCGTATAATTAGGTCTTGAACCTCGTCTTTTAAAGTTTCTCGTTCCATATAATCCTTTTCAATTTTCTCTACGTGCAGACATATTTTAGTCCACTCGTTGATTCCAATATTTTTTATATGTTCTTCTGCCAACTTCTATACATCATCTATTTTGAAGGTTACATTACATGCAGTGACACGGTTTTTAAGTAACGCCCAAATCATCTCGATAGGATTTAGTTCTGGGTGATATGGAGGTAAACACAATACTACATGACCATGTTCTGCCAGTAGCTGGTCAATTACAAACAGCTGATGAACAGGTTTATGTGCCTTAATTTTGGAATATAATTCAGGCTTGGTTTCCTTACATTCAAAGAGGATATTTCGTTCCTTGAACTATTTCTGCATATCTGTTTTCTTCCAACTTGAAGTAGGATTAGGATGCACAAGAACATTATGATATGACGCATTGTCTATCACAAACACTAAATTTGGTTCCAAATTTGGTATTAACTTTTCTTGCAGCCATTTTTTATAATTGCGATGATTCATGTCATTGTGATAATCCCCAGTTTTTAAACCAGACTTAAATATCAATTCTGCATTTGAACGAACCCATTTTTTCCACCTGCATGAACAATTATCAAACGCTTCCCTCTTGAAACTGGCAATTTCAAATCCTTGGTGGTGCCATCATCCCAAAACTTTGATACACTGTGAGAACTGTGCAGATATGTTTCATCGTTATACACAATGCTTGTGCCCTCTTCTTTATACTTACTAAGTTTTTTCAAAACTATGGTGCTCTTTGACCTTATATTGCTTTGTTCAACAAGAATTTTCCTGTTATCTACAGTTCTCTTCCAACGAAATCCTGCTCTTACAACAATTTTTCTGAACGAACCTAATTTTCCCGTGCAATGAGGGCAATCATTCTTAAATTCGTCAAACATTAACTTCAAAGTCAGTCTACGTTTATGTATTGCTGCAAACCGATACATAACGGTTCTTAGAATCTCTTCGTCAAATCCATTAACTGTTGACTTAGGGCTTGGTATATTTACGGTTTTCCTTGGAGAACTGAACTTGCTGCAGGGTGGTTTGTTTGTGCCTTCCTTTACAATTCTTTGCACCGTCCGCAATGACACGCCTGTTGCTTCAGCCACGCACTCTTGCAAATTGTTCAGGTTGGAGGCGTCTGAATCTTTTATGCGTTTCAAATATTGAAGCACATTAAAAACAATCTGTCGTCCTTGACTATGAATCACGTCCTTCTTATTCATAATATTACTCTAAAAAATATCATAATTAATCATTGAACGAACATTCTTTATAAATACTTACATTGCTGAAGAAATTAACTATCAGTTAGTTTTGAAAAAAACTGTTTTGATGACTATTTCTTGATACAAATATTAAAACAGAAAACTGAAAACAATAAGACCTTGATAAGAGCGAGAATGACAATGACAGTTACCGTTCACATTCGGTATATACAGTTATTGGGATCCACTGAGTATGTGCACTGTTGCCACAGCAAATATTTACGGATAAAGAAACTACAAACCTAGAATTGTTTATAAGTAAAAACAAGTAAAAGCTCCGATATTATATGGAGGTCTGGATTTATTTCATATATTTATGAATTTCTAGATACCGCCAGCATGAACGGGGTTCTTACAAACAATATTTTACTTAACGTAATAAATGGGATATTCGTGACGACGTATTAAAGCCACATTGCTAGCAAGATGTTTGTGGGTTGTACTGTAGCGTTGTGAATCTTGAGGTTTAAGTTTAAAGTGAACCTATTGCGCATGTGACGTCACCCACCATGAGATAATAATACTACTCTAAATAACAACTGACCTTAAGTAAAAGATCATTTCCAAACCAGCAGTATATGAGCAATTCTAATAAAGCAGCAATCAGACAGCTCACCATCAGACACGTTTGTGCTATACTAGAGCGTAACTAAAAAGAATTATATACGGAGGTTAGATGAGGTTTGTTCATAACATACCAAAACGTTGAAAAGGGTGACACATATCACTATAGCACTCGCTACAAATTGTGCGATGGCGCCGAAGCTGAATACAGCATCAATGCATTCAATATACCTAGAAAAAATTGTGCATTAATCATTTCTATAAGCACTTACTCAATGATTGTTTGATGATGAAAAATACACTGTTTTAAGTTTTCGGTAAGTTCGGTATTGATACGTTCACAAATTTCACCAGTCTCGTCATCGGTTCTAAAACCATTCTGGACGTAAACAATTTTTTCAGCTAAAATTTCTAATTGCACATAAGCGCTGTATATAATGCAAGCACATAAATTATCCATTGAGCCATTAACTGAAGCTGTAATGGCCATGGCAAAAACTTGAAATGCGTACATATACGGCAGGAGCCATCCTATTTCGTAGGAGAACTGATATGGCAGGTTTTGCTTGGTAAAGACTGGAGTAACTGCAGCGAAAAACACATACACGTAGCACATGATCCTATACAATTTCGACACGTTTTGTATTAAAATCATTTTTGCGGATACTGTTTCGTCAAGGTCTTCCGGGTACGTCAAAAACATTGAGCACTGAATGGTATTTATCATGTGCATGCATTTTTTCTTTCGGACGAATGAAAAGCAGGTGAATTTTATAATATACGCAATTACGTTGACGCTGATACATAGAATCCCAGACAATTGTATCAAATTTGAGCTTACATGAAAACATTCCACAACCATGGTTGTCATCAAGAGAAAAGAGGCAAGGTAAATAAAAATTCCTTTAACTTTGTATCCGACTGATGGATTTTGAATAGGGAGTGCACCAAAAATTAATAGCATATCGTACGGCACACTAATAAAGTTAATATTAGAGAGCCTCATTGCAAAGCAAAAGTTGCATAAACACACTTTGAATTACAGAACGACTTTCAACTGTTTTACAGACGAATTACACTGCGTTTTAGTGAAAGAGTGAATTATCAATGGTAAATTACCAAACTTCCCGATTAATTGCACTCATTTATAGCCAATAGTAATTTTCTTAATTATAAGGAAATTAGTTAAACATCCTAATGGAACATAATTAGTAATTGCATAATTACCAAATTGTGGTGTATATTGCCAGATGGCAGTAGTTAATTACAAAATAAAAATGTAGGTCTTTCAAAATTGTAGTAGTAAACAATTTCCAGAAACTTGTAACACACTTGCTTTGTAGTTACCACGCCCCTGAAGCAGACGATAATTGGAAAACGTAGCGTCCTCCAAATGCGACCGAACAACGACGCTACCACGCAGTATTCTTTCAGAGGGTGATTTGTTCTATTTGAAACCCCCAACCCCACCTCTCTCGCTGGATCTTATCAAAAGATTAAACATATTTCGGATCTTCTGTATTAGAGAATGCGAAAAAATCGATCTGGTTTATCAAAGCGCAACGGGGATACTTGAGAGAGTCAGTCAAAGAGATAGATAAATTTGGTTTATTGTTTTACATTTTTCGGGTCAAAAGACCATCCTGTATGTATAATATGCACATAACTAATGTGGTACAATTAGTACTAACTATAACCTACGTAGTTCTATAAGTGCTCATATTACTAAAAATGACTTCACAGTTCTTGAACATTGGCGGTCGAAAATCGGTAATCACTTGGGGAAGCCGTCTAGAGTATATGCTTCACCAATCATTAACCGGAAACAAAGAAGCATATGCAAATCTTATAGATACGCATTGAAACTCATTCGTAACCTACTTCCATCTAAATATTCTTAATTACGTTTCCGCAGACGAGATCGACTTCGGCAAGCAACGCTGAGTGAAACAGGTGTTCGCAAGTTTGACAACTGGCAGATCAAGTATAGCTCAAACAAAACAAATTACACGACGGTACTCACCCTAACTTCTGGTTTCCATCTAACTTTGTAATGTATTTTATTTTTCTGAGGATGGCCTTTGTAACGGGCATTTTTTATAGCGTAACATTTTACGCTTCCTTTCTGTTAACGTACTTAAAAATACATCGTTTCTTTGGGATCGCTGTTTGTATAAATGAAACACTTCAGAATAATTCAGATTTGTATGCAATTTAACTCGTCGGTATTAATTTAAAAATGTATTAATTTGAAGATTGATTTTCATTAATAAACTTATCGAAAATGATAAACAGCTCGTAAGTAATTAGTAGATATACATTTTTGTTCCTTATGTGGATATACGAGTCGAGTTGATAGGCGATAAGCGGTTGTAATAACAACGATTTTATATCTACAGACGAGCAGTTGTCGTTTGTTCTTCGTTCCTACATATTGTTTACGTTGATAATACTGTGTCCTGTTTGCTGTGAAAGTTGTAGTTTGAGTTTGCTCTTCGTGTCTATATATATTAATTACGTTAAAAATACTGTTGCTTGTTGCTTTAAAAATAGTGAGAATTAATGCGGGATAAATTTACTAATTGTGTTTTTAGTTGTTTTTCTTGTGAAGTAAAAGCTGTATATTAACTGTAAGCAGTGTAGTTCTGATGGCTTTTGAAGGAAAGATGCTTTATAGGCGAACGTTTTTTTTTTTACTCGACCGCACGTGCTTGTTTTACGGAACATTGACTTAGCGATACGCGTTGCTTTATTGATTGTGTTTTTTTTAGTTGATTTGTCTTTTAATATTTGACGGACTTGCTTAGTGTTTGTATTGCTGTTGTAGTATTTATTTATTATTATTAATTAGTTTACTAAAATGAAGTTTCCTAATGCTTTTAAAGTGTTATAGTATTTATTGGTGCCTATGATTGCACAAATATTTTGAAATTATTGTCTTAGGAAATAGAATTACCAAGAAATTTATCAAGGCTACATAGTTCCGACGCGTGACATTGTCTGCTGCTAACCCCAGTGAAATACGTAGGTGTGATTAGTGTAACGTGTGATAAGTTCCATCAACACCGTCACAGTCTAGGGTGAAGTGCTTCGTTAGTGCAGGACATCGTTGAATCCCACACTTTAGTGGCAAGGAAGCGTTGCTGAAGGACTTTCGTAAGTTGAACTATTTCCTACTGGTTATTACTTTAAATATCTATTCGTTGCTTTACCATATTTTTGTCGTTCTGATGCCTTTTACAATAGACTTGCATGCTATTTTAAAACAGAGAAAAAAGAAAGAAAGAAAAATCAATACTTCTGAATTACTCATATCAATTGTGTCTTACTTATTTAACTTTTGTAAACATTTTGTCTGATTTATGTTTAATTGGTGTGTGAGGAAACGTTTCTGCTACTCCCCAATATTACCTCACTTTGTACTAAAGATTTGTTATATTGCTTTTTACGTTGTTATATTATATAGATTATCCCAACAGTTTTTTTTTTATTCTACAAAGTACTGATCAATTATACTTGATCCGTATGCTATGCTTTTTCTTTGTTTCAGGTTTGCAGGACTAATTTGTTTTTTTCAAGTTTACTATTCTAATTTTTCTATTGCAGGTACTGTTACTAATTCCTTGCAGCCGCGTACCTTATATGTTGGTCTGCTTTCTACAACCCCCCCTACTCTCCGATTGAGCCGGGTCATTTCTTTGTTTTTCTTTGTGTTACGTACGGCCACGAGCCAGCGTAGCATAAATTTGACGAACCAACGTGGCTGCCCCGATAATAACGTCACATCTTTGTTAAGGATGTAATAGGGCCAAAAGTGTTGCAAAAGAAAATAAAATGAGATGCTCACGGTCTAAACTCGGGGTCTATTCCTGCGGAGGCATGAAATGATCGGAGTATTTTTTGAGACTAAACCTGCCTTTAAATCAACTAGGGCTTTATTGCGTCAATAAATTTAACCCAAAAAAATTATGATCCTAAAGATAGACGCAAATAAGCCCTAAGAGAATTACTTCTGCTTGAATTTAGTTATGCAGTAACATAATTTCTTTTCTTTTTCTTATCTCTACCAAAATAAATAGATCACTTATTTCTTTATTATACTTTTCGAAATAAAACCATTATGAAATTTGACTAGTATCTAATGAAATTTGTTTCTTTTCTATGTACAAAAAATTAAAAGCGATTGTTTTACAGTGTAAATACGATAGCACGAAGGAGAATGCTGATAAAAACTATTAAGTTGGCAAAAATTCACAGTTACTAACAGGCTAGGCCTGCCATAAAAATTACTTAATACATTAATCATATGCTGTAACCAGAGATCTTTGATTCGGCTCGCAAAATTGTCTTTAGTTTAAACTTTAATCTTTTTAATGTCTTACTGAATTTATTCTATATCAAGAATTATCTCATTTTAAAACTTACTTATGTACATAAGTGCAATTTGTTTTAAACAAACATGGAAAACTAGATTTTTATCTTTACATCTGCTAAATTGAAATGTTGTCCTTAACGACTATTTGATACAAGAAAACAGCTACAAAAAACTGACAAATCAAACTTAACTATACAAAATAGAATATGGTTTGTTTTAATAAGTTGTTTAACTAATTACTTTTGAGTTTAGCAAAGTGGATTTTTCTAACAAAAGGTACTTTCCGAACGAGTTGATGTTTCTTGCTCGTTAAAAGTTGTACGCACTCCAGCTCAACGACATTGACTGTATCAAAAATTACCAAACACCTGTCCATTTGCAGCAACGTGAGTTCGCCATCTTTATCACGAAAAACAAGACTTCCTCATTAAAGATTTATAATTATTTCTTGGTTATACTTCCTCGTACATATTTGGAATCCATAAACCTTACCCTCTAAACTACTTGCTAAAAATTGAAACCTAAGTTAGTAACAATTAAGACGCCATGTTCTAAAAATTACGAACCGCTTTTAAATTTCAGTATAGCAGCTTTCTTCTTGGCTAGCATAGCCGGGTGTCATTGTCTATAACCCAAACAATGTGTTATTGCCATGAGTGGCATTTCCTACTACTCATGATGTCTTGAAAGGTCACAGCTTTTCTTTTTAATAAAAACGTGTTTCTGGACTACATGCTACCTACGACCAGAATAATCGTTTCCCTATCTGACCACCGCACTTAAGCGTCCAGACCACGACTGCGCGGACTTACAAATACGTCGGCTAAAATTCTCTTGCCTAAACTCCGGCAACCTACATAGCATAAAGCGGATTCCGGGTTTGCTTAAAACTAAAGTGTTACAACTTATCTAGTTCTAGTTAAACATGCTAAATGTTTTTACAATACCCGATTATCGGCAGCTAGATATAAAGAAACGATTTTACAGCAGCAGTGACAAAAATAGGAATACGCCTCGCAATCCAGACAGCATAGACACACCAAGGCTAATCAGACAAAACAAAACACAAAGAACCTTTGTAACGTTTTATTTGTAGTGAAACTAATTGCGTCTAGCCGAATATTTCAAACGTTTTTGCTATACTCAAAAGTGGGGAGCTGGATGTAACACGCATCCTTATTTTTGTTCTAGCTAACTAAACTAGCTTATCTAAATATTCCTAACATTGTCTTCGTCGTATGTAGTCATTGGTAACTGGACGTCAAAAACGGCTTAGCTAGTCTTCCTACGACACATACTTACAAATTTCAAGAATAATTATCGTAATATTTTCAACCTAGTACCATCCAGATATTCCTATCAATGTCTTTGTAGTACTCGGTAATCAGCAACTGAATATAGCAAATCGTTTCGGCAAGCAACACGGACAAAACAGGAGTCAACTGGATCGATAACACCACAGATTGCCTAAGTATGACCCAAACAAAACAAAAAACACAAGATATCCCAATGTCTTACTTCTAACTACCCCATCTAGTCTGACCTAAATATTTTAAAACATTGTCTAGGCAGTACCTGACCATTGACATCCATAAATTGGGAGTCGCTTCATGAAGCTTTTCCATAGCCAGAAGTAGAAAAAACATGTATAGCTCAAGGCATCTATCTTTACCGTCTATTTCTAAATAGCCCATCTAGTGCGTTCTCATTGTTGTTAACAATGTTTCCGTAGTAGCCAATCATCGGATACAGGAATCCACTTTACGTTATAGCAAATCGAAGAAATACTTAAAAATACTTACTTTAAGTTCTCATTTCCAATTAACCTACTTATTTTTATTTAATATTCGCAACTATCTTGATAGTATCTGATCATCAGCAACTAGATGTAGGGAATAGCTATAGGAAGCAATACTGACATAATAAGAGTCCGCTTAAAATAACAAAACAGCATAGACACACAAAGTATACTCATAGAAACAAAATGTACAGCAAGGGCATCGTAACTTTTTATTTTTAACTAACTTATCAGTTGCATTTAAATTTTTCTTCCCATAACATGGAAGTAACCGAATATTTGTGGCCTAAAATTTGGAACCGTTTCGATAAGCTAATTACGCACGCCCCTTTCATTTATTGGAAGCCCAAAATTTAAATACTCCCTGTGTGTTTAATATAATTTAATTCCCAAATAAGATTGAGAAAAATACCCAAAATCTGGAAAACATATGCAGATCCAAAGAATACTTATCTAAAACTCTTATTTCCAATAAACTGCTTAGTTCAATCCAAATATTCCTATCAATGTTCTCTTGGTGCCCATCCATTATCAGTTAAATAAAGTAAATCGTATCAATAGGCAACATTGATAAAAATAGTAGTGCTGGCCAAGAGGACAACGCAAAGGCATATTCTAACTTATCGCTTCAAATTAACATACGTAGTTAAGATTAAATTGTTTAAATTTCTACTTTACGTGCTTTACGACAGGCAGAAATCGAAAAGATATGAACAGAACTTATAAATACTTAACCTATGTCTCTATTAACGTTCTATCAAAATATTAATAACAATGCATTTGAAGTATCCAACCATTGATAGACAAATATCAAGAGCCATTTTGTCAAGATCTATATAGCACGTGCTAATCATTCTTCGACAGCCGAAAATCGAACTACGTGTACTGATACTAACTCCTTATTTCAAAGTAACCTATCTATCAATACATTTCAAACATTGTCTTTGCAGTATTCAACCTTCGGATTTCGAAACCACGCTGACAAAACTGCAGAATATTTACAGTCAAGTCAACACAGTGAGACCAAATGTGAGTCGTCCAAACAAAACATTCGACAAGACACTTTAACACCCATATTTTTAACTTACTTATCTAGCCATGTTAAAGTATCCCCAACAATTTTTTTGCAGTTTACTGGCTATTGGCTGCCTGATCTCAGGAATCACTCTGGCAAACTCCCTGCTCACCGATTACCGGCAACCGGAAAATGAAAAAACACTTACACCTCTTAAATGTGCACTAGAACTGGTTTTTACTCCCTGCGGGAGTGTTGTTTTCTCCCCGATTGCTTTTGAACCCGGCCGCCTTACGACACATCCACCTTTTGCCCCAACCGCCTTTCCCCCTCGGCCATCTTTCGCTCCATCCGCCTTCGCCCCTGTCACTTCTAACCCCGGTCGTCTTCCGCCCCGGCCACCATATAAATTCAAGAAGGTGCTAGAAATGCTTGCCGTAATTATCTTTTTTATTCTGTGGCTCCAATAATCGCAAGAAATAACACAAATCCTCAAACAAAAATCCTCAAGCAAAAATCGTCATGCAAAAGTCTTCAAGCAAAAATCATCTAGCAAAAATCCTCAAGTATAAATTTTCAAGCAAAAATCGTCATGCAAAAGTCCTAAGCAAAAATTCTCAAGCAAAAATCCTCAAGAAAAAATTCTCAAGCAAAAATCCTCAAGCAAAAATCCTCAAGCAAAAATCCTCAAGCAAAGTTCCTGAAAAAGAAATCACATCGTAATATTGCCATTTCGAAAGTATTGCATTAGGACGTCCATTTTCGTGATACGGTTTAACCCGGACAAGTCTAATTACGAATTAGCTTAAAATAGTTTTGCAGTAGCATGGTCCACTTTGCAATTTTTTGTTGAGGAATACCACCTAAAAAATCATGTAATTAAAGAAAATTATAAAATTATTTTCTGCAGTTATCGTTTTTATTTGGACCCTCCAGTAATTGCAACAAATTTTTCTAACGCGGGGATATCTAAATACAAATATTAGAAAGAAGTACACCTTCGTTAGTGAAACAAACACCTAGTAAAACGTAAAAAAGAAGATCGCTTCGAGCAACGAACCTGTAACTACGCGCATGTTAATCGGATCTTTTAACGCAGCGCTATTGTGTTCGACAAATATGACAGTCCCGTTCGTGCTATCTATGTATCAACGAAACATTTTGCAAACATTAGGAACAACTGTAAGTGATTGGTCTGGTCTGTCCGTTTTCGTCAAATAAATATAATTATTTTTCTTTAAAAAAAGAATGTCTATATTAAAAATTGATGCGTTTTTATATTTGTAATTTATTTCGTAGATTAAAAATTTATATTAGGTGTTGTGTAGCGTTTTACTTTAAAACTTATGAAAATGATTGTCAGATTTTAACAATACCGATTCGACTGCCTACGACTACCCTCGATACTACTTTTTGACAGTTCTCGATATAATTTTAGAAACTACGCACAAATGTTTAAAAACATATGCTACGTACATTGACATAGCTCTCAGAACAATGAAAGGATGCCCGGGCTCAGTTGGTGAGTAGGCGGGGTCTGACAAACACAAGAGAAAAATAGAGGAAGGGTCTGCAATAAAAATACCCACACTCAGTCATAACACCCAACAAAACATTAAAAAAATATTTAATTAAAAAAAAGTTATAAAGCATAGTAGTACCAAAATTGAAAACAAAAGGAACATCACTTATCACCATTATACATATAGCCGGGAGAACAAAAAAATAACTTCTCAAAATGGCGAGCTGCAGTTTTTAGGTCACTTCCCTCAAGTTCGCAGCGTAAGACGGATCACACCCTCCCTAAAGGCAGGGCGGAGTAGATGAAATTGGGTTCACGCACCCCATGTATTCCCTACATAAAAGAAAGAAGCAAGCGATTTGTCAACCAGGGCCTAAGCAACAAACGGTTCTATCCACCGGAAGAAGCACACAGTGGTGTGTGCACGAAAAGTTTTTAAAAAACGACAATTATGCTTGATCGTATAGTTGCAAGAAGAATCAAGTAAAATGGAATCGTTTAATAACACGAATTCAAAATTCAATCTTCCGTTATCAAACATACAATATGTAATTAGAAACCCAAAACACGCTTTATCAAAAAATACGATACATTATTTCAACCAGTTTCTAGATTGAATTATTATACGGAGTAATTACGCTCTATAGCAATGTGCACGGACACCTAAAACAAGGTACGGACGATATAACTTATCGCGGAAACTTTCTAATTCGCAGCAAATGGGTTTAAATGAAATTATTGACAATCGTACTTATTGTAGGAAGGCAAAATATACAGGATGGTATTGGAGGATTGAAGCAAAATTTACGTAAACGAATAATAAAAACAAAAAAGGTGCTTTTTAATTTTACTGTTGGCAAGTGAACGTAACACATCCACCACGCAATGCAAAACCGCGCCGATTTCAAGTTGTAATTTGCCTCTAAGATGTCTCCGCGCATATTAAATATTTTTTAAAGTCCCGTGTGTATTTACTAAAATCAACCCCAAGGTGCTTCTCTGTCTTGCTAATTTATTTACTTAACATTACCTTCTCCCTTTCACCGTGCGTTCAGCTTCTTTATTCGCAAAAATGTAGTTAATTTTCATTTTTTTGACACGGAAAAAACAACGTTTACGTAAAATCGAAAAATTCCGGAAAACATAAAATAAAGCAATTGCTTGCAGTACTATTTTGTGCTAACCTGCCGTTTCTTATTTAATGAAAATGTATTTTATGGTTAGCTATAAAATTAGACATTTGCAATTTTTTCAAAAAATAAAGCAAATTCGAAATCTTGCTGACCGTTTTTATTATTTCTTTTTAATATGAATACTTTGCATGATTAACTATAAAAAATTCATATTTGCAATTTTTCAGGTGTCGATTGCTTTGAAATTTCCAACATTTATAGCAATTCTTGACATGTTGCGTGCATTATACTTAATACCCATGGCTATTGCAGATTTTTTTTAAATGCAACCTTACAGTTAGCAATTCTCTGAAATTAACCAAATTTCCATCTTGATCTAACACTAACTATTGTTTCATTTATTGTACGTGACCTGATTGGTAGATATATAATCGTAGGTGAGCACTCGACCATCTTAAAACTTGCACGTACTTGAGGAAAAAATTCCTCAAATTTTTTAAAACCACTTGCAGTTATTATACAATTAACGTTGAAAGAATTTTCTGTTGTGTAATTTAAGTGCTTGACTACAAAAAATTACACACCACAAACATTTTTCTTGTTAAACGAAGGTATAGTCTATCAAACTTTTGTTGGATTTATGCATGCAATCGCATTTCCATAGTTACGTACTGAAGCCAACGCTATGCAATTAGGTCAGGTGCATTTCCAATTTCAGCCACAAAAAAAAGAAAGAATCTATAGGAAATGTTAAATAACTCAGAGCACGTTTAATGCTAAACTCAGATTAAAAGTCAAAATTGTTTTACATTGTTCTGTAAACTGAGATTAAAAATTTCAATCACAAAAAATGAGAGCATCTATAGGCAATATGCACTCAGATTAAAAAGTAAAAAAAATTGTTTTACACCGTAAACTAAGATTAAATCTATCTAATCCAAGGTTAAATTAAACTGTCAATTTTGTAGGTTTAATAATTTACACTCATGCTATGTGAGATGAAACGTTAACAGAAGCGACCTTGTACCTTTCATATGATTTTAATATCTTGTTTTTAAAACAAAAATAGAATGCCGTTTTCTGGTTGTGATTAGGTTTACAAATTTTTAAAACCAGTATTAAAACATTACTGCAGTTATCCTAGAATTAACATTGTGTAATTTGAAATAAAATCGCACACCACAAGCGTTTTTTCTTGTTGCAAGGAAGGTCTAGTCTATTACACTTCCGATGTTATGTCTGCATTCTTCGATAGTTTTGAAGTTGGAGCATTTAATAAATTTTTCAGTTAATTGTTGCTGGTGTTTTAAACAGCGAGAATGAAAAATTGATGCAATCAGTCTGCCTGTCTTTGGCAAATTTCGAGATATTTATACATTGGGAAACCAGTAACCAGTGAATAACTCATAGCATATATTGTGACGCGTAGCTCAGGGGGTATTTAAGAATATCTCAAAGGGATACTCTTGGTTAGAGATCCAAGATCGATTTATGAGTTGCATGTTCCTACTAGGACTTGTGATTGAAGTTAATGTATAAATAATAGCCGATGTACTTTGTAAGGAATTAGCGTTTACTTTTAGATAACGAGCACATAAACATATTTTACAATAAAAGCACATATATAGTTTGCAGCATGACTACAAGCATATTAGTTGTGATTATTCGGATTGCAAATACATATATAATTATAAGCACGACAATTAGATAGTTAAATCATCAATAGTTATAGCATGAAAATTACAAATGCGTACGGTTTAACTAAGTCAGAAATATTTACTTACATTTCTATAGGCTTGCGCTGGGGATAGAAACACACACACCCCAAAGAACTTACTCTCTTGAAAACCGATGTACGTTCTCCCCGTTTTTGAACGTGCCCTCGTTTTTAGTCATTCGTGCTTCCGACTGATTGGTGTGTAATCCTTTGTTATAATGAAATGTTTTTCCTCATAATTAGCAATTGTTCATTTCCTGTGTGTGGTTCTATGTTTCATGCTGATTACAAATTTGCTTTCCTGGTAGCTGTGTGTGGACTTCCCGTGATTGTGATTTCGCACTTGATAATTAATAATTAATTCAAATAATTTCTGATGATTGTAAAACTGAGTAATAATACACGTAACAATATTTCAATAGATTTATTTCTAGTTTTGAAGTTGGAGCATTTCATAAATTTCCCAGTTTATATTTCTTGCAAATAACTAAGTTCGCGATTTAATAACTACGACTTGTTATTCTTTAAAGCAAAAATGAAAAATTGATGCAATCAGTCTGTTTGTCTTTGACAAATCAGAGTATATATTTCTTGCAGATAACTGTTTGCGATTTAATTACTACGACTTGTGATTTTTAAAAAGCGAGAATGAGAAATTGATGCAATCAGTCTGTCTGTCTTTGTCAAATTTCGAGATATCTGTAAAAATTTTTAATGTTGTGAAACCGGTAAACAGCTATTGCGTTGATCAATTATAATTGCTTTCAGGGTTTAGAGTCCCATTCACGCTGACTGAGTTCAATCGTTTTTCTGCAGACATCAGCATTAAATTTCTTGCTGACTACAATAATACAAACACAATCTTTCTATTGTTTTTTATTATTATTAAACCATTCTTTTAACAACAAGGTATTTTGTTTGCACATTGCAGACTATTATTGCTGTGTCTATAACAATGGATGTTACATAGTAAACGATTGTTGATTTTTAACTCCGATAGCTTAGGACAACCTAGTGTAAGCATATCAGTTACAACGTTTTGCATTAGGTAAGTTCCATCCATTTCTTCTTTTCTAGACCCTTCACACATACTTCTTCACCAGATCCGATAATTTGCTTCAAATAAAGCGCTATATATGATAACACCATTCCAACCGTTGAAGATTCATCCCAAGAAAGACCATGAATATTCCTTATCACCCAGTCGTTATGTTTTATATAATCTTGGCTCAAACAACTAGACGGCATTGGCAGTTTAAATATTTGATGCCAAACAACGCCTTTCAGCAAGTCCAAAACCGCAATTTCTTTTCACACAAACTTGTTTTTCTTGTATTTAAATCCCTGAATATCAATTATATACATGTTTGTATATGTAGGTATGTAAATATGCAGTAAACTTCGACTAATTAAATTAATATTAGGAGCAATTTTCTTATATAGCAGATTACCACCATCTGCGTACTTTGCCAACCCACTTTTCAATCTATCACAAGAGTGAACACCTTTTGAATTAAAACCGGCCTTTGTGTATTTGCAGAGTGGTCGCACTTTGAATTCAAACCGGTCTTAGCATATTTTGCATCTGACCTACTTTATAACTTCTCGCTAGAGGACATCTAATACGAATTCAAAACAGCTCCACATTTTTTCTGCACGTACTTACATTTTTTCAACGTAGCATACGTGTGTTTTGAAGTCACACACGTATGTTCCATTGAAAGTAATTTAAGGCCGGTCTGACTTCAAAACGTGTCCACACGTATGTTACATTGACACTTTCAATGGAAAACATACGCGCGAATCGTTTTGAAGTCAGACTAGCCTTACATCACTACTAATATGGCTTCGCTCTGCTGTAGATTTTTTTATATACTTATAACTACTATATTATTTTTACACGAGAATACTCTGTTTTGGATTTTATTTAAGTTTAACACTTTAAGCTAGATTTTCTAACGCATCGTTTATTTTCCTCCGTTAATTTGCACCTGACACACCTCAGATTCGGTTCCGAATGGACCTGCACTTTGAGGATGTTCTAGATTACTAGAACGGGAGGAATGGCTTCCGCGTTTCAGTATCCTAAAGAGCTAAACTACAGACTCAACCAAAGTAGTAGGATCTTTAGTGAGGAACCAGACTAAGACAGGTTCCAAAAGAGGATAGCAGCTTTTTCGTTACTTAAATTGGCAGAGACCATAAGGGTCGGTATGGCATTCTACGTCACACTACAGCGATGTGGAAGGCGAAGGGAAACCACCACATTCCTCCCAACTATACAGCGTACTTAAACTGTAATTAAAATGATGGCATCCTCAGGAGTAAAAGGTTTCGGAGTTAAAATTGCCCCTCCCCCTCCCCCCATTCGGATCTCCAGGATGGAACTACTTCGCTAAGCTTAAAAAAGGAGTCGGAAACATTTAGCAAGTCGGAGCGGGAAATGTTAGAAGTATGAAGCAGGTAGGTAAGCTAGAGAACTTGAAAATTAAAATGGATAGGTTAGTATTAGACATAGTGGGGATCAGGAAAGTAGCCAAAGGCGGAGATTTTAGGGTAATTTATACAGCATCAGAGGAGGAAAATGCGGGTGTGGGGGTAGTTATGCGAAAAAAGATAAGACAACGTGTAAAAAACTACTTACAAAAGAACGAAAGAATAGTCATGGTTAGATTAGTATCTATACCAGTAAATACGGTAATAATGCAAGTATACATGCCCCTCTAACTACAGTGAAGAGGAGGTAGAAGCGATCTACAAAAATATGAAAGAATACTAAGATATGTAAAAGGACATGAAAATTTAATAATTACTGGAGATTTTAATGCAGTGGTAAGTAAGGGTAGATAAGGAGCGGTAGTAGAATTATTTGGATTAGGAACGAGAAACGACTGGGAAAATAGGCTGGCAGAATTCAGCGACAAGAACAATTTAATCATCTCGAACACATTATTTCAACATAATGCTAGAAGGCGATAGACGTGGGAAATGGCAAGAGATATGGGAAGATACTAAATAGATTACATTCTTGCTAGACAACGGTTTAGCAATCAACTAAATGATTGTTGAAGCTACCCAGAAGCAGATATAAACATTGAGCATAACATCATAAGGAACTTTGAGAAACTAAAAGATAATAATATCCAAGAAAGATTTGAAAGAAAGTCAAACGAATTGCTGAAAGATATCTAGAAAATTTTTGATACTAAGCAACCAGAATCAGAATGGAATAACATTAAATCCGGCTTAGACATGCCGGACAGAGATATTCTGGGGTATACACAAAAAGAAAATAAGAAACTATGGATAACAAAGAATATATTGAATTTAATAGAAGAAAGACGAAAATACAAAAGAAGATCAAACGAAACAGAAAAATAAGATACAAAGCCATAAAATGGGAGATTATTCGCAAATGCAGGAAAGCTAAAGAACAATGGAATGATGAAAAGTGCAAAGAGGCATAAACTAAGATGGACATAGGGAAGACAGACGAAGCATACAAACTAATTAGAATGCATTTTAGGTGTATAAAACCCTATACCAAAAATATAAGGGGCGCGGGAGGAAACGTCTTTATAGAAAATGTAGAGAAATTGGTTAGATAGCAAAAATATATAGGGAATTTATATGCACGGGAGGAACTAACAGCATTAGAATATGAACCAGACATTGAAAAAGACACTTGAGATATCCTATACTTAGATATGAGTTTGAATTAGCATTAACGGGTCTGAAAAATTGAAAGGCTTCTGGTACAGATAAGGTGCAAGCAGAAACTGTAAAAGCCGCTGTAATAGAAAGTCTTTTCCAACTTGTAAGCTTTATGTCTGAGACACGCGAGATACCTAAAGATTTCAAACGTATCATCGTAGTCACTATACCAAAAAAGAGGGGCGCAGATGGGTGTGAAAATTTTAGAACAATAAGTTTAACAACACGCGTGTTAAAAATATTAACTAGAATTGTACAAAGGATGGAAAATCGGGTCGCTGAAATACTAGGGGAAGATCAATTTGGGTTTAGGCGAAACAGAGGAACACGGAAGACAATTTATTCCTAAGGATGATAATGGAGAAAATATTAGAAAAAGGGGAAGGCGTGTATATAGAGTTTGTAGATCTGGCATAAGCATTTTACAATGTATAATAGAAAAAAATGTTCAAAATACTCAAAAAGATTGGAATGAGTTTTAGGGATAGACGGATAGTACATAGCTTATACAAAGAGCAAACAGCGAGAATGGCACTAGAACAAAACATAGAGCAGTAGATATTAGGAGAGAGTGGGAGACAGAGATGTGCCCGATCCCCATAAGTTTTTAACTTGTACACCATAAAGGCAATGAATACTGTCAAATGCAGGAAGACATTTGGAATTATTATGCATGGACAAATTGATTGATATGCTTAGATTTGCAGACGATATAGCTGCATTCATATCTAGCAATGAAGAATTAAAAGAAGCTTCTAATGAAAATGAAACAGTTGTAACGGAAAGATACGATATGAAAATTAACAAAAATAAAAATAACGTACTAGTTAGTAAAGGAGGAAAAAATAAATCAGAAATTAGAATACAAATAGGTAACGAGAACTTACAAGAGGTTAAGGATTGCTGCTACCTAGAAAGCCAAACAACGCAAACAAAGAAAAGAGCAAACGATATAAAACAAGGATTACCACAAGTTCGTGTTACATTTAACAAGAAAAAGCAACTACTGTGCCCAAAGACAACAAACATAGAAACAAGGAAAAAATTGCTGAAAGTGTGTGTGTGGAGCACAGCTGGAGCACGGCTACGAAACTTGGACAGTAGGAGAAGCAGAGAGAAAAAGATAAAAACTTTTGAAATGTGGTGCTACAGACGTTTGATGGACAGACAAAGTTAAGAACAAACGGTACTAGAAGTAGTAGGGAAAGAAAGAAATATGTAGAAAACAGTAAAAATAGAAGAGATGGGATGATAGACCACTTACTAAGGCATGAGGGAATAGTGTGGAATATTGTAACAATTTTTTCTGAAGACTGCAAATCTTTTAAAATCATTCATTAAATACGCTGTATTGTATATTTAAATAAACCGTTGCATCTTGCTATATAAATCGCAAGACAGAAATTATTTAATAATTCTGGCTTAGTTACTACTAGCAAACGTTGTTCGTTTGAATAGAATCTTCCATATCAGGCTGCTTTCAAGTTGCTTGGGCGCATATAGCAGACGTCAGTCTGCCACGACCGCTTAAAAGGGAAACGTCATGAAGTTAAACTGGATTCTTGCCAGCAACCTGCGTTTAGATAGGCGTTGCCGCGTGACCAAGTGCAAAATGCACTTAAAGTAAAGTGTATTTTAATAATGGTAAGCACATACAGTTACTGTTAGATAAAACTAAACAATTTTGTTATAGCGTTCTTAAGTTCTATTAATTATTTTAGTAAGAATCTGTTTAAAAGTTTTATGTTTATTTTTGTAAGATAACACTCAAAAGCTCTACGGTTTTTTTAAGAATGCTTTCAAACGTTCAATGATATTTTTTAGTAAAATAGCGTTTAAACGCCCTGTGGTTTTTTGATAAGGAGTTACTTAATTTGTTAATTTAGATTTCACTAAAGTTACAAAATTAGGTCTTTGTGATTATCAAGCTTATTATCCGTAATGTAACTATAATGGTGTTTATTTTAGACATTTAGCAAAGATAAAATTCCTGGTTCAAATACTATGTATATTTCTCTGAATCACAGTTAAAATTGTGTTGAAGATGATATATTTTGGACAGCCTGTTAAAGTATCTGGTTTTGTTTCAACTTGCGAAGATAAAAAGCTTTTCAAGTTCATTTAAATTTCCAGTAAAATTCCGTTTCACTACGTAATAAAGTGTGGACAGTAGGTTGACGTTATTTGTTTGTCAAAGGATCATATGCCAGCACATTTGGTTTCTACAATGTAATTATCTTATGCAGCATAGAACAACGTTTTGCAAGGTAAGCTTTTTTATTACTTTGGCATGACGACAACTGTTCCCCTATGTTAACCATGAGGCTGAATTTCGCAAACAACATTGTAACAACCTCGATTCCTGTTTTGGGCAGTAAATATGAAAAACTTTTGGTGCTTAGAATTTATCACATTTTGAACTAGAGGTTATGTATGATAATATTACAAAGGATGTTGAATACCTTAATTTAATCTCAACAAAATATTTCATTTAAATTCAATCGTATCTTTAGTGGTTATGAAAACTAATATTATTAGATTTTGAAAATTTTAATACACACTTGGAAACGAAATAACAGATTTGATATTTTGGGTAATTGATTTAAAAAGCCTTATAAAAATGTTTGATATATTTTGGATATTTTTTAATTCTTAGCAGAGACGGTAACAATTTTCTCATTCTAAATTTGTGTGGAAGGAACTAAGACTATCTTTGAGATGTATATTTTGTACATAAAATTTTATTACTTTGAGAGAAATTTTTTATTAAAGAACAACCATTTAAATTATTTGAGTAATAGTTTTATTTTGAACAAGGAGTTCAAGAATAGGGTAATTAGTCCAAGAAGTAAAAAAAAGGCATTACTACCCTTTACAATTTAAATACTTTTAGCTCTCACTTGACTAAAGAGCACTAATAGTATTTTCAAGAATTTAATACCTAAAACTGTGTTTATAATAAAGTTCTAATAATGTATATTAATAGCTATTCTTTATAAGGTAGCAAGAGCATCTCTCTTGTGTCCTTCTTAGCTATACTAAATTAAATTTTTTTACAGATCCTGCTTAGACATTAAACACGATAATTTTCTCCAAGGAGTTCCAAATCCCCGCTTAGGGCAAACCCTTGTATAGAAAATTTAAGAACTTGGTGGCGTCCCCTTGCACTCCTGTTTTAGTATTAATAGAGTTGGCAGGTAAATAATGTTTTGTCATAAGGATCACGACCACTCCTCATAAGCTCTACCCGAGGAATAGACCCCTAGCATAGTCGAAAGATAGTTGGGTTTCCATTTTTTTAGGAGATTCCTTTACCCTAAAAGATCTCAAGGTTTAGCTAAAAGTAACACTGTCTTACATTTTGTAAAACTGTTACATGCCGAAAATCGGCCTGTAAACATTTCTAATATTAGTTTAAATTTGTAAGTAAATGCGCACCAATAATTTAAAAGACTTGTGTGTGCATTTTCGTCACTTTAGATAGTTGCGTCGGCGCTCGAGATTGCGAAGACGCAGAGTAAAAAGAAAGTGGTGATTTCCGTCACGTCGAGGACTAGACAACTGAACGTCGACGAGTGTGGTTATCTGTGTGCCTTTTGTCTTGTCTTGTCTTTTCTCTTTTAGGTGATGTAGATTCCTTTGTCGTGTCTCTACCTGATATCGTTTCTCGTACCTGTATTCCTGTCGTCTCTCTACGCAAAAAGAGAGAAGACAAATCAAATCTGACATCAACCGGGGGCAAAGGACTACCCACGCCCACAATGCTCAACTGACGCGAGAGTAGCTGCAATGGTGTAAAGAGTTCCACTGTTTACGTGAGTACCTTTTGTCTTCTATTATAATCAAAATAAACATTTTTTGCATGTGATATAGTAATTTAAAACATTTATATGACGTAATACCTTATTGCGTAACATTATGCATGTATTTATTATTGTTACCAACTGTCGAAGTGGCTCTTATACAGTACTCGCCGAGACTTTAAAAGTATACCTTGGAGTTTAGACATTAAGTATTATATCATAATTTATACACTGATAGGTAATATGTTACGGGTTTTTTTTATCCCCTAATGTTACCAGTGATCTTTAAGGAAGGATTTCCTGAAAATGATGGAACGCAAATATCTTCCGACTATGCTAGGAATCTATTCCTTGGGCAGAGCTTATGAGGATTGGTCGTGGTTCTTTTTACAAAGCATTATTTTCCTACTAGGGCTAGATTCTTAACAAAACAGGGGTTTAAATAGGGCGCCATAAAGTCATTAACTTTAAACACAGGGTTTCCCTAAGGGGGACTTGGGCGTCCTTAGAGAGGAATACCGTATTAACTGCTAACGCAGAAGCTGTAAAAAAATGTAATTAAATTGACTAAAATGAGGACACAAGAGGTATTCTCTTGTTACCTCATATAAAAAAACAAGAAAGATTAATCAGGTAACAAAATTTTGGGCACAGATTTTATGCTTCCAATTCTAAAGAAGGCTATAAAATTTCTTGTTAAATTGGGGTTACCACTTTACGCTATTTTATCTTATATCTGGTTACTCAACTTCTGAACGTACTTGTTCAGAATAAAACTTTTAATTAAGAAAATTAAATGTTGTTTCTTTAATTAAAATAGTTTCTTCATAAAAATTGTAAATATAAAATTCATATTTAAGAAAAGATAATACAAGTTTCATCTACTCATAAGGTAGGCTTATATATTCAAAGGAAATATTAAAAACTTTAAATGTTGTTTTCGTTACAAAAATTTAACTTGTATTTATACCAGAAATATCAGATCTGTTTTTCTGTTTATATATTTATAAAAGTTTAACTACAGTGTCTATAAATTCATCATTCAAAAATTGTAAGTGAAATCATGCATATATGAAACATTAATAAGAACTTTTTAGGTTTGTTTAATTTTATTAAAATTAGTATCTGCGATTACATTGCACTAGTATTGACAATGAAAATTTACTAAGGTCCTTTTCCGTTTGTTAAACGGGTCAATGATAATAAGTGGTTGCAAAGATATTTTCTGAAGCAGCTTCGTATCAAAGATCACCAAATGTAGACTTGATTTAAGAATAATACTAATCTCTTACCTTGGTTCAGCAGGTGTTGTTTACGTGATGGTGTTACAGCATGTTAGGGCAGGTGTTAATACATACGTTCTTCAGAAAACAAGTGACGTAAAATCCACATGTTCTACAGAACACAAACAACTGCGTGATTCTTGGACCGGACCATATAAACTTTGTGCGTTTTTCTTATACGCACAAACTGGAACAACCAAAATCCAATATAAAACTTAGATGTTCTACGGTGTGTAGATCTTGACCAAAATAATTACCATCGTATAGTCGTCCTCCTAAACTTGTAATTTCACACTAGCAACTTTAAAAATACCATTTCAATTCATCATCGGACTTTATTTTCAAACCATAAAAATTTCTACGTACTTTGTAGAACGTTTTCTTAAAATCCAATCTTATTGCTTTCTCGCATAACATTACATAAAATCCAACTATTCATCGTACGGTTGAAGGACGTTCATCTTGGATCGATATTTTATATCGCAAAGTTGACGTGAATGAACTATAACTTGATACTCGCAGGTGCGAAAGTAGAATTAATATCCTCTTGAAATACAACATACAGATTGCCTTATTTTTATAAAACCAGATAAGGCGAGTTCATTCTAACAAAATGAGCATACGGAGGAGCCTTACAATTGATATACAAAACGGTTTCTTAAAAGGTTTTGCCGGAAAATTTCAATAAGTATTTAATTGAAGATTTTCTAACGAAGCGTTGAAAGGCATATTTTATTGTAACTTTTACGAAATTATTAAAGGAATATTTTAAGTGCTAGTCCAAAGAATTATTAAATGAATTTATTAAAAGAATTATTCAAACGAAGTTATTAAAAGAATTTTTCAAAAGACATTATAAAAAGACGTTATAAAAAGAAACTATCCAAAAACGTTATCAAAAGAGCGCTACAACAAAATTATTTAATTTATCTAATAACTTATTTTTAACTTTTACCACTGTTAAAACCACTACGCCTAGTGTTCAGCGCACTAGGGCTCTACTACCGCACAAGGCCAAACGCAAATTACATGCTAGAACCCTTTTGGTTTTCATGATGGTTCTCGACGAGAGCTCTAGCTAAAGTGAGTGCTGATGGAATATGCACGAAACTGGAAAGCTGCTTGGCCTTGATAATATTTATACTACATTCGACGTCTGATGTTAGCAACCAAACTAGCATTTCTGTATGGTGCTTAGCACTCATAATACTAATACTGGTATTTATTTATTTAAAAATGGTTTACATGATATAAATGACTAGACAAGAGTTTGTAAAACTAAAAATTTATTGACGTTCTGCAGTGGTAAAAAAAACTGTTACAGTATAACAAAACATGTTAAATAGGTTACAAGAACTTTAGTTTCAATATATTAGAAGCAAAGATAGGAAAAAAGCGAGATAGATGTAGACCTAGGTTAGACTATTGCACATACATAGTGAAAGATGTAGACTGTGGGAATTTAAGGGAAATGTGTAGGCTAGGCTCAGGATGGAAATCAATGGAATTTCGCGTCCAACCAGTTCTAAGATGGAAAACCTAATTACGTAAAAAATAACTGTACTTAACCTTATAATTATTATAAACTACTGCAGGTATTCGTGTTGCAGTATTCTCAACTAGTGTTAACTGTTCGAAAAGATATACTAGAAAACTACTTAATTCGGCAAATGTGTAACTGGTAGGGCATTTTGGTAGCTACAGGTTGCTTAACGTCCTTCACATAGCACTGAATCTCGGTGAAATAGGGCAATAATTCGAAAATAATAGAAAGGAAATCGAGTTGTATCTAGCTGTGGAAATTCTAGAAACTGTAGGCGAGTTCAGAATAGAAATAAGTGAAGGTACGCGGCCAATCAGTTTGAAGACGGATAACCTTATGACGAGAAAAATAATTGCACTTATATCGGATGATTATTATAAACAACTATAGGTGTTGGTTTTGAAATATTTTCAACTGATGTTGATTGTGCGAATGGATTTACTGAAAAACTACTAATTCGGCAAATGTTTCAGAGTTGTGGGATCTTAGTAGCCGCAGGTCGTTTAACCCCCTTCACATATTACTGAATATCGGTGAAATAGGGTATATATTTGTAAACAATAGAAGGGGGACAAAACTGCATCTAACAAGAAAGAGCAGGGGCTAAGTTCCAAGACATCAAACTTAGAAACAAGGAGAAGATTATTGAAAGCATATGTGAGGAGCAAAGCACAGTATGTATATGAAATAGGGATAGTAGTAGAAGCAGAGAGAGAGAAACGGTAGAAGCCTTTTGAAATGTTGTGCTTCAGATGTATGAGAATGATAGCATGAACAGGCAAAGTTAATAACAAAGAGGTTATAGAAATAGTAGGGGAATAAAGATATCTGTGGAAAACAAAAACAATTAGAAGAATAGAAGGGCAGGATACGTTCTAAGGCATTTTTAGGGAATAGTGCGCGATATATTATAAGCAGAAATGGGACAAAAGGAGGTAGGGGTAGAACTAGATCAGACTATTGTACGCAGATAGTAAAAGATGCAGAATATGGAAGTTTCAGAGAAATGTGTAGATTAGCTCAGAATAAGAAACAATGAGGATACGCGTCTAACCAGTTTGTTACGTTTTTTTCGTGGCAACCACGTTGGGCGCCAAAATTTATGTTACGTAACACAAAGAAAGTCAAAGAAATGACCCGGCTCAATCGGAGAGTAGGGGGTTGTAGAAAGCAGACTGACCTATGATGTATGCGGCGGTAGGGAGTTAGTAACGGTACCTGCAAGAGAAATAGTTAAGCAAACCTGGAAAAAAAAAGAATAAGTATAGCAGCAATGAGAAGTTTAAGTTATTCAGTACTATGTAGAATGTAAAAAAAGAAACTGTTTCGATAGTCTATATAATATAACCACGTTAAAAGCAATATAACAAATCTTTAGTACAAAGTGAGGTAATATTGGGGAGTAGCAGAAACGTTTCCTCACACACCAATTAAACATAAATCAGATAAAATGTTGACAAAAGATAAATAGATAAGTCACAATTGATATGAGTAATTCAGTAGTATTGATTGTTTTTTGTTCTTTCTTTTTTAAAATAGCATGCAAGTCTATTGTAAAAGGTATCAGAACGACGAAGAATATTGCAAAACAAACGGATAGATATTTAAAGTAATAATCAGTAGGAAATAGTTCAACTTACAAAAGTCCTTCAGGAATGCTTCCTTGCAACGGAAGTGTGGGATTCAGCGATGTCCTGCACGAATGAAGCACTTCACCCTTGACTGTGAGGGTGTTGATGGAACTAATCACACGTTACACTAATCACAAATCACTGGGGTTAGCAGCAGACATTATCACGCTGATGGAACCAGGTAGCATTGATAAATTCCTTGTTAATTCTATTTCCTGAGACAATAATTCCGAAATATTTTGTAACACAAATTGTAGAGAAAAATAGTAATAAGAATTTAGAATCACGTGCTTTCAAGACACGATGTAATGCATGTCATCTGATAAGTTCTTGCATTATACTAACAGTAATGTGAGGTGTTTTATTTGCTACATCTGGTAACAAAGAAAATTCTAATGCTTTTGAATAACGAAACTCACGCAAGCCATGATCCATTTCAGATTCTTTGTTGTCCGAAAACTCAGAAAACTACAGTATCACAGCAACAAAAAAACAATTAGTAAAAGCTACGCGTACCACTAAAACCGTCAGTCAATGACCTTAAGGCCCGTGCGGTCGAGTAAACACATTCTACAGTTAAAGTACAACTAAAATCGTGCCGTGTTTTTCATGTACAATTCGAAAAATTAATACCGCATTAATTTTTCACTATTATCAAAGCAAAACAGCAAACAGTAACTTTTACGGAAGTAATATATATAAGAACCAAGCACGAAAACTAACAACGTAACGTAATTAACATATAGTAACAAAAGACAAACTAGAACTCTACAGTTAATCAAAACTTGTTGCTATCACAACCGCTTATTGACTATCAACTCGTATATCAACAAAAGCAACATACAAAACGTGAAATGCCGCAATCATATCTAATACTTAATTACCGCGGTTTATCGCTTGCAACAAGTTGGAAAGCAATTTACGAATAATCCATTATTTATTAATGAAAATCAATCTTCACATTATCTACTTTTAAATTAATACACACAAGTTAAATTGCATACAAATCTGAACTATTCTGAAGTATTTACTTTATACAAATAGCGATCCCAAAGAAACGATGTATTTTTAAGTACTCTAACAGAAAGGAAGCGAAAAATGTTTAACCTACAAAAATGCCCGTTACAAGTTGTAGGACTGAAGACTTAATAATGATGACGCCTCAGATACTCTCGAAATATACTGAAATAAATTTGAAAGCAACCTAAGTTGGCTGGCACCTTTTTAGTGATCTTAGTACCTCTTTCTTTATTTTCCGCAGTGTGCAGGTAACTAGATTTTTTATGTTCTACTTAATACGAATAACTCACCTTTAGTAACAGATCATTACCAAACCAGCAATATATGAACAATTCTATTAAGGCAGCAATTAGGCAGCTCATCATCATGCATGTCTGTGCTATATTCGTGCGCAACTAGAGAAATCATATTGAATGTGGATTGGATTTTATTTTTATAACATACCAAAACGTTGAATAGTGTAACGCATATCACCATAGCGCTCGCCATAAATTGCCATATGGCGCCAAAGCCAAAAACGTCATTAATACATTCGATATACCTAAAACGAATGGAGATTAGGTAAGTACTCGTTTAAGTACTTACTCAATTATTGCTTGGTGATGCAAAACGCATTGCTTTAGCCTTTCAATAAGCCTTGCATTAACGCGTTTAGAATTCTCACTGTTATCTTCATCGTTTCGATATTTATTCTTGATGCAAACGATTTTTTCGACTAATATCTCTAGCTGAACATTAGCGCTGTAAATGACACATGCACACAGATTATCTATTGCAGGATTGACTGTAGCTGTAATGGCCATTGCAATAACCTGAAATGCATACATCAACGGCAAAAACCATCCGAGCTCGAAAGAAAATTGATATGGTAAGTTTTGATCAGTGAAAACTGGAGTAATGGCAGCCAAGCAGACGTATACATAGCACATCATCTTGTACAGTTTGGAAACGTTTTGTATTAAAATAACTTTTGCGTGAACTGTAGCGTCAAGATTTTCGGGATAGCTTGAAAATATTACGCATTTGATGATTTTTATCATGCGTATGCATTTTTTTCTTCGGACAAAGGTGAACCATGTGAATTTGATTATGTACGCTATTACGTTGACGGTGATGCAAAGAATTCCGGAAAACTGGACCAAATTTGAACTAACATGGCAACATTCCATAACCATTGTTGCCATCAGAACTAAAGAAACCAAATAAACAAGAATGGATTTAAGTTTGTATGTGATTGAACGATTTTCAGTAGGTAAAGCTGCAAATTTGAGTAGCGTACCGTAAGGTACGCTTATAAAGTTAATATTACGCTGCTTCATTATTTAAGAAAAGAAGGTAATAAATCCTTTTAAATATCGAAAAGCCCCAAGCTTTCCTATTTGTACGCACAGATAAGAGTCTAAAGAGTTTTAATAACCGTGTCTGGAGTAAATGACCAAATTGCTTCATTAATTATTAATTCAAACAAATTACTATTTTTCTCTAATTAGAAGAAAATTAGCTAACAATCTAATAGACTTGCATAATTACTAATTTATTGAGAGGTTTCAGATGTTAATACGTAGTTTAAAAAGAAAATTAGAGCCGTAGGTAGGTAGTTTCACGAATGATGTGAGTAGTGTTAAACGAAGAGAGCTACTTGAAAAAAATTCTGACTGAATAGCGGCAGTAGCTGACTGTTCAGTATTGTTTGTCGTGGTAGATGGCTCTTAACCAGATGTACCATGCCACACCTAGGATATAGCTGGTAAGCTGAACGCTATATGAAGATGGTGCTAAAAGGGTATAATTTTCTTTTAGTGACAGCGTCTCATCTGGAAGAACAACTACTAATTTAATGTCCTGAAAGTAAACTGCTGTAATGCCTTTTTGCAAAAGTATAAAAACTTACCTCAACACTAATATAAACAAATACTACACGTTATGGTCTGGTCAGACAATAGTGCAGGCGCTAGAGGGTGAGGAGCATGTAATATCCTAAGGACGAATTTTGAGTTTTGTGTCGAGTACAAAATCTATTGTAGCAAATACGACCCCATGTTATATATTATATAATGAATGGTTACCCATTCCCGTACACGAACCCACTCAGATTCGAAATTCTTGGCAAATTCATTAAGAATCATAAAAAATATTGTAATAAAAGGGTAAAAACGAGTAGCTTAGATTATATATATATATATATATATATATATATATATATATGAACTTGCCAGCTGACCTGAAACCCACAACCAATAATTTATATATATATATATATATATATATATATATATATATATATATATATGTATACGCGAGAAAAAGACGCGATCTTGGTCAATAAGTGCAAAATTCTAATTCGCCATAATTAATTATAAAAGATTAAACTTTCATTGAAGACGCTCGTGTATATAAATCTAGTTTTGTATTAGTTAAATGGATGAATATTTTACTCATAATATTCACCCTGACTCAAGGCAAAATTTCAATAAAAAAGAGTTATTTACATTGGTAAAAAGTTGTATTTTAATTTAATTTAATGTGCTATAGGTAGATGGTCACTTGGTCACTGGTTATTACATTAAAAAAGCCAACATTGCATGATAAACTGCGATATTGAAACAAATTTGATGTGTATGAACACATTTGGAGATTAATAATTAATATCATTAGAATTTACGTATAGGAAATGTAGTCGATTTTGCATTAATAGGAGCGCCTCACGAATGAAAAGTTTTGTTATAAACGGAAACGTTTGTATTGATCTAAATAACGTGATTAGTAAAGAGTTTAATATTTGAGATGGTAGTCAATTTCTTTAAGTAGACGTCATATATAGGCCTAGGGAAACTATAAAAATGGAGGATTCTTGTTATTTTTGCGAATCAGTGAAGTAATTAAAAAATAACTAAATT
Source organism: Platerodrilus igneus (assembly GCA_036346225.1). Classification (NCBI taxonomy): domain Eukaryota; kingdom Metazoa; phylum Arthropoda; class Insecta; order Coleoptera; family Lycidae; genus Platerodrilus; species Platerodrilus igneus. The sequence goes on from JARFIW010001125.1 coordinate 1,557,276, forward strand.
TTACTAAAATAAGTGTAAGTATTAGATTGATATAAAAGCGTTAGTTCGACTTTCGCTGATTCTAAGAAGTCGTAAGTAGACCTAAATATTTTAAATTAATTTACATAATTGGAATTGTCGTAGGGATTCAAATAATACTTCAAACCTTGGTTCGATTTTATATACTATTCTAATTTCTGTTCGTATCTTTGTCAAATTTTGAGCAGTTTAAATTAAAACTAATAGAGCTGATTCTAGGGAAATTAAATTTGTGAATTCGTTGGCTTTGTGCTGAAAAAGTTATGTGTAATTTTGTTCAAGAAATTATCATGTCGTAAAGATAGTTTTTGTGAAATAATGCATTGGTAACTGGCGAACCGAGAATTTTTTCAAGGCATCTAAAACCAAAAGTCAAGAAAGTTTTAGGATATGTTTTCTTGTGTCTAAAAGACTTCATGACAATATTCAAACTAGAATTTTGTATTTAATAATTCTATTGTGAGAAATTGTATCTTTATTGTTTAATTAACTCAAAATTTCACATAGAAAATTATCTATATAGCAAAGGGTAATTTACATATATATTTCTAACAAGAATATTTAAAAAAAATATGTTTAGTAGTGAGAGTTCTCTGACGCTAAAAGTTCAACATAAGTTTACTCAGTGTGCAAGTTGAAACTTTGGTATCTTTTCGTAATTTTTGTATGTAATTTATACACTACATTTAATTTTTCAAAATTCCACCCTAAGGTACTACAATGGCCATAAATCGAGTTCTTTTACAATGAAAATTTTAAAATAGGAGTGCAGTGCAGTGTTTGAGAGGTGTTTTGTGTGTTTGTGTGTATATCTGTGTGTATGTGTTTGTGTTTGTGTGTTATTTGCATCCGTCTTGCATTCCCCCTAGTACTAGGGCTATCGGTAGCCGGAAATCCAGTCTTCGGGGAAGAAGTTTAACAGATGTATTTGAAGTGTGTTTGAAAGATTAATTTGTGTTTGTTTGCCCAGGTTACCAAAAGCTTGGATTGATTGGTATAATTGTTTACATGTTTGAACTTATACTAGTTTGATTGTGGGGTCCCTTGTCAGGGTTCCCTTCATTACAAGGTATGTAGTTTTTTGTGATGTTATGGTCATTTTGTAGGTTTTGCACCAACTTTGTGTTTGGGTTAGGCCGATGTTAGCTTTACGTTCGATTTCCTTTCTGGAATTGCCTTCAACCACCAGCAAGATATCGTCGGTATATGTAATCGTCGATAACGATTTGTCAACGGTGTCCAGCTTTTCCAGGAGTTCATCCATTACAATATTTCAAAAGAGGGGCCCGCATATGGAGCCCTGCGGGCAACTTTTTATTATATGTTTGGAAATGCTCTCCGTACCTTGTAGGGTTACGTACCTGTCCCTGCAGTGCATGTGTGTGCGGATGCGCGTGCGCGGGTTTTTCCGTGTGCGTGTGGGTATGTGCGTACGTGTGTGCGTGCGCGTGCGTGCGTGCGCGTGCGTGCATACGTACGTATCTGCGTGCGCGTACGTGCGTTTGTGTCTAACATGCATATTCAGGACACGATTTTATATAATAATACAAACGTAAATGATTAAGAATAAATATATATGCTCGTAGAAATTTTTTCTTCTTTAAGAAGGCACATTATGTGACCCAGCATGATTTCGCCTAAATTTAATATTCTAAAAGGTGCCAGATTGCTTTGCTTTTCCGTATATTTGCACAATTTATTGTTCAATTTTTGAATAGCTTCGGCTTTAACTTGAGTGTGAAAATCTTCTATTTTTAAAGTTTCATATTTTTAAGTCGTAAAATGTTTATCGATGATGATGATGGTGATGTTCCACGGCTTCTGAAGATGATGATGGTCCGTTGGGCTTTATGTATTCGCCGTTGAACACAAAATTAATTTTGAGAAAACCGAATTTCTTTAAGCATCTTTTTAAGCTTTGCTCTACAAGAGCAAAGGCGCCTTCTAAAAATTGCATTGAATATATTTGATACAAATTGACCACCGCACCTGCGGGTGAAGTTCGATTTCAAATCGACCCATACGATATTGTTTGACGTTCTACGCCTTGTGACATTCTTTGATGTTGATTTGTCGAAATTTAGAGCTGTGTCGTTGTAGTCGTTATTGGCGAATTTGGCATCGTTCTCGCCCTTTACATTAGTATTAGCATTGGTTTTCTTCTTATTGCCAACACCTGCACATCTGATTATTCTTGCGCGCTTATTTTTTGTATTAGAAACAATCTGATTTCATTTCGGATTTTGAAATAACGCGAGTTAAGGTTCGTGGCTGCGAGCGGTCCTTTTTGAAAAGACTTCTCCAAACTTCTTAACACATTTATTTATTTACACAGAAATTAATATTGAATTTTGACAATCTTGAATTATTATTCTAAGTCGAAAATATATTAATTATTTGTACAAGGTGAATTATCTACGAACTGCAATGTTACAGCTGAACGATGGATTAACTGTTTTCGAGTGGGGCTCCCGGGCTTTTTATAATATCCCTACCCTCTCACATGGCCGTGGGAACTTGCAGACCTAATGTCTGCTTACACTTGACTCATTCATAATACAATGTTGCTATCTTAAATCAATTCATAATTACTTTGTTGCGAGCTTCCTTTCCAAGTAATCTCGGTACGTGACTGTCTGTGATCGCCTGTGACCTGACATCTGCAGTGTCACTTATCCTTGTGCTACAAAGTAGCGCTTCCGTTTCCATGAACGTTAATAAACTGAAATAAATTGTCCTTCACTACATTGTTGCACATCACTTAGCGCATTTTCTAATATTTCTAATAACTTCTTAATTATTAGTTTCTTATATATATAAATTACAAATGGGGGATTACATAACTCCTCCCGACGTACTTTAAAAATTAAGGATTTTTACCTTTCTTGATTTTTAATTTAATAAATTCATTTAATCTTCTTTAAAACTCATATTTTCTAGGGGTGCATTTGTTTCTTTGGTTGCCTTAAATCTAAAACTGTTTTCTTTATTATTTTTATATCTAATATACATTTTGTAAATTACATAAATAATCAATAAAATCGTCAATATAATAAATATAATTGTCCATACACTAATATTATCGTAGTGCACTTTGGGCGTTTTGATTTCGTTCAGGTGTTCTTTGTAGTCTTCCATGAGTTTCATGGCGTGGTTGAGGTTGTCTAATTCCAGGTGTTCCAGTTGCATTGGTTTTTGAAGTATTTCTTCGTTTTCGTCTAGAGTAATCTTGATTTGTAAATCGGGTAGATTGGCTAATTTCTTGGTTTGTACGGGATCTTGGTAAACTCTAATTATTTCATTTTTCAATTTCAAATAACAATTTTCCTTAAAGGTGATTAATTTACTTCCGGTTAATGCTAAATTACTTTCGTCTTGATTGCAGTATATTGTTGCGATTACTTCTGTGGGGAGGATGGCTATCCATTTATTTTCCGTTACTTTCTGGATTTTCATGTTGGTGATTTGTACAGGTTTGGCTTCACAATTTTTGTAATGATTGGTAAATTTTAGTAGTTATACTTCGCAAGGGCTGTCTTGAATTGTTGTTGTTGTCAATGATTGGCATAAGTATTGATTTGGTGTGACTTCATCACATTTTTCGTTCGTATAACCATATCTTAGTTCATTTAAGGATAGGAATTTGGTTTTTGGAATAATAACTTGGTATGTGCTAGTCATGTTCATTGGAAAAGCAAATAAGTGATAGTAACTGTAATTGTTAATCTCTACTATTGGTATTTCTATTAAAAATGTTATATCGTTATTTTTTACATAGCCTTTAACTATAGCTATTTTTTCAAATGTTAAAATGTTTGATTCTATTACATCGAAAGGTAATTTACTGTTGGTTATAAAAGATCTTATTCTCATTAATTCTTTTAATAAATCAATTGGTTCTATGATACTTGAATGTAGGGTATTTAATTTGGCAAAGGTTACTGTGTTTTCTAACGTTGCTAGAATTTGTTGGATTAAGGTAAGGGTTGATATTATCTGGTTGTGTATCGTGTTAAATCTGATTAAATCTCGCATGCCTAACATGGTGGTATGCATGTTATTTTCTAGGATTTGTATTCGATTGGCTATACTATCTTGATTTTTAACTAATTTTCTTAAGGTTTCATTAAATTTGATGATCGTTGACTGCGTTAATGATATTTGGTTACTAATTATGGTTTTGATGTCGTTTTGGTTTTCTATTAATTGTTGTATCGCGTTGTCATAGCGTTCTGAGTCTTGATTATCCAGATTGTTGGTAATTGCTTTTATTATGTTTCCTAATTCGTTGATTAATCCTCTTTTTCTTCTTGTAGTTTGTTATGTGGGTATTAGTCGATTAAATTTGTCTTCTGTGTTTCTGAAAATACTTTCTGTTATACTGTCGTAGTTCATCATTTCTATTGCGTATTCTTTTCCGATTTTTGTTGTGTCCATCGATTGTTTTAGTCGGTAATAATTATTTTTAATTATTTGAAATTCTTGTTTCAGTTCGGTTGCTACATTTTTCCTGGCCAGCCTCACACATGGTTGCTAGTGAAACGATATTTTCTTATCCCTCTATATTTACACCAGCTCCACGAAGTCTTCCGACGTAGCTAGGGGTCTATTCCTGGGGTAGAGCAATGAGCAATGGGGGTAAGTCGAAATCTATGGAGGTTACACTTAACAAAAAAACAAACAGGCGCCACCAAGTCCAAATTGATTTATTTTAGGGCATAGCAATTTTCTAAGGGCGGACTTGGAGACCCAAAAAGAGATCGCCTTCGTTGATACACAAACTTGTCTTAACAGAATAAGACGCTGTTCCTGTAAGAAAGAATAATAATTAAGTCACATAAAAATGGGAACACTATTTGCGTCCCTCAAGTATACCTAAAAGTATAGAGAATATTTTCTGCATAATGGGATCATAAAATTTAGTTCTTATTGCTTTTTGTTTACCAAGTCTGATCAGACTAGATCAGAATAAAAACTTTAAATGAAGAATATTAATTTACTAATAAGAATTTTCTTTGTTTCAGTAAATAAAATATCATTGTAATTAAATAAAATAAAAATTTGAAGTACTTGCAAAAATGGTAGTAAGGTTATCAACTGATCCTTACTCAAATATTTTATAATTCTATGTAACTAAAAATGCTAGAGTTTCTTTATAACCCAATCAGATCTGTGTGAGTCATTTACAAATGAATATACGAAATTTTCTCTTTAAGTTAACAAACTTAAATTTAGTTTGAAGTCAAAATAATCACCAAGATATTCTCTAATGTTATCAATAGTGGTTGTACTAAAATGCTAAACATGTGTTAGCCATTGGGCAATTGTTGACAATAGTGATCAAACAAACAGGTGATGTAATAGCAGCTGTTAAATTACGTTGAAGTCACGTGTGGTCACATATTTACGAAGCTTAGTGAAAGCAAATTTGATACTGGGGAAAACCAGCTTATTTACAGGTAAACTGAATAATAATTTTTGTACGTCTAACAAACAAAATGAAATAATGTACTTTCAGAAGGTAAGTACTCAGGAAATCCTTAATTCTATTACGAACCCAAGAGCAGCTGTTGTCCTTGGATGTAATGGAAACTACCTCGCAGCGCGGGAACAACAACTAATTATACTTGCTTTCCATGCTTTAACACAGGTGTAGGAGCAAAGCGGATTCCTTACTTGGATCACGGCAGCATTACTTCGTAACGTAATCTTCCGTTGTCTAAATTTATTTACTAATATAATTTTTCATTGCGTAGCCAACAAATTAAGGTTTCTAAATTGTAACTTCAAAGGGATCATGTTGTCTCAAATTTTACAGTTGCGATTTTCGACGTGGCGTGCGATATCTACGTTATCCATGCAGTTTTCTAATTTCTCGTTGGGATTTCAGATGTGTCGTTGCGAGTTCAGATGTGTCGTTGCGCTAAATAAATTTTGTAAATTAGCTAATATGATAACGAATATACAAAATGTGGATTAGGTACTAACCGTTACTCAGGAAGTGTTTCACAAACATAGAGCGACTCGGAGGTCACTCGCCATTCTTTTAGAATGCATCTTGACGCTGCTTTTAACTATCGACGAGTGCGCTCGCTGCTTTCTTGCATGGTGGGAGGTTCCGGATTTTAGTTCTCGGACCTCTCACGCGCGCGCCAGTGGCTGTGAAATTACACCGAACTCGGAAACAACTCGACTAATAATCCTTGATATTATAATACTATAAAAGTTTGATTGTTACTCGAATATTTATTTTAATTAATAAAGATATTTTAATATTCATTGTACGTTTAATGAATGGATTCTCCTACTGCAAAAATAAAATTGTTACACTACCTCTTTCCTAAAGAAAAAATTTTTCTTAAGAAAAACTTCAAATATAACTAATACAAAAAATTTTTTTTTACAACAATACTAGCCTTTCCTATCTTCCTAACCAACTATGCAATTTTATAAATTTATTCAAATGGGGGGGACCTTCATTTATAATTGAGAGTGTGTTGGTAACTACGTGTACCTGACGTCCATCGGGAGACAAAATCGGGGAGTCACAATCGGTAATAGTCAAAATTGGGAGGGGGTCAAATTAGAGAGTCAAACACTCCACGGGACAAAAGAATTTAAATTTACAAAATTTCTTGACTTGAGATTCCTACTTCTAATAAGGCTAATATTTCTGACCTAAAATCAAACACTTACAATTTACTTCTAATTTCAAAAAAAACTTCACTTCCAGGAGCTCATTTAGCTCTATTTACAAAAAAAAACAGGAATGCTTCCTCATCAGAACAGCATTACCATTCAAAATATCATCACTATAAGGTGAGAATCAAAAGAAATACCCTACTAATAGGTCTGAATTTAAGCATCATCACAAGGTGATAACCAAAACAAAAGTGCCCCAATTATAAGGTTACTCATCAAATTCAAATACAAATTATTATCACTTTATCGCAAAGAGATAATCAAAGCAAAGGTAACCTAACCATCAGGTTACTCATCAAATTCAAATACAAATATCATCACTTCATCGCAAAGGGATGATCAAAACAAAAGGTAACCTAACCATAAGGTTACTCATCAAATTCAAATACAAATATCATCACTTCATCGCAAAGGGATGATCAAAACAAAGGTAACCTAACCATAAGGTTACTCATCAAATTCAAATACAAATATCATCACTTCATCGCAAAGGGATGATCAAAACAAAGGTAACCTAACCATAAGGTTACTCATCAAATTCAAACCCAAAATAACCCAGTTAGGGTTGTAGAATCCTACACCCTACTGATCATCCTATCACTAATTGCTAACGAACAACTGATCTCATTAGTGATGGACCAAACGGTGAAAATCACCAAGTCAACTTTGACCTTATCAAATCTAAGAACTTCTAACGGTCAAAAGGAACAAGGAAAGAACAATTCATTCTCTCCACCTTGACATGTAGAAATCAGGACCAATAGTTAAATAGCCCACCTACTTCTACATTGTAAGGATATCTGTCGAAGACATCCTCCAAACACATATCCGAGCAACGCGCGAGCAAAACGACCAGCGTGCACCAAGGCACACCTCAAACTTACAAAACTTACAAAATCTCAAACCAATTACTTCACTCCTCAAACAAAATACTCAATATTAGTGGACCGACACTAAATCAAGAATTGGAACAAAACAAAACAAACCACTACGTCATTACTTAATATCAAAGAGATGACCGGACCGGAATTAATCGTCAAAATCATCATTTTCATTTGGATCTGATACTCCAATTGGTTTCAAGTCCTTTACGTGCCATTTCCCTGCTCTTGTTCCATCTTCGTTTTCTAACTCATATACTAAACTGGAATGTTTTTCCGAATTTTACTCATAACGAACTTAGGAGCTAATTTAGCGGAAAATTTATCACTAGCACTCGAGAGGACCTTATTAGTTCTCCAAACATACTCTCCGACTCGGAATGAAATGTCTCTTCTCCGAAGATTGTAGCGTTTACACGAACGTTGATAAGCTACATGCAAATTTTCACGGACATTTCCAAAAATATCAAACAAAAGTTGACGATCCAAAACATAAGAAGGTCTACTACTGGAGACGACATCAACATCCTCACCAGGTATAAAATTATCATTATAAGCTTTTCCACTTAAAGGTACCTGACGACCAAAAACTAAAAAATTTGGCGAATAGTTGGTGGACTCATGTTTTGCTGAGTTGATCGCGTATTGGATCTTCGATATCTCAACATCCCACGTATCATGTTCTTCTACGTATGTACGGATTGCTGTACCAACTGTCTTATTGATTCTTTCCACAAAATTGCATTGGGGAGCATAAACAGCGTTATACCAAATTTTTTGAATTTCGTACCTTGCACACAAAGCTTTAAAAATACGTCCAACTAATTGTGGACCATTATCACAAATAACAAATTGTGGTACTCCGTAAACAAGAAATACCTTTTCTTCCAAAAACTTCTCGATCAAATGTGCGGTAGCACTACGTAAAGGTTGCAAAATCGAATACTTCGAGAACCAATCACCAACAACTAAGAGCCATTTATGTCCGCGTTTGGAACGAGGAAACGGACCCATCAAATCTAATGCAATGGTTTGGAATGGTAGTCCAACTTCTTTCTCCTTTCCCATCATTCCAAGGGACCTCTATTGGGTGGTTTTGAGCACCACAAATCAAACATTTCCTACAAAATTTACGTACGTCAAAGATCATCTTTGGCCAATAATACAATTCTTGGACTCGAGACAAAGTTTTAAGGAACCAAAATGTCCTGCTGAAGGGGGTCATGACATGATTTAATGACATCTACGCGCTGAGACTTTGGCACCAAATATTTCCACTCTACAACATTCGCCGAATGCGGTAATAGGGAAGGTATAAACTTATAAATAAACCCATCTTCCACTTTCCATTGGGGGTAGCTTTTGGGTGATAACAAAATTTTCTTCCTCAAAGACTCATACCACAAGTCTACTGCATCAAGTTTAATCTCTACTAAGTTAACTTCTGGATTCTCTAAAGGAACACCACGACTAAGACAATCTGGAACTATATTGAACTTTCCTTTTCTATGCACCAAATCAAATGAATGTTGCCTTAATCGAACTGACCATCTGGCGAGTTTTCCAGTTGGATTCTGAAGATTACTCAACCAAAGTAACGAAAAATGATCGGTGACAACGGTGAATCGAACTCCTTCTACCCACGGACGAAATTTCTCAATTGCAAAAATAACCGCTAAACACTCTCTTTCAGTGGTGGAATAATTGCGCTCAGTACGGCTCATGGTTTTGCTTGCGTACGAAATTACACGCTCTTCTCCGTTTACATTCTGAATCAACACAGCTCCTAACCCAGTGTTGCTTGCGTCACACTCAACGATAAAGGTGCCGAGTAGTCTGGCTGAGAAAGAAGAGGTGCAGAAACTAATGCTTGCTTGATTAGCACAAATGAATTTTCTGCTTCCGCACTCCAGTTTACAGTTTGACCTTTTTCTTACTTTTAATGAGGTCATTAATAGGCGAAACTAAAGACGAAAATTCTTTATAAAGCGCCTGTACCAGCTGCACATTCCTATAAACCTTTTAATTTCCGTTGTGGTTTTCGGACGGGAAAGTAAACATCGCCGACACCTTATCGGGATCTGTACGAAGTGAGTTCGAACCTACTATATAACCCAAAAATTTAAGTGTTTTTAAAAATTCACATTTACTTATATTTATGGTAAGGTTAGCTTCTTTTAAACGTTGCTTAACCTCTACTAATAACTTTAGATGTTCTTCAAAGATGACGAACATAATATTATGTCGTCCAAATAGCAAAATACATGGGGTTCAAAACGTGGACCAAAATTGCATCTACTAAACGCTGTTGCGTCTGCGCAGCATTCTTCAACCCAAATGGCATGCATGTAAATCTATATTGTCCTCGTGAGATAACACTGAAGGCAGTCTTATCCTTAGACGATTCACTAAGAGGATTTGCCAAAACGATTTTCTCAAATCCAGGGACGAAATGTAGTTCGCACCTCTCAACATATTGAGAATTCTATCTACGTTCGCAAGGGGTACGAATCATGAACAGTTAAGTCGTTCAGGGTTCTACCATCAAAACAGAAGCGATATTCTCCATCTGCCTTCTTAACCAACAAAACTGGAGAGGACCACGGACTAGTACACGGTTCTATAACTTTAAGTCTAAGCATGTCGTCCAATTCCTCATTCAATATCTTACCCATATATGGTGACATGACATATGGTTTCTTGTGGAAGGGTTTGGCAGTGCTTGTGTCTATGTCCAATTCGATTAGGTGAGTTCGTCCTAATCTATCGTCGCTGCTAATCTCACTAAATGAACTTATTAACTCTTGTGCTTGCGCACTTTGAGCATCTGAGAGGTCATGTAAACCACATAAAGAATCTTCAGTGTTCAAAGGGATGGAAGACGGACCTATATACCCTATGTCGTTCCCAACATTGCTTTGGATAAACCAATTATTACTTCTAAAGTCAGCAACTACACCAAATAATTTTGCAAAGTCACTACCGAAAATAAATGTATGCGGTAGGGACGGAACCACTAATGCATTAAGGATGCGGCAATCATTACCTATACAAATTGGCAAATCTACTGAGCCTACAACAGACTTTATTGAACCATCAGCTGTAGTGATACCTGTTTTGCTGAACTAAAATTTTCAAGTCTAATTTTCTAACAATAGAAAGTGCTAAAGATCCTACCACTGAGGTAGTGCATCCCGAATCCAGAAGACCGGTAATGTCTCTATCTATTAATTTCACCATAATGTAGGGTCGATTATCACACTGCTTCTCAATGAACAGAGTATTATTCTTAGGCTTCGGAGAGTCCTGACAAAAATTTTTAACAACTGTAAGCCATCTCGACCACTCGTCTTTACTAAAGTATTTTTCTTGTTTACAAATCATAACTGTAGCCTTATGACGCGGAACAGGATACCGACCACTATGTACCTGCCGCCTTACTGGTTTTTGAACAACGTGGACATGACGTTGCCTTAACGCCTTTTCGACCACATCCAAAACAAAAATTTTTTTGTTGCTCTACAATCTCTAAACCAATGTCCACTACGGAGCAATTCCAACAAACAAAATGATTCCTCTTATCGGGACTAAAGGAATTACAAACCGAGGACTCTAAAGAGCTCTTATCCGCTACTGTTACTTGAGGATTGACTAATTTATTCTGAAACACCCTACTCTTAACAGCATAAACTTTCTCATTCAACCCAGGATGTTTGTTCTCATATGGATGCTTAGAGGTTGCAAATCTTGTTAGGTTTATTAGAAGACGCCAAAACCGAGTTTAGTTTCATCAAAGAAGCTTCTTCTAACCTTTTACACAAATTTACTAGGGTCGACAAATCTTGAATGTCCGACAATGCAAGTGCCGAAATATATTCAGGAACCAAATTTCTTCTAATCATTTTAACTTTAGTAACTTCTGCTGGCTCGTTGGTCAGTCTACTAAAGAGGGTTTGCATATGCGCGACAAATAAAATAATCCTTTCGTCTTTACCTTGACGACGATTTCTGATCTTTTCCCAAATGTCATCATCCGAAGAACCAGGTAGAAAATCTTCTCTTAAACGTTCTAACAAGGAGTTCCAGTCTCTCAAGAATTTTCACTGTTCTAAACCAAACCAAAGCGTCACCCACAAAAGTTCACATGCTGATCCAAATAAATCAGCTTCGGATACCTTACGAGATTGTGCCAAATCACTAACTCTATCTAAAATGAATGTAGTTGTTTGGGGTCACCTGAGAATTTTACAGGCCATGAACCTATAGGTACTGAAGGTGTTACATACGAAGTCGAATGGATAGGTGCACTAACTAAAGGAGATACTACAACGGACCGATCTAAATAGGTGGACTCTGTACTTTTATTGATTTTATCGTACAACTCAGCTTCAAGGGTTAATATCGTTGCTACGGTCTCATTTCTAAACTTAATTGCTTCATCGGAATTTATTGAAGGAATTTTCATACGCTTAGCTCGTCCCGAAAGGTGGTTTAACCTTGAACAAGCTCTTCTAAAATTGAGTCTGATGAGTCGCCCTCAAACTCGGACACAATATTACGAACTGACTCGACTGAAACTGAAATTTCGTTACTTTCCGTTGCAAAATCTACTTCATAACACGAAAGGTCAATCAAACAACCAGGCTTATCTATTTCTTTAGCTAACAATCTACCTAAAATTTTCCGTTTCTCCAACACTGGCCTCTCACTCAACACTCCTCTAATTCTTAGTTCATACTCCAATTCTTCTTTAAGTAGACAAACAATTTGGAATTTTTCCGACATGGTTACTACAACCTAATGGAATCAAACCGATAAATCTAACTAATCCGAATCTTACAAAAGCTATCAAAACAAATTCGTACTACTAAAGGTAAAAATCAAAAATGTTTTTGGTAAAATTATTTTGCCAAAACAATATCAAAAAATTTAACGGGTCAAAACAGAATTAAAGTCAAAAGTAAATTTGACCAAATTAACGAATTGAGTGTATGGGGATTACCGTTACAACCAATCTTTTATCAAAAGCAAACAAACAAATCTAAATGTCAAATAAACCTTAAGCAAACAAATTTCGAGCAAAATAATTTTTGGACAAATGGACTTCAAAGGAAAATAAATTTTGAGCTAACAAACTTCGAATCAAATTAAATTTAGAACAAATAAATTTCGAAGCAAATTAATTTTTAACAAATAAATTTTAAGGTAAATCAAATTATGAACAAACAACTTTCGAGCTAAATTAAATTATGAACGAACGAATTTCAACAAATTACTCGTTGAACAAACAAATTTCGAGGCCCCAAACGTTGCCGGCGCCAGTGCTACATTTTTCCTGGCCAGCCTCACACATGGTTGCTAGTGAAACGATATTTTCTTATCCCTCTATATTTACACCAGCTCCACGAAGTCTTCCGACGTAGCTAGGGGTCTATTCCTGGGGTAGAGCAATGAGCAATGGGGGGGTAAGTCGAAATCTATGGAGGGTTACACTTAACAAAAAAAAACAAACAGGCGCCACCAAGTCCAAATTGATTTATTTTAGGGGCATAGCAATTTTCTAAGGGCGGACTTGGAGACCCAAAAAAGAGATCGCCTTCGTTGATACACAAACTTGTCTTAACAGAATAAGACGCTGTTCCTGTAAGAAAGAATAATAATTAAGTCACATAAAAATGGGAACACTATTTGCGTCCCTCAAGTATACCTAAAAGTATAGAGAATATTTTCTGCATAATGGGATCATAAAATTTAGTTCTTATTGCTTTTTGTTTACCAAGTCTGATCAGACTAGATCAGAATAAAAACTTTAAATGAAGAATATTAATTTACTAATAAGAATTTTCTTTGTTTCAGTAAATAAAATATCATTGTAATTAAATAAAATAAAAATTTGAAGTACTTGCAAAAATGGTAGTAAGGGTTATCAACTGATCCTTACTCAAATATTTTATAATTCTATGTAACTAAAAATGCTATAGTTTCTTTATAACCCAATCAGATCTGTGTGAGTCATTTACAAATGAATATACGAAATTTTCTCTTTAAGTTAACAAACTTAAATTTAGTTTGAAGTCAAAATAATCACCAAGATATTCTCTAATGTTATCAATAGTGGTTGTACTAAAATGCTAAACATGTGTTAGCCATTGGGCAATTGTTGACAATAGTGATCAAACAAACAGGTGATGTAATAGCAGCTGTTAAATTACGTTGAAGCCACGTGTGGTCACATATTTACGAAGCTAAGTGAAAGCAAATTTGATACTGGGGAAAACCAGCTTATTTACAGGTAAACTGAATAATAATTTTTGTACGTCTAACAAACAAAATGAAATAATGTACTTTCAGAAGGGAAGTACTCAGGAAATTCTTAATTCTATTACGAACCCAAGAGCAGCTGTTGTCCTTGGATGTAATGGAAACTACCTCGCAGCGCGGGAACAGCAACTAATTATACTTGCTTTCCATGCTTTAACACAGGTGTAGGAGCAAAGCGGATTCCTTACTTGGATCACGGCAGCATTACTTCGTAACGTAATCTTCCGTTGTCTAAATTTATTTACTAATATAATTTTTCATTGCGTAGCCAACAAATTAAGGTTTCTAAATTGTAACTTCAAAGGGATCATGTTGTCTCAAATTTTACAGTTGCGATTTTCGACGTGGCGTGCGATATCTACGTTATCCATGCAGTTTTCTAATTTCTCGTTGGGATTTCAGATGTGTCGTTGCGAGTTCAGATGTGTCGTTGCGCTAAATAAATTTTGTAAATTAGCTAATATGATAACGAATATACAAAATGTGGATTAGGTACTAACCGTTACTCAGGAAGTTTTTCACAAACATAGAGCGACTCGGAGGTCACTCGCCATTCTTTTAGAATGCATCTTGACGCTGCTTTTAACTATCGACGAGTGCTCTCGCTGCTTTCTTGCATGGTGGGAGGTTCCGGATTTCAGTTCTCGGACCTCTCACGCGCGCGCCAGTGGCTGTGAAATTACACCGAACTCGGAAACAACTCGACTAATAATCCTTGATATTATAATACTATAAAAGTTTGATTGTTACTCGAATATTTATTTTAATTAATAAAGGTATTTTAATATTCATTGTACGTTTAATGAATGGATTCTCCTACTGCAAAAATAAAATTGTTACACGGTTAAATCCAATTTTTGTGCAAAGGTCCAATAGTCTATAGTATTCTGCATACTGCCTAATTTTATTGGTAGTATACCGGGGTTATTCTTTATGTCTTCAATTATGATTTCGGTGTCCGTTCCACCTGGGTGGAGGTTGACGGTAATGGTGATGATTGTCCATCTGAAAGTACAGTGTGTCTTAAATTTTTGAGGTGAATATATTTTGTTATTTTGCCGTTGTCTACTACGGCTACGTTTTTGTCGGATATTCGTTTGATTTTAAAGGGGCCTAAATTTTTCGGTGTCGTTTTGTGTCTTTTGCATTTCTAATTTTTCTCGTATACGGTTTGTCCTATGGAAAATTTATTTATGTCTGTGTTTTTATTACGAGTCAAGGTAATGCGTTCTTTGCCGTTATCTAACATATCCTTTACTTTGTCATAAGTTATTTTTAGTTTCTCTTTGTGATTTTTAGCGTATTGCTGATAGATTTCTTTGTTATAATGTATATCATAAGGGTTGCGTGAATCTGAGTGACCTAGGGTTAATTCTAATGGTGTAAAATTGGCCGATGAATGAATCGTGTTATTATAGGCAATTAATGCGTATAACATTAAATTAGTTATATGTTCTTTCTTGTAATTGATTCTTAATAATCTGATCTGTTCTAATAGGGTTGAATGTAGTCTTTCGATTAGTCCGTTGGATTCAGGGTGGTTTTCGGTTATAAAATGAATTTTTATTTTGTGTAATTCCAAGGTGTTTTGTATTGTTTCATTTTTGAATTTGCTTCCGTTATCTAACGTTATTGTTTCGGGTGTTTCATAAAATGTAAAATAGTGTAGATATCCTTGAGTTACGTTTATACTATTTTTAGAAGCGATTGGTATTGCTTGGCCTATTTTTGTAAATGCATCCACGAGTGTTAAGTAACTTTGTGCTTCTACTACTAGAGTATCGGCGTGTAGTTTCTGAAAAGGTTTGTCTGGTGTTTTAGTTAACATTAAGGGTATTTTTGGGGGTTTCCTGTCATATTTTGCTCTGTCACATAGTTCACATTGGTTGATAAAGTCTGTAGTTAATTCTTTCATGTCCTTGAAGTAATAACATCTCATGATTTGCTTTAGGGTTTTATTTATTTCACGATGGTAGGTCTTTCCTTCGTGTTGGTTCCTGATCACGTCATTTATTTCGTCAGGGTCGTCTAATGTTATTAGTTTTCTTGTGCATCTTATAAGTTCAGGGCCAGAATTGTTGAATAGTTTAATATATATTTCTGAAAAGCGTTTAAAGAAGTTTTCCGTGTTAAAGTAAAAGTAAAATCGTTTTTTCTCGGGGGTGTATTCTTTTGGAATTTTAATTATTTGTGATTCATTGTCGTCTTTGGTTATCTGAATCTGGTATATCTTTTTGTTATCTACTTTAGTATATTTTACAGGGTTGGGGTTGTTTAAAACTTCTGAGATTATAAATTGATTGGGCTTCATATCTATGGCTTCGTTTAAGATTTTAATTGCGGTTTTTGGCTCGTCATTTTGTGTTGAATGTATGGTCTCCATTTCGTCTGGGTCTTTTCTAATTTCTGTCTCGTCTACGTTTCCTATTACTGATTCTGTTTCTAGTGCGTTAAGTTGGATTCTACTTAAAGCGTCTGCGTTATTGTTGTAAATTCCCTTTTTGTATATGATCTCGTAGTCATATTCTTCTAATCGGATTCTCCATCGTTGTAATTTTAAGTTGGGTTCCTTGAGTTTGCAAAGCCATACTAATGGTCTATGATCGGTATATATATAAAATTTCCGTCCGTATAGGTATGGTCTAAAGTACTTTGTTGCCCAAATTATGGCTAACAATTCTTTTTCTATTCTACTGTATCTTTGCTCTGTTTCGTTGAGGGTTCTGGATGCGTAGCTGATGGGTTTATCATTGCCTACTGTTCCTTGACTTAATACTGCGCCTAAGGCTACATTTAATGCGTCTGTTAATATGAATGGTTTCGAAAAGTCGGGGTATTCTAATACGGGGTGATTTGTTAATATGCTTTTGATTTTGTCTACAGCTTTAATAAATTCTGGGGTATGTACAATTTTGTTTCCCTTTTTTAAACAATTGGTTAGGGCCTTGGTTATTTTTGCATAACCTTTAATAAATTTACGGTAATAACCACTGAGGCCTAAAAATCCTTTTATCTCTTTATTCGTTTTCGGTATGGGGTAATTTAATACGGCGTTTGTTTTGTCGGGGTTCGGCATGACTCCTTGGAGTGTTATTACGTGTCCTAAAAATGCTACTTCTTTCTGTAGAAATTCGCTCTTATCTAGTTGTACTTTAAATTGTGCTGTTCTTAACCTTTCGAACACTTTTCGTAATTTTTCTATGTGCTCCACTAATGATGTTGAATAAACTATTATATCATCTAGGTAGATAAGGCATTTTTCGTTGTGTATCCCTCGTAGTATGTTATCCATTACTCGTTGAAAAGTTGCGGGTGCGTTCTTTAGTCCAAATGGCATCCGTTTATATTCGTAGTGTCCTCTAAGTGTGCTAAAGACTGTTTTCTGTGTGTCTCTTTCTTCCATTTCCACTTGATGGTATCCTGATGCTAAATCTAGCATCGAAAAATATTGGCACTTGCCTAACTTATCTAAAATTTCAGTTATATTTGGTAACGGGTATTTATCGTCTACCGTTTTTCGTTTAATTTGCTGTAATCTATTACCATTCTATATTTTCGTTTTCCTGATGCGTCCAGTTTCTTGGGTACTATTAATACGGGGTTGCTCCATGGTGAATTGGAGTGTTGTATGATGTCTTGATCTAATAGATCGGTTACTTGTCTGTCAGCTTCTTCCTGACTTGCCTGCAGTAATCTGTATGCTTTTGTGAATATCGGTTTGTTGTCTGTTAGCTCAATGTTGTGCTTGACTGTATTTGTAAAGGTTAGGGGTATTCCTTCGCAATGGAATATGTCGCGGTATTCGAAACAAAATTTTTGTATTGCTTTTTTCTTCCTGATTTATGTCGCGGTTAAATCTAATATTATTTAAATTCTCTCTCAGCATTTCGTTGTTTTCTACGGGGATATAGTTTTCGTTTAAGTTCTCGTCTATTTCCATCTCGTTAAAATGTAATTCTTCTATGTTAATAGGGTTTGTTAAAGATAGTTCTACGGGGTAATCGTTCGAGTTTAATATTGTCGTTGTGGCATAATTATCTTTAATTTGTACTAATGCGGTTGGGGTTTCTACTCCTTGTTGAAATGTCGTGTGATTTATAATTCCTAATTTATTAATTGAATTTACGGGGATTTTTATTCTTTTTTTGTTGGGGGTTCTATGGTATACTTTTCGTCAACTTGGGTGTTTTGAAATTTAATGGGGATTCGTCCATATTTGGTTCTTAGTAAACGTTTTTTATGTCGATGTTGGCTCCTAATTTTCTTAGAAGGTCCATTCCTAATAGTCCGTCATATTTGTCATTGAATTCAAATATGCAAAATTATACGTTAAATGTTTTGGGTAAAGGCATGTTTGCTACGAATTGGTGCAGGGTTGTTTGATGGGCGGTTTTAATTTTGAGGGGTTCTCTTTCTACATAGTTTAAGTAACGTTTCTTTACGGTTCGCGGGCTTATTAATGTTTTTGAAGATCCGGTATCGATTAGTAGTTTAAATTCAGCGTGGGGTATATCGATATAGGGTAGTACAAGGTGATTCATATTATTAAGGGTTATTACGTTTGGTCGTTTATAAATTGGTCCATTTGAAAATTTGAGCACGCGTGTTCTTCGTCGTCCTCTTCGTAAGTTTCGTATGCTTCTTCGCGTTCGTAATAGTTTGATTGGTGTTGTTCGTTGCTTGTACACGGTCTATTGCAATTATTCTGGTCATCTTCATACTCTTCTACTTCTTGATGAAATAGCTTTTATAAGGTGAAAGTGCATTTTTATTAGGGTTTGGTCTTATGTGCGTTATTTTTGTGTTGGGTCTGGTGTTACCAGATGAGGTATCCTCTGGAGTGAGTTAATAATAGTTATTGGGACTATTATTGTTTATCATCGGTGAGTTTCTAATAGGATTTGCGTTGAATACTAGTTTTTGCTGATTTACATTTTGGTTAAATCTCGGTTGAAATGCGGGTTTTGAAAAGTTTGGGTAAAATGTTGCTTTTGGAAATTGTTTATATTGATTGTTAAAGTTCGAATTATTAAAATGTGGATTATTGATTCGCATTTGTTTTGTTTGTGCATTGAACGGGTTGAATGTTTGTTGTGGATTTATTTGTCTCGCGGGTTGTGTGGTTTTTATTGGCGTATAGTTTTTATTCGCGTTGGGGTTATATAGTCAGTTTCTGTAGTACATTACATTTTCTTTTTCGATTATCATATTCATTGCTTCTTCTAAGTCTTGGGGATGTTGAAATCTAATTTTATCTGAAAGTCGTTCGGGTAATGCATTTAGATATGTGTCTAATGCCATCTCGTCGTACATTTTCGTTTTTAAAAGTCTTACATTTGGGTCGGTTTCTTCAATTTTGAGTTCTGTTAAGATTAAGCTTCTTACATCTTGGCATTTCATTCCAAATTGATATGGGGATTGGTTGTGTTCCATTCTAAGGTTTATCGAATCTCTCACTAGAGAATTCAGGTTTCTCTGGTCGCCGAAATATGCTATTAATACGCGTTTCAATTCGTCCTATTGATCTAAGTCATCTCGACTGGCAATTAATGTTAGTGCCCTTTCGGTTAGTTTACTTATTATAAGGCGGATAAAAAAAATGTTCCTTTCGTTATCACCGGCCTTATAGAATGTTTTAAGGAATATTTCAGAAGCTGAAATGAAGTTACTTAATAAACATTGATCACCATTAAATTGGGGTATCATTTCTATGTACAGCTTCATTTCACTACTCATTTTGGCTGGGCAAATGTTCTGGTAATTAAAAAAAAAATTATTATTTTTTTTGACTGATTATTTTCCGATTTTTGAAAAATTTGGATTTATTTCGTAGTTTGTGGTGTTATTCCTTGCTTGGATTTATTATTTTTCCGTTTAGATCGCGTCGGTTTACTTGCTGCTTTTAGCTTGGGTTGTTTCGGATTATTTAAAGAATTGATTTGCTTAATTTGTATTTTTAGTTGCACGGTTTTGCAATTGTTTAATAAGTTTTACGTTTGATATTGGTTTGGTTACGTTTATTTTTAATTTGCCGATGCTAGTTTTAATTTCTGAAGTTTCAATAAGACTGAGTGGTTTTTGTGGTAATTTATCTTACTTGAATGCTTTGTGCCAGTTAAAGATTTTATATTTTAATTCCGCTGATTTTAATTATGTGTGTAATAATTATATCTTCTCGTGGGTTTATGCGATTGTAAGGTGTTTGAGATGCTTTCCGTTTTATTATTACAATGTTGTCAGTTAATTAGTTGCGTTAGTGTCTCAGTTGCAGGTTATTTTTAATATACTGTAGGTGTTGTTCAGTAATCGTAGTGATTTAATATAATTTGATCTTTCTTGAAAGTTCTTGTTTAAATAGGTTGCAATATGCGTTTTTCAGTAGTAATTATTTATGGCTTTCTGAGTTGGTTTTATAGTTGAACGTAATTTAAATTAATATTTTATAAAAGTTTTCGTTCGTAATTTATGATGCTTTAATTTACAATGCTGAAAGGTTTTTCTGAAAGGATTTCGCGATGTTTTAAGTGACTTTTGTTCAGTAATTATAATTAGATATATGCGTGGTTTTCAAGGTGATGATTTTATTCACTTTTTAAAATGAGACCATGAATGTTGGTTTTGCGTTTGGATAATTCTCGTAATACAGATGTAGGGTTCTAATAATAGATTGCAAATTGTCTATTTACGGAATACAATGAGTTTTTGCGTTTGGGTAGTTACGTTGTTGTAAGATTTTGGTTTTAAATTCGTGATTTAATTTTCGGAATATTGTGCCAGTTAAATGCCGGGTTGATGAATTAGAAATTTGATTATGCTTCTAAAAAAATTTCTTGCGCCAGTTAATACGTAATATAATTTCCAGTGCGCTTAAAATTTGCAACTTTTTAATTGTCTCTGGTTTTTGTGTCTCAGAAATAAATTTTTCTTTCTCAGTTCTTATATCTCTCTTTCATATACAAAGAATAAAATAGTAAAATTTCAAAAACAGCTTGAAGATAATCTCTAGCAATTGTTAAGCAGATTATTTTCAAAAATTGCATAAAATAATGGTAACAATAGTCAATATACATATTTAAATCATAAACTAGCAAATATCAAATATGTTTGTTAAAAATAAAAATAAAATTTAATTGGTTTAAAGAAAATGAACTTACACTAGTTGCTTTGTTGATTTCATTGAGTTTCTCTCTTCTTTGGTTTTCTTTTGGATTTGATCTATTCTTGTATCGCCTCCAATTTTTCGCCTTCAACTTCTGTTTGTTTGCTGGGATTGAACGATTTTTGTTTCGCCTCCTACTTTTGTTTTGTTCTGCCAAATTCGGAATTGAAATTCCAGACCACCAGTTCCTCGATTTTGGATTTGCTAGTGCCTTTTTGACATCCTACCGACCGCGCCAGTTAAGGTTCGTGGCTGCGAGCGGTCCTTTTTAAAAAGACTTCTCCAAACTTCTTAACACATTTATTTATTTACACAGAAATTAATATTGAATTTTGACAATCTTGAATTATTATTCTAAGTCAAAAATATATTAATTATTTGTACAAGGTGAGTTATCTACGAACTGCAATGTTAAAACTGAACGATAGATTAACTGTCTTCGAGTGGGGCTCCCGGGCCTTTTATAATATACCTACCCCCTCACATGGCTGTGGGAATTTGCAGACCTAATGTCTGTTTACACTTGACTCTTATTCATAATACAATGTTGCTATCTTAAATCTATTCATAATTACTTTGTTGCGAGCTTCCTTTCCAGGTAATCTCGGTACGTGACTGTCTGTGACCGCCTGTGACCTGCCATCTGCAGTGTTATTTATCCTTGTGCTACAAAGTAGCGCTTCCGTTCCATGAACGTTAATAAACTGAAATGAATTGTCCTTCATTACATTGTTGCACATCACTTAGCGCATTTTCTAATATTTCTAATAACTTCCTAATTATTAGTTTCTTTTATATATATAACAAATGGGTGACTACATAACTCGCGTGCTGAAGAATGACCATCGCGCACCTTGAATTCATCAGAAACTTGATTCATTTCATACTATGACGATTTTTACCGTTCGAACAATTACGTAATAATAAATTAAAAACATTTTGCATATTCTTTTTTTTACTCGGAAGACGATAATAATGGTAGTAGGGATAAATCTGAAGCATACGGCAACACGCTTTTGACGTAAATTGTTAGTTCCTTTTTCTTTATTAGCATAGTTATTTTACTCACAAGCGTTGTTCCGTTTGATTAACAAATAAAACTTTCACTTTTAATAGTCATGAATGCGTTATGCACATTCCAACCTAAAATATGACAGCAGAACAAGTGAGTTCCGAATCACTAGCTAGTTAATGATAGATGCAGTTAATACCTAGTGCAACATCCAAGATATTATACAGGAAATTGTATCGTGGCAGAGACGTATGTTAAACTTTACTGAATGATCTATATCTAATTTATTGGCAGGGTAGTGTAGTTGTTTCTGGTAATGGTTCTAAACCTATGCTCTTATAATAATTCCCTATCTTTGAGTGCTTTTAGTTTGTTTCGCAACGCTCTTTTTTGAAATAGTATTTTTTAGTCTCTGCTTCCACGTCTTCATGCTATTTGCAAACTTTTTAAATACCCCGCGTGACTGCTCTTACGTGTGTATGTTCAAGTATTGTGATTATTAATCGGATGGTTATTGTTATTAAGTTGATGTGGTGATAAAAACTTTCTTGTATCTAACTCTATCACAATCTCTGTTTTCATCAGCAACCAAGAATCTATAAATATCTATCCAACAAGGTATGCATATAATGCACACATAATGTACGGGGCTTAAGTAGGAATGTGATCAAGGTATACATGTTTGAAATTTAAATTGTATTGTTTAAAAACGCTAACATATTGGTGTAGTCTCGTGTATGATGTTTATGGTTATGGTAAAGGTGAAACCATTTACGATCCATAGCGGCACATCTTCTTTTATAACATCTTGATTAATGCAGACTACGTTATCAAATATAAATAGTGAATTGCCTTTAGTTTTGTATAACTTTTATAAACCTATTGTAACCATTTTTTTGACGACTATAAATATCTTTAAAATTATTCATAAAATACACTGCATTGTTTATTTAAATAAACAATTAAATTTAGCGATGTAAATAAATATTTAGATCAGGGCCGTGTAGTCCAATCACAAGCCGAATATTATTTAATAATGTTGGTTTAGTTACTATTAATAAATGTTGGTCGTTTGAATTGCATTTCCAATGTCAGGCGATCATAATGTGCTATGTGCGCATCGCGTTAAACGGACGGACCAGTCTGGCACGATTACTCAACGTATAACAAACGCCGTGCAGTTTAACAAGGTCCATGGTAGCTACTTACGAGTTGCAATAAGTTGCCGCACAACCAAGTGCAAGATGCACTTGAGGTTTTAGCTGTTCTGATAATGGTAAGTGCATTAGATTATTATTGTGCGTAACTAAATAATTTTGTTATAGAGCTCAAAAGTTTTGTTTTAAAATGAGCTCAAAGACTCTCTAATAAAATGCGTTCAAAAGTTTTCGAGTAAAAATGTGCCTTATGGCTTTCTAGTAAAAATGCGCGCTATTCTTTAGTAAAATATATTTCCTCAAACTTGTCAACTTTAATTTTAATGGATTCATAAAAGGTGTTTTAAAGATTTCATATAATAATTTGTTTAAACTTTTTGGTTTTAACTTCACTGAATTTATAAAAATATGATTTAAATGGTTGGCGAATTTTTGTCTGTATAATTTGCCAAGTTTCGTTCTTACGAATTCTGGAGATTTAGCGTTGATAAGCTTGTGAGTTTATCACTTCAAATATAATGCTTAAACGTCAAGAATGAAGTACTAGGACATCCTAGTTTATGAATTGGTTTTGTTTCAATCTGCTAGAATGAAGTGTACATTAACTTCGTATGGATGGTTCCTGCAGTTTGAACACATTACGCAACAAAACTTGGAACGTAAGCTGACGTCATTTGTTTGTCAAAGGACGGCAAGCAACATCTGGTTGCGACTAGGTATTTGTTACAACGAAAAATCCCAGTTTACAAGATAAGCGTGTTTCTATGCATATGACTTGACTACAGCTGTTTCTACAACCTAACAGCGAGGCAGATGCTTAAAACAACATTGCAACATTTTTATAACCTTTGTTTTACAATGTAATTACTAAAATTTTGCTATTTGGAATTTATTTCAGCATTAATTAAAGATTAACTATTTATGATATCATTGCATATGATTATGAATACCTTTATTTAATTCAAACAAGATATTTCATTTAAATTTAATTACACCCCAAGTAATCACTAGATCTATTTTTATTTGTCCTTGAATATTTGATACACACTTGTAAACGAAGGTAACAGATCTGTGTATTTTGGGTAATTTATTTGGAAAACCTCATAAACATGTTTAATGCATTATTAATATTTTTGATTTTTAGTAAAGACAGTCTTAATCTTTATATTTAATATTGGTGTCTAAAAGATTAGACCACTTGAATGATGTATATTTTGTATATAAAATTTTATCACCAAGAAAGCTAAATTTAATTAAAGAACAACCATTAATTTATTTGAGTAATTGTTTTATTTTCAACAAGTGAGTTCAAGAATAGGGTAATTGAGTCAAGAGGTAAAAATATATAAATACCCATTATGAAATTAATGTTTTTAGCTCTCACTTGATAACGGAGCACTAAAGAGTCCTTTCAAGAACTTTAATGCCTATACTTGCTTTTGTAATAGTGTTCAAATAATTGATATTAATAGCTATTCCTATGCTTTATGGTAGCAAGAGTGCGTCTCGTGTGTCCTTCATCATTATATTAATAATATTTTTCTTACAGCTTCTGTTTTAGCAGTACATACGATATTTGTCTCTAGAAACTTCCATTTTGTATTGTTAGAGTAAAGTAAGTGAACGATGTCTTTGTTATAAAACCCATGACTACCCCTCATAAGCTGTACCCGAAGAATAGATCCCTAGTTTAGTCGGAAGATAGTTAAGATTCCTTCATCTTAATGAGACCATTTCCTCAAGTTCAGTTGAGCTCACCGATATCGTCCTCCAATTATTAAGTTAAATTACACTATTTTGAATTACGAGGGCCATTTTATTTTCAACCTCCGATAGGCTATAAATAAAAGACAAGTTCATATAAAACAATAATTTTATTACCAAAAGATTGGTACACTTACGGTTACTTTTCGACATAATTATCGAAGAGATTAAGACATTTGTCATATCTCTGGACAAACTTTTCAATACCCTGTTCAACGAAAGTTGCCGCCAATGAATTCAAGTAGTCCTTGACGTTGGTTTGAAGGTCCTCTTTGGTTTGAAAGCGCTTCTCCCCAAGCCACGTCTTCAGGTCGAGAAAAAGATGAAAATCGCTTGGTGCTAAGTCAGGACTGTATGGCGGATGATCAAAAATGTCCCATCCAAATTGTTCGAGAAGCCGTCGAGTTGCTCCAGCAGTGTGTGACGGGCATTGTCGTGGATCAGAACAACTCCAGCGGTCAGCTTTCTTCTTCGTTTGTTCTGAATGGCTCTACGCAATCGTCGTAAAGTTTCACAATAAATAGCTGCAGTGATTGTGGTTTCGGGCTCCATAAACTCCACAAGCAACACACCTTGTTGGTTCCAAAACACAGTAGCCATTGTCTTTCTGTTGTTGAAGGTTTGTTTGAATTTTTTTTATTTGTTTGGTAAAGTTGAATGCATCCATTATTGTGAATGTCGTTTTGTTCCCGGTGTGTCGTATTGAATTCAGGTTTCATCCCCAGTCACGATTGATTTCAAAAAATTGTCTTGTTCATCATGATAATGCTCAAGGAACTCCAACACTGACGCCATTTGTCGAGTTTTGTGGCCGTCCGTCAGCATTTTTGGGACCCAACGTGCACAAAGTTTTTTATAGCCTAACCGTTCAGTAACAATAGAGTACAAAACAGACCTTGAAACTTCTGTAAATTCCGTAGACAAAGCAGTAATGGTGGATCTGCGGGTTTTTTTAACCATTCTGTCAACACGTTGAACCAGGTCATCTGAAACGACAGATTTGCGCCCTTGGTCCCCTTCATCGTGCACATCATTACGGCCATCTTTAAACTTTCGACAGCTTTCACGCACAACATCATCACTCGTGAAGTTTTCCCCATACACACAAGTCATTCTTCGATGAATTTGTGCATCACTATGGCCTTCAGCCTGTAGAAAACGAATCACACTTCGCACAAGTGGCGGGAGCATCAATAATAGCGGATATGTTTACGTGGCTATAGCACAACGCCGACTGACGCCTGAATGTCAACAATGGCGGAGTATGTAGTACAAGAGCTGCGTAGTCGCCTACAGCGCATGCCCGCTTTCTGCTACCCGCGTAGCGTCTGCACGGAGCGATCGGAGGTTAAAAAAAAATGGCTCTCGTGAAAGGACTTTTGCTTTTGTTACGTCAGACTTATTTTAACAATATCATTGCATGGACAACCTACATTGTTGCGAAATACTAAATTTGCTTATATAACTCTGTGATTGGCTTGCTTTATGTTCAAAATGGCTTTAAAGTTCTGCTTTACACACTCATTAATGGTATAGTAGGAATCATCAAATAATATATTACGTCATCAACCATATTCGTATACGTCATGATTAGTCAATTAAATGTAAACTAAGGTTATGTTATGTGTTATTAAAAATAACATATATTTAGAAATCACGCTATTTAATTTAAAGACTTAATGCTCTCTTTCTTTACTTATTATAAATTCTACAGCGTATGTCATCACTAAGCTATTTTGCTCAAAACACTGCTACTTATATTTTTCTTTCTATTTTTACTATACTTACAACATCGTTTAGTGTACGTGCTATATTCTACAACATTCTTATAGAAAAAACAATGTAGGAAAAATCTAAGTTTAACAAAAGCGTTTGAAAATATTAACTGCAGACAATACTGTTGCAATATTGTAACAATAATTAGTTAATATGACTATGGTTTTCTATATATCGTTGATATAGGTTTTTTAGTACTGCATAGTAAGAGTAGGACCAACGTAGTATCTGTAAATAGAAACAAATACTTTTTATATATAAAGAAAGGGTTAGCTATTTTTCGAACTTACCGCCGTGTATGCAGTTAATGAAAGAACAGAAAACTTGTACGCTGTAACCTTTAGCGGACGATTTGATCTTTCCATAATAATAAAAAGAGATTTGCGAACGTCATTTCCGCATTTATACCAATTAAGTGTATAACAAGCGTCACCTACGGCAATACTCTGAAAAAATTAATTAAATTATGTAAATGCAAAACAATATCGTCAAAGAGGGTTAACAATTATTCAGCATAAAGTACGTATGAGGTAGTTAAATTACATATAAAACTCGGTAACAAATATTGTGACTGAAATTACTTAAATTTATGATTCCCAAGATTGTAGAAAAATAACGATGACGCTTTAAGAACATTGAAACCAGACTGTATTAAAATAATGCATACTAAAAGGAAACGGGATGTTAATACATACATTTAACAACTACACATAGTAAACAATAAAAGCGTCAACGTTAAGCAAAACCTGTGGGTGCTCATTTGATGACGCCTTTATAAAAACTAATAAAGTGCGAGGTTTTGGTGGTATTTATGCACCGACAGTCAAATCCTCGTTGACATCGGAGTTGTTTAACATTTTCACACACATGTACTTTAAATATCCCGCAAAAATTACTGAAGTATTTGTTCGGTCTCTTTGTCGCACGTTGTTGTGGTTAATTTTAAGTCGTAAATTCTTAATGGTAAATCAAATCCTAAGGCTGTCATCCCTTGTCCCGTTATATCCTCTCGTAAAAATTCCTTTGTGCATGTGGAAATAAGTTGAAAAAGAGGTAGTGACAAAACACTCTCTCATTGATACCGAAGCGGAGCGGTCGGTTGTGCTTTCGGTAAAGTGAGTTAGTCAATAGTGCCGCCGAATTTATCGATAAACCCCTAAAAAACTCAGTGAAAGTGCAAAGTAACACGTTCTATAATTCGAATACAGTCCACTTAGTTGAAGAATAGGAACTACATCTAAGAACAAGAAAACAAGCGCGGAGGTAAGTCGATATACAAATGTATAAGACGCTCCGCGCATTAAGCAGTATTAGTTAAATGTATTTTTTATTTCAAGTGCAATCGATAGAATTGTAAATACAGTCTCCATAGATTCCAGACTTCATGCATTGTAACTAGTGTAAGTGCTACAATACATCCTACGAGTGGAGTAGGTGTTATCGTATGGAAACCTAAAATCATAAAGTGTAGTATCGATATTATCGTGATTAATTAAAATAATAGAATGAAATACCCTGTATATAAAAATTAAAACGCTTCAATATAATTAGAGTGGGATAGAATTACACATTATAATGTAGGTTTAACTTGTACACGTGAATTTGGTACAAGGACAGCAATTAAGATCGATGAAAAGATCTAAAATGGTGTACAAAGGTTACTAGTATTAAACCTTTTCAGTATAAGGATCAATAATTAAAGCAAGATACACTTATTAAATACAGCATAAGCTAAAGCAGTCGACAAACGTTACAAGGTTTAATATTGTAAACATGTTAAAACAGTCAAGGATTTTATGGAACAGGCGTGGAGTAAATCAACGATTCTCGTAAAAGCTAGTGTACGTTTAGAATATAATTCGAGGTAAATTGTGTTAACGGAAAAACACAAGGCTAACAGCAACGGTCTACAAGTTCAAAACAGATTAATAAAATTAGGCGACAGACAATATTTAATACGTAACAGAGGCAGATGCAAGATATTAGGTGGTTAAGGGACAAAGATTTACAAGCGCGTGTCAGACGAGTATACTTTAAAAACTAATAAGAGGGACGAAGATGCAAAATGTTTGTGGACGGTAACGAGGTTTCGAGGCGCACATAAAGGGAGCGAGAAATAACCGTAAACAATATAGTAAAATAGAAGAGCTACAAGCATGACAGAAAACACGGGACTGAAGGAGATAACAGAAATGCAGAAATAACGTAGACATTTTAAGTAGGAAAGGAAGACAAAGCTGAGAGATGTTATTATGAGGGTGCAAGGGAGATAAAATGAATTTACTGTCTAGTTATATCAAACATGTTCATTTAAAATTTGTAATGCATTCTCATCAATATGTGAGGAAGAAAATGTCTTAATTTAACAATTTTCTTTTTTGTTACTTTATTTTTAGTGGAAATATATAATTAGGTTTAGACCTGTATATTTCCAACATACAATAAATAAATAAATAAATAAATAATTGTATGAACGCCCACACAAGAGCCGTGATTGTATTTGTGTGTGGCGAACACTGGCGTAGAAATTTCAAGGAATATTTGGACGGTTGGCAAGCTTAGACAGTTTTTAGCGGTAATAAAGTGTTTATGTTTCGATTTCTGAGTTTAAAATACCGGTGTGTTTAGGTGCAGGTGTATTTTGTAGAATTGAGTGGACGTTGGCAACTGTACAAGAAATGGGTAACAAAAATACAGGCAACTCAAGTGGGGTGGTGGTTATATAAGCGTTGCTGGAGGCGGCATTCGCTCTCTCTTATTTTCGTAGTCTACAGAAGATTATCCTAGCTTCAGAACGCGTGATTAGTGCAGTCCGACTTAAAATTTAAAAGTGTTTTGGTACACAAATAGGTACAAGTTAGTTTAAACGGAGTGAGTCGTAGTAAATCATTGTAGTAATTGAAGCAGGATGAGTTATAAGTAGAGAATTATGTACAAATTGAATGAGGTGTTTGTTGCCCATTGAGTAGTAGAAGAGGCGATGTTTGAACCTGGAGCAGCCGTCCAGAGGAAGTGTTGAGGATTTGGGTAAACAACGAGTTCAAAATGGAATTGCTATTCACAATGGAAGGTGGCAAGATAAAGTGATTCAGGTACGTGCAGTCATTTTGGAAGACATCTACAGAGGTGGTGATCTGGAAGAAGAATATTCTCTAGGTAAAAAATTTCTTTTTTTGTTGAAACTATTGTGCTGGTGCTGATTTATGTAAACTATTAGTGATTTGAATTTTATTCTGTGAAAATTTTTATGAACCGAAAATTAATTTTATTGACATATGTAAAGGACAATTTTTTTATTATAAATCTTAGGGTGTAAATGCTAGTATAATATTTTCACAGATGTAAGAGGTAAACGGATCTTTTATTAATTTTAAGTGCAAAAATTTGTGTACACATATAAAAAGATTTATACTGAGCTCACCATAGACCAAGGGAGAATAAATTAAGGTTCTGGGATAGGCCCATGTACTTTAAAATAAAACTATGAATTGTACAGGAGCATAAACGCGCGGGATATTAAGTTGATGATTTTATTATCGAGTAGAGGTTTGAAATGTTTTCCTTGGATACATATTGTAAACATTGAGATTGTGTGAATTTAATATTTATGTTGTCAGAATAAAAGGGTTGTATGTTTTTTTTGAAGTATTTTTTAAATTAATTATAAAGGTTGTTGTGAGACTGGGTAACTGTGGTGAGTATCCCTGAAGAACCAGTGAGCAGAGCTAGCCGTAGAGTGTCAATTGTCAATTTGAAAAGCATCTGCAGAAGGTACTCAACTAAAACACTTCGTAATTAAAGCTTAGACTCAAAAATTTATTTAGGTGAAAATTAGTAGAGCTTTTTTTAAATTTTACAGTAAGTGTTATATCAACGCCCAAAGTGTGGGGCACAAATTCTACGTGAAGATAGAGCATATTTATGTTGAAACAAACAGTGAAGATTCTTCTCAATACGGAATTCAGAGCAATATATATATATATATATATATATATATATATATATATATATATATATATATATATACAAATTGTAGTTTTTGTTGTACGCATTGTAGTTGTATGTACCTACATAATAGGTACTAAAACATCAACGTATACGTAGGTGTAGTTAAAACAATCTAAAATCTGATGTGCACCATCAACAGTCTTCTTCCGCATAAAGGTAAACACATGTAGAATAGCCTCTCTTATTAGCATCAAATATAGGTTCGGTTAGAGACTGACAGTTTACTAAAAATTCTCAACTAAGGTAAGCTCTGAAGTTAGAAGCAAAATTGTTCTTATTAAGGGCACCAATCAGGATTAGGAGTATCATCCCATTGAAGTTTTTGTAACCACATTTGTTGCAAAAAGTACCTGATATGAAAAATTATAGGCGTTTTTGGTGCATTAACCTTGATAACCATATACGTTGGAGAAAATGGACATGTAAATGAGCAAATTTTATAAAAGCGAAACTTTTAGGTACTTACCAGTAGTAAACTGTAAATTTTAGGGACGGCGGCTAGATGAAGAAGTATCAACTTTTTGAGAACTCAAACGTTTACAGCACCATAGTTCAATACACCAGCCTATTTACAACAACTTTACTGTACAACAGTGCCGCACACATAACACAAAGCACTTGAAGGTCAATCGCAAGAAAACGATAGATTATTCTATACATGACAGAAGAGAAATTGACATCTTAGGCAATAATTAAAGTTAATTTTAACTATATTTTGCAAACGGAACAATAGAAGTCAACTAACTGTTATGAAATATGGGAGGGGAGGGGTGGAGGAAGATACTCGTAAGGGGGAGGGATGTTTTGAATAGATAAAAGGGACTAAAAGATAAATAAACAATCTAAGTACGAAATTATCGTGAAATGATGACGAGGACTGTGTTAAAGTGTGAGGGGTCTTATAATTTTATATATATACTTACCTCATCCGAATTTTATTGTTCTATAAATGTCGTTTTTACTCTTCAACGAAGTAGACTGTATGGTTTTATATTGGACGTGTTACGTACGCACTATCACTGTGTTTTTTAGGGTGTATCCATAAAATCACATTCGGAGACACAAATGATTTAACTCACTCTACCAAACCAACAACCATTTCTCTTCAATGTATATGAGCAAGTGTCGATCGCTACCCCTTTAGTCTACCTTAATTTTCACAGGCACAAAGGAGATTTTATGACAATATAACGGAACAAGGGATCACAGATTTGCTATTTTATTTACAAGTACCAATTTACAACGACTTAAAATTAAACACAAAAACGTGCGACAAAGAGACCCGCCCACCAAAATAAGTATGAACTAACTTATATTACATTTAAAAGCAATTATAGCTATTAACTAAGGAACCTAAACCGACAAACTTATATAAGTGAACATATATTGCTCCGACTTCCTATTTAAAGCTCCAGGCGTGGGAAGTCATATTTGCTCTGAATTCGCTTTTCGAGTCCCACAAATTGGGTTAGCATAAATGTTCTGGATCTATCGATGTAACAAAACCCTACAACCTAGACCAGCATTTCATATCACTTATAGTTATTACCCTCTGAAGATGCTCTTTCTGTATGACGCCGAACCTCCAGCTTTCGGCTCAGCTTCCCCAGAAATATTTGCCACGGCTGCTCACTTGCTCTTTGAAAATACTACCCCACTTATTAAAAAAAAACAATTTGAATACCAAAATTACATCATACTTTGTTGCAACATCAAATCGTTATTTAAAAATCTCTGTCTTAACACACTTAATTCACACGTCGGATATTTAACAACCCTTATCAATTTTAAATGAAGTCATTTTAAAATAAAATAATTTCAAAATTTATCTATTTACATCTATCGCTAATAAAAAGTGACTGAGTTGATTCCTAAACGTTATTTTAAAACCCCAGGTCTAATACGAGCTCATACTAAAAACCTTTCTGTACCTAAGTGTTAATTACTGCACTGAAAAATTTATCAAAAACCCGTTTACTTTGTACAAGAGCCAATATTACATACTCTTTTTATAATACAAAATTGTACATGAATATATTTTCATATAGCTCAAGGTAAAAAGTCAATTAGAATGTCCATAAAATTCAATCAAAATCCACCAAAAAAGCACAAAATGTCATAATCATCAAAAACCACAGCAGTCAAAAGGTTTTATATAATTCATTACCTGGACTGTAGCACAACCAGCTCCCTGCTTTGAAACCATCTCTGATGTAGTTCTCCCTCATGACTGCACGTGCATGAATCAGTCCATGTTGACTCGCACCATCAGGAACAGCATTCCTCTACCCAGATCTTTTAACATCCGATGTACGGTATTTCCAAATTTTCGTACATCCGCTACTGGTCCATTAACATCCACTATTCCAACCCATTGCACACCAAGCGCCTCCAACCATAAATAGTAAGAAGTTTACCTACGTTCAGCAAGTTCGCTATTCAGAATGTACTTTATATAACTTACAACTGCTACATTAAACTTGCACCAACTTGTGCATATTCAATTAGCTGTAATTAAAAATCTCAACTCACTTAATCACATTTACTATCGTAGTTCGAAGCTTGGCTGAAGATCAAAAAAGGTAGAGGATCTCTACTGCCTTGTTTTCGTTTATATAGACACAAAATTGACTCCAGAATCGCTTCACACCATACCCCTAACACGCTTTCTCGGTAACGTTTTTCAAACCCCGTCCACCGATTCCACAAACTAATTCACACACCACAACATCTAAACGACGTCCAATTCTCCAAAACCAGCCATTATCCTTTAGTTATTCCCGATAAACTTGGCAACCATCTTCCAACTGTCTTAAAAATCTTGAAATTTCGCTCGCAAACAAGCATTTTATTTCGAAACCCCTCATTAAAAATCTCTAACGACTGTCGACTTTGTCAAAATCCCCCGGCAACTAACTCCAATCCAAGCACCCGAAACACGCCTCACTCACACGCGCATATCCTCTCACCTTACTCTAACTTGAATTCAAAATGTTCTGTTCTTTGTCTTCTACCCTTTCTCAATTTTCTACGTCTGTTATCCATATCTCTTTACGTTCACAATTTCTATGCTACCCTACCAATCTACACTATCGTCTTTCTCGTTCTTATACATACAGTCTAACAGTCCTACTCTGTCCGTAGCCTTCTACCGTACCTTCTATTTCCTCTTTTAACCAATGTCTTATGCAAGTACGCTGCATCTCCGTCAACTTATTTACCTTTAAAAATTTCTTTGTCGTACAGACGTTTCAAAGTCAATGACAACTACCCATACGATATCTTCCATTCCTTGCTACTTCATATAAAACACAGCCTTTCTCTTTGTATTATCGATCGATTTTTGTTTGTAACGTTCAACACCTTATCTAACATACGTCTGCTGTTCATTTTAACGATCTTTTCCTAAAAAACCTTGATGTTTGTTGACAGGCTTTTAAATTAATACAAAGAACGTATTTTCCATGCTATACCTTACTGGAAATATTTCTTTCTTAGAAGCTTCTAATAGCTGTTTATTGAGCACACTTTTATATTTTATGCTAAACCTTTGAAAAATTATAAATGTTCCACTTCGTATTATTTTACACTAAGTTATGTACACAACCAAAATAATTACGCTTTAAATATCCATTACTTGAATTTACTTTCTTCACTGATCGATTTTTATGCTACAACATGAAAAGCTTTCCTATAACTAACTCTACATGATAATTACATATTTAAACGCATGGACTTATGCTTACTATATCTAAAAACTGTGATTAATTTTTACCATAATTTTAGAATGAAGCGAAATTAATCTTGCAGCTTATCTTAAATAATAAATTCTTATGTTCTAGCATTGAAAATTGTTATATATATATATTATATATATATATATATTGAATATATATATATATATATATATATATATATTAGTATTATTTCTCGAACGAAAGTAAGTAAACAACTGATTTGATTAAAATCTTGGGATGCACTCGTTCTACCAGATAAAACTACAGCGTCAAATTGTAATTTTTATTCAACGTTTCGGCATTGACTTTATGCCTTCTTCATAGACTGAAAAATTTAATGAAGATTATTACAATTAAAATCAAACAGTTAAGCTGTGTACTTACATAAATTACTATGACTTAAACCTGATTTAAACTTAACAAACAACACTTATTCATGGCATACAGCTTGGTTAAACTTTTAAAAATTAATTACGGCAACACAATTAAAATGTAACACAGTCAATTGGATAAAATAAATAAATAAATAAATAAATAAAATAACATATAACAACATGCATTAAAACCTAATCATACGGCGCAACAAGCATAACTAAACTAATCCTATTTAATAATCGATCATGTAGTCACATGGTCATAATCTAAAACCTGTAAGTCATAATCTAAAACCTATATCTTAATAATTTAATGGACAAATGGAACACACTAGTAAATGAAGCACGCTAAACAGAATACATAATTAAACATTTCTACACTATTTGCGAAAATGGCCGTTATTGAACTTGTAAAGCGAAGAGTAGACCGTATTCAAGTTGTTCATATCCAGTTTGTTATTTAGTGGATTCGGTTGTTGCTGAATATAGAAAGATTTCAAGAAAAGTCTCTTATAATAATTGGATTCTATATCTAATATAGTGGTATTCTCAAAATTCGCTGTATGTTTAGTATTGTGCAAATGTGACGCAAGAGCACAATTAGATTTTCCAATCCTGGTATCACTTTTGTGTTGTATGATGCGGTTCTTTAGCCACTGTTTTGTCTGACCAACGTACGTTTTTGCAACTACATTGTATTTTGTAAATAACGTTGCTACACAGAGACTTATCTGTGCTATCTTTTATTTTGTAAACAAACTACCTATCGATTTTTATAGGCGCATGCGATAAACAAGTCCGGTTGCTTCAAAATCTTGGCAAGTTGAGGTGTTAGATTTTGAATGTAAGGTAGTTTCCTGAATTTCTTCCCCTCTGATCGATCTAGTGCTGAAATTGGTAAGTGTTTTGTATACAATAATCGTTTTATAAGAGGTTTGGGATATGCATTATTCACCAAAGTAAATTCCAATTGTTTTAAATTTTTACGAAGCAAGTCTGGCTCACATATTCTGGTAATACGGTGTTTTAAACCAATAATGGTGTTAATTTTATGAGCGAGCGTATGGTTGGAGTGATAATTAATATACCTCCCAGAGTCAGTGGGTTTCTTGTAGATATCAAAAAGCAACGTATTGGTAGGCGATCTAATCACCAATGTGTCTAGAAATGGGATGCTTTGGTCAACTTCTTTTTCATATGTAAAAACCAAATTAGAATTATAGCTGTTGAAAATATACACTGTATACTCTATCAAATGTTCAGGCACGGAACATAAGATGTCATCCACATATTTGACAATGAAGGGAATGTCAAAAGGAAGTAAATTCATGACAGACTCTAGTAAAGAATCCATGACGACTTGAGCAATGATAGGCGACAGTGGAGAGCCCATAGGTGTGCCAAAGGTCTGAAGGTAATATGTGGAGTTAAAGATAAAGTATGTGTTGTTAAAACTAGGTCAATCGTTGATAAAACGATTTCAAATCCAGATTACAATGTGGTTGAATTTGGTTCCATTTCTCCGTGATAATACTCACTACTAACTCAATGGGAATATTAGTAAACAAAGAGCGGACATCTAAAGAAATCAGGATATGATTCGGAGGTAATTGAAACTGTCTGTAACCGTCTACAAATGAAAAAGTATCCTTAAGGTTCCACCTCTCTAACGGAAAGGAATTTTTTAAAATTTTTGACAAAAAGGCAGCAACATTATAAGTAAGAGAATTAATACAGGAAATAATCGGTCTAAGAGGTATACCAGTTTTGTGAATTTTGGGCAAACCATAATATTTGCCTGGACTGCAGTTATTTTTTATTAGGTCTTGTTTATCACTAGGTGTGATCATAGATTGGTTGAACAGAAGTTTAATGTGATCGTTAACCTTCTTTTGTATAGTGAACGTCGGATCCCTATTGAGTTTTTTATATATCATTTTATCATCAAGCAATTCGTTGGATTTAGTTAAATAATCTTGTTTATCTAAGATGACAGTGACAGAACCTTTGTCAGCTTTCGTTACAATAATGCTAGGATTGTCCCTAAGGAACTTTTTTACAACTGTATACATGCGATTATTTTTGTTAAGTGTACTCCTGTATTCTGGATTAGTGCAAAAATTGGTGATTAAATTGGTGACTCTACATCGTATCAATGACTTTTCTTCTGCTGGTTTTTCAATTACGTCAATCACTGATTCAATATCTGCTAATAGTTTGCCAATATTTATGTCGGTAGTCGTCATTTCCAGATTAAACTGTGGACCTAAAGATAAAAAACCTTTAACATCTTCTGGAATAAAGATACTGCTATGATTCACTACCCATTTACTATTATCTTTAAATAATTGTTTGTTGTTCAATTGGTTTTTTTGCAAAGATTGTAATTTTTTGATATTTCTTTTTTTAACTAACATAAAGTGTTTGTTATACGTAATTAATTGATTGCTATAAAAATTATTAAAAGTTTGAGACGGCAGCGACTGTCGAAGAGAATTCTTGATGTTCGAAAGTTTGTACGACCAAAAATCAATCTCTGTATGAGTGATTTGTATTTCCAAAGATAAAATTCGTTTCCTTAATCTATTATTAAAGTTATTAATCTTTCTATTAGTATGGCTATCTCTACATAAAAGTAATTGTTGCGCACCTGCTAAATTGTTCAATATGTGGCTAGGTACCACATCCTCTCTTCTGCATTTTTCTAAAAAGTTACACCGGTTATTAAAGTTAGCAAGTTTCTTATTAATGTTGGCCCACTGTCTAATTGTGCTCTTGCGTCACATTTGCACAATACTAAACATACAGCGAATTTTGAGAATACCACTATATTAGATATAGAATCCAATTATTATAAGAGACTTTTCTTGGAATCTTTCTATATTCAGCAACAACCGAATCCACTAAATAACAAACTGGATATGAACAACTTGAATACGGTCTACTCTTCACTCTACAAGTTCAATAACGGCCATTTTCGCAAATAGTGTAGAAATGTTTAATTATGTATTCTGTTTAGCGTGCTTCATTTACTAGTGTGTTCCATTTGTCCATTAAATTATTAAGATATAGGTTTTAGATTATGACTTACAGGTTTTAGATTATGACCATGTGACTACATGATCGATTATTAAATAGGATTAGTTTAGTTATGCTTGTTGCGCCGTATGATTAGGTTTTAATGCATGTTGTTATATGTTAATTTATTTATTTATTTATTTATTTATTTTATCCAATTGACTGTGTTACATTTTAATTGTGTTGCCGTAATTAATTTTTAAAAGTTTAACCAAGCTGTATGCCATGAATAAGTGTTGTTTGTTAAGTTTAAATCAGGTTTAAGTCATAGTAATTTATGTAAGTACACAGCTTAACTGTTTGATTTTAATTGTAATAATCTTCATTAAATTTTTCAGTCTATGAAGAAGGCATAAAGTCAATGCCGAAACGTTGAATAAAAATTACAATTTGACGCTGTAGTTTTATCTGGTAGAACGAGTGCATCCCAAGATTTTAATCAAATCAGTTGTTTATATATATATATATATATATATATATATATATATATATTGCCGTGTAACTTCCTTAGCCCTGGCACTTTCTCAAAAAACATTCGAAAATTTATTAATTTACCAAAAACCAAAAATTTCACAAAAAGGAAAATTTTCAAAAAAAAATTTCTTACCCAGATTCTACTTCCATCTACTTTGATTTCTTCAACTACTCCCTAGCTAGCTCAGTTAGACCTCCTCTTGGATACCTAGATTTACTATCATACTCTTTACCGTTCACGCACACTCTCAATAAAATCACAAAATAATACTTCCATCATACAATATTTATTTACCACTATTTACAAATAATAATTCAAGATTATTTACATTTCGGTGCTCAAGTTACACCTCTATAAATGATATCTTTGTAAAGTCCTTGTTTTTAACTTGAAATATCAAACACGTTTAATGTAACAGGAGTAAATGGGCCCTAAATAATACCTTATTTATATTTTTCTAATTATTACACTCTGGAGTATGGTGAGCTCATGATAACCCAGTTTATTTTTTTATGTATGCTTTTTACTTTGCATACTCTTACTACAAACACAAAAAAAACCCATGAACTCTTAACAATAAAAATTTAAATTCATGAGGAACGTTAATAAGCTTTACGTACACTTTTAGATTTATATTCAACTACCATAATAAAAGTTAGTTGCACGTATTCTTTTCAATACGCAAAATAACGAAAAATACCATCAAAACTCACTCACACATCACAAATAATTTTTACAGTTTATAAAAACAGCAAATTCTGATGCGTTACCTGGAAAAACTTGAAGATTCCATCTCTGTTGACGATGTATTATGTTTCTGAACCCTCGGTCTCGTGGTTCTGCTCTGCTTGCCGCCTCCAGCTATTTATAAATAAACACCATCTAAGTTGTGCTGCATGCTACTCATTCAAGATCCATCTCATATCCAACTCCAAGTATATTACACTTTTTTTGTTATTGCATAATTTAATTTATTTTACGTTACGAGCTTGTTACAGTATACGTTGTACCTTAGTTAAATATAAATAAACTCGACACTATCCGCGTTCAAAGTATAAGGTCACAACCATCTAACACTGTACTATTTAATTTATAAATTTTAATACTAACAAGCTCGTTAGTAGATTTTTGTACGTCGTAAGCGATGCAAATTAAAGAAGTCAAAGAGAAACTTAATAATTCCCCTTTCATATTTATAGGATTCAAACTGTAACATCTCCAAACCCTCTTAACGCAAAAAATTTAATTAAACTAACTTTTTCTTCAAATTTTGGTATAACCGTTTTCAAACTTCCTGAAATTTAGCTCGTCGCAACGCTATTTTCCGAAAAACCAGCATTCATCTGTCCGTGTTTGTCTGTTGTAAAACTAACTATTTAGACCAATGATACCTTCCAATGACATCTTAAAACCCCGCCTGTATTAACTCTATTCCTCTCCTATGCATATTGGATGCTTCCTTCTAACCTTGCTTGAGTGGTAGAAAATTGATATTACTGTCCGCGTCATATCTCCTCTACGTGGAGTTGTATACGTGCTTTGCGGCTGTCGTTGACCAATATACTTTGAAACTTGCTTGTTATGCTTCAAAAATACATAAAGTCGACCTTTCAAAACATGCAGGTGTTCAATTAACGATCGTTTTAAAATAACATTTCTAGGAGTTTGCGTTTCAAGGTATTTCCTATAATCGACGTCTGTTTATTTGTTAGTAAAGCTTTTCGCCTTGGAATTATCGATTTTTCACGCTTTGATGCGTTTTCTGACTTTATAACCCTTTGAATTAAACTGAATTAAATTAATTAATAATTTCTATTGGCTTATACAATTTATTTTC
Organism: Platerodrilus igneus; assembly: GCA_036346225.1. Lineage (NCBI taxonomy): Eukaryota > Metazoa > Arthropoda > Insecta > Coleoptera > Lycidae > Platerodrilus > Platerodrilus igneus. The sequence continues at coordinate 1,597,575 of JARFIW010001125.1, forward strand.
TTTACGAACTTGCGAATTTTTAATCCCTAATTATAAAATTATGGTATTATTTGTTACTTTAAATTAAATACATGAAATAACTTTCGCACGTAAATTATGGTTGTTTCCTCTATACATGGTGTTTGAAATTGCATTGTTTACACCCAAATTTAACCATTTAAATCCATTACAATATATATATATATATATATATATATATATATATATATATATATATATATATATATATTGCTGTGTTTCCTGTATCAGAATCGAGCCTCCACCAATTCGGCGTCAAGAATGCTGTGAATCCTACAAAAAGCTATTCATTACCTTAACTGTGTTGGTCCATGGACTTTCTTCTGTTAATCGCCTCGGCTGCTCCTCTAGATAACTTCATCCTCATTCATAAAAAAAAAAAAACACATTCCTACCACAAACATCAACGTTAACTCTATTTACATCAATATTCACAATACATTAAAATTTCAAAATTAAAATTCAGCATAAATTTTAGTATCAGAAAATTTCAAGATTAAATCTGTTATCATTTTAATGTGCATCCAGAATTAAAGTCCTTGTAGGATGCCTACTAATTACTATAACAATATATGCAGACCGGAGTCTGAGTACAAAGGGAGCATCTACCACCCCTTTACGTTAATTAACCAGGTTCGTCTAATTGAGCTCAAAGACATACCCAAATTTCCTCATAATCCAGAACATCAATACTAAATACCCCTTTCTACTTAAACAAGCAAATTTCACCTTAAAATTAAAATATTATTGTTAGTACAATTTCACTACTGTCCATTTTAAGTAAATCAATTATAAAGTTATTCAACACACACCAAAATATCAAAGTTCGAACAAAATAGTATAGTTTACCTGAAGGTTACTGCACTCGTAGCTTCAATGTACATCGTCCCTTTGTTAATCACACCATTCCAACTGGGTTATGTTTACGGCTTCTGATTCTCAACGCTTTTAAAATTTTCTCCATTACCATTTATTTAAAGTTGTTTCAGGGCTTTTCCGGCACTCATCTGTGTATATCTGAACCTTGTTTTGTGGATCCAGACACGTTTATGCACCATTTAATTATTAATACCCCCGAAAAATAGCAAAGAAATTCATACTTCTTTCACCAATATACGCCAAAACTGCCTACTTTTGTGTATTCATTTGTCATTGTATATTGGTACAGTGATACTAAACTTTATTACCTTGTATCTTCTTTTCTAAGTGCACTAAAGTACATTCATTGTATCACGTAAAGAACAAGCTGTTTTTAAATCACACAAATATTCGAGCAAACTGTTTAAATTATTTAATCAAAACCGGAAAACTAAAAAGCACTGTTTAACGCGTGTAATCAAGTCGAAGATCTAAGAGAGCTTGTTCTTATTCCCCTGGGTATATATAGAGGTTAGCCTGTCTGTCGGTCGAGTCCCCAAAACAGCCAGTTTCTAGAATTTCGCCATTCTATGTTCCCATTCCGCAGCTCGGCATGCGATTTTTACGAAATTTGCACTCGCACTAGTTAAATCTCAGAAATTTCAAAACGGCTTGCAACGTCTGGAAATAACTAATTGAATTTTATACAGAAATGTTATTTTTACCTCTCAAATTTTGCCTTTTACTTTCAACCAATCGCAACCCCATGACGTTGCTCTACTCACGCCTTTTACTATATGTGTCTCGGTCTTGCGCATATTATCTGTCTCTATCTACTCTGTTCTTATTAGTGCAATTTGATATTCTTTATCATTGATTATTTCAGTCCATGTGGACTGTGAAATAACCCACCTTTAGCATTTCTCGTAACTATTATGCGACGGTTTCTCCAACATTCTCTGTAACCATTAACTATCTGCAAAGTTTACGTAGAATGAGCTTTTTTAAAAATACGCATGTGTTCAAACATACTATTAATTCTCAGAGCTTTATTTTATGGTATCTTATTGGGTTTTTACAAGTTTTTATAGATATTATCTGTTACTAATGATTCAATTAACTTCAATTCAAAATAATACCCTTTAATTTTTAGTGAATCCTAATTAAATATTCAATTATTATCTGTACGTTTTGTTTAATACCGGTTACTTAAAATAGAGTTAAATAATATAAATTTTGCACGTAATTTTTCTTTGTTTCTTTACTAGGAATAATTAAATTACATGTAAAGTTTTCTAATACTGCTTCCTTTTGTATAACAAGTGTCTTGTACATAATTTATCTCCCTTGTTTTTAATGAAGTGAATGAACTTTTATGCTTCACGCTTTTATTTAATAACGCGTACCTTTTCCCAAAGCTTCTACACGGTGATTAAAATTATTTGATGTGATTATTTAATTTTCTACCCTGGTCTAAATATGAGTAATATATATATATATATATATATATATATATATATATATATATATATATATATATATATATAGTTATTAAGATGAAATGAAAACCCAACTTTGTATTTAAAGTTGAATTACCAATTTCAAATCGAACTAGTAATTGAAAACCACTAAAGGAACGGCTACAGCAAGATTTGAACCTGCAACCACTGATTTTCCGGATCCGTGCTCTAACCAATTGAGCTATCTAACCTAATTGTTTAGATGATGTTATACTTAATACTACTGAAGCTTGGCTCTTGTTAACGAATTTCAATTACGTCTTGCATTTGAGGAAATTGAATCTAGTTATATACATAATTCATGTACTAATAACTTGATCATCCCATTTTTGCAACGTTCGGAATAATACAAACATGTAATTATATTATTATTAAATAGAGAATAATCCACATTTGGAATGCAAATGAATGCTTAATATATATTAATAGTTATTAAGATGAAATGAAAACCCAACTTTGTATTTAAAGTTGAATTACCATATATATATATATATATATATATATTATAGTTAATAGTTATTAACATGAACACTGAAAATTCTATCCAACTTTGTATTTAAAGCTTGAATTTCCGATTTCTAAATGAGTACTAGTAATTGTAATATTATCACTAAAGAACGTGCTAAGCTATGGTTTGAACCTGAACTTTGTATTTTCAGATCATCTCTAACCAATTGAGCTATCTAGCCTAATTGTTTAGATGATGTTATACTTAATATACTGAAGCTTAGGTCTCTTGTTAACGTTTGTAGTATTAAGTTAACTATTCATCTAAAAATTAGACTTAGATAGCTCAATTGGTTAGATCACTAATCCGAAAAATCAGAGGTTGCAGGTTCAAGTCCAATGCTTACCTTCTTTTAGTGGTTTTCAATTACTAGTTGATTTGTAATGGTAATGTCAACTTTAAATACAAAGCTTTGGGTTTTCAATTCATTTAATAACTATTCAATTTATTAAATCATTTGCATTCGCTATGCTGGAATTATTCTTTCTATTAATATATTTTCACTATATATAGTTGTATATATTATACAGATACATGTTGGTTGTCAACGCAAACATCTGTAAAATTCTAAACTTTATGTTAAATTCAAGCTATAACTTGGTGCGGTTTTATTAAGAGTCATTTATGTCAGTAGGCTGCAAATTTGAAAAATTGCAATTTTCACCTATATATAGGAAGTGTGCTAATATGGTTTCCAACACAAGATTTCAATCCTGTTGTTTTTTCTAAACGAAACATCTTAGGTTTGAGCAAACCATATGTCTAAAAGCCCTTTTGATGTTGATCAAATCACTGCATATGGTATTAAAGGTCTACAATGGGCGGTTTGCTATTTATGAGTCATTTTATGTCAAAATGATGTCAAATTTGAAAAATTGCAGAAGTTTTCGTCTTGAACTTGGAAAGTTGATTCTTTCACGACATAATTTTCCACATCCTGTTGTATTATTATCCTTAGCGCGATCTGCTTGTTTTGTGAGGCAAAACGCAAAATGAACAAAAAATCAATTTTTTTAAATTGCACCCGCCATATTGGATAGCGTTTTTGTGGAGCTTTCTATTGACATATAATTTTTTATAGGTTACATGAAAAAAATTCTGAAAAATTGCTAAAATATGTTTTCTATGCAGTTTGAGACTAGAAAAAACTAAGTAGGCTATTAGCATCAACTCTGGCATATCCTGTCAATATTAATTATCTTAAAATTTTGCCGTTCAATTTGTTGATCTCATAATGAATTTGACACGTGAAGAATTAATTAATGTAATATACTGTATTGGAGAAGCTGATCGAAACCCTTTATTGGCAAGTCGAATCTATCATCAAGAATGTCCAAACTTGAGAACGCCTAGAACTGTAACCTTTGAAAAGCTGCGACACAGATTCCAAGCTACTGGAAACGTTGCATATTCTAAGTGTGAAATACTAGCAAAACGAATTGACGACAAATCCGAATTAGAAGTTTTGTTGATGATAGAAAAAAATTCTAATATGAGCTCCAGAGAAATCGCTCTTGTAACTGATATTTCAAAAAGCAGCGTTAAAATGTAATATTGAAACATCGATTCCATCCTTATCACATCGAACTTCATCAAGAACTATACGGAGATGATTTTGAGAATCGCATACAATTTTCCAGGTAGAATGAGTGGTGTGTTTCCCGAAAATTATTACATTTCGAACATTTTGTTCACTGACGAGGCATCGTTCAAAAACAACGGATTAGTCAATAGGCATAATATGCATTACTATGCAACCGAAAATCCACATTGGTTAAGAACTGTTGATCATCAACATCAACGGTGCCTTAATGCATGGGGAGGTATTATTGGTAACCATGTTATTGGTCGCTTCTTTTTCGACGGTATTTTAAATGGGAACGGTATCTGCGATTTCTTGATAAGGATCTCCCCATTTTGTTGGAGTATATCGATTTAAATACATGAAGAAACATGTGGATACAACACGATAGTGCTCCCGTACATAATCATACAATTATACTTTGTTTTCTTAATGAAAACTATCATCATCGGTGGATTGGCAGAGTTGGAGCTATTGCTTGGCCAGCACGTTCTGCTGACTTAACCACGATGGATTATTTTGTATATAGTTTTGTTAAGGAAAAGGTCTATAAAATTCGTCCAACAACTTCTGATTAAATGAAGGATAGAATAAGAGAGGCATTTCGTTCAATAGACGAAGCAATGTTGACCCGAGTACGAATTTTGTTCATCAGAAGACTAGCAGTCTGCATAGAACAAAATGGTAATATTTTTGAACACTTGTAGTCAACTTACTCCTGTTCGTGACACTACTATACTGCTTTTCCACGCTTAGCTATTGTTAAAGCTTGTTTTTGTCTGCCATTAATGAATAAAAGTTTATTTACTGATGTGCCCTTTTGGCACTGGATATTTGATATCAGCAATTTTTCAGTTTACCAGATTTTGACATAAAATGACTTATAAAAAGCAAACCGTCCATTGTAGACCTATAAGTACCTCTCTATAATTTTGATCAGTATCAAAGAGCTTTCAGAATATGGTATCAAATCTAAGGTGTTTTATTTAAAAACATAACTTTGGGTTGGAAACCATATTGGCACACCCTATATATAAGCGAAAATATTTTTAAGTTGTGCAACCTAGCCGTGGTTATCGTTTAAAAAAACCGGAAGTTGATATCTTGAATAACATAAAAGTTATAGAACTTTCACGGAGGAAGTGGATACCCAGTATATATATATTGTTGTGTATCAGAATGTTTTCCGTTTTGAGATGTTAAATAAAAGACAACAATATCAATTAAAACTCGTTTTATATATGGTTTATTTAAAGAGAAATTCTTGAGTTTATTTATGAAAAACAATCGTTTGTAAATCCGCACCATTCACTTGTTCACACTCATTTAACCTGGAGCTAAAATTTTCAATCACTCGCTGGAGCATCGCTCTTGGAATAGAGTTGATATCTACAGTGATTCTTTGCTTCAAAACATTCAGGTTGAATGGCAATAGATTGTAAACTTTACTTTTTAGGTAGCCCCATAGGAAGAAATCAGCAGGCGTTAAATCAGGGCTCCTCGGTGGCCAGTTGATGTCTCCTCGGCGACTTATCACTCTTCCAGGGAATAAATCGTGAAGAGCAGCTAATGAGCCATTTGTAACATGAGAAGTTGCTCCATCTTGCTGGAAAACGGTGTTGCGGTTGTAGCCGTTCTGGTTTTGCATTTCTGTAGCCAAAAAAGTCCGGATCATGCGGCAATATCGATCAGAATTAACGGTCTGAGATCGACCTCGGTCAACCTCAAAAAAATAAAAGCCGATAATTCCTTGACTTGATATGGCAGCCCAAACAACAAGTTTTGGCGAGTGCAAGGGCTTCTGATTTATTGATTGGTATTCGTTAAGCGGTACGGAATTTATCATAGCTGGTTTTAAATTCCGTTCAATAATAGAACATACAATATATGAAAAAACAAAAAGAAAAAATATAAACAAGTGAGTAGTGTAAAAATAGACAGACAGGTACCTGTGCTTAGATAGTAATAATTTATACGACAAATATTAGATAGATGCTACTCTTATTTTTGCTTTGTTATTAGAATGTTATGAAAATGTGCTCTGAATGTTTCTTTGCTCTGAACTTGTCACTATGTGTTATATGTAATTGAAATAGCATTTAAATTTTTTTGTTGAGTAACGGGATTGTTAAATTCTAATAACCATTTACAAAAACAGTAATCGATCGATAAACATTATATTTGACTGCTATAAGTACCTGTCATTCATAATTAGTAGTTGTATCTAAATATTGTGAATTTTCTACGAGCAATTTGAAGTTTGTTTGATATTGTCATAAAGTAACGTACAGTTTAACATTCCTTTACACATGTTACAGAACGAGTCTAATTTCAATTAATACCATTTGCCATGGAGAAATTTTAAAAATTATCTTAGTATTACTTATATTGTGAAAAATATTCATGATAAAAGTTGATATCTAACACAGAAGTTTTGATATTATGATTTTACTTCAGTATAATGTAAGTAAGGGCCACTACACTTACGGCCACGTCCCCCAATGCTTTACCTGAAGGTACTACATTAGATTAAAACGCGAAAATAAACGTGCTTCAAATAAATCTGATTTTAAAATTAATTAATCATAAATAAAATGTATAAACTCAGGGTGCCTAACTGGTACGGAAAATCCAAAAAGTACTGATTGTTGGAGAGCTTTGGCAAATCTTCTTAAATCTTCGGATATTGCTCTTTGGTTGTTGTAATTCATCAGACCAAGTCAAAGGCTTTGGTTTGTACAATTTTTATATTGTTAGGATAGCTTCGTTCATTTCCTTTATAACATTTTTTGCTAAATTAGCCGCACGGATATGAACATTGTCACCCACCTGTGTATTTTCAGATTCGTTTAATATATGTACCAATTTGCTCCAGTTAGCCTTCCTTAAATTGTAATGTTTGTTAGTCTGCTCTACAAGCGAAGCAGGTTCATCACTTGATGATATGATACTAAGGGTGGTAGGATTATGCTCACTAAGAGTTAAACGCTCATGAAACTTCCAATCAGCTACTCTTTTCCAGGCCACCATTTTTGCGAAAGTGATATCGATATTTGTCTCTGCAGCGACATGGCTGTATGTGGGCAGATTGCCAGGCTCATTTATTACTTGCAACTAAAGTTCATAAATTAGTCCTTTGAATTTTTCTGCTCCTCTGTCTGTTTGTCTACTATGCCACAATGATGTTTTGCATTTGTGTCCGCTAATATTATAGTAAGCTATGTTATCGCATTCTAGTTTTGTGTTGTATTCTAAGTAAACAGGGTTTAATGGTGTCAACGTACTAGAAATGCAGATTCGCAATAATCCAGGTACCAGCCTTTCTCGGGTCCATTTGGATACACACACCATGTGTGTCTTAGTGTTTTTAAAAAGTTGTTACTGTTACTTATTGAGGCGTGTTGTTTTGCCATTACCATTCAAGCAGTTATTGGCAAGCCACATAATTGTTGTTTGTATGTGTATGGTTCTTGTATACACATAAAGTCTGTGGCCGTATTGTCTGCGATTTTTCTTAACTCGTGTATTACTGCACAGTTGTTGTTAACATTGATTTGTAAATTTTTTATCAACTTAGCCATTAGCATGTTTAGTATGGATATATACCAGCGGTCATGGTTGTTGGTAGTCTTAAATTATTCTTCCAATGCCTTGACGAACTGTTTATAAATTTCGTCTTATGTTGAACTCTTCCTCTCGTCTCCCAAAAATGTCCTTCAGTATAGCATGTGTTTTTAGGGTAATCCTTCCACGGTTTCGATAGTTGAGAAGGTTAATCTTTTTTCTTTGGGATGTTTTATTCTGACATAGTATCGTAAAGCTGTTGTTGGAAGATTTGGTTTTTCCAGTGCGGTTCTCTGCATAGCATTTTCGATTTGTCTATATATCAGACTTGGTGATGGACAATTATCAGTACCGTCATCTTGTTCATAATAATCTATCTTCCCTGTCTCAACAACGGAGACTGTCAATTGTTCTAAACTCCCTTCAACTTGGTGAAGCTCCATTTTGTCTTTAGTCTGGCTGTAAGGCTTTTGTAGACCTTGTTCTAAAACGCACAAGAACTTTACTATGTTTTAGCAGTATGGTGCTTTTGTTGTTGAGTTGTTCTGTTGCGCAAGGTTGTTTTTGCATAATTGACAAGAGGTTTTTATCTGTTTGTATAGATTTTTGCTCAACCTGCGTTATCTTTTTGTTTTGTCTATATTTGGTTGCTTTAATTTGGTCTTTTTGACTTGTGACTGTAATTTGTTTAACGGTTGTTTTGCTTTGTTTCCTGATGCGCTATCGTTGTTTTGTAGAATTAATGTCATCATCATCATCATTAGGTCTTCAGTCCTGTAACTGGTTAGACGCGTTCCATCATTGTTTCTTATTATGAACTAACCTACATATTTCCCTGAAATTTGCACAGTCTGTATTTATCACTATCTGATATAGGTCTACATAGATCTCTTTTTTTCTATCTCCACTTGTAATATATCACATACTATTCCTCAAAAATGCCTTAAAACGTATTCTGCCCTTCTATTTCTCCTTTTTTTTCCACAGATATCCTTGTTCCCCAACTATTTCTATAACCTATTTGTTATTAACTTTGTCTGTCCATCCTCATACATCTGAAGCACAGCATTTCAAAAGGCTGCTACTGTTTTTCTGTCTGCTTTTCAGACTGCCCGTATTTAATAGGAATACTGTGCTGTGCTCCACACTATGCTTTCAACGATTTTCTTCTTGTTCTATGTTTCTTGTCTTTCATCATAAACGCTGTTCTTTCTTGTTAGATGCAGTTCGGTCTCCTTCTATTGTTGTACAATTATATACCCTATTTCTCCGACATTCAGTGGTTGTGAATGGGGGTAAGCAGCCTGTGGTTGCCGAGTTCCCCCAGCTCTTAAACATTTACCGATTTAATATTTTTCCAATATATTTTTTCGCATAGTCAACATAAGTTGCAGATATTTCACAACCAACACCAGTAGTTGTTTATAATAATCATCAGATTTATCTGCGCTTATATTTTTGTCATTAGGTTTTTCGCTTCAAAAAAGGTTGGACACGTACCTGCACTTATTTATATTCTGAGCTAGCCTACACAGTTTCCTGAAATGCTCACACAGAATGTATACAGCTTGGTTTCCCTTCTATTGTTTTCTAATTTTATGTCCTATTTCACCGAGATTCAGTGAAGGGAGTTAAGCAGCCCGTGGCTGTCAAGATCCCCCAACACTTAGACATTTGCCGAAATAATTTTTCAGTAAACCTTTCACACAATACCTGTAATTGCTTATAATAATTATCATGTTTAAGTACAGTTACTTTCTTCGTCATTAATTTATTCATCATGGGATTTGTAGGATACTGACCGCCATTGATTTCTATTTTGAGCTAACTTACACATTTTCCCGAAACTCCTACAGCCTACATCTTTCATTATCTGTGTGCAGTAGTCTACCCTAGGTCTACCTCTTCCTCTTTTTTCCCTATTTCTGCTTCTAGTACATTCCGCACTATTCCCTCATGCCGTAGAATGTGGCCTATCATTCCATCTCTCCTGGTTTTTTTACCGTTTTCCTCATATTTCTTTCTTTTCCTACCATTTCTAGTACCTCTTCGTTCTTAACTTTGACTGTTAATGATATCTTCATTATACGTCTGTAGCACCACATTTTAAAGGTTTTTACCTTTTTCTTGTCCGTTTCTCTGACTGTCCAGGCTTCAAAGCCGTACACTGCTGTGCTCTACACATATGCTTGTAAGCAATCTTTTCCTTGTTTCTAGGTTTGTTGCCTTTGAACACAGTAGTTGCTTTTTCTTGTTAAATGTAGCACGACCTTGTGCTAATCTTTGTTTTATATCTTTTGTGCTTTTCCCATCTTGCGTTATTTGGCTTCCTAGGTAGCAGAAATCCTTAACCTCTTGTAAGTTCGTGTTACATATTTGTATTCTTGTTTTTGATTTATTTCCCCTTCTGTGCATACTAGTACCTTAGTTTTAGTTTTGTTAGTTTTCATACCATATCTCTCTGTTAGAACCGTTTCCATTTCCAAACATATCAGTTATTTATCCCCGTAAAGTAATTCCAATTATTTTCCTGCATTTAACAGTATTTATTGCCTCCTCAATGTACAAGTTAAAAATTAGTGGGGACACGGCACATCCCTGTCTCACCGCTTTTTTAATGTTTACTTTTCTACGTTCCTGCTCTAATCCTATTACTGCTATTTGCTCTTTGGATAAGCTATGTACTATTCGTCTATTCCTATAACGCATTTCAATTTTTTTTGAGTATTTCAAACATTTTTTTCTATTTTACACTGTCAAATGCTTTTTTCAGGTCTACAAACCCTATATACATGCTTTTCCTTTTTTCTATTGTTTTTTCTATTATTACTCACAGAGCTAAAATAGTCTCCCGTGTTCTGCTCTTTCGCCTAAATCCAAATTGGTCTTCTCCTAGTATTTCCATTCCTCTTTGTACAATTGTAGTTAATATTTTTGATATGTGTACTGTCAAACTTATTGTTCGAAAATTTTTATCTATCCGCGACTTTCTTTTTTGGTATAGTTACTATCGTTTGAAATCTTTGGGTATCTTTGGGTGTCTCATACATATAGTTTACAAGTTGAAAGAGACGTTCTGTTACTGCTTGTCCAGCGGCTTTTAGAGTTTCTACTTGCACTTTATCTGTACTCGGCGTCTTACCATTTTTCAGACCCTTTAATGCTAATTCAAATTCATCTCTAAGTATAGGATATACCAAGGTATCATTTTCAATGTCTGATTCCTGTTCTAATGCAGTTAGTTCCTCTCCTGCATAATAGTTCCCTATATATTCTTGCCATCTACCCACTTTCTCTACATTTTCTATAATGGCGTTTCCTTCCGCGTCTCTTATATTTTTGCTACACGGTTTTATATCCCTATAATTCATTGTAATTAGCTTGTATGCTTCATCTGTCTTTCCTACTTCTATTTTAGTTTGTACCTCTTTGCACTTTTCATCAATCCATTATTTTTTAGGTTTCCTGCATTTGCAAATAATTTCCCATTTTATGGCTTTGTGTCTCTGTTTTCCTGTTTTGTCTGATTTATTTTTGTATTTTCGTCATTCTTCTATTAAGTTCAGGATATCCTTTGTTATGCATGGTTTCTTATTTTCTTTTTGTGTATATCCCAGAATATCTTTTGCCGCCATGCCTAGGCTGGATTTAATGTTATTCCATTCTGTATCAGATATTTTCCCGATATCTTTAAGCAATTAATTTGACTTTTTTCAAATTTTTCTTGAATATTTTTATCTTTTAGTTTCTCCAAGTGCCTTTTTTCCGTTCCTTTTTCAAATTTTTTAATTTGAGTGCGGCCTTCATAATTACGATGTTGTGGTCAGTGTTTATATCTGTTTGTGGGTAGCTTCTACAGTCTTTTACTTGATTCCTAAACCGTTGCCTAACAAGAATGTAATCTGTTTGATATCTTCCTATATCTCCTGGCATCTTCCATGTATATCGTCTTCTAGCATGATGTTGAAATAATGTGTTTGTGATTATTAAATTGTTCTTGCGCGCAAAATTCTACCAATCTCTTTCTTCTGTCGTTTCTCGTACCTAAACCAAATAAATCTACTACCGCTCCTTCCCTACGCTCACCTATCACGGCATTAAAATCTCCCGTAATTATTAAATTTTCATGCCCTTTTATGTATCTCAATATGTCTTATATATCTTTGTAGATCGCTTCTACTTCTTTGTCATTGTAGCTAGAGGTGGACATGTATACTTGTATTATTACTATGTTTACCGGTTTTGATTCTAAACTCTCTATTAGTACTCTTTCGTTCTTTTGTAAGTAATTTTCTACACAGTATCCCATTATTTCCGCATAACTATCCCCACACCCAAATTTCCTTCCTCTGTTCCTGTATGAATTACCCTGAAGTCTCCACTCCAGAAATTCCCTGGCTTTGGCCACCGAACTTCGCTGACCCTTACAATATCTAGTGATAACCTATTTCTTTCGAATTTTAGGTTCTCTAGCTTACCTACTTGCTTCTTATTTCTAACATTCCATGCTCCGACTCGCAAAATGTTTCCGACTCTTATTTTAAACTTTCCGATCGCATCCTCCGAAGTAGTCCCCGCCCGGAGATCCGAATGGGGGACTATTTTAACTCCGGAATCTTTTACCCCAGAGAATGCCATCATGTTTGTAACAATTTAAGTATGCTGTGTACTTGGGAGATAATGTGGTGGTTTCCCGTTGCCTCCCACATCGCGGTAGTGTGTCTTAGACTGCCATACCGACCCCTATGGTCTCTGCCAATCTAAGTACCGAAAGAGCCGCTGCCCTCTTTCGGGGACCTGTCTTAGTCTGGTTCCTCACTAACGACCCTACTACTTTGGTTGGACTTGTAGTTTGGCTCTTTAGCTCATTAGAACATGCAAGCCATTTCACCTGTTCTAGTAATCTAGAACTTCGGCAAGGTGTAGGTTCATTCGAAATGGTTATTAATGTCAATAATGAGTTTTTTGTATTTGTCTTTGCAGTAAGATTTTGTGTGTCGCACAAGCATTGATGTCTCCGTTGCACTTTTGTTCTTCCTTAGGTATGGAATGCATACCCTAGGAGTGTTTGAATTTGGATAATTTTGTCTTTTATGATTTGCATCTTCTCTATTTCTGCTTCGCAGTGTCTATATGTTTCTTTATTTCTAAGACAGTGTTTAGGAACTTGTTCCAAATTTTGACATGCTCTAAAGCCGAGGTAGATTATACCTTGACTTAAGAGTAGTTTGCGCATATTTGGTGAGACCCAAGCTACACGATATTGAGTGACCTTGTAAAAATATTTTTTTTGTACAGGTATTGGTACCTAAATTTGTTTAGATTGGTTGTCGGTTTGAGTTTATTTAAAGCTATTAAATAATACACAAACAACGATTTATTAAATTAATTAGAATTTCAAATAATATGCATTATTTGTGTGTTGCTACGGTGACACACGATTAGCTGGTTAGGACACGCTCTCGCGCTCTCTTCATCGGTAACCTGCATTCGTATTAATCGGTAACTGTCATTCCCAAAAACTGAGCACTTTTATTCTAGTTAAGCTAGAGTGAATGTTGTTGTTGATTATCCTGATAATCATGGCCTCGTGTATGTGGGCCTGGTCTCGCCGCAAAAATAAATCAGATGTCGTTTAAGACGTCGTGGACATCATTTTATATCTTAGTAAGGTATAATTTTATAAGACTTGATTAATTTTTTTCTTGTGGTGCAACTTATCACAATTTTCATGCAACTTATGAGAAACAGATTGGAAGTTAAATGTGTCTAATTTTAAGCTGAAGAGAATAATTTAATTTAAAAAAGGCTGTTGTAATTTCAAGCAAATGTAATAATTCGGTAGAAAGTTGAAACATTTAGGACAATTTGATAAGTCAAATTTTGGTGTTGGATGTATTTTAAAAAGCTTAATAGTTCATTATAAGTAGAGCTGAAATGTGATTTTCGAGTTTTTGAAGAAATCTTAAAATGGTTAATTATTTTTGGGTCGAATCTTCGTGTGCATAGCTGATCCTTTGTTACGTGCCAAAGTGGCCTTGTAACATTGTTATTAGGTTAGTTTGATGTGCGGGAGTTTCGCGCCATATTTTCAAAAGACGCGGTGCGCGGAATTTTAAATAGAGTAGGCGTGTACTTCCGTTACGTCAGAGTGCATTTGCGCAGATGGCACGACACGGGAGGGTTAGACGAATACTTCGCGCCGACGTGAAAAAGACAAAAGAGTGGGGAAGTTTCCTGTTCTCTCGATAGCGTGGCTGTTTGCCTTTGATCTTCAAGTGAAGTAGTCGTGCCTGGTATCGTATCTTATTTTATTATGTAGATTCCCTTGCCTTGCTTATCTTTGTTTTGTCTTTCCTAATAAACCTTTCCTGTCGTTCCACTAAATTTAGGACTCTGATACGACCTAGGAGCAGCCCACGACCCCGATGTCCATGCTCAGCCAACAGCACCGGAGCAGTTGCCATCTTTAATTACTCCGTGATGGAGCCCCGATGGACTTCAGAGAAGCCAACTGTAACTCCATCCCGCCGGATACCGGATTCCTCATGTGAGTAAATTCTATAATTTTCATTGTCCTAGTTTTATGTAAATTTTCCGAAGTATTGTGCAATGGGTGACGTCATGGTAGTTGCAACGCGGAATCTGTAATAAGGTTCGCGCTTCCGGCCGCCAGGGGCGTTGCATTGCTTTCGTAATCATTGCGCTTGCGCGATGTATTTCATGAACTTTTGAACCTGTATTACCGACTTCGTAAACTGTTTTATCGACTTTTAAATGGTAAGAATTATCGTATCGTATTTTTTAAACCGTAATAAAATGGTGCCCAACGTGGGGGTTAGGAACCTGGGAATTTTCCTTTGTTTTTATAAACATTCAATGTATTACCGATGTAATTTATAGTTTTTTCACTTAAAAATTAACTATCTAATATCTCTAACCTTGAAACTTATACGTGTTTTGAAACACGCATTCTTTTAGATGTCAAAAAAAAACTTCAACTATTTAACCCTATTTGTTTTCCATGTAAGTATATATAAAAAAATAAGCTTTCACCTTATTTTACGTCTTTAAACACAGTTTAATACAAAATTATCTATTAAAATATAACTTTTGTTTGTTTTCTTCAAATTTAGAAGACCGTTTTGAAACTTGAATACACTGTCTTGTATGTTACATTAAAAAAAATGCCTTAGTGATTTACCTATTTAATAACAAAATTGTTTGCCTAAATATAGATTTCCTGTTTACCTAAGTTTTTAGGGTCTTTTAAAGCGTTATTTTGACCTAACCCTGATATATTTTTTTCTCTTAGATATTATCTTGTTTGGATATAGTTTTAAAAGTTTTTCCCTTGAATGTTTAAACAGTATAACCTATAAATGCGTTTTATAGAGGTTCTTGCCTTATATATAGCTACGAAATTACCTAAACCATATTTTTACCTTTCAAAATGTTGTAATAAACTGCATCTCTTCATATCTGTTCCTTTGAATACTAAAATAAAGAAATTTCCGTTAACGTTTATTATTTAAACTCATTTACGATACTTGTTGATAATTTCTGCAATATTGAAAGAACATTCCAATAATTTGGAATACCTTTTATATAGGTATCGTGAAATTTTTCTTTCATGTAGCGAGTTTGATTTTGTCTGATTGCATATTTTTTTTAGTTAATGATATTTCAACGTACCTTAACATCCGTTAAGCGAGATTTACTGTCGAATTCGGTCGCTCAACGTTACGTAAGTCTAGACGAGGATTTGGTTGGTAAGTTTGTCGCTTTACAATTTGTAAATCATTTTTTTTTAATAATGATGTTGAAATTTTTCCTTATTGGTTTGGGTAGAACTCAAATGAGAGCTTCCCATCCCAGTAAATATATGCCTTATAAAATATTTTTTTGCTTTCAACAATTTTATTAGTGAATCGAGTTTTAATTACTCTTATCTCTTCACATATCGATTTAAACCTCATTAAATGGCTTAAAATTATCTTTAAAATCGTTTAACCTTATGTATATCTAAGAGCTTGCCACGTTTACTTCTTTAACAATGTACCTAATGTTCTTAGCTTTCACTTGGCTTAATAACATGAAACAGTCCGCAGGTCGTTTGGCAAGATGGAACTTGCGTATATCTCAATTCACTTTTGATGTTAGGCATAGGCCTGGCAAATTAAATATCGTACCTGATGCCTTATCTCGTGATGTTGTTTCTCTTAACCTTTCAAATTTAATTCTTGATAGCTGGTACCTCAATATGATTAAAAAAGTTTCCGATAATCCCGATAAATTCCCTACCTTTCGTGTAACTAATAATAGACTATATAAATTTGTATCTTCGTCTCCACATAAAATATCGAATATCCCTGAATGGAAACTGGTCGTGCCCACTGCAAACCGCAGTGAGGTACTCAAATTATGTCACGATGACCCCATTGCTGCTCACCTTGGTGTTACAAAAACTCTTGCTAAAATATCTGAATTATATTACTGGCCCACACTAAAGCAATCTGTTTGTCGCTATATTAAGAGCTGTAAAATTTGTGGCTCCCATAAGAGTTCGCAAGACGCTCGCCCTGGTTTAATGGGTAACTTTAAAAGTGAATCTTATCCCTTTCAATTAATATCGCTTGACTTATTAGGACTTCTCCCCCGATCGAAAAGAGGTAATCAATATCTTTTAGTTGTTATAGATTGGTTTTCTAAATTTGTTATGGTGCAACCCTTACGTAAAGCTACATCCGCCGCTATAATTAAATTCCTAGAACAAAATGTCTTTTCTATCTTTGGTGTCCCCCAGATTATCCTTTGCGACAATGGAGCACAATTTATCTCTAAAGATTTTCAGAATTTCGTTAAAAGTTACAAAGTACAAAAAATTTGGTTTAACTCAAAATACCATCCCCAAGTAAACCCTACCGAAAGAGTAAATCGAGTCTTAATTACCGCTATCTCTTCCTTTATTGATTCAGACCATACTACATGGGATGAACATATCTTTAAAATTGCTCAAGCTTTGCGTACATCTAAACACGAAGCAACCCAATTCACTCTGTCATTTCTTGTTTTTGGAAGATATACCCCAATCGATGGGAGTTACTATGGTTTAGTGCCTGACGATACTAACGTAATTGAATTTGACGATAAAGTACGTTGGGACAAAGACCAACAGTCATTACCTTCTATCTTTAACGACGTTAGGAAAAATTTGTTAAAAGCTTACGAAAAGTGTAAGGACCATTATAATCTACGTAAACGAAATATTTCCTTCGCCTTGGGCGAACAAGTTTGGAAAAAGAATTATGTCTTATCGGATGCATCTAAGAAATTTTCTTCAAAATTAGCCCCTAAATTCATTCTCTGTTAGGTCACTCGTGTTATTAGTCCACTTATCTACGAACTTCAGAATGCTGAAGAAAAACGCCAAGGCAGGTGGCATATTAAAGACCTTAAACCATTCTCTGCTAATCCAAATGCTAGTTAAGTTTTTCATGTTCTATTTTCCTCACGATTTACCGAATATTTTTTGTTCTCACCATCAATTAGTTAACTTCAATTACTTATTCCTTCTCTCATACAGTATATAATTACTTACACGTTTAACTTTACTTATCTTAATTTAGCGATCTTTTTCTTTTGGTTGACTTTTCCTTGAACTTACCGTTAGTTATATATCGCTTCATTCTCTACACCCCCCAATATAACTCTGTCGTTTCATTTAATTAACCCTCGAACTTTTCCTCCAGCATATTGTTTGGTTTTTAGTATTTTTCTTACATGGTTTAATTGTGTGGTAATTGTCGTAACTTTGGTTAAAATAACTCATTGAATTTTTATGATTGGTTTTAGCTGATGTTGAGTGAATGCTTTCTTCTTTGGGCTCACATAGGACACGCGCGATCTATGCCATTGAAAGAAATAGTTCATATTCGCAGTTGCAAAAACTAGGATTGTCTATTCCATGTGTTTTTCTTCTGAATTATTGCAGTCGCCCACATTATATTACATCATTATTTCTTTCTTTTTCTACTAAATCAACATATCTTTTAAACATTTTTTTCCATTGTTTTTTATTTAACTTTGTGGTGAGACGCTATTGCTTCTTATTGTTTTATTATTAAACTCTCGGTTGTTTTAGCATATTGGAACAGTGTATCTGTATTTAACTGCTTATAATTAGGCATTTTTGTGTGTTTGGGGTGCTACCGTTTTGAAAAACTACCTTAAAACAGTTTGTTTTTGTGTGTTTGTATCTGTAATGATACTTTTAAGTTGTCGTGTCAACTTTTGTCTGATTTTCTTATCGTAGTGGATGTACTCGTTAGGAAAATGATCGTACTAGTTCTCTTAGGAGCCTAGTGAATTTCAACTTATGTGTATACTTATCTTGTCGGATTAATATCGTAGGTGGTCCTTCAGACTGCGCTGTGTTTAACAGGGACAACTCTCTACCTTCTCTCGGACGCTTGTCCAAAAACTATACTTTTTCTTATCCCGCTATCTCCGCTATGCCTTATTCTTCTTTCGGTGGACCTGTTCTTGTCCCGGAACACCCGTCTGCCACATAAGAGTGATGTTCCCTCAATCCGAGCTACTGGCCACATTGGCTGGTTGAGTAGCGCTTTGATATCCACCTTTTTTCTGTTTCTTTTGCTCAATGCGAGCCCTTCCTCTATTTTCTTCTACCTGGAAGTGCCTCTAATGCATTGCAAAAAACCAACCTCCTTCTTTTTACCGTTCCTATTTCTACTGCCTTTTCATTTCTGTTAGTCAGCGTGTGGTTGCGCGGGAGGTTTTCACAGACACCTGCACCTCGTCTCTGCGAATCTTTCGTGGGGTCATGCGGTGCCGCTGTCAGCGCATGGGCTCTGGCAGTGAAGGTATGTATGAGTGTGTGAATGTGTGAGTGGATGTGTATATAGGTACCGTATATACCGTGTGGATATCGGGTGATTGTATCACCGATATCAATTACCGCCGGGTGCAGGAATGCACCCAAATGTCTTTGCCGGTCCCTCGTGCTGTTTCTTGCAAACGGACCTGCTTCACAGGTTTCTCTTTAGAGAGCACGAGTCAATCCCATTTAAACGGCTCTACTGGAGCCACTCTATTGTTATTTATCTATTGTCTTGGGTAATAACCAGGCCAAAACCTTTGTCTTCTTTATTATCTTCGATAATACCGTTAGTTTTAATATCGTTATCTTACCGATTACCTATAATAATAACTTTAGTTTAGTTTCGTTATCTTACCGACTACCGTTAGTAATAACTTTAGTAATTTCGCGTTATCTTACCTGTTATCTTTAGTAATAACTTTTGTTTAAATTCATGTTACCTTACCTACTATCTCTAATAATCACTTTAGCTTAATATCGCGTTATCTTAACTAGTATCTCAAATAATAAATAAAGCTTAATTCCGTTATCTTATTCATTACCTTTGAGGATAACAACTTAAGCTTAATATCATTATCTTATCTACTATCTTTAGCAACAATTTGAGATCTTGTCTTATCTTTTTATCGTCCTAACGTGTGGTATCTATGACCAGACGTGGGAATTATTTTTTTTTGATATTTAAGTGAAAAAGCTAACCCGATATAGAAATGTAATTTGTCAGGTTAGCATATAAGGATTTAGTAGGTGGTACTTTTGGTAAATTTGTTGATTCACAACTGTGTCATGGACAAGTTTTAAATGTGCATCGTTAGGAAACCCAAGTACCAGTAACAAAATTTGCTAGAGTGCAAAGTGATGCACTCTGATGAACATTTTTAAATTTGGGCACTTCTTGCCAACAAGGAATAGTTGATGCAACACTCATGTGTGTTTGCACATAAGAATTTTTATGTTAGTTTTAGTTTAGATAGGTTTAGATAGTTTAGGCGACTTGTCGCACCTGTGTTAGTTAAGTAGTGTTTCATGCTCCCCGACAAATTTGTGCTGTCGATGATTAGTGTAGTCAAAGACTATGGGGCTACCTATTCCGTTTCCTGGTACTTTGGTAGACGTGTTATCGGTCGAAAAAACCAGGTGGCGCCTTATATAAACATTTTGTAGGTTTTAAGTTAGGTTTTATATAGGGTAGTTGGGTCTTAGATTTTAAGCTGTTACTGTGCTAACAGACTTTTTCTTTTTTAAGTTTTTTCTTTTGTGGCTTTGTCGCGATTGTTACGTGCCAAAGTGGCCTTGTAACATTGTTATTAGGTTAGTTTGATGTGCGGGAGTTTCGCGCCATATTTTCAAAAGACGCGGTGCGCGGGAATTTTAAATAGACTAGGCGTGTACTTCCGTTACGTCAGAGTGCATTTGCGCAGATGGCACGACACGGGAGGGTTAGACGAATACTTCGCGCCGACGTGAAAAAGACAAAAGAGTGGGGAAGTTTCCTGTTCTCTCGATAACGTGGCTGTTTGCCTTTGATCTTCAAGTGAAGTAGTCGTGCCTGGTATCGTATCTTATCTTATTATGTAGATTCCCTTGCCTTGCTTATCTTTGTTTTGTCTTTCCTAATAAACCTTTCCTGTCGTTCCACTACATTTAGGACTCTGATACGACCTAGGAGCAGCCCACGACCCCGATGTCCATGCTCAGCCAACAGCACCGGAGCAGTTGCCATCATTAATTACTCCGGGATGGAGCCCCGATGGACTTCAGAGAAGCTAACTGTAACTCCATCCCGCCGGATACCGGATTCCTCATGTGAGTAAATTCTATAATTTTCATTGTCCTAATTTTATGTAAATTTTCCGAAGTATTGTGCAATGGGTGACGTCATGGTAGTTGCAACGCGGAATCAGTAATAAGGTTCGCGCTTTCGGCCGCCAGGGGCGTTGCATTGCTTTCGTATTCATTGCACTTGCGCGATGTATTTCATGAACTTTTGAACCTGTATTACCGACTTCGTAAACTGTTTTATCGACTTTTAAATGGTAAGAATTATCGTATCGTATTTTTTAAACCGTAATACCTTTGTGACATTTGGTGAGAACGTTCTAAAATTTTTGGTACAACTGTACATTGATAAGAGTACGATATAAATTTTTTGTGACTTGTTTGTCTGACACTTTAAGAGAAGTGAAATTTGCTGATATTTTGTTATTGCTCTAAATTGTAATTTAAAAATATTTGTGTAAGTGCATTTAGATAATCAAAACTTCTGAGAAATTTAACTATTACTAAAAATTATTATTCAAGAATACTTAAAAGTAACTGATGGTTGGCGACATCTGTCTTCATAAAAGGTTGTTGTTCAATTTTGTTAGTACATATGGCATACGTCTTTACAAAAGTTTAACCTATGTTCTGATTATAATTTTATTGCTGATATTTTAAAAAACACCAGTAATAATTTGGTTGTAAAATCGATTGCAGTACTGCCAACGTTTAAAGTAATATTCTAATATAAAATAAATATTAAAATATAATTTGAAGGTTAAATTTTATGAATTGTAGATACTTATATACAACTGGAGAATTTGTTCTTAATGAGAAATTTATTATTAAACAAATTTAGGTAGAGTATGAAATTCTACAATTTAATGTAAGTATTTTGTCATGAGTTACAATATTAGAATAGTCTGTATAAATAGAGATAAGGCAAGATTACGGAAATGTAAATTGTTAAGTAAAGATTAAGGAGTGGTCATACTGCTCTTTAGCCTATGGTATAGATTAGGGAAATGTTAAGTAAAGTTAAGAAGCAATCGTACTGCCCTTTGAATTACAATATAGATCTGATAAAAGAAATGAAGCGAATATAAATTTTGTTTGCTGAAAATTCTTTTAATCATTTGTAAGAAAATTAAGTGATATAAAGTGGCGTTTAAAGCATCTGAGAATTAGAACTGGTATATTAAAGATTAAATTTGGTGATTATGATAAAAGGCGCAAACAGTGTCCTTATAGGTGTATGCTTCTTTTCAGGATAGACCCAGGACATCTTTACAATTCTATAGGAAGATGGGCGAATTATTAATAAAGTAAGTTTTGTGTTTATGGCTATTGTGATGGCATACCCCAAAGTTTCCGCATTTTCCTTATACAAGTAGACTTATCCATCTGTCGTTGTATTAAAAGATACGGTGGCGCTTATCATCTTTTGTGTTTTATTCGATTATCGAACCCACGACACGTCTCACGATCTATCCAAAGCTTAAACTCTACTAGTGGTCTGTCTATTGGGAAATTTCATTCTTCTTAAGCCAATTTCCACCCTTATTTACAATGGGCTTGTTATATTATAGGATATCCCCGCTCTCGTTCTACCGTGCTGTCTTAGCCTTGGTAAAGTCTTATATTGTTTTGAGTACTTGTTGGGGTGATATAAAAAATATGCGACAGCCTTGCTTTTAGATTCAAATCTTCTGTCACGTTAGATGATACGTCGTATATTATTACGAGAAGATGCCCCTTTTTGGGCAGTTCACGTCCTAGTACTTGCATAAGCCTCTCGTGTGTACTGAGTTTCTCTAAATCTTGCTTGTGCTATACCAAAACAAAATCGGTCTTAACCATTCACAACCTCCAAAGTTAGCCATTTCGACTTAGAGGGAATTCTTTTTTACATCAGTTGATTATCATCTATTTTTGCGCTAGGCTATTTTTATATTCAGGAAACCCCGGTGTACTTCAGGGGCGTTAAGTATTAAAGTATCGCATCTGGCAAAGGATTACCTAAATTTTAGTCCATCTCATTCTGATACTTTTTTGGGTACTTTAACACGGGGGCAATTATAAGTTACGTTGGCTCGTTACATGAGATGTCTATAAGTTACAACATGTTTTGAAGATTTATTTTGTCCACACGCATTTGCATTATTTTCCGCAAATCTAGGTTCTGTGACTGACAAACATAGTGAATCATTTCAGCAAAACTCCGTGTATTGTGGAAATCGATACCAAGAGAATTGGAGTCCCATAGTGCCCGCTGATTATTTTTGCAACCTAATCAGGGATGCTCCAGAGGTGCCGAAAATCACATGCAAAAAAGTTTTAAAATTCGGTAGTGACGTAATATGCATAATTTGTATTATAACAAATGTAAACATTACTATAATAAAAGGTTTTACTATAAAAATATGTATAACTTTTGATTGGAGAATGATAGAAAAATACTGTTAAGAGATTCGTAATCAACAGCCACCGCACATTCGGAATCAAGAAAAAATTATAATTTGTTGTTCGCTATTATGGCACATTGCTGATAACTTGCACGAATTTTCCTTTAAAACCAGTGCTACAATCAAAGAAGGATTAGAGGCGTTAACTACGGCATAATATATAAATGTACGCTTTTTAACTTGAAACCGACCTATTGTATTTTTGCGTGTAGGAAGTAGCGTTTCGTTTAAGCAAATACTGAGATTTTAAAACGGTTGACTAATTTTAGAACGTTTTACCAAAATACCCTCATTTTAACCTGAAATAGGTATTTATAATATTGTTACGAGCTACTATTAGGCAACCCATCAAACACACATGCGCCGTAAGCACTGTATGTACTACAGAAGCCTCTAACCTTCTAGCATATACCGGAGTAGGAATCATCTATTTAATTCAGGATATATATATAAGACCGCTGATGAAGTACAGAGTTAGTCTATATCTAAATGTCGAATATAAATTATATCGTGTAAAGTTAGTTAGTTATACGCTTTTGAAAGTCCAAAAGTAAACATAAGTGTTATACTATGCGAACGTGTTTAATGTACATGCAGCTTGTAGAATTCATAAATAGACAAAAGTGTAATAAATAAATTTTAGTAGTGTTTAGTGTTGTTAATAGACCTAAGGTTAAGAATTTAGTTTAAGAAGATATTAGTGCTTGTAAATAGCATTAGTGTGATAGTGATTCATTGTTAATTGGACTGAAAACGTTTAGAAATAAGGCATATACTGTTAATTGGACTTATGAATAGTGAGTAATAAAGACTTTTATTACTACTTGTTTTAAATTAGAGAAACGCGTTAATATATTTTTGCATGTACGCAGTTTTGCTACAAAACGGTCTCTTTCCGCTACATAAAAGTTATATTTATTTTGGACTTTATCACCAAGCTAGAAAGCCGCACACTTAAATTTAATGTTTTAAACACTGCAGTTTAATTTAGCATTTCTTAAAAAACTAATACCCATAAATAGACAAACCGTACTTTATGCTAAGTGACTTGCTTACCTTTAGTAGTAGGTCGTTTCCAAACCAACAAAAGACGAACAACTGTATTAAAGATTCTAGCAGAAAACTGATTATAACACATGTCTGCAGTTTACTGGAATCTAACTAAAAATTTAATTATTTTGTAATAAAACATAACTAAATATCGTTAACGTACCACTACCGCGTTGAATAATGTACTACATATAATTAAACAACTTGACACAAATTGTGCAAGGGCGCCAATGCTGAACACTTTATCAATACATCCAACGTACCTAAAAACATTACTATTTATAGATGACGATCAACCAGCAGTATACAAATGTTGTTCCAGGCAGCAATGTAACACAACCATCTATACCAATAGCTTAATAAATTTGTTAGATCAGCAATATCGTGAAATAGTACTAATGTAAAAAATACTATAACTGTCTTAGATATCCGTTTCTTAAAGTTGTCACATTTAGAATATATTTAACCTGACAGATACTAAACGAATTTGGCAATGAGGGTTGCAGCAACATTAATATTTCATAAGAAAGTTGAGGTGTGTTGAGAATTCTCAGAGTAGTCTCAAAAAGTTTGTTATTTTCTTAAACAATCGTCATACGGTTTTGTTAATTCTTGTATTTAAGGATGTGATTTTGTTTATGCAAAAATTTTTACACACCGAAATAGCAGGTGCTGTGTACATTTTAGGCGTTATAGTTCTCATAGTTCACAAATTTATGGTTCAGATTTATTTGCATTCTTGCATAAAAGAATATTTATTAATCTAGTCATCCTAGTTATGGCAGATGGTCGTACTACTTGTTGATGACAAGTTGGTTTGATTAACAACATGTCATTATTAATGTCATGGGCGATCCGAATAGCAAATAATTTTGGTGTTAATTGTGCGCCTCAATTTTAACTAATTATAGCAGCAGAAGAATTATTTGCAACTGTCAGAATACAAGTATTTATCTCAAATTTTTTCAATTTTTAATTTTTAGCAAGCTTACTTAGTCAATAAATTATAGATTTCTGTGATGCGCGATCGTTGAAGTAATCAATTTTCAATATCCATAATAAAGGATTTCAATTTGACAGTAAATTAAACACAAATTGAAGCGCTCGATTATCCAGTAGGACGTCATCCAGCAAAAAATTTGAGTAATTTTATAAGCAAACTGTGGAATTTAACAAAATTTGTACGTTCTGGTAATATCAATTTGTATTATTAAGTCTGATATATTATCACAGTGGTTTTATTAACCAGAGCTAGCAAAAACAAGACGACTGGCAATTAGAAATATTCATCATAATATGTTTTATTAAGCGCGCGCGCGCACACACACACACACACACACACACACACACACACACACACAATATATATATATATATATATATATACATATAGCTGT
The DNA here is from genome assembly GCA_036346225.1 of Platerodrilus igneus. Taxonomy (NCBI): domain Eukaryota; kingdom Metazoa; phylum Arthropoda; class Insecta; order Coleoptera; family Lycidae; genus Platerodrilus; species Platerodrilus igneus. Next base: position 1,623,201 of record JARFIW010001125.1, read on the forward strand.
GTAGGTTAAAGGTCAACGTGTGTAAATAGGCCAAGAAGGTATTTTTATTTCGACCCTGTAGATTGAAAAATAATAATTTATTTATTACGCTTTGACTCAAAAGTTGGCATACTTTAATATAAGACAACGTAGACGATTAGATACAGAAATTTTTAGTATTAAATAACATACTTTTATGTAGCTTCAAAGTAGTAATTTGTATACATTAATTTAAGGCAAAGACAAGTAGGATCAATGACAATGTTGACTATTGCAGGCAAACATGTGTAATATTAAAATTATTATTCTCCCACGAGTTTAAATTATCTTTTACTTTCTACGAACTATTAAGTTATTGCAATGTGGTATGGAGACAGTAGTCTGCCATTAACAAAGACCGGCTAACCTACTTGAGCCGAAATGGATTTTAAATACAATGGATGTTTCCGGACTACTTAAAATTACTTGTAATATTTGAACAAATCAACTTGGAAATAGTTTCCGCTATATATAATGTTATGTTTCCTATAATCCGCTGTCAATCAACGAAAGTGTTAAGCTTTTCAAACTGAAATTGGTTTTTATTTACGTTAAAAGGTACTAAACTTTTAAGAGGTTTATTGTATTTGACTAACGGGGGTCTAGAGCTTTAAATGATGACCTGCCGCTGGAATTTACTAGCCTGAAGCTATCGGTAAATGTGGTCTTTTATTATAAAGGATCCTAAATAAAATGAGGTGATTTATTGGTGTAAATTTTTGTTTATACTTTATTCAAGTTACTGAATTTTTAATTAATTAATTTGTTTAATCGTTAACATTACAAAATAATGTTATAGGTCTTTCAAAACCTCATGGGCTTTTGCGCAGAAACCAATTTAAGTTATTTACGTTAAAGTACGTTCTAAAAACATTTACAACTCAGTTGTTGCGTATTAGGATTTGTGGTTCACTATTATTGTTTTTGATTATTATTTATGAGATTTCAGCCTTGATTCAACTTTAACCAGTTTTTTTAAAACTACTGCAACTCGGTCTAGTTTTTTATTTGTAGGTATAATGAAGGTTTCAATTTAGTTAGAGGAACAATATTTGGTTTTACAGATTATTTTGTTATTTCTGACCTTTTAATTTTACAATGGATAACCGCAGGAAAACAGTTCACGGTCAAGGAAGACAAATTATTTATAGTGTGTAAAGTTTATGAGAAAAGAAAAGAATGAAATGCCTGTCATTCCTACGAATAATTTACAAAAACAAGTAGCAGCAGCAACTGGAGTTGCACTAAACACTGTCGAGCGAATTATTTCAGAAGGAAGAAAATTAATAAGAGAAGTCCTAAATTTAATGACGGCCAATTTGAAGATTGCGGTAGTAATTTTATGATTCTATGAAATATGCATTCTTAAAAAACCATAAGAGGACAGTATTTTAGCTGCCAAGGGTTTTAAAAAAATTAGCCTGTCTATTTTTATCCACACACACACGGAAACATGACACACGAATAGAACAATAAACAATACATCAAAAAAATTACAGGTTCCGCATACAAACATTGTACTTTTATAATTTATATTATGTTGATAAATTACTGGTTATGCAATCCACATAGCACAGCAGTTGAGTAATTTCAGAATACGCATCCGAAAATTTAATGTTTTTAGATTTTACTTATATTGCACTGTTCTTTCTTTTTATACGATACCTCTCGCTTTCTTCATTGCGCATCTCACAGCCCATGAGTTTGAAAGACTTATAATACCATGAAATAAGAGCCACATACCACAACAAACAGAACGCCACTCTATCTTTAACGTAAATTAGAATATGATGGTCGTTTATGGAAACAAATACAGAAACTTAGGACACTGAAGCAGTTAAACAAACTGTATTTGACTTCCATAAAGCAGCTGCAAACGGAATGGGACAATTCGCCGCCGTGGATACGCCATTATTGACTCGCCGAAGTTCTAGAGTTAAACTTTCGGTAAAACAGTGTTTTATTTACCTATACCAATTCCTGATGAATCTTTCAACTCCAATAAACGTATTAGTAACAGGACTGAAAAATGATCGTATCTCTTTCTAGTTACCTAGAAACACATCTTAACACCTTTAGTAATTCACAGTCCATCCTGTTTTATAAATGAAAATAATTAAGGTAGCGCTGTTAAGGCCACTCTCACATAAGTATTTGCAAATTAAGTTGTCAGATGTTGTTTTATACAATAGATAAACCAGGCATAATGTGGTAGTCTTTAGTTATTAATAGAAATAGCGAGATAAAAAAGTGTAAAGACAAACAGATTCAAATATAGAAACGCTCACATAGTCTCAACGCAAGGGATGATTTCCAAAGACTGCTTCAGGGCTGCAAACTAGCAATTACTAGTCTACGCATCGTTAAACATTAAAAAAAGCATTTTGTTAAATTAGCCGTGCAGAACTAAACAGCACCCACCAGGACCAACGACACGGAGCCGCACCAAAATTAAGCAAGACGGAGCATGTATTCTAACTAATAAATATATATATATATATATATATATATATATATATATTGCTGTGAAATGTACAAAAGCCTCCATTAATCTTAAACTAAGGTTTTCAAATCGAGCACCACAGATTGGGCGTCAAGAATGCTGTGAAACCTCTTGACTTAACTGGTCCGTTGACTTTCTTCTGTTATTCGCTCCTTGTCTCTTTCCGTCTCGGCTGCTCACCTAATTAAAACTTTCATCCTCATTCATAAAAAAAAACAAATACATTCCTACCACAAACATCAACGTTAACTCTATTTACATCAATATTTATAATACATTAAAATTTCAAAAATAAATTTCAGCATAAATTTCAGTATCATAAATTTCAAAATCAAATTTGTCATCATTTTAAATTTGCATCCAGAATTAAAGTCCTTGTAGGATGCCTACTAATTAATTTAACAATATTAGCAGACCTGAGTCTGAATAAAAGGGAGCATCTTCCACCCCTTTACTTTAATTAAACAGGTTCGTCTAATTGAGCTCAAAGACAACCCAAATTTTCATCATAATCAAGAACAAAAATACTAAATACTCCTTTCTACCTAAACAAGAAAATTTCACCTTAAAATTAAAATTTTGTTAGTACAAATTCACTATTGTCCATTTTAAGTAAACAATTATAAAGTTATTCAACACACACCAAAACATCAAAAATGGAACAACAAAGCATAAGTTACCTGAAGGTTACTGCACGAGTGGCTTCAATGTACCTCGTCCTTGTTAATTTCACCATTCCAACTGGGTTATGTTTACGGCTTCTAATTCTGAACGCTTATCAAATTTTCTACAACACCATTTATCTAAATTTGTTTCAGAGATTCTCTGGAACTCATTTAAGTATATCCAAATCTTGTGTTGTGGATCCAATCACGATTACGAATAACATTTGATTATTAACACCCCGAAAAATAGCAAAGAAATTCATACTTCTTTCACGCTATACGCCAAAACTGCCTACTTTTGTTTATTCATTGCTCGTTACAAATTTGAATAATTGGTACAGTAAAACTCAAATATTACTAGGTTTTATTACCTTGTATCGTAGCACGTAAAGAGCAAACTGTTTTGAAGTATTTAATAATCACTAAAATATACGAGCAAACTGTTTAAAATATTGAATCATCAAAATCTACGCGAGCTTTTTAAAACATCGAATAATCAAATCTAAGAGAGCTTTTCAAGCATCAAATAATCAAAATCTAAGAGCGCGAAACTCATAATAACACGGGTTTATATAATCGCTCGCCCGCGCGTCGGTATAGTCCCCAAAACGGACACTTTCCAGAATTTCGCGTACAATGTTCCCATCTCGACCGCCCGTGCGTCGATTTTCCAAAACTTGCACACGCGCCAGTTGAAAATCTCAGAAATTCTCACACGGCACGCAAACATGTCCGAGAATAACTAATTAATTTTGTATCGAAATCGTTACGTTTACACCTCATATCTGCATCTTATTTTCAACCAATCGTGACCCTCGTGACGTTGCTCAAATTCTGCCTTTAATTATTCGTGTCTCTGTCTTGCGCAAATTGTCCCTCTCTATCTAACCTGTTCTTATTGGTGCAAATTGATATTCTTTATTATCGATTATTTTAGTCCACGCGGACCGTTATCTGGGTTAAATAACCCCGTATATAGCCTTCCCGTTAATATAAGCGACGGTTTCTCCGAGATTCTCTGTAACCATTTGTTATCTGCAAAATTTACTCAGAACGAGCCTTTTATATACGCAGGTGTTCAATCATATTATTAATTCTCAGAGCTTTATTTCATGGTATTTTAATCTTGGATTTTCACAGGCTTTTATGCTTATTATTAATAATGGTTCAATTAACTCCAACTAAAATTGACTTCTACCCTTTCATTTTTAGCGAATACAAATTAAATATTAATTATTATGTGTACACTTTGTTTAATACACGTAACCCAAACTTGAATCAATTAATATAAATTTTGCACGTAATTTCCATTTGTTTCTTTTCTCGGAATAATTAAATTGCACGTTGAGCATTTTAATACTGCTTCATTTTATATAAAGCGTCTTGTAAATAATTTAAATCTCTTATTTTTAATGAAACGAATGAATTTTTATTCTCCACGGTTTTTTTTCATAAAGCGTATTATCTAATAAAATTCCTTATACACGGTGATTAAAATTATTTGCTGTAACTAATTAATTTTCTACCCTGGTCTAAATATGAGTATTTTCCCCCTATTTGAATACAAATAATCCCACTTATTTGAATGCAAATATAAAGCATTTAGACTGCCAAAAAAAATTAAAAAAAAAATTGCCTATCTCTCTCTACCCTTATCTGTCTAACTTACCTAACTTATATCCAATCCAAACAAATATTTACACCTGTCCTATATCCCTATCCTATTCCTAACTCTCACCTAATTTTATAAACATCCTATATATCTATTTCTAACTATCTCCCCTATTTATCCTATACCTAGCTTTATTTACCCTAAACACTTACTTCTACTCTTCTATATACCTATTTCTATCCTTATCTATTTAAATTTTACTCTATTATATACCTATCTACTCTCTATTCTATATCTATACTAAAATTCACCTATCTCTATCCTTTGTTCATCAAGTTATTTAAATCTAACTCTCTTCTTGACCCTCCAAGTCCTTCTTCTCACCATCCTAATACTCTTCATCCCTATTTCTCCCCCTTCTATATCTATACTTATCATCCCTATTATCTCACATAAAATAAACTTATCATCCCTATTATCCTGACTCTTAAATATTTACTTCTACTTCAGTCCCTACACTTGTCTGTTTCTTATTTATTATTATTTCCTTCTTTGCCGACAAACCAAACGATACTACCTTAAAATTATCAATTTTTCCCTCTACGGAAAATCCTATGTATCTTCTAGAATTCTTATGTAATGGAATCAGCCAGAATGAATTCCTTAAATCTAATTTACTAAAAATAAACTTGCCACTTAATCTCGTCAAAAGTGTGTCCATGGATGGTGGACAATGGAATTGCGGTGTGGTACGTTGATTAATTTTTCGTGCATCTAAACATAAACGAATGCTATCATCCTTTTTCTTAACTACCACCAACGGATTTATGAAATGAGTGTTTGAAACCTCTATTATGCCATCTTCCAACATTTTATTTAATTCTGCCTTCACCTGCTCCCGATATGCTGCAATTGGATAAACTTTGCGTTGAACGGTTCTGAATTATCCACTTCCAATACGTGCTCATAGCCTAACGCTGTGCTTGCTTCTACCCCACTAATTCTGAATGTGTTTGTAATAAAGCTTGAAACCTCCTACCTCTGGACATCTTCAATGCACAGCAGTTGAGTAATTTCAGAATACGCATCCGAAAATTTAATGTTTTTAGATTTTACTTATATTGCACTGTTCTTTCTTTTATACGATACCTCTCGCTTTCTTCATTGCGCATCTCACAGCCCATGAGTTTGAAAGACTTATAATACCATGAAATAAGAGCCACATACCACAACAAACAGAACGCCACTCTATCTTTAACGTAAATTAGAATATGATGGTCGTTTATGGAAACAAATACAGAAACTTAGGACACTGAAGCAGTTAAACAAACTGTATTTGACTTCCATAAAGCAGCTGCAAACGGAATGGGACAATTCGCCGCCGTGGATACGCCATTATTGACTCGCCGAAGTTCTAGAGTTAAACTTTCGGTAAAACAGTGTTTTATTTACCTATACCAATTCCTGATGAATCTTTCAACTCCAATAAACGTATTAGTAACAGGACTGAAAAATGATCGTATCTCTTTCTAGTTACCTAGAAACACATCTTAACACCTTTAGTAATTCACAGTCCATCCTGTTTTATAAATGAAAATAATTAAGGTAGCGCTGTTAAGGCCACTCTCACATAAGTATTTGCAAATTAAGTTGTCAGATGTTGTTTTATACAATAGATAAACCAGGCATAATGTGGTAGTCTTTAGTTATTAATAGAAATAGCGAGATAAAAAAAAGTGTAAAGACAAACAGATTCAAATATAGAAACGCTCACATAGTCTCAACGCAAGGGATGATTTCCAAAGACTGCTTCAGGGCTGCAAACTAGCAATTACTAGTCTACGCATCGTTAAACATTAAAAAAAAAAGCATTTTGTTAAATTAGCCGTGCAGAACTAAACAGCACCCACCAGGACCAACGACACGGAGCCGCACCAAAAATTAAGCAAGACGGAGCATGTATTCTAACTAATAAATATATATATATATATATATATATATATATATATATATATATTGCTGTGAAATGTACAAAAAGCCTCTCCATTAATCTTAAACTAAGGTTTTCAAATCGAGCCCCACAGATTGGGCGTCAAGAATGCTGTGAAACCTCTTGACTTAACTGGTCCGTTGACTTTCTTCTGTTATTCGCTCCTTGTCTCTTTCCGTCTCGGCTGCTCACCTAATTAAAACTTTCATCCTCATTCATAAAAAAAAACAAATACATTCCTACCACAAACATCAACGTTAACTCTATTTACATCAATATTTATAATACATTAAAATTTCAAAAATAAATTTCAGCATAAATTTCAGTATCATAAATTTCAAAATCAAATTTGTCATCATTTTAAATTTGCATCCAGAATTAAAGTCCTTGTAGGATGCCTACTAATTAATTTAACAATATTAGCAGACCTGAGTCTGAATAAAAGGGAGCATCTTCCACCCCTTTACTTTAATTAAACAGGTTCGTCTCATTGAGCTCAAAGACAACCCAAATTTTCATCATAATCAAGAACAAAAATACTAAATACTCCTTTCTACCTAAACAAGAAAATTTCACCTTAAAATTAAAATTTTGTTAGTACAAATTCACTATTGTCCATTTTAAGTAAACAATTATAAAGTTATTCAACACACACCAAAACATCAAAAATGGAACAACAAAGCATAAGTTACCTGAAGGTTACTGCACGAGTGGCTTCAATGTACCTCGTCCTTGTTAATTTCACCATTCCAACTGGGTTATGTTTACGGCTTCTAATTCTGAACGCTTATCAAATTTTCTACACCACCATTTATCTAAAATTGTTTCAGAGCTTCTCAGGAACTCATCTAAGTATATCAAAATCTTGTTTTGTGTATCCAATCACGATTACGAATAACATTTGATTATTAACACCCCCGAAAAATAGCAAAGAAATTCATACTTCTTTCGCGCTATACGCCAAAACTGCCTACTTTTGTTCATTCATTGCTCGTTACAAATTTGAATAATTGGTACAGTAAAACTCGCAAATATTACTAGGTTTTATTACCTTGTATCGTAGCACGTAAAGACAAACTGTTTTGAAGTATTTAATAATCACTAAAATATACGAGCAAACTGTTTAAAATATTGAATCATCAAAATCTACGCGAGCTTTTAAAACATCGAATAATCAAATCTAAGAGCTTTTCAAGCATTAAATAATCAAAATCTAAGAGCGCGAAACTCATATTAACACGGGTTTATATAATCGCTCGCCCGCGCGTCGGTATAGTCCCCAAAACGGACACTTTCCAGAATTTCGCGTACAATGTTCCCATCTCGACCGCCCGTGCGTCGATTTTCCAAAACTTGCACACGCGCCAGTTGAAAATCTCAGAAATTCTCACACGGCACGCAAACATGTCCGAGAATAACTAATTAATTTTGTATCGAAATCGTTACGTTTACACCTCATATCTGCATCTTATTTTCAACCAATCGTGACCCTCGTGACGTTGCTCAAATTCTGCCTTTAATTATTCGTGTCTCTGTCTTGCGCAAATTGTCCCTCTCTATCTAACCTGTTCTTATTGGTGCAAATTGATATTCTTTATTATCGATTATTTCAGTCCACGCGGACTGTTATCTGGGTTAAATAACCCCGTATCTAGCCTTCCGTTAATATAAGCGACGGTTTCTCCAAGATTCTCTGTAACCATTTGTTATCTTCAAAATTTACGCAGAACGAGCCTTTTATATACGCAGGTGTTCAATCATACTATTAATTCTCAGAGCTTTATTTCATGGTATTTTAATCTTGGATAAAGACGCTACTCCGCACAACAAAAAACACACAATATACGCGATACCGTGCCAAGATAAATGCAAATCGGTATACATCGGTCAAAGTTCACAATTTCTAGACAATAGGATAAATGGACACAAATTCGACAGAACAAATAAAACCGCGTTAACCAAACATGAATGCCAACCTAAACATAAATTTCAATATAAGGAAACTAAGATTTTAAAAACTGAAAAAAAAACCAAAGAAAAAGAAAGATACTCGAAATGATTCATATTTGTAAAAATCCCAACGCGATTAATGAAAAAACAGACATATATAAATTAAGTACAATCTATCACAACCTAATTAAACAAGAAAGTATAATAGCAAATAAAGTAGTTGATTAGATGCGTGAATTTTGGGCGCATGTGGATTACGTGTTGTGTACGTGTATGTATACGTGTAGGGTGTGGTGCGCGTGTGTATGTATACATATGTAGTCAACGCTGTATGTAGTTGATATATATATTGTATATGTTGTATATATGTTGTATATATGTTGTATATATAAAAAACTTGTTTAATCATTCCAGTTCTCGACTAATTTATTGTCTTCATCAGGAATTTAAAAACAATACATATAAAAATAAATAAAAATATATACAACAGCTTTTAAAGTTACTTAGGGTTAAATGAAATTTTTCTAATAACAAAAAGATGTGGTCAACGAGCATTAAAGCACAGAAGATAAATCTGTTAACAAAGTGCACCGTTTACAACAATTATAACCAAAGTTATTGAATTTAATAATTCAAGCTATGCTATCACAGGTGTATGAAGACAGATTAGAGCGAAAACAGTTAAGAGTACAAAGGAACAGTTATCATTTAAAGGTATAAATATAGCAAAAATTATTAACTAGTACAGGCATGTAAGTAATCAATCTACTCTACGTCACATAACTATAGATTTATACATCAAAAAGGTGAAATTTAAGAGTTAATTTTTTTAATTAGAATTTATTAACGACAAAAGATATGATTAGATGTTATTAAGGTTTTGAGTGTCCGTTTTTATATATATATATATATATATATATATATATATATTTGCATTCCAAATGTGGATTATTCTTCCTTATATATATATATATATATATATATATATATATATATATATATATATATAGCTGCGTAAATCGAGCCCCGGCGTTGGGAAGTCATCATTGCTGTGCTTATTATGAAAGATCAAATCCTACTGTTGGGTGACCTATATTTCTGTTCTTATTACAAGTAATTCGTGCCCCACTATTTTTTACAAACCTGTCTGGGCTTCACTAAACTCGACCAAATTGCTTCAAACTATTTTCCCAACTTGATCTTCCTTGGCTAGCTCTGTGCAGGCGGCTCCGTGGGGTAGTGGTATGTGTGTGACTATTAGGCCCAAGGTCCTGGGTTCGAATCCCGACACGGTCCGCTTGAAAAATGTTAGGCGAGTATTTTTCACAAAAATACACCCTCGTTCGGATGAAAGGTAAAATGGAGGTCCCGTGTGTGGTATTGTCACGCACGTTAAAGATCCTACCTTGCTTGGAACAGCAAGGGTTCAGCAAAATTTCAAATTCTTCAGGTAAAATAACTCGCTTCTTGGACAATGTAGTACCTTCAGGTGGAGGAATTGGAAAATCACATATAAGGCTAGCTCTGTGCATTACCTCCTAGGATATGCTTATCCCAACTACACATTCTTTCAATACCTTTACACACAACAAAATACAACAATAAAATAAAATCCTTGGACAAACATACACCCTTTTATTCGTATGACATAAATGATTATTCAGACAATCTCAATATTTACACTTTTATATTTGGAAAAAAACATTTCACCCTTTACTTCAATCTAAATCATTTGTGAATTGTTACACTTCAACATTTTTTTAATTCAAAATAGATGGGCCTATCGCGAAACCCTAAATTTACTTTTTCTTTTCTTGGTCTATGGTGAGCTCAGTATAAACCTTTTTACCTGATATGCATAAAATATTGCACGGTCAAATTACTCTAAAGACCTATTTACTCCTTACATCAAAAGTTATTATTCCTGTTCTTACCTACTCAAATAATAATAGAAAAATTGTCTTTTATGTACGTTAATCAAATTAATTTTTAGTTCATAAAATTTCCACCACCTAATTCTACTCACACATAGTTTTATTACATCATACCAGCGCCACAGTTCAACAACAAAGCAAAATTCGTTACCTGGTGTGTTCTTCGGACGCACCACCTCCTTAGATGATCTCCACCAAATTCACGTACTTGGATTTCCCTCAATTTCTCACTCCTAAATAGACAGCAACTCCATCTCAACTCGTTCATCCAGTTCCCCCAGTTATTAGTGGATGCTTTACATACTAACCATCCGTCCAAATCCAAATTTTGCCTCCATCTCAATTTAACGTGCCATCAACACTCTCGTTCAAGAAACACTTGGTTTGCTTATCTCAGTAGCATCCTGTTTTACTCGTACAATTATTTATAATTATTTATTTTTAGCCGTTTAACTATTTAGCACCAACTCGTGCATTTATAACACTTGTAAAATATACGGCGTACTGCACTATGTAGCGGCTATTAAATTTAAATTAGAATGTCTCTTAGATGCTACTCAATGTACTTGAAGCGAATCGGAAAATTAGGACAGCTCCTCCACCCCCTATAATTTTCAAACCCCTTCTCTAATCACGAATTTCCATAGTTTGCACTGAATTGTTGCACTCCCTACAAACAATTCTGCAAATTCCTCCACTCAATACGCAAAGAACTTTTAAAACTGAAATTTCACTCATTCTACGGCTTTACCACGAAAAACTATCTACCAGTTGCAACCGTCGACGCGTACCCAGAAAATCATTCCTCTCCATATCTCTAACAAACCTGCAAAACACACCCATAGTGTCCGCGACTCTATTCTCCTTTCACTCATGCGTTCATAACCACTATTTTCTGTCTCACTCGTGTTTTCCTACTTTTATCAAGCCCCAGTATTCACCTGCTGTCTACGGTTACCGTTCCCTCGCTAAATGTGCGCCTTGAAAATCGATATCGGCGACAAACATCTTGCATCATTGTTTCACCCATTTGTTTTTTAAAACTATACTCGTCTGTCACGCGCTTGAAACTGCTTGTCCTTCTACCAACTGATGCATTCTCAATCCCCTTTAGTTGTCTTCTAACGATTCTCTGCCCCTTAAAATTATTGATTTTTGCTTCAAAAAATAATATACTTGTTCGTTAACCTGTCCTTTCCGTTGTACAATACTTCGAAATGTTATCGCATTGTGCTCTAGCGTTCAAAGAAATATTTATTTACTTGCAACTTTCATTCTCTGAACTCCTCAACCGTTTGGTTATATTATTTTGTAGTCTTATAGGAATTAAATTAACATACTTTTTAGTTTACAATGCTAAACAAATATCGTTGCATCAATTATTGATGTTTATATACCGTGAAGTTTTAATATTACACATGTTTGCCTGCAATAGTCAACATTGTCATTGATCCTACTTGTCTTTGCCTTAAATTAATGTATACAAATTACTACTTTGAAGCTACATAAAAGTATGTTAAGTATGTTAAGCGTAATAAATAAATTATTATTATTATTTATTATTATTAAAATAATAATTTATTTATTACGCTTTGACTCAAAAGTTGGCATACTTTAATATAAGACAACGTAGACGATTAGATACAGAAATTTTTAGTATTAAATAACATACTTTTATGTAGCTTCAAAGTAGTAATTTGTATACATTAATTTAAGGCAAAGACAAGTAGGATCAATGACAATGTTGACTATTGCAGGCAAACATGTGTAATATTAAAACTTCACGGTATATAAACATCAATAATTGATGCAACGATATTTGTTTAGCATTGTAAACTAAAAAGTATGTTAATTTAATTCCTATAAGACTACAAAATAATATAACCAAACGGTTGAGGAGTTCAGAGAATGAAAGTTGCAAGTAAATAAATATTTCTTTGAACGCTAGAGCACAATGCGATAACATTTCGAAGTATTGTACAACGGAAAGGACAGGTTAACGAACAAGTATATTATTTTTGAAGCAAAAATCAATAATTTTAAGGGGCAGAGAATCGTTAGAAGACAACTAAAGGGGATTGAGAATGCATCAGTTGGTAGAAGGACAAGCAGTTTCAAGCGCGTGACAGACGAGTATAGTTTTAAAAACAAATGGGTGAAACAATGATGCAAGATGTTTGTCGCCGATATCGATTTTCAAGGCGCACATTTAGCGAGGGAACGGTAACCGTAGACAGCAGGTGAATACTGGGGCTTGATAAAAGTAGGAAAACACGAGTGAGACAGAAAATAGTGGTTATGAACGCATGAGTGAAAGGAGAATAGAGTCGCGGACACTATGGGTGTGTTTTGCAGGTTTGTTAGAGATATGGAGAGGAATGATTTTCTGGGTACGCGTCGACGGTTGCAACTGGTAGATAGTTTTTCGTGGTAAAGCCGTAGTAGAATGAGTGAAATTCTCAGTTTTAAAAGTTCTTTGCGTATTGAGTGGAGGAATTTGCAGAATTGTTTGTAGGGAGTGCAACAATTCAGTGCAAACTATGGAAATTCGTGATTAGAGAAGGGGTTTGAAAATTATAGGGGGTGGAGGAGCTGTCCTAATTTTCCGATTCGCTTCAAGTACATTGAGTAGCATCGAAGAGACATTCTAATTTAAATTTAATAGCCGCTACATAGTGCAGTACGCCGTATATTTTTACAAGTGTTATAAATGCACGAGTTGGTGCTAAATAGTTAAACGGGCTAAAAATAAATAATTATAAATAATTGTACGAGTAAAACAGGATGCTACTGAGATAAGCAAACCAAGTGTTTCTTGAACGAGAGTGTTGATGGCACGTTAAATTGAGATGGAGGCAAAATTTGGATTTGGACGGATGGTTAGTATGTAAAGCATCCACTAATAACTGGGGGAACTGGATGAACGAGTTGAGATGGAGTTGCTGTCTATTTAGGAGTGAGAAATTGAGGGAAATCCAAGTACGTGAATTTGGTGGAGATCATCTAAGGAGGTGGTGCGTCCGAAGAACACACCAGGTAACGAATTTTGCTTTGTTGTTGAACTGTGGCGCTGGTATGATGTAATAAAACTATGTGTGAGTAGAATTAGGTGGTGGAAATTTTATGAACTAAAAATTAATTTGATTAACGTACATAAAAGACAATTTTTCTATTATTATTTGAGTAGGTAAGAACAGGAATAATAACTTTTGATGTAAGGAGTAAACAGGTCTTTAGAGTAATTTGACCGTGCAATATTTTATGCATATCAGGTAAAAAGGTTTATACTGAGCTCACCATAGACCAAGAAAAGAAAAAGTAAATTTAGGGTTTCGCGATAGGCCCATCTATTTTGAATTAAAAAAATGTTGAAGTGTAACAATTCACAAATGATTTAGATTGAAGTAAAGGGTGAAATGTTTTTTTCCAAATATAAAAGTGTAAATATTGAGATTGTCTGAATAATCATTTATGTCATACGAATAAAAGGGTGTATGTTTGTCCAAGGATTTTATTTTATTGTTGTATTTTGTTGTGTGTAAAGGTATTGAAAGAATGTGTAGTTGGGATAAGCATATCCTAGGAGGTAATGCACAGAGCTAGCCTTATATGTGATTTTCCAATTCTCCACCTGAAGGTACTACATTGTCCAAGAAGCGAGTTATTTTACCTGAAGAATTTGAAATTTTGCCGAACCCTTGCTGTTCCAAGCAAGGTAGGGATCTTTAACGTGCGTGACAATACTCACACACGGGACCTCCATTTTACCTTTCATCCGAACGAGGGTGTATTTTTGTGAAAAATACTCGCCTAACATTTTTCAAGCGGACCGTGTCGGGATTCGAACCCAGGACCTTGGGCCTAATAGTCACACACATACCACTACCCCACGGAGCCGCCTGCACAGAGCTAGCCGAGGAAGATCAAGTTGGGAAAATAGTTTGAAGCAATTTGGTCGAGTTTAGTGAAGCCCAGACAGGTTTGTAAAAAATAGTGGGGCACGAATTACTTGTAATAAGAACAGAAATATAGGTCACCCAACAGTAGGATTTGATCTTTCATAATAAGCACAGCAATGATGACTTCCCAACGCCGGGGCTCGATTTACGCAGCTATATATATATATATATATATATATATATATATATATATATATATATATAAGGAAGAATAACCACATTTGAATGCAAATATATATATATATATATATATATATATATATATATAAAAACGGACACTCAAAACCTTAATAACATCTAATCATATCTTTTGTCGTTAATAAATTCTAATTAAAAAAATTAACTCTTAAATTTCACCTTTTGATGTATAAATCTATAGTTATGTGACGTAGAGTAGATTGATTACTTACATCCTGTACTAGTTAATAATTTTGCTATATTTATACCTTTAAATGATAACTGTTCCTTTGTACTCTTAACTGTTTTCGCTCTAATCTGTCTTCATACACCTGTGATAGCATTGCTTGAATTATTAAATTCAATAACTTTGGTTATAATTGTTGTAAACGGTGCACTTTGTTAACAGATTTATCTTCTGTGCTTTAATGCTCGTTGACCACATCTTTTTGTTATTAGAAAAATTTCATTTAACCCTAAGTAACTTTAAAAGCTGTTGTATATATTTTTATTTATTTTTATATGTATTGTTTTTAAATTCCTGATGAAGACAATAAATTAGTCGAGAACTGGAATGATTAAACAAGTTTTTTATATATACAACATATATACAACATATATACAACATATACAATACATATATCAACTACATACAGCGTTGACTACATATGTATACATACACACGCGCACCACACCCTACACGTATACATACACGTACACAACACGTAATCCACATGCGCCCAAAATTCACGCATCTAATCAACTACTTTATTTGCTATTATACTTTCTTGTTTAATTAGGTTGTGATAGATTGTACTTAATTTATATATGTCTGTTTTTTCATTAATCGCGTTGGGATTTTTACAAATATGAATCATTTCGAGTATCTTTCTTTTTCTTTGGTTTTTTTTTCAGTTTTTAAAATCTTAGTTTCCTTATATTGAAATTTATGTTTAGGTTGGCATTCATGTTTGGTTAACGCGGTTTTATTTGTTCTGTCGAATTTGTGTCCATTTATCCTATTGTCTAGAAATTGTGAACTTTGACCGATGTATACCGATTTGCATTTATCTTGGCACGGTATCGCGTATATTGTGTGTTTTTTTGTTGTGCGGAGTAGCGTCTTTTATCCAAGATTAAAATACCATGAAATAAAGCTCTGAGAATTAATAGTATGATTGAACACCTGCGTATATAAAAGGCTCGTTCTGCGTAAATTTTGAAGATAACAAATGGTTACAGAGAATCTTGGAGAAACCGTCGCTTATATTAACGGGAAGGCTAGATACGGGGTTATTTAACCCAGATAACAGTCCGCGTGGACTGAAATAATCGATAATAAAGAATATCAATTTGCACCAATAAGAACAGGTTAGATAGAGAGGGACAATTTGCGCAAGACAGAGACACGAATAATTAAAGGCAGGATTTGAGCAACGTCACGAGGGTCACGATTGGTTGAAAATAAGATGCAGATATGAGGTGTAAACGTAACGATTTCGATACAAAATTAATTAGTTATTCTCGGACATGTTTGCGTGCCGTGTGAGAATTTCTGAGATTTTCAACTGGCGCGTGTGCAAGTTTTGGAAAATCGACGCACGGGCGGTCGAGATGGGAACATTGTACGCGAAATTCTGGAAAGTGTCCGTTTTGGGGACTATACCGACGCGCGGGCGAGCGATTATATAAACCCGTGTTAATATGAGTTTCGCGCTCTTAGATTTTGATTATTTAATGCTTGAAAAGCTCTCTTAGATTTGATTATTCGATGTTTTAAAAAGCTCGCGTAGATTTTGATGATTCAATATTTTAAACAGTTTGCTCGTATATTTTAGTGATTATTAAATACTTCAAAAACAGTTTGCTCTTTACGTGCTACGATACAAGGTAATAAAACCTAGTAATATTTGCGAGTTTTACTGTACCAATTATTCAAATTTGTAACGAGCAATGAATGAACAAAAGTAGGCAGTTTTGGCGTATAGCGCGAAAGAAGTATGAATTTCTTTGCTATTTTTCGGGGGTGTTAATAATCAAATGTTATTCGTAATCGTGATTGGATCCACAACACAAGATTTAGATATACTTAAATGAGTTCCTGAGAAGCTCTGAAACAATTTTAGATAAATGGTGGTGTAGAAAATTTGATAAGCGTTCAGAATTAGAAGCCGTAAACATAACCCAGTTGGAATGGTGAAATTAACAAGGACGAGGTACATTGAAGCCACTCGTGCAGTAACCTTCAGGTAACTTATGCTTTGTTGTTCCATTTTTGATGTTTTGGTGTGTGTTGAATAACTTTATAATTGTTTACTTAAAATGGACAATAGTGAATTTGTACTAACAAAATTTTAATTTTAAGGTGAAATTTTCTTGTTTAGGTAGAAAGGAGTATTTAGTATTTTTGTTCTTGATTATGATGAAAATTTGGGTTGTCTTTGAGCTCAATTAGACGAACCTGTTTAATTAAAGTAAAGGGTGGAAGATGCTCCTTTTATTCAGACTCAGGTCTGCTAATATTGTTAAATTAATTAGTAGGCATCCTACAAGGACTTTAATTCTGGATGCAAATTTAAAATGATGACAAATTTGATTTTGAAATTTATGATACTGAAATTTATGCTGAAATTTATTTTTGAAATTTTAATGTATTATAAATATTGATGTAAATAGAGTTAACGTTGATGTTTGTGGTAGGAATGTATTTGTTTTTTTTTATGAATGAGGATGAAAGTTTTAATTAGGTGAGCAGCCGAGACGGAAAGAGACAAGGAGCGAATAACAGAAGAAAGTCAACGGACCAGTTAAGTCAAGAGGTTTCACAGCATTCTTGACGCCCAATCTGTGGGGCTCGATTTGAAAACCTTAGTTTAAGATTAATGGAGGCTTTTGTACATTTCACAGCAATATATATATATATATATATATATATATATATATATTTATTAGTTAGAATACATGCTCCGTCTTGCTTAATTTTTGGTGCGGCTCCGTGTCGTTGGTCCTGGTGGGTGCTGTTTAGTTCTGCACGGCTAATTTAACAAAATGCTTTTTTTTTAATGTTTAACGATGCGTAGACTAGTAATTGCTAGTTTGCAGCCCTGAAGCAGTCTTTGGAAATCATCCCTTGCGTTGAGACTATGTGAGCGTTTCTATATTTGAATCTGTTTGTCTTTACACTTTTTTTTATCTCGCTATTTCTATTAATAACTAAAGACTACCACATTATGCCTGGTTTATCTATTGTATAAAACAACATCTGACAACTTAATTTGCAAATACTTATGTGAGAGTGGCCTTAACAGCGCTACCTTAATTATTTTCATTTATAAAACAGGATGGACTGTGAATTACTAAAGGTGTTAAGATGTGTTTCTAGGTAACTAGAAAGAGATACGATCATTTTTCAGTCCTGTTACTAATACGTTTATTGGAGTTGAAAGATTCATCAGGAATTGGTATAGGTAAATAAAACACTGTTTTACCGAAAGTTTAACTCTAGAACTTCGGCGAGTCAATAATGGCGTATCCACGGCGGCGAATTGTCCCATTCCGTTTGCAGCTGCTTTATGGAAGTCAAATACAGTTTGTTTAACTGCTTCAGTGTCCTAAGTTTCTGTATTTGTTTCCATAAACGACCATCATATTCTAATTTACGTTAAAGATAGAGTGGCGTTCTGTTTGTTGTGGTATGTGGCTCTTATTTCATGGTATTATAAGTCTTTCAAACTCATGGGCTGTGAGATGCGCAATGAAGAAAGCGAGAGGTATCGTATAAAAGAAAGAACAGTGCAATATAAGTAAAATCTAAAACATTAAATTTTCGGATGCGTATTCTGAAATTACTCAACTGCTGTGCTATGTGGATTGCATAACCAGTAATTTATCAACATAATATAAATTATAAAAGTACAATGTTTGTATGCGAACCTGTAATTTTTTGATGTATTGTTTATTGTTCTATTCGTGTGTCATGTTTCCGTGTGTGTGTGGATAAAATAGACAGGCTAATTTTTTAAAACCCTTGGCAGCTAAAATACTGTCCTCTTATGGTTTTTAAGAATGCATATTTCATAGAATCATAAAATTACTACCGCAATCTTCAAATTGGCCGTCATTAAATTTAGGACTTCTCTTATTAATTTTCTTCCTTCTGAAATAATTCGCTCGACAGTGTTTAGTGCAACTCCAGTTGCTGCTGCTACTTGTTTTGTAAATTATTCGTAGGAATGACAGGCATTTCATTCTTTTCTTTTCTCATAAACTTTACACACTATAAATAATTTGTCTTCCTTGACCGTGAACTGTTTTCCTGCGGTTATCCATTGTAAAATTAAAAGGTCAGAAATAACAAAATAATCTGTAAAACCAAATATTGTTCCTCTAACTAAATTGAAACCTTCATTATACCTACAAATAAAAACTAGACCGAGTTGCAGTAGTTTTAAAAACTGGTTAAAGTTGAATCAAGGCTGAAATCTCATAAATAATAATCAAAAACAATAATAGTGAACCACAAATCCTAATACGCAACAACTGAGTTGTAAATGTTTTTAGAACGTACTTTAACGTAAATAACTTAAATTGGTTTCTGCGCAAAAGCCCATGAGGTTTTGAAAGACCTATAACATTATTTTGTAATGTTAACGATTAAACAAATTAATTAATTAAAAATTCAGTAACTTGAATAAAGTATAAACAAAAATTTACACCAATAAATCACCTCATTTTATTTAGGATCCTTTATAATAAAAGACCACATTTACCGATAGCTTCAGGCTAGTAAATTCCAGCGGCAGGTCATCATTTAAAGCTCTAGACCCCCGTTAGTCAAATACAATAAACCTCTTAAAAGTTTAGTACCTTTTTAACGTAAATAAAAAAAACCAATTTCAGTTTGAAAAGCTTAACACTTTCGTTGATTGACAGCGGATTATAGGAAACATAACATTATATATAGCGGAAACTATTTCCAAGTTGATTTGTTCAAATATTACAAGTAATTTTAAGTAGTCCGGAAACATCCATTGTATTTAAAATCCATTTCGGCTCAAGTAGGTTAGCCGGTCTTTGTTAATGGCAGACTACTGTCTCCATACCACATTGCAATAACTTAATAGTTCGTAGAAAGTAAAAGATAATTTAAACTCGTGGGAGAATAATTGCTTCCGTGATTCTCATCTAAAAAGGGGTTGGATTTGGTTTCTGAAATCTTGTTTTGTAGGAGGCTCTGTTCAGTCATTGGATAACAGAAAATGACGTACATAATTATTAGGGTAGGAATTTAGTCTATATATTTGAAGGCTTTAGCCAAAGACAGGGAGTTTTTTTCCAATGGGGCCGTCCGTGATCAAGACGTAGAGAGAAACGTAGTTTGCGGGTAGCGTTTCTCCGGCATGACAGCTAGAATATTCCACTTCGTATCACGTTAGTAAAAAAATTGGAAAGAAGTGTTACTCTTCCAGTTTCGCGAGGGTTATGCCCATATGTTCGCGGATTTATAGTGATGCAAGATAAATATTTAAAAAGTTTGTAGGCGTGTGACGCAGCAAGTAAGTGATATTGTCAAAAATTCTGCCGAGTTCGTGTGCCAGTCAATTTTCTTAAACATTACAAACAGAAGCAACAAGCGAGATTCTCTTCCCAAATTTAATAACTGCTCTACGTTGGAAAACAAACCCTCAAACAATGGACAATTATTAGTAAGTAAGTCTTTATAGTTAAGTAGCATGACCAATTTTTAGTTAGTTTATTTGTTAGGACGTTTTGGCCATAAACCGTAGGATTAATTTAGTGTACGATTTCTAATATTAGTTTCTTTCATATACAAGTGTTTGATAACTACTTATGTACTCAAAATTTTCATAAATTCCATAGTCACCTATTCACTTAAATTTATAAACTAAATCAATGCATGTAAGAGGTTCACGTTTATTGCTCTGTGAATTAAATAGTTTTGTTTGCCGCTGATTAAGTCAATAGTTTTTTTTTTATTTTTTTTAAAAGTAGTAAAAAGGTGAGGAATTAATTAAAAGAAACAATTGTCCTCCTTAGGATGACAAGTCTCTCAAGGATTTTTACGAACATTTGGACATTCTCGACTTGTCTGGCGCCCTTGGCAATTGTCATTAAGCCACAATATTTTATGAAAGGTAAGTGCCACATTTTTGTAGTATATTATAAATTAATTTAACCCTTTTTTCAAAATTTCAACCTTCTATATGATCCACGACCTTCCACTAGCTAGTGCCGGTGACCCCCCCTCCCCCTTTAAATTTTGTTTTACAGGCCGCCCCCATTTTATAATTTGACTGGAAAAGATACACTTAGTAGCTTTTCCGCCTGTAACAGACCTCTACCTAAGCTGATATTCATTTAACCTATATATCTACTTGAAGTTACTCCTTACGAAATCCGTTTAACCTCTCGCTTATCCTGGGCTATATGAAATTTTTAACAGGGAAAAGAAGTTGCTACATGGTAATTCAAAGATGTCCACTGCGGCCTGCTTATTCAACATTTTCAAATATTTACTCTATAATGGTTTGATGATGAATAATGCACTGTCTTAAATTTTCTGTAATAGCCATATTTACTATTACTGAGTTTTCGGAGCCTTTAATATCATTGCAGTCGTTCCTGATACAAATTATCTTCTCAACTAAAATTTCCAATTGAATTGTTGCACTGGCCATCGTAGATGCACAGAGTGAATCTATAGCTATATTTATCCAAACTGAGACCGCCAAAGTAATAACTTGGGTTACGTACATAAGAGGCAAAAACGGGCCTATATCATATGAAAATTGAAGTGGTAAACTTTGTTCGGTAAATAATGGATAAATTGCATTAGTAATAACGTATAAGAGACAAACCCATTTAAATAATTTTGTAATATTCTGAATTGAAATAATTTTTTCCTGCACTATATTTCTAAGATGGTCCGGGTATTCCAAAAAGACATGACCTTGTAATATCTTTATCATACGCATAAACGTTGTTCTTTGCACATAAGAAAGCTGTGTATATTTCACCATAAATGCTATGGCGTTAAAATTGAGGCAAAAAATTTCTAAAAGCTTCCCCAAATTTGAGCTCATATGACAACATTCCATCCACAAAATTGCTATTATAGTCATTACAGCCAATTTTGAAAAAATTCCTTTTATTTCATACAAAATTGAAGAATTTTCTATAGGCAGAGATCCCGTTTTAAGCAACATAAAATAAGGTACAGCTATGGCATAAAGATTATTCGGCTTAGTCATCTAGAAAAGAGCAATTAATTTGGAATTAGTGCGTAGCAATATACCTCGTAACAAAGGTCTGCTGCAATTGATGCCACATACACTACTGAAATTGCCAAACACTAATAATTATTCTAATAGTATACGGACCTAATTAAGGTATATTATCTTATTATCTTACAATGTGATAATTTGAAAATTGAAAAAATTTTAAAATTTTTTTAAGCTTCTCATTTATTAAATAGAGACAATTTTCTTTAATTATTACATCCCAAATTAATAACGTGATCATTTCTAGAATTATGCTAATTATATGTTTCCATCCATTATAGTATATTTAGCTATTTTCTGTAACCTTAGACGGAAAGCCTTTGTAACAAATTATTAGTCTTAATTCTGCACCAGTTAACTAGTTTTTTTGGAGCTCTATTACGACCAACGATACTGCATTATGTAATACATCAGCATAAAAAAAACGTCAGTTCAAGATTTTATAATTTAAAGAATATCGTAGATGCAGGTTTTAAGATACATAAAACATTACGACACAGTAAGTAGTAGTCAGGTTGCTTATTCATACAGTATTGCCCGAAATAAACAGTACTGAAACTAAGTTGGCGGTGTTTTTATGCGTGCGCTGCCACACTCAAGTTAGCTAGTATAGACCTGTCAAGTAAACCTCAAACAAGTAATTAGTAGGGCCTAATTGTTAAAAATGGTGTTAAGTACAGAGGAGAAAGTGTTTCTGGTAGAGCATTATTTTCGTTCATACGGAATCGGCCGACATAATGGTGCAAGTTTGCTATACGTGTCTGATCAATTCACACAAAGGTTTAATAAACGTTCTCCAAGTAATGCTGTAATTTTGAAGGTTATTGAAAAGTTTAGAAATACAGGTAGTGTATTGTGCCAACGAAAAGGAAACTCAGGGCGTCCCAGGACAGTTAACAACAACAATAACCATGAACGTGTTTTTGAGCAAATCTTAGAAAATCCGAAAGTCAGCCAGACAAGGACAGCGTTACAACTTGATTTAAAAGAACTTCCTTTCAAAGAATCCTGAAGGAGCTGGGTACATTTTCGTATGTGATTCAGGTACATCAACAACTACATCCTCGGGATTATCGCAGTAGAGTGGAATATTGCGCCAGAATTCTCGCGTTACAGTATGAAAATCCTGAATTTTTGAAAATGTTTGGTTTTCAGACGAAGCACATTTTCACTTGTCAGGCTATGTGAATCGTCGCACAAATCGATTTCTGGGCTTTGCCAGACCCGATGAGGTTCAAGAGGTTCCTTTACATAGTGAAAAAGTGAGTGTCTGGTGTGCTGTTTCCGGACACGGAATCATTGGTCCGTACTTTATCGAAGAGAATGGTAGGCAAGTCACACTTAATCAACAGAGGTACAGACAAATTTTAACACGATTTATCCCTGATCTACGTCAATTCTGTCGTGCACGTAACTTGGCATTTCGAAACCAATTTTTCAGCAGGACGGGGCAACTTGCCATACTGCTGCCGCAATTCGTCAATTTCTTCAAGAACATTTTCCAAGCAAATTCATATCACGATTTACTGACTTCCCTTATCCTTCACATTCTCCAGACCTCACACCTCCAGACGCATACATTTGGGGCATGGCTAAAAATGCCGTTTTCAAACGGGCACCACAAACCATCGATGAATTAAAGGATGCCGTTAGAGTCTTCTTCGCAGCCCTGAGACAACCCTTATTCAATAACATGACCAGAAACTTAGAACATCGTTATGAAGTCTGTCTCGAACGAGGAGGTGCACATTTAGAACATATAATAAAGTGTCAATAATATGTATTTTTTAAATATACAAAACAATTACAATTTCAGTACTGTTTATTTCGGGCAATACTGTACAAGCAAGATCAATATTCAACAACCTTTTTAAATTTAGTCTTTCGATAAATTAGTTGTAAGATAATAGTATAATGTTCTTTTTGAATATCACCAATAGGTTTTCAGTCCTGGAACTGGTTAGACACGTACCTCCATTGTTTCCTATTCTGAGATAACATACATATTTCCCTGAAACTTCCACAGTCTGCATCTTTCACTATCTGCCTGCAATAGTCTGATTTAGGTCTACCTTTGTTTCTTTTTTTCCTATCGCTGCTGTAATATATCCCGCACTATTTCACAAATGTCTTAAAACATGGCACATTCTTCTATTTCTCCTATTTTTTGTTATTTTCCACAGATATCTTTCTTCCCCTACCATTTCTAGAACCTCTTTGTTATTAACTTTGTCTATAGATGCTATTATCGTCATACATCCAAAGCATTACATTCCAAAAGGCCTCTGCCTTTTATCGGTCTGTTTCTCCTACTGTCTCTATAGCATAGCCATACAGTGTTGTGGTCGACACCTATGCTTTCAATAAATTTGTTTTGTGTCTAAGTTTGTTCTGCTTTTATCTATAGTTACAAGTTAATAAAAACGCTTACAGTGTTAAACACTTTTATATTTTTTAAGTGCATTTTTCATTTGTATATTTTCGTCATTAACATTAGGTCTTCAATCCTGGCACTGTTTAGACGCGTACCCTCATTATTTCCTATTCTCTGCTAACCTGCTCATTTCCCTGAAATGTCCACAGTCTGCATCGTTCACTATCTGCGTGCAATAGTCTCATCTAGGTCTGGCTCTACCTCTTTTTTTTTATACCTGCTTGTAATATATCCCGCAGTAGTCCTCAAAAATGCCTTAGAACGTAACCTGCACTTTATTTCTTCTATTTTTTTGTTTATTTTCCACAGATATCTTTATTCCCCTACTATTTCTATACCCCGTTTGTTCTTAACTTTGTCTGTCCATGCTATCATCCTCATACATTTGAAGCACAATATTTCAAAAGTCTTCTACCGTCTTTGTCTGCTTCTCCTACTGCCCCTATTTCATAGACGTACTGTATTGTGCTCCGCACATATGCTTTCAATAATTTTTTTCTTGTTTTTATATTTGTTGTCTTCGAACATAGCCGCTGCTCTTTCCTGTTAGATGCAGTTCGGTTCCCGCTATATTGTTTACAAATATATAACTTGCTTCCCCGTTGTGTGAAAGGGGTTAAGCAGCCTGCGGCTTCCAAGATCCCCCAATAATTGAACATTTGCCGAGTTTGTAGTTTTCCAATATATCCTTTCGCACAATCAATATTAGTTGAAAATATTTCAAACCAATACTTGTAGTTGTTTATAATAATTATCAGATTTAAGTGCAATTATTTGTTTCGTCATTAGGTTTCCGTCTTGAAACTGATTGGACGCGTACTATAACTTATTTTTATTCTGAGCTAACCTACACCGTTCCCTAAAATTTCCACGGCCTAGATACAGCTCGGTTCCCCTTCTGTTGTTTCTTAATTATATGCCCTATTTCACGAAGATTATGTGGTATGTGAAGGGGTTAAGCGGCCTGTGGTTACCAAGGATCCCCTAACACTTACACATTAGCTGAATTATTAGTTTTCTAGTAAATCCTTTAGCACAATTACCGTTAGTTGAGAGTATAGCAAACTAGTTATTTATAGTTATCATCAGGTTTAAGTACAATTATTTTTTTCGTTATTAGGTTTTCCATCTTAGAATTGGTTGAACGCGTACCTCCATTAATTTCTATTCTGAACTAGCCTGCAAATTTTCCCGAAATTTTCACAGCCTACATCTTTCACTATCTGTGTACAATGGTCTAACCTAGGTCTACCTCTACCTCTCTTTTTTCCTATTTCTGCTTCTTATATATTCCGCACTATTTTGCCATGCCTTAGTATGTGGCCTGTCATTCTATCTTTTGTATTGTTTACTATTTTCCACATAAGTCTTTCTTCTTTTACCATTTTTAGTACCTCTTTATCCTTAAGTTTGTCTCTCCATGATATATTTGTAATTCATCTGTAGCATCACATTTCAAAGGCTACTATTTTTCTCCTGTTTGCTTCTCTTACTGTCCAGGCTGCACAGCCGTACAGTGCTGTGCTCCACATGTATGCTTTAAGCAATCTTTTCCTTGTTTCTATGTTTGTTGTATTTGAACACAGTACCTGCTTTTTTTTTTAAATGTAGCACGACCTTGTGCTAATCTTGGTTTTATGTCTTTTGCGCCCTTTCCATCTTGTGTATTAAGACTTTCTAGGTAGCAAAAATGCTTAACCTCTTGTAAGATCTTGTTACCTATTTGTATTTTTTGTTTTCGATTTGTTCTTCTCCCTTGCATACTAGTACCTTAGTTTTATTTTTGTTAATTTTCATACCGTATCTTTCAGAACTGTTTCCATTTTATTTAGAGCAGCTTATAACTCTTTTTTGCTAGATGCTAATACCGCTATATTATCTGCAAATCTAAACATATCAATCTTTTGTGCCTGCACAATTATTCCAAATGTCTTTTTGCATTTGACAGTATTCATTGCCTGTTTGATGTACAAATTAAAAATTAATGAGGATAGGACACATCCTTGTCTCGCCCTTTTCCTAATTTTGTGCTTGGACCTTATCTGTATCCGGTACCTTGCCATTTTTCAGACCCTTTAATGCTGATTCAGACTAATCTCTAATTACAGGATATCCCAAGAAGTCCTTTTCAATGTCTGATTCCTGTTCTAATGCTGTTATTTCCTCTCTTGCATATAAACTCTCTATATATTCTTGCCATATGGCCACTACTCTACATTTTCTATAACGACGTTTCTTTTTGCGTCCCTTCTATTTTTGCTATATGGTTTATATCTCTAAAATTAATTATAATTAGTTTGTATGTGCGTTGGTCTTTCCTATTTCTATCTTAGTTTGTATCTCTTTGAACTTCTCAACAATCCATTGTTCTTTTGCTTTCCTCCATTTGCGAATAATTTCCCATTTTATGGCTTTGTATCTTGTGACGTTCCTTACCTGTTTACTTGGAACTTTTCGTTGCAGCAAGATACTTTTGCTTGTGGGCGCCTTATTATAAATTAAAAGTTCCATCCACGTGAAACCATTTAATTATAAATTCAATAAGTGGCGGGTTCGATCCCGCAGTATAAAAACAGTGAAATTATTCTTACAAAACGTAACTAAATGGGCCCATGCCAATATTAATAAACAGAATAAAAGGGTAACTCACCCGAAATACATTGACATAAACAACTTAATTTATTACCGCGATATTCGCAAAACCGTGCAGCTTTAAGTATGTATACCTATCTTCTACCGCACTCTAGCCGACACTGACTTGTTAAACACATTCGCTTAATGCACCCCTTCCTCTAGCCGCAACAGGTAGCACTTAGAAGTTTGCAGTCTTAAGACTTTCACAACAATTCACTGAACATAAAATACTTATAATTAAATTAAGGGAGGCCTATTACATTACCCCTCTATTAAGTTCAACTAGACTGGGTGAACTTAATGTTAGACAGGGTGCAGAGGTGATCCAGAATAGGGCTCCCTAAAAGGCTTCAAATTAAACACATTATGGGGTCCCAGACAACGGCCATCTGCATCGTCCCGTAATACATATGAATTGGGACCCCTCCTTTCGACCATCGTAGCTGATCCCGAATAAAAAAAAACTTTTTAATCTCCAGTTCTTTGGTTGAAGACTGAGGATGAGTACGTATTAACACCCGGTCTCCCGGTTTAAATTCTATAATCCTTTTATCCTTGTCATGACGATGCTTGCGTTTTTCAGCCCTTGATTGCAACTTATTATGGGCTAAAACCCACATTTCTTGTGTACTCTTTATAATGACTGAATTTTCTGAAAAAGGCACAGACCTACGAAAGAAATTTTCCATAACTTTACCGAAATGTAACTCTCAGGGACTGAACCCGTTTGAACTATGAACGACCCGATTTAAATAATACTCCACTTTATCTAAAACAATAGCCCATTTAGCATGAACTGCGTGACGTAATGATCTCGGCAATCTCCCTACTTTCCTGTTAGCCCGTTCCGTTTGGTTTTCTTGAAGATAACACACTGACGTATGGGATACCTTAATACCCTTAGCCTGCAACGCCACCCCCCATTTCAAACTTGTAAACTGACCCTCGTTGTTCGACAAAATCAGTTCCGATTTCCCCATATTTTTGAAATATTTGTTTTCTAAACAACGAAGTATACTTGCCGTATTACCCTGCCGCAGCGGATATAACGACACATACTTGCTAAAAGCATCTATCGCTACTAAAAGCTGGGTAACTCCTGACCTTGACACCGGTAAAGGACCCATTAGGTCAAGGCAGACAATTTTATTTGGCCCATCGAGCACAACACTGTGATACTCTCCCCAACAATGGGACAAAATTTTGGACTTTTGACAAAGTTCACAACCCGAAATAATTTGACGGATTATGTGTTTCATATGAGAAAAAAATAATCCCTCTGTAAAATCAACAAGCATTTTGCGGACCCAAAATGTCCTTGATCTTCGTGCTCTTGACGTACCGCCGATTCTATATGATTAGCAGGAACAAATAATTTAACCTCGGGCGAATTTTGGCAACCCTTTTGGAATAGTATTTCATTATGACACATATATTAATCGGAGTATCTGGCCGAAACTTGTGGTTTTGCTAACTCGTTCACGGCTTTACAGCAAAATGCGTCCCTTCTCTGCTCCTTTTAATATTCTTAAATCCTTTAACTGCCTCCTTATAAAGATTTGATGTGTGTAATACTCTAACCTCCACCCTTTCACCGATAGGTGAGTCGGTCTTCACCGTTTCCTGAATAGGATAGGGAGACAATGCATCCGTTACTAAATTATCTCTTATTTTAAAATTGTACTCTTGGCAATAGAGAGCTCACCGAGTCAATCGCGAATTTACTAATTTGTAAGACATAAGAAACGTTAACGCCTGATGATCAGTAATAACGGTTAATTCTCTTCCTAATACAAATACTCTCCATTATTGAAAACAATGTATCACTGCCAATGCCTCCTTTTCGGTTACACAATACTGCAATTCCGAACCTCGCAAGGTACAACTTGTAAACGCTATTATTCCCTATTTTCTCGACTACTTACCCCTTTGAAAGAGGTAACCCCCCAGCCCGTAGCCTGAAGGGTCTGCTTGAATAAAAAGTGCCTTTTGTGGATCCGGGTGTCTTAGCAATACCACTGATAAAAAAGCTGTTTTAACCTTTTCGAGTGAACTTTGTTGTTCAACCCCCCAATTCCATTTAATTCCCTTCTTTAACAACTGTAACAACGGGGTGGTTAAAGAAGCTAAATCCCTACAAAACCGTCTATCGAAGTTCACAACGCTTAAGAATGCACGAAGTTGGCGTAAATTCCGTGGGACGGGAAATGACATCCCATTTCAGCATTTCCTTAATTTGCCTCCTAACTTCTTTTCTATACACATAGGGAATAGAATAAGCTTAAACATAAAAGGGGGAATAGACATGCAATTCGATTTCATGTATATACACATTTGTCCGCCCTGGTTGATTCGAGAATACATTTTTAAATTTACTTAACAGCATATAGAGTTTTTTTCTGTCACCTTCAGTAAAAGCTTCAGCCTGCATAGCAACTACCTCCTTTTTAAAATTATTTTCAAACGGAACCTCTACCTCACTCACGACTAAGTTCCCATCGGAGTTTGGTTCTATTCCAAAATTTAGTGCCTTAGTAACCCCCTTCGAACCTTCCCTTTAACCGACGTTACGCAAAATCAATAATTATCTGGTTTTCTGTCAGGAAATCACAACCTAAAGTGATGTTCCTGATAAGGTTTGACACCACAATGCACGCACGAATATGATATTTCAAAATTCTCAAAGTAAAATTTCAGAAATACTTGCTCCCCTTCCGACACAATTCTTATTACCGAGGGCCCCAACTAAGGTCATGGACTTACATGGTAAATATGGGACCGTTTCCCCAAGCTTTCTTAATTTATCTACAAAAATTTAGGACACACAAGTTATTTGACTCAGTGAGTCAACCAAAACCTCAACATTGATCGAATTTACCCTTATGTTTAACATCGGAACAAGATTGACGAGCTTTTGTTCTGGTTCTACCTCAAAAGGAGATATGAACGATCACTATAAAATACTGTAGCCGCTTGTGACGGTGACTCACTGGAAGAATGCTGATTTGAAATCGAAGCCCCGCTCGAACCTTGAGTATTCCCGGCTTGCTGATACCAATTATTATTTTGTCTAATAGTAGGACGCGAAGCCGCCGTATAGTTACTGTTCGTTGTGAACCTACCGTTTCCGTTACGACCCATATTGTTAGTTTCTGCATTTGGATTTCTATCCCTCCAATTTGTCGAGTTGTTTTCATACGTACTGTTAATTTTTCTTAAATATTTTTCGACTTCGTCAATAGCTTGAGCGCCGCAATTTAAAATTCCTCGTTGAATTTCATTTGTAAAATGTTTGGTCAACATTGACACAGTATCCTCTTCTCGCAATGTTTCTCCTTAAAAACATGCATCCCTTACCATTTTTAGAAAGTAATCTGCTTTGGAGCCGAGCTCGTAAGACCCAAAATTGATTTTATGAAAAAGGTTTCGTTCTTCAACTATAATATAGTATATTTTAAAAAATAAACTCTTAAAGTAAGTAAAATTTTCTACCGTACATTCTTTTAGGACCCCCAATCTTGAGCTGATTCACGCAAGCAATTCACCACAAAGGATATTTTCAGATCTTCAGGAACAGTCGCTTCCTGAAATATTGTTTCTAATTTTTTCATAAAAGTTACCGGGTGGACAGAGCCCTCCGGCATAAAGTGTAAATTCGTACCCTCCAAGTCCTTCCAAAGGGTTACGTAATTTCTGTTGATATTATTAGTACTAGCATTACCTTGAATCAGGAGTCTCCATTGTTTGTACCCCCTTCTATTAAACCATTAAAAGAATCTAAGTTCATTTTATGCACATTAATTACCTCTGTACCCTTCTTTACATTTTGTGAAACCATGTCTAAATCATCACTTAACATATGCATATTTGCGGACATTGAAACGTTCATATTTTCGATCGAATCCGTCAATCTTTGATTGTTCGTACTTAAATTATTCAAGAGAGCTGTTAATTGTTTTAAAACGTCCCCGATATCTTGACCTTCTTGCTCCATCTTTTTCGTTTGGCTACGCAAGTTAAGGTTCGTGGCTTCGAGCGGTCCTTTTTAAAAAGACTTCTTTGGCCCTTAACACATTTATTTGATTTACAGATTGAACAATAACAATTTGAACTAATTTATTCTAAGTCGAATTACATTAATTAATTTGTACAGTGAGTTATCAGTGAACTGCAAGGTTAAAGCTGAACGTCTGATGAACTGACTAGGAGTGGAGCTCCTGGTCCTTATATAACTTTCTCCCCCTCACAATTATGTGGGAACCTGCGGACCTATGTCCGCTTACACTTTACAATACTTAGTTGCTATCTTAAAAGCTTTTCATAATTACAATGTTGCAGGCTTATTCTGCGTAATCTCGGTACGTGACATCCTACGACCGTCTGTGACCTGACATCTGCAGTGTCACTTATCCTTGTGCTACTTTGTAGCGTTTCCACTCGTGGGAACTGAAATCATCATAATATAATGTAATAAATTGTTGCAACGACATTGTTGCACTGTCCTAACATTTCCTAATGTTTCCTAATATTTCCTAATACAGATATTAGTTTTATATGTATAATAGATGGGGGTTCCTATAACTCGCATTGTGCTTGGTATTAATTTTAAAATAGTTCATAATCCCTTGTAGTATAATCGCTTTGCCCCTACGATAAATTATACTGTCTCTACTTCCTTTAAATTAATCAACGGCAGATTATTATTTATCAAACAACAGAGTAATTATTGTATTCGAATTTCACCCCTACGCAAGTTCTAAATATTCGTAACTAAAATTTAATACTTCCTGTCCTTACTTATTTTTACACACTGCCGAATGAATGTTCCTTGCATGTTTTTGTAGTTAAACAACCTTGAAGTGTGTTTGTTTTCGTACCTCGGAGATAGTCAACGTAACGGTATACTAACGCCGCACGTGGGCTGCCAGATGTGACGTTCCTTACCTGTTTACTTAGAACTTATTGTTGCAGCAAGAGCATCTTGTTTGTTGGCGCCTTATTAAAAATTAAAAGTTTCATCCACGTAAAACCTTTTAATTATAAATTCAATAAGTGGCGGGTTCGATCCCGCAGTATAAAAACAGTGAAATTATTCCTTGAGTATGTACACCTATCTTCCACCACACTCTAGGCGACACTGACTTGTTAAGCACATTCGCTTAACGCACCCCCTTCCCTCTAGCCTTACATGTGATTTTCTAATGCTCCACGCGAAGGTACTACATTGACCAGGAAACAAGTTTTTTTTACCTGGAAAATTTAGAATTTTGCCGAACCCTTGCTGTTCCAAGCAAGGTAGGGATCATTAACGTGCGTAACAACACTCACACACGAGACCTCCATTTTACCTCTCATCCGAACGAAGGTGTATTTTTGTGAAAAATGCTCGCCTAACATTTTTCTAGTGGACCGTGTCGGAAATCGAACCCGGGACCTTGGGCGTAGTAGACACACACATACCACTACGTCACGGAGCCGCCTCCTTCCTTCCCTCTAGCCGCATAAGGTAACACTTAGAACCTTACACTCTTAAGACTAACACAACAATTCACTGAACATAAAATACTTATAATTAAATTAAGGGAGGCCTGTTACAATCTCTGTTTACCTGTTTCATCTGATCTATTTTTGTATATCTTCTATTAGATTCAGGGTACACTTTGTTATCTATGGTTTCGTGTTTTCTTTTTGTGTATATCCCAGAATATCTCTGGCTGCCATGTCAAAGGTAGATTTAATGTTATTTCATTTTGTTTCTACTCCCTTAGTATAAGAAATTTTCCCGATATCTTTTAGCAAATCGTTTGCATTTTTTTCAAATCCTTCGTTTATATCTTTATCATTTAGTTTCTCAAAGTCAAAGAGCATTTTTTCATTCCCTGTTTTCAAATTTTTAAATTTAAGAGCGGCCTTCACAATTACGATGTTGTGATAAGTGTTTATGTCTGCTTCTGGGTAGCTTCTATAGTCTTTTACTTGTTGTCTAACAAGAATGTAATCTATTTGATATCTTCCTACATTTCTTGGCATCTTCCATGCATATCGTCTTCTAGCATGATATTGAAATAATGTGTTTGAGACGGTTAAATTGTTCTTGACAAAAAATTCGACCAGCCTATTTCCTCTGTTGTTTCCCCCGTCATTTCTCGTGGTAGACCAAATAAACCTACTACCGCTCCTTCCCTACGCTCACCTACCATTGCATTAGAATCCCACGTAATCATTAAATTTTCTGTCCTTTTACGTATCTTAATATGTCTTCTATATCTTTGTAGAACACTTCTACCTCTTCCTTACTGTAGTTAAAGATGGGCA
The DNA here is from genome assembly GCA_036346225.1 of Platerodrilus igneus. Taxonomy (NCBI): domain Eukaryota; kingdom Metazoa; phylum Arthropoda; class Insecta; order Coleoptera; family Lycidae; genus Platerodrilus; species Platerodrilus igneus. Next base: position 1,656,693 of record JARFIW010001125.1, read on the forward strand.
TGAAAACTTGTATTATTACTGTATTTACCGGTTTAGATTCTACTCTAACCATGAGTACTCTTTCGTTCTTTTGTAGGTAGTGTTTTACATGTTGTCCTATCGTTTTTCTCATAACAAGGAAGCAGTGTTAATTAGAACAAACAAATTATACATGATCAATTCTACTCCGTTTAAAAGCCGTTGTTGAATATGGGTAAGTTGTGAGAACTAAATATTTATTCTAATTTTACATTTATGATTTTTTTATCTTAAGACAAAGCTTAAGCGATGTAGACAATGAGGTTATGTTTAAAATAATGGGCTTTTTCACTAGAACCATTCCCTTTTCAAAAGTCTCAATCTTTTCTTGGCATAGTTCTCGAAAAATGTGTTTTGGCGATTGTGCTTTCACTTTATGAGGCATAGCGATTATGTTGATAATTTAGACGCACATTAAGAATACTTAGCAAAACATTCATTACATAATACTGAAAGTCAATCACAATTTGCTGCAATAAAGGACTACAATTTCACAAACAAATAAGGACTGCTGATTTATAGAAATTGGCGAACCAAAAGAACAAGCATATGGAAAATGTTGATGATGTTTTAAATTCCTATACGTACTTTTGTACTATGGGTTGAAATCAATAAAGAGTAAAGACATAAATTTTGTTCAAAAACTGTAGTAATTTTATTTGAATTACTTTGGAAAGAAAATTCCAAAGTTCTTAGTGGCGCAACCTCAACTATTGCAATCTGTAAACCAAATGTATTTAGCTAACCTACATGTGTAGTTTTGTGTTTGAATTGAAAATTAAAACTAGAAATAAATAAATAAAAATTATTTTGTTTACTTTTACCAAACCAAACTGTAAATAAAATATTAATGATGTATATACAATACTTTATAAATGTATATGTAACGGCGTTATTCTAATAATTTATTATTGTGCCAAGAATTTATACACAGTAGTATCTTTGCCGATTCGTGACTTAACCCATTGCGATGTTTCCAAATAGTCAAACGGGCTTTAGCTTTTGAGAAAAGTCTCTCGGCGGGTACACTAGTTGCTGTGACACCAAATAGATCGCGTCCAATGAAGCTAAATCTGGATAAACAGATTTATGGTTCTTCCACCATTTTAGTATATCTTTACTTTTATTTTTTCTGGGACAATTTAAATAGTTGTCAATTTCTTGAGACCAATTGTTATCCACGATTTGATTTTTTTCATAAATGGAATACACATCTAATTCACCATCGTTACTAACATTTATATCAGAATTTTCGACTAAAAGAGTTGGTTGGGGCTGCAACGGTGCGTAGTACTTTTCTTTATATCTAGAAATTTTTTTATTGACGCTTCTTTCATTTCTTGCCCCCGCGTGGTCAAATTGAATGTTTGCGTTTTATGTCGTAGATCTAAAATAAGGACGGCACAGTAGATCCAATTTGTTTTATGATAATGTTTTAACATTTTAGTATGTGCAGCTTGATATGCTCATCATCATCATTGGGTCTTCGGTCTTGAAACTGGTTAGACGCGTACCATCATTGTTTCCTATTCTGAACTAACCTACAGATTTCCCCGAAATTTGCATAGTCTGCATCTATCACTATCCGATCTAAGTCTACATCCACCTCTTTTTTCCTATCTCTGCTTGTCATATATCCCATACTATTCCCCAAAAATGCCTTAGAACGTATTCTGCCCTTCTATTTCTCATATTTTTTCCTAAAGATATCCTTGTTCCCTTACTGTTTCTATAACCTATTTGTTATTACCTTTGTCTGTCCATCCTCATACATCTGAAGCACGGCATTTCAAAGACTGCTACTGTTTTTCTGTCTACTTTTCAGAATGCTCGTATTTTGTAGGCATACTGTCTGTGCTGTGCTCCACACATACGCTTTCAACAACTTTTTGTTCTATGTTTGTTGTCTTTCATCATAGGCGTCGTTCTTTCTTGTTAGATGCAGTTCGGTCCCCTTCTATTGTTTTACAATTATATACTCTATTTCTCCGACATTTAGTGGTTGCGAAGGGGGGGAAACAGCCTGTGGCTGCCAAGTTCCCCCAGCACTTGAACATTTACTGATTTAATATTTTTTCCAATATATCTTTTCGCACAGTCAACATTAGTTGCAGATATTTCACAACAAACATTTAGTTGTTTATAGTAATCATCAGATTTATCTGCGCTTTTTTTTTCGTCATTGGGTTTCCCGTCTCAAAACTGGTTGGACATGTACCTGCACTTATTTATTTTCTAAACTAACCTACATAGTTCCCTGAAATTCTCACACAGAAATACAGCTCGGTTACTCTTACATTATTTCTAATATTATGCCCTATTTGGCTAAGATTTATTGAAGGGGGTTAAGCAAACCTGTGGCTGCCAAGATCCCCCAACACTTAGACATTTGCCGAAATAATAGTTTTCCAATAAATGCTTTCACGCAATTACTATTATTCGAGAATCTTGCCCATCCAATGCTTGGTGTTGCTTATAATAAATATCATGTTTAAGTGCAATTACTTTCGTCGTCATTAATTTATCCATCTTCGGGACTGGTTGGATGCGTACCTCCATTGATTTCTATTTTGAGCTAGCCTACACATTTCCCTGAAACTCCTACAGCCTACATCTTTCACACTCTGTGTGCAGTAGTCTAACCTAAGTCTACCTCTTCTTCTTTTTTTCCTATCTCTGCTTCTAGTAAAGTTCCGCACTATTCCCTCATGCCGTAGTATGTGGCCTATCATCCTATCTCCCTATTTTTTACCGTTTTCCACATATTTCTTTCTTCCCCTACCATTTTTAGTACCTCTTCGTTCTTAACTTTGTCTGTCCATGATATCTTCATCAATCGTCTGTAGCACCATATTTCAAAGCCTTCTACCTTTATCTTGTCTGCTTCTTCTACTGTCTAGGCTTCACAGCCGTACAGTGCTGTGTCCCATACATATGTTTTAAGCAATCTTTTCCTTGTTTCTGTTTGTTGTTCTTGAACACAGCAGTTGCTTTTTCTTGATACATGTAGCACGACCTTGTGCTAATCTTTGTTTTATATCTTTTGTGCTTTTCCCATCTTGCGTTATTTGGCTTCCTAGGTAGCAGAAATCCTTAACCTCTTGTAAGTTCGTGTTAAATACTTGTATTCTTGTTTTTGATTTATTTTTGCCTCCTTTGCATACTAGTACTTTAGTTTTACTTTTGTTAATTTTCATACCGTATCTCTCTGTTAGAACCGTTTTTATTTCATTGAGAGCAGCTTCTAACTCTTCCTTGCTAGATGCTAATACCGCTATATCATCTGCAAATCTAAGCATATCCACTTTTGTCCCTGCATAGTAATTCCAAATGTCTTCCTGCATTTGACAGTATTCTTTGTCTCTTTAATGTACAAGTTAAAAATTAATGGGGATAGAGAACATCCCTGTCTCACTCCTTTCCTAATGTTTACTTCTCTACGTTCCTGCTCTAATTCTATTACTGCTGTTTGCTCTTTGTATAAGCTATGTACTATTCGTCTATCTCTATAACTCATTCCAATCTTTTTGAGAATTTTGAACCTTTTTTTCCATTTTACATTGTCAAATGCTTTTTCCAGATCTACAAACTCTATATACACGCTTTCCCCTTTTTCTATTGTTTTCTCCATTATCACTCTCAGAGCTAAAATAGCCTCCCGTGTTCCCCTGTTTCGCCTAAACCCAAATTGGTCTTCTCTTAGTATTTCTTCAGTCCGTTTTTCCATTCGTCTTTGTACAATTCTAGTTAATATTTTTGATACGTGTGCTGTCAAACTTATTGTTCGAAAATTTTCACATCTATCTGCGCATTTCTTTTTTGGTATGGTTACTATGATGTTATGTTTGAAATCTTTGTGTATCTCGCCTGTTTCATACATATAGTTTACAAGTTGGAAGATACGTTCTGTTACTGCTTGACCAGCGGCTTTTAGAGTCTCCGCTTGCACCTTATCTGTACCCGGCGCCTTACCATTTTTCAGACCCTTTGATGCTAATTTAAATTCATCTCCTAAACCGTTGTTTAACAAGAATGTAATCTATTTGATATCTTCCTATATCTCCTGGCATCTTCCACGTATATCGCCTTCTAGCATGATGTTGAAATAATGTGTTTGTAATGATTAAATTGTTCTTGTCGCAAAATTCTACAAGCCTATTTCCTCTGTCGTTTCTAGTGCCTAAACCAAATAAACCTATTATCGCTCCTTCCCTATCCTCACCTACCACTGCATTAAAATCCCCCGTAATTATTAAATTTTCATGTCTTTTTACGTGTCTTAATATGTCTTCGATATCTTTGTAAATCGCTTCTACCTCTTCGTCACTGTAGCTAGAGGTGGGCATGTACACTTGTGTTATTACTGTGTTTACCGGTTTGGATTCTAATCTAACCGTGAGTACTCTTTCATTCTTTTGTAAGTAATTTTCTACACAGTATCCTATCTTTTTCCGCATAACTATCCCCACACCCAAATTTCCCTCCTCTGCTCCTGTATGAATTACCCTGAAGTCTCCACTCCAAAAATCCCCCGCCTCTGGCCACCGAACTTCGCTGATCCCTACTATGTCTAGTGATAACCTATTCATTTCGATTTTTAGGTTCTCTAGCTTACCCACTTGCTTCATAGTTCTAACATTCCACGCTCCGACTCGCAAAATGTTCCCGACTTTAATTTTTAACTCTGCGATCGCAATCGTCTCCTCCCGGAGATCCGAATGGGGGACTATTTTAACTCCGGAATCTTTTACCCCAGAGAATGCCATCATTTTATTATAATTTAGGTACGTTGTGTACTTGGGAGGTAATGTGGTGGTTTTCCGTTGCCTTCCACATCGCGGTAGTGTGTCTTAGACTGCCATACCGACCCTCTTTCGGTGACCTGTCTTAGTCTGGTTCTTAACTAACCACCCTACTACTTTGGTTGAACCTGTAGTTTGGTCTTTAGCTCATTAGAACACACAAGCCATTTCACCTGTTCTAGTAATCTAGAACTTTGGCAAGGTGCAGATACATTCGAAATGGCTTGATAGGCTAAAAACAAATTTTCTTCGAGTTCAGATCTTGTAACATACTGTTTTAATACGCTCTAATTAGTTCTATGACTTCTAAAAATAGTTATTTTCTAGTTTAATTTTAGCATTCTAATTATTAGAATGAAGGTCTTGTAGCATGAATATGTCTGCAATTGTTACGGCTGCAAGGCTACCCAAGTAGCGTCCTAGCGAAGTTTCCAGGAAGATCTAATCCAAGAGTTAATCAATTTTTCTAAAGGCACTTTACCTCAAAGGCACTAAACATGTCAGATTAGTTGCTATCTATGATTAGATGTCAATCATGTTTAGGATCCTATTTATGTCAGGGTGGTCGGAAGTAATTTTTCAATTAGCGGAGTACTCAACTAAAATTAGTTCCGAGATCTACTTGTGTGGCTATCTTAGTGCAATTGGCAGTTTAATTAATCTTAAAGATTTACGACCGGCGTATCTTAAGTCGAGTATGAGAGCCAAGAAAGGGGTTATTTTTCAATTAACTTAGATGTATATAAGGATGCCAGCCGGTGGTAATCGGGGTTGTTTATTTCCAGACGCGTTAGAGTCTAAAGCTCGCGGACTTGCAAGATTGAGTGAAGTGTTATTTCTCTGAATTCAAGTGCGTGCCGTTATGTTCAAAGTTAGTTTATTTCTCTGAGTAAGTAATTATTATATATGGTATTACCATGAACTCAAGGCTGTGTTATGCATCATAAGTCATTTATTTGTTTAAATACAGTATCTGTCGGCTTCCATAACATACAACTTCGGGTTAAAGCTCCGTTCAAGTAATTTAATCCCGTTAGGTTTTTGTTTAAAAACCGCATCTTTAGAAGGGTTTCCTATTTTATTGTGTTTTGACGTTGTCCGAGGCTTGTAATAACTAAGCCACGAATTCCGTTACTGTACTATTTGACCCGTGTGAAGGTCGTGTTTTTCCTGTTATTGATGACCCCGTGATTAAAGGAAGGTCGTTTCAGTATGCATGTTAAGTAGACTACGGTAGCGTTAATTAATTATATGTATTGGGGTGTTTGCACCCAGAACTGTTGTTAATTTTCATAAAATAAGGACTTTAGAATTGTTTAGTTAAGTTGTGTTTGTGCTAGCCGGAGACTTTAAAAGATTTGCCCCTGTGAAGTGAAGTATTTTCTGTCCTGCAATCTTGGTTCATCGCCACGAACAAAGTGCGGTGAGAGCTATTACCGCGATCGGTCCATGGGCCGTTTAATTCCCATGGTGGCGCCCTATTGTAAATAATGTTAATTACTGTATAATTTTGTATGCATATGTAATTAGGTTAAGTTAGTTAGTAGACCATTTAATAAAACAATTGGAATTTTGTCTTAGTGTGTTGTTGTTTAATGAACCTCCCCTTCTCACCGACTGCAGCAGCTGCGAGGCAATGTCCCGAAACGTGAGGGTACTATAGTGTTAGAGGTCCTTCCCATTTATTATTTATTGTTAATTGGATACCCTCACGCGGTAGGTAAATATTTATTATTACAATCTCAATGAATTTCTTCTTAAACTTTGAATAGCATGTTCTATTTTGTCAAGCAACATATTAAAACCTACTACTGCATGCGGTAAAGTGACTTAATTTTCTCCACCAAGTAAAGTAGAAAGACTTTTAAAATACTTTAATAAACTCTGAATTTTTGAATAAAGTTCCAATGCAGTTTAAATAATTTTGAAACCACCTACTTTTTTGTTGTTTTCACACAATGCATTTAATGCGTTCAGCATGTTAAGTGCAACTAATATCATGTCGTTCGCCGAGTTCCAATGCGTTGAAACATCAATATTTGTAGACAAGTACTTTAAATTTGCTGCATCGCAACATTTTTTTAATTTTCATTGCCATTTTTCTGACCGTTTTATTATTTTTAAAAATAATTGTTGCAGCTTCGTTACCGACGAAAGATTTTCGTTGAAATCTTTGTCGGTACCTGAATCTGCATCAGTTTTTTTTCACAAAACACTTCTTCTTCTTCTTCTTCTTCTATTACTTCTTCAAACTCCGCAACTTCTTCTGCTTTAAGTAATTTCATCAAGTCTTGAACTCCAAGATTTAAAATGTGTGCGGAACATCTGAAAGGCAAATCTTCCCTGTTAAAGCAAATACGGTCGGTTCCTTGTTGTTTTGGTTTGTTATTATAAGTATTGCTAATTCCGCCATAAATAATGGTGTTTGCTGCTGCATTGTCTACTGTTTTCCCTTGAATTTTGTGCTGTATGTTATACTTTTTAAGTAAATGGTAAACAGTTACGGCAATATCTTTACCGGTATAAGATCCATTTGCAAAAACAGTCTAATACCAGCGATTGTAAAATCCAATCATTGTCTATAAAATGAATAGTAATACCATAAGATTTATTGGATACTGAAGTCCAACTATCAACGGTTAAGTGAAAAGTTAGAAATGTTTTTGGCAAGGACACTTTTAATTTTTATTGCATTATAGCAAACTGTTTTAACACCTCTTTCATCGCCGTTCGCTTAAGCAGTACTACGGTGTTATTTAACACACGATTCAATCTTTGTGTCGCATGCTCTTCAAAAAAACTAAAGGGTAAATATTTGGTTGCTATCCATCCAACCAACATTTCATTCCATTCCTGTTTCTTGCCAATTGACAGAAATAAGAAAAATAAGTTTTAGAACATGAATAACCATTAATCATGATACTTTTGAGGTTTTACAATACTACGTTACTTATACTTTCTACTTACAAAGTGTCTAAACTCTAAACAAAAGATATATGTAAAAAGGGCTAGAACGGCAAGAAATAAAAGCGATTTAGAAAACTGCCAAGTAAATTTAGAAATTGCAAATTTCTAGTATCACTTAATTCAGTAACGATTATAATTATACCCTTTTTATAACTTACCTTAAGTGAGTTATTTCTATTTTTGTTAATCATCTTCAAAAAGGGATTTGATTTTTGTTTTTGCGTGAACGTTTCTTCCAGGTTCACAAAAAATACTGTTATAAACTGCAGCGTGTTTAAACATTAGGTGTCTTTTTAAACCGCTAGTATTAGAGCACTTTATTTTTATAATCGTACTGATTTTCTTTTCTAAGTACAGTTTGCATGTCCCGGTTTTATCATTCCTGTGTTCCACATTTATGCGGTAATAGTCGCTCACTTTTCACTATTTTTGCAATGGGTATAAAAGCTTCTTCCTATACATTTGCTGATGTTGATGACCATGATTCGGATATGGAAGGAAAAGTCATATCGGAATCGTAGTCGTACTGATTATCCACATCTAAGTTGGTAATGTTCGCACTACAACTTGAGAGAACAGGAACATACCTTCGATCAGAAAAACTGTCATCGCTGCTTTATGGTTCAGCATTATCGACTCCTTCATTTTCATCTTGCCGTTTATATGAAAAGGCTACTTTTGATCGCTTCATCTTTCACATTAAAATTTTAACAGAAAGTTATAACCTCAAGTTAATATGAATAAATAAGCAAACTCAGAGGTCAGAGAGTTTATATATGCAGCAAAACACAAAAATATTGAAGTGAAAGCTTTTAGTTTTCAGTATATTTTGTTACAGGCGGAAAAGCTACTAAGTATGTATTTTCCAGTAAAATTATAAAATGGGGGGGCCTGTAAAACAAAAATTAAAGGGAGGTCACCGGCACTAGCTAGCGGAAGGTCGTGGATCATATAGAGGGTTAAAATTTTGCAGAAAGGGTTAAATTAATTTATAATATACTACAAAAAAAAATCTGGCACTTACCTTTCATAAATATTGTGGCTTAATGACAATTACCAAGGGCGCCAGACAAGTCGAGAATGTCCAAATGTTCGTGCAAAACCTTGAGAGACTTGTCATCCCAAGGAGGACAATTGTTTCTTTTAATCTACTCTTATCCTTTTGAATAGTTATGCAACTTTCATGATAAAAAAATAATAAAAAAACTATTAACTTAATCAACGGCAAACAAAACTATTTAATTAACAGAGCAATAAACGTGAACCTCTTACATTCATTGATTTTAATTTAGAAATTTAAGTGAATAGGTGAATATGGAATTATGAAAATTTTGCGTACATAAGTAAGATTCGTAACGTATAAAACTAGCTTGCGAACCAGGGTCAAGAGGCTGTTTACCCTTCTTCGTATACCCCTATATGTGATTTTTCAATGCTCTACCCGTAGGTACTACATTGGCCAGGAAGCGAGTTTTTTTTTACCTGAAGAATTTTGAATTTTGCCGAACTCTTGCTGTTCCAGGCAAGGTAGGGATATTTAACGTGCGTGACAACGCCCACATATGGGGGCCTCCAGTAGGGTAGCTAAGCCGCTTTGGCAACAGAGATCCACAGCAAGATATGTATACGCCGATTCGAGAACAATATGAACAGCTAAGCCGCTTTGGGAAACAAAACGTGCAGCAAGAGATGTATACGCCGCTTTGAGAAAAAAATTGTCTTTGTGTGTAAATTTGTTGCGTCGGGGGGTCGTTAGGTCTTTGGGGTGTGCGTTTGGCGGGGTCGTTAGATTTTTGTCGTGGGTGGTGCGCGTGCGCTGGGGTGGAGATATTTTCTTAAGAAATTTTTAGCAGCGTTCCCGACGTTAAATATTAAATATTAAATTTTAAAAAATGTTGTGTGTGTAGAAAATGGAGTTCACGTGTTGGTTCGTATTTTTCTGGGTAGGTTAAGCTAAAAATTAAAACGCCGCGGTGAAGAATTTTTTTAATATTAGGCAAACGCGTGCAAGTGGTAAAGAGTGTATTAGCTCTCCTCATAAGCTGCGTTTTGTACGAAGTAGAAAATAAAATTAAGAAAATATACGAAATGTTATATGATGGAGGTCAAATTTTAAACGTTTGCAGGTAAAATCTTGTAAAAGAAGTCGTTCACTTCTCGCAATTTCAATGTCACGATAAAATACTAAGAATTTGCATGCAGTCGAATATAACCTCGTGTTTTTTATCTGGTAATATATATGTAAATCACGTCGACATTCGACTTTTAATATAATGTATTTAATTAACATAAGGTGTGTTGCAAAAACATTTCAAGACAGGTATGTCGTATATTTCCTTTTGGTTACATCATCCCAAAATAATTTATACAATTACACTGAACTTGCAGTCGGATCTAACATATAATCTTTTAATTATACCCGTATGAATTTAAAATATATGCAAATTATACCACCTTTCATTACGATTTATTTGACTCTCAAATTATTTGATTTGATCTTATATTAAGGCTTATGTATTAACTTTTACAACTCAAGGTGTAGCATCAAGGTTTTTACGTCACTCTCAAACTATAGAACTTAATAAAAATAGCTTTCTTTAGCACCAATATCATTTAGAAAATATGTGTTTCATTAACATATACTTATTTATTAAATATTTCCTACCAAAATTTATTCAAAAAATTTAAAAGTTCTTTATTTTCATTTTCATATAGGTAAAATCACCACTTTGCTATGCTCTCGGTTACCTAGTTCCGGCTACTTTTCCAAGGTCGTTGTGACGTCATAGCCTTTTATAAATATAGAGCAATGTAATACTATTCTAAAATTCTAAAAAAAGTCTTTCTTACTAACCACAAATACATACAGCTTGTAGAACGCGAATGTATCTAAGTCAGTCCATCGGCACATAAAATAATCTTTTAATCCTTTCCTCTTTCTCTAATAAGATGTTCTTTGTCTAACACATCTTTGTATTGTTCGCGTATTGTCGTAGTGTCTTCTATTTAGTCCAACTTTCGCCTTTTGCATGCATTTCCTCTAATTCCAGCTGTCTTTTCTTCCACTTACAGCGTATGGCGTGCATAATTGGGCAATTTCCTGCAGCGTCAACGGAGAGTTTACTGCCAATATTTACGCGTTGTCGTACAACCTCTGGGCGAATGTTAGGCGTACTTATCAACCCCGATACCGAAATAATTATTTCTTTTGGAATTGTAGAATATGGTGTTACAGATTGTGTAAAATATGTTACCTGCTTTAATGTAGCACTTGTGTAAGATTTTATTTTATCTTGGCTGTCTTCCTACTCTACTATCTCCAAATAATTTACAGGTAAATAGTTAAAACTAAAAGCTGAAAACACATACTTTATCAATTTTTCCCTTTTCTCTGGTTTTTCTGACAACTTAATTTGCAAGCCCGTCAATTTCTTTGTATTGCCGTTCCCCCAATACATGTACTGTAGCAGGTTATTATACACTAAACAGCAGCTATTTTGAAGCTTGTCCGATAACTTACTCCACATTTTAGCGATATCGAGTACATTGGCGCCTTTAGGAAGTATAACTTACTATCTTCCAATAAGGTTAAACAGTCTTTTAAGGGATTATACACCCGTTCCGCACTGACATCGCTTCCAATTGTACAGTTTTATATTGTCGCTTCCAATTGCGTAATACCGTGTTCTTTGGTCAAAGTAGACGCGAATGTTGCTCTTAAATGTGCATCTGGACAACGTAAAAAATCTAGTATATAATTTCTAAGTTGTTTATTAACACCAGGATTTGTTATCTGACACACAAATTTGTTGTATATCTTAATTCTTGCATTGGTTGTTAGCCATGTTAAACAATCGAATTTATATTAAAATTAAGTTTAAATGGCTCCATGCTTGGCATTAAATATTTTTAAATTTTGTTATGTATAATGCCAGAATAAAAATTTTAGAATAGTATTACATTGTTCTTTATTTATAAAAGGCTATGACGTCACAACGACCTTGGAAAAGTAGCCGAAACTAGGTAGCCGAGAGCATAGCGAAGTGGTGATTTTACCTATATGAAGAATTTTGTTATGTTAAGTAAAAACGTGCAGGTGGTAAAGAATTTTTTAGCTTTCCTCAAAAGCTGTATTTTGTATGAAGTAGCGAATAACATTTAGAAAATATACGAAATGTGATATAATGGATCTAATTATAAAGTCTGCATGTAAAATCTTGTAAAAACATGTTGTTCACGATTTCATTACCAAGATAAAATAACAAGAATTCGCAGTCGAATATAACCTCGTGTTTTTTTATTGAAATTATAGCTCTGTGGTAATACAGTATTGCCAGAAATAAACAGTACTAAAATTGTAATTGTTTTGTATATTTAAAAAATACATATTATTGACACTTTATTATATGTTCTAAATGTGCACCTCCTCGTTCGAGACAGACTTCATAACGATGTTCTAAGTTTCTGGTCATGTTATTGAATAAGGGTTGTCTCAGGGCTGCGAAGAAGACTCTAACGGCATCCTTTAATTCATCGATGGTTTGTGGTGCCCGTTTGAAAACGGCATTTCTAGCCATGCCCCAAATGTATGCGTCTGGAGGTGTGAGGTCTGGAGAATGTGAGGATAAGGGAAGTCAGTAAATCGTGATATGAATTTGCTTGGAAAATGTTCTTGAAGAAATTGACGAATTGCGGCAGCAGTATGGCAAGTTGCCCCGTCCTGCTGAAAAATTGGTTTCGAAATGCCAAGTTACGTGCACGACAGAATTAACGTAGATCAGGGGATAAATCGTGTTAAAATTTGTCTGTACCTCTGTTGATTAAGTGTGACTTGGCTACCATTCTCTTCGATAAAGTACGGACCAATGATTCCGTGTCCGGAAACAGCACACCAGACACTCACTTTTTCACTATGTAAAGGAACCTCTTGAACCTCATCGGGTCTGACAAAGCCCAGAAATCGATTTGTGCGACGATTCACATAGCCTGACAAGTGAAAATGTGCTTCGTCTGAAAACCAAACATTTTTCAAAAATTCAGGATTTTCATACTGTAACGCGAGAATTCTGGCGCAATATTCCACTCTACTGCGATAATCCCGAGGATGTAGTTGTTGATGTACCTGAATCACGTACGAAAATGTACCCAGCTCCTTCAGGATTCTTTGAAAGGAAGTTCTTTTTAAATCAAGTTGTAACGATGTCCTTGCCTGGCTGACTTTCGGATTTTCTAAGATTTGCTCAAAAACACGTTCATGGTTATTGTTGTTGTTAACTGTCCTGGGACGCCCCGAGTTTCCTTTTCGTTGGCACAATACACTACCTGTATTTCTAAACTTTTCAATAACCTTCAAAATTACAGCATTACTTGGAGAACGTTTATTAAACCTTTGTGTGAATTGATCAGACACGTATAGCAAACTTGCACCATTATGTCGGCCGATTCCGTATGAACGAAAATAATGCTCTACCAGAAACACTTTCTCCTCTGTACTTAACACCATTTTTAACAATTAGGCCCTACTAATTACTTGTTTGAGGTTTACTTGACAGGTCTATACTAGCTAACTTGAGTGTGGCAGCGCGCGCATAAAAACACCGCCAACTTAGTTTCAGTACTGTTTATTTTGGGCAATACTGTATTTAGATTTATTACGTTAGGTCGTTTATAAAATGGTCCATTTGAAAATTTGAACATGTGTCTTCCTCGTAATTTTCGTGTGGTTCTTCGCGTTCATAATGGTTTGATTGATTCTGTTCATTATTCGTACACGGTCGATTGTTATTATTCTGGTCATCTTCATACTCTTCTACTTCTTGATGAAATAGCTCTTCTGAAGTGAAAGTGCGTTTTTGATTGGGGTTTGGTCTTATTTGCGTTATTTTTGTGTTAGGTCTGGTGTTACCAGATGAGGTATCCATTGGTGTAGGTTTGTAATAGTTATTGGGATTATTAGTGTTTATCATCGGTGAGTTTCTATTAGTATTCGCGTTAAATGTTGGTCTTTGTTGATTTATATTTTGGTTAAATCTCGGTTGAAATGCGGGTTCTGAAAAGTTCGAGTTAAATGTTGGTTTTGAGAATTGTTTGTATTGGTTGTTAAAGTTTGAGTTATTAGAATGTGGATTATTTGTTTGCGTTTGGTTTGTTTGTGCATTGAATGGGTTAAATTTTTGTTGTGGATTTATTTGTCTTGCGGGTTGTATAGTTTTCATTGGCGTATAGCTTTTATTCGCGTTGGGGTTATATAGTCGGTTTCTATAATACATTACATTCTCTTCTTCGATTATCATATTTATTGCTTCTTCTAAGTTTTGGGGATATTGAAATCTAATTTTATCTGAAAGTCTTTCGGGTAGTGCATTTAGATAGGTATCTAATGCCATCTCGTCATACATTTTCGTTTTTAAGAGTCTTACGTTTAGGCCGATTTCTTCGATTTTGAGTTTTGTCAAGATTAAGCTTCTTACATCTTGGCATTTCATTCCAAATTGATAGGGTGACTGGTTGTGTTCCATTCTTGGGCTAGTTAAATCCCTTACTAAACATTTTAGGTTACGCTGGTTGCCGAAATATGCAATTAATATTCGTTTATATTCGTACCACTGGTCTACGTCCTCGCGGCTGGTATTAACGTTAGTGCCCTTCCGGTTAGTTTACTGGTAATAAGGCGGATAAGCAAAGTGTTTTTGTCGTTATCTCCCGGCTTGTAAATGGTTTTTAAGGATATTTCGCTGGCTGAAATATAGTTGATGAGTAAGCATTGGTCATTGCCGTTAAATTGGGGTATTATTTCGAGGTACAGCTTCATTTCATTAGTCATCTTGGCTGGGGTAATATTTAGGTAATTTTAAAAAAGTAAATTTTTTTTCTTTTTCTTGAAAAATTTGGATTTATTTTGTAGTTTTTTGGTGTTATTTAATGAGTTTTACGCTTGGTATTAGTTTGGTTGAGTTTACTTTTGATTTGCCGATTTTTAATTTCAATTTCAATAGACTGAGTTATTTTTGTGGTAATTTATCGGGTGTGAATGTTTTGCGTTATTTGCGTCAGTTATTACTTCTCTAATTTTTTAATTATGTCAATTTTATTTAGGTGCGTAATAATTATCTCGTTGGTTTATGCGATTGTAAGGTGTCTGCAATGCTTACAATGTTTTAATCTGCTATAGGATGTTGTTAGTTACTTAGTTCCGTCTGCGTCTTTATTATAGGTTATTTTTACTTTTACTGTGGGTGTTATTTAGTACTCGCAGTGATTTTATACACTGAAATTTGTGCTTCGTTAATTTACTGAAATATTTTCACGTTTGAATAAGGTTGTAATTTGCGTTTTAGTACCGTAATTATTTATTCTTTGAGTAGTTTAACTTTGATACTTTAATAAAGTTTCCGATCGTAATTTTATGTTGCTTTAGCTTTCACAACGCTGAAAGGTTTCGCTATGTATTTAAATATCTTTTGTACTGTCATTTATAATTAGATTTATGCGTATTTATTCAAGGTTAGTTTCATTTACTTTCTTTAAGATGAGATATTACGTTCAATTTGAAATCGCTCTTCGTTATTTTTTGTATTAATAATAGAATGCAAGTTGTCTATTTATGGATAGTATTCGAGTTTGAATAGTTGTGCTGTTACTAGGATTTCGGTTTTAATTGCTCGTGGTTTTGCTTTTGCGTTTTTATTCTTGGTGTATTTAAATTATTTTTATGCGTCAGTTAATTCCTTTATTGTGGGATTAGTAATTTTATTTCTTGTTTTAGTTGAGATTGTAGAATTAGAAATTCTAAAAATTGCTTGCGCCAGTTAAGATTTAATTCAAAAATTCTAAAATTTGTTGCGCCAGTTAAGGTTGTTGAATTAGAGGTTCTAAAAATTTTTTCGCGCCAGTTAAGATTTAATTCAGCAATCTTAAGAGGTATGGTTTTGTTTCTAAAAATTTTTCTTACGTTAGTTAAAACGTGATCTAGTCTCTTGTGCGCTTTGCGACTTTTTTGATTGTCTCTAGTTTTTTTGTTTCAGAATAGTTTTTCTCAGTTCTTTGTCTCAGAATTTTTTTGTTGTCTCAAGTTTTTGTAAATTTCTCATATATACAATTAAAATAATAATAAAATTTTAATAAAGGCTTGAAGATAATCTCTAGCAATTGCTAAGTCGATTATTTTCAAAAATGGCATAAAATATTTGTAACAATAGTTAATATATACATATATAAATCATAAAACTAGCAAATATCAAATGTCTTTGTTAATAATAAAATAAATTTCAATTGGTTTAGGAAAATGAACTTACACTAGTTGCTTGGTTGCTTTCATTGATTTGTTTTCTTTGTTTCTGTTTTTCTTTTGGCTTCTTGGATTTGATCTATGTTTGTATCGCCTCCAATTTTTTTCTTTTTTGTTGAATTCGAACTATGCTTGTTTTTCCTTCAACTGCTGGACTTGAACGATGCGTGTTTCTCCTCCAACTTTTGTTTTTGTTCTGCCAAAATCGGAATTGAAATTCCCGGACCACCAGTTCCTCGAAGTTGGATTCGCTAGTGCCCTTCTGACATCCTACCGACTGCGCCAGTTAAGATTCGTGGCTTCGAGCGGTCCTTTTTAAGAAGACATCTTTGATTCTTAACACATTTATTTAAGGTTGTACAGAAATTAAATATTGAATTTAGACAATCTTGATTTATTACTCTATGTCTCAATTTATTAATTAATTGTACAAGTGAGTTACCGACGGACTGCAATGTGAAAGCTGAACGTTGATTAACTGCCTGGGAGTGGAGCTCCCGGCCTTTTTATAATCTCCCTACCTCTTTACAATTATGTGGGAACTTGCGGACCTAATGTCCGCTTACCCTTGACTCTATTCATAATACTTAGTTACTATCTTAAAAGCTATTCATAGTTAAAATGTTGCAGGCTTATTCTGCGTAATCTCGGTACGTAACTTCCTACGACCGTCTGTGACCTGACATCTGCAGTGTCACTTATACTTGTGCTACTTTGTAGCGTTTCCATTCGTGGGAAACTGAAATAATCATAATAAATTGTAACAATTTGTCTTTTAATTACATTGTTGCATTTTCCTAATATTTCCTAATAACTTTATTAGTTTCATATGTATAACAAATGGGGGATCCCATAACTTGCGTACATCCAAACACGAAGCAACCCAATTTACTCCGTCTTTCTGGTTTTTGGAAAATATGCCCCAATCGATGGTACCTATTATGGTTCAGTTCCTGATGATACTAACGTAATTGAATTTGACGAAAAAGTACGCTAAGACAAAGACCAACAATCATTACCTTGTATCTTTAACGACGTTAGAAAAAATTTGCTAAAAGCTTACGAAAGAATTAAGGACCACCATAATCTGCGTAAACGAGATATTTCCTTCGCCTCGGGCGAACAGGTTTGGAAAAAGGACTATGTTTTATCAGATGCAACTAAGAAATTCTTTTCAAAATTAGCCCCTAAATTCATTCTATATAAGGTCACTCGTGTTGTTAGTCCACTTATCAATGAACTTCAAGATGCTGAAGGAAAACGCCAAGGAAGGTGGCATATTAAAGACCTTAAGCCATTCTCTGCTGACCCAAATGCTAGTTAAGTTTTTCACGTTCCATTTCCTTAACGATTTACCTAATGTTTTTTGTTTTTACTATGAATTAGTTAACTTTAATTACATATTCCTTCTCTGATACAGTAGTTACCTTTTACACGTTTAACTTATTTACCTTAAACTAGCTATCTTTTTGCTTCTTGTTGACTTTTCCTATTGCTAGTCATATATCTGTTTGTTGTCTAGGTCCCCCAGTATAACTCTGTCGCTTCATTTAATTAATCCTCGCACTTTTTCTACAACAGATTATTTTGTTTTCAGTATTTATCTTACATTGTTTAATTTTGTGGTAATTGTCGTAACTTTGGTTGTAATAACTTATTGAATTGGTTTTAGCTGATGTTTGAGTGGATGCTTTTTTCCTTGGGCTCACATAGGAGCCGTGGCCTATGCCATTGTAAGAAATAGTCCACATTCGCAGTTGCAAAAAGCTATGACTTTCTATTCCATGTGTTTTTTCACTAAATTATTACAGTTGCCCACATTATTCTATATTATTACTTGTTTTTTCCTTCTACTAAGTTACCATAACATATAAACTTTTTTTTTGTTGTTTTTTATTGAACTTCGTGGTGAGGTGCTATCGCTTTTTATTGATACCTTATCAAATTCTCGGTTGTTTTAGCATATTTGAACAGTGTGTCTGTATTTAACTGCTTATAATTAGGCATTTTTCTGTGCTTAGGGCGTTACCGTTTTAAAAATTACTTTGCAATAGTTGGTTTTTGTTTGAATGTATCTGTAGTGATACGTTTAAGTTGTAGTGTCAACTTTTGTCTGATTTTCTTATCGTAGTGGATGCACTCGTTAGGAAAATGATTGTACTAGTTCTCAACAGAGTCTAGTAAATTTCTTTAACTTATGATGTACCTTAACTTGTCTGATTAATATAGCAGGTGGTCCTTCAGACCGACCTTCTCTCGGACGCTTGTCTAAAGACTCTACTTTTTCTGATCCCGCTGTCTCCGTTTCTGCCTTATCTTTCATTCGGTAGACCTGTTCTCGTCCCGGAACACCCGTCTACACATATGAGTGATTTTTCTCTCACTCCAGACTACTGACCACATTGGCCGGTTGAGTAGTGCTTTGCCATCCACCTTTTCTGTCTCTTTAACTCAATGCGAGCTCTTCCTCTACTCTCTTCTACCTGGAAGTGCCTCTTATGCATTTCAAAATGCCTACCTCCCTCTTTTTACCTTTCCTATTTCTACTGCCTTTTCATTTCCGTTAGTCAGCGTGTGGTTGCACGGGGGGTTTTTACATACACATGGACCACGTCTCTGGGAATCTTTCGCGAGGTTATGCGGTGCCGCTGTCAGCGCACATGGCCGCTAACAGTGAATGTATATATGAATGTGTGAATGTGTGAGTGCATGAGTATATATATATATATATATATATATATATATTATGCTGTGATAAGGGGTTGTTCAAGGGTGTACCTTATAGTAAAGGTCGTTTAGAAATGAGAAATTACCATAGGCAGCAGAAAACTGCATTTATTTAGTAAAGAATTGAGAAATGGAGATAGTTTGTAAATAGTAAGCAGTCAACACCCTGTATATAAAGTATAAATAGTTTTAAGCGACGCAAATAAACATAGAAAGACGCATAGTTAGCGTAAAAACAAGGAAAACGTTCATTTAGTAAATAGTAAATATTTAATACCCTGTAGATAAAGTTTTAGTTAATTTAGGTAAGGCGGATAATGATATTTTTCAGTGGAAGCACGCGTATATTTTTATGTAAACATAAGTACAAGTTAATGGTAGTCCAGAGGGTGATGGTAACAATTTAAATGCAATGGTTCAAGCGTGTGGATGGACAATATAATCCTAAATTGGGGGAAGATAATTTTTATTCAATTGGATGCGTCGAGATGAAGAAAATAGATCAGGTCAGATTTTTAGTTATAAGACATTTTATTTTTCTATATATTTTTTTATTTTGAATATTGAATTTGCTTAATATAAATAAATGTGAAAAGTCAACAAAGGATTTGAATACGCATAAAGTGCGTGATATGATAACAGGTTTGAAACGTTCTACACTTCGTTTATAAAGATTATAAGTTTTTTTGGTGACTTTGGGTTTTGAGTAAAAAGTATATGATTTTTAATAAATGTGATTTATAACATGAATTAATTGAAAAGTGTATTTCAAATCATCATCATTTTGTTTTCGACCTTACTTAAGGTCGGTTTGACGCAGCTCTAACTTCTTTTCTATTCATTGCTAATCTAAAAAGCTTTACATACCCTTACAACCTAAATTTCTAATAATTTGACTAATATAGTTTGGTCTAGGTCTTCCTATATCCTTCTATCTTTTTCCTATCCAGCTGACTCTACATAGATATTAGCAACCTGATGGTTGTTAAAGAAATCTAACATGTTTACATGATTACCATTTATAAGGAAATGAAATATAACCTGGTTATCCGCTTCAAAAGAGGAAAAGTGTTAAATTATATGTTTTGGTAAGGCTTAAGCAACGAAACGCTACCAACATGCCAGACCGCTAACTAATTGTGAGTTATGTCATGGTGACATTTAGTTTACTGATTTTTATTTTTTTTTGTTTTGTTTTCGAACTTACTTAAAGTCGGTTTGATGCAGCTCTAAACTCTTTTCTATTCTGAGCTAGTCTAAAAAGGTCTACATAGCCTTCACAACCTAAATCTTTAATAATTTGACTAATATAGCTTTGTCTAGGCCTTCCTACTCTATTTTTATTTGGTAGTCTATAATCTAAGACTTTACTAAATAGTCCCTCATGTCTTAACTGGTGCCCTATCATTCTATCTCTCCTGACCTTCAATTGTTTCCACATACAGGGATCCTCACCTATTCTTCTATACACTTCCTCGTTTGTTACTCTATCTGTCCAACTAATCTTTAACATTCTCCTATAACACCAAGTTTCAAAAGCTTCTATCTTTTTCTTATCTACTTCTTTAATTGTCCAAGTCTCACTACCGTATAGTAGAACGCTCCATACGTACTACTTTAAGAAACTTTTTCTATTATCTAAACTAATACTATTAGCTATTAGTAAGTTTTTTTTTTAAAAACATTTTTCTAGCTTGAGCTATTCTAGCTACTATATCCCTTCTGTTACGTCCATCCTTTGTAATTGTACTACCTAAATAGCAAAATTCATCTACCTCCTCTAACTCGGTATTACCTATTTTTAATTTTGGTTTAGAACTAGGCTGTAACTCACTTGTCATTATCTTTGTCTTTACTGAGTTAATTATCATACCATAGTTACTCCGTAGTATCTCATCTAAAATATTTAAAAACTCTCCTAACTCTTTTCTAGACTCTGCTATAATGGCTATATCATCTGCAAAACGTAACATGTCTATTTTCTGTCCCTGTACACTAATACCTATCTCTTTTCTCTCTCTGGCTAAGTTTAAAGCTTCCTCAATATAAACATTAAAAATCAAGGGAGATTTCTAATCTAAGCTTCCTTTTCTATTTCATCAAATCTAATTACTACGCTTTGGTTTTTATATAGACTGTAAATAATTTTTCTATCCCTATGAGAGATTCCTTTTTTTTGCAAAACCCTGAACATAACAATCCAATTAACCCTATCAAATGCTTTTTCTAAATCTACAAACGCGAAATGAGTCTTTTCATTTTTTTGTAACCTTTTTTCGATAATTACCCTAATCATTAGTATCGGTTCTCTGGTCCTTCTGTCTTTACGAAAACCATATTGGTCTTCGCCTAAATAATTCTCAGTCAAAGCTTCTACTCTATTTTTAATTATTATTGTTAGTATTTTGGAAGCATGAGAAGTTAAACTAACCGTTCTAAAATTCTCACACCTATCAGCTCCTGACTTTTTTGGGATTGGGATAATAATATTTTTTTCGAAATCTATTGGAACCTCACCTGTGTCATATATTACATTCACTAGTTCATATAATCTGTCTAAAGTTTTCTGACTTGCATATTTTATTAATTCTGCGGGAATATCGTCTATCCCTGGCGCTTTATTTAATTTAAGATTCCGAACAGCTCTATCAAATTCCTCTCTTAATATTGAGAACCCTATTTCTACATTCTCGTCTTGGTCGTTCTCTAACTCATCCATATCGTCTCCTTATATAAATCTTCTAAATATCTTTTCCATCTATCAGCTACCTCAACTTTATTTATTAGAAGCTCATTATTCTCGTCTCTAATACCATTATATTTTTCCTATCTTCCCCGAAAACTTTTTAACTGCCCTGTAAGCCCTGTTTGTCTTACCTACTCTCAAATCATCTTGTATTCCTTACAATTCTCCTCCATCCATTTATTTCTAGCTTTTCTACACTCATGTACTATCTTATTTCTAACTGTATTATATTTTTGCTTACTTTCACTATCCACTTCTCTGAAAGGTTTAAGCTTTCTTCTATTCTCTATTAAATCTAATATCTCCTTTGTTACCCACGGTTTTCTCGCTTCTATTTTTTCTTACCTATAGTCTGTATTGCTGTATCATGTACAGTCAGTTTTATTTCTTTCCATCTATTTTCTACGTTCCTCCTACAGCTATCTCTTTGCTCTTATTATCTAATACTTGTTTATATTCCTCTTTTACCCTACTATCATTAAACTTACCTAGATCCCATCCCTCTCTTTTAACCTTTCTCAATTTTTTAAATTTTAGTTTACACTTCATTTTAACTAAGCTATGATCGCTATCTATGTCAGCCCCTGGATAACTACGACAGTTTTTAACTTGGTTTCTAAATCTTTGTTTAACTAAAATATAATCTATTTGGTATCTAACCCTATCACCTGGGGCTTTCCAGGTATATCTTCTCCTAACATGTTGTTCGAATAGGGTGTTTACAGTTACTAATCTATGTTCCTGGCAAAACTCAACTAATCTTTCTCCTCCCCAAATTTTCCTACCATTTTTCCCTCACTACCTTCTCCCACTGACGCATTAAAATCGCCCATAACTATTAAATTCTCATCTCCTTTTACTTTTCTCACTATACTATTTATATCCTCGTATACCTTTTCTACTTCCTCATCCTCGTACTGAGTTGTTGGCATGTAAACCTGTACTAGAACAGTGTCTGTGGGTTTTGTACTCAATCTAACCATAATTATTCTATCACTAAATTGTAAGTACTCTTTAACTTTATGCCCTAATCTTTTGCCTAATACTATTCCTACGCCTGCCTGTCCGTTAGTTGAAGAAGTTGTAATTATTCTATAATTATCTTTTCAAAAGTCATTACTATCTGGCCATTTCACCTCACTAATACCTAAAATGTCCAGCTTTTCCTTTCTCATTTCGACTAATAAATTCGTTAACTTATCTACTCTGAGTAATGACCTTACATTCCAAGTCCCTATCACTAAATCGAACTGTTGTTTTATATTCTTACGATGACGAGCCCCAAGTACCCCCTCCCGGAGATCCGAATGAGGGAGTATTTTACCTCCGGACAACAATTTTACTTGTGAGCTCTCCATCATATGTATTTCGTGTTTTAGGCCGCGCACAAAAACTGTACATAATATTTGTTTCATTATATAGAATCGAAATTTACTGAATTTTATAATTCCAAATAAATGCTAGTCGAGGTCATAAAATAAAGTTAATAAGAGTGGTTTGATAATTTATACAGTTCAAGGAGGAGCTTCGAGTTGAATACAAAATTGATAACAAGTAAGGCGGTAACGTATCGAATTTTGTTATTGGTTGACAAGGTTGGTTTAAGATAAAATCCAGTTAAGTTTCTGGAGGGAATTGATAGCAACATTAATAAGACAGCCCAACATCGGAGGAGATAATTACAATCTTGTTTATACATAGTAATATTAATATGGTCGCCCAAATGATGGAGCGCGAATAATTTAAAGAGGAACATAGCAAAATTAATATAACAGCCCAACGCAAGAGGCGTCGATTATTCCAGTAGCATAGCAATATATATATATATATATATATATATATGTATATATATATATATATATATATATATATATATATATATTTATCGTAATATATATGTTTGGATATCATCGATATCATTTAACGCCAGGTGCAAGAATGCAATCAAATGCCTTTGCCGGTCTCTCGTGCCGTTTATTGAAAACGGGCCTGCTTCAAAGGTCGCTCTTTTTAGGGGGTACGAGAATTTCCCTATGTAACGGCTCCAAAGAGCGACTCTGTCGTTATCTTACCTATTGTCCTTGATAATAACTTGAGTTAATATCTTTATCTTATTTATTATCTTTGATAATAACTTGAACTTAATATCTTTATCTTACTTATTACCTTTGATAATAACTTAAGCTCAATATCGTTATCTTATTCATTATCTTTGAATATTGAGTGAAGAAGCTAACCTAACGGTAACCATGTAATTTGTAGGTTAGTAATGTAAGGAATTAGCAAGATGGTACTGCTGGTAAATTTGTTGATTCACAACCATGTCATGGACAAGTTTTGATGTGTATTGTTTATTAAGCCAGAGTACCAGTACCTAAAAATTTGCTGGAGTGCAGAGTAATTCACTTTTTTGAACATTTTGAAATTTGGGCATTTTCTTGCCAAAGAAGAAACAGTCTAGATGCAACGCTCATGTGCGTCTGCACTTATGAAACTGTAATGTTAGCTTTAGTTTAGTATATAGGTTAGGCGACTTGTCGCATTTGTTCTAGTTTAAGTAGTGTTTCATGCTCCCCGACAAATTTGTGCTGTCGATTATGACTGCGCCACATTAAAGACTCATGTGTGCACTTATAAATGTAGTAAAAAACAATGGGGTTACACATTCCGTTTTCTGGTAATCCGGAAGACGTGTTATCGGTCGGAAAAAACGAAGGTGGCACCTAAAATAAACATTTTGTAGGATTTAAGTTAGGATTTATGTAGGTTAGTTAGGATCTAGATTTTAAGCTGTTACTGTGGTGAATTTCCGTTACGTCGAGACTAGTCAGCCAGGCGTCGAACTAAGTGGTTATCTCTGTGAATTTTTTCTTCTCTTTCAGATTATGTAGGTTTCTTTGCTTTATCTCTGCCCTGTGTCGTCCCTCGCCCTATTCCTGTGTTCCGCTACAGAAGAGAGAGAACAAATTTTAAATTTGGATTCAACCGGGGGCAAAAGGACTATCCACGCCCACAGTGCTCAACGACGTCCAGCTGCCGCCAAAATAGCCGTAATGCTGTGAAGAGCCCTACAGTTTACATGAGTACCTTTTGTTTTCTCTTTTAATTAAAAATAAACATTTTTTGTATGTGATAATAATTTGATCATAAGTATGACGTAACCGTTTATGGCGCAATATTTTGCAAATGTTTATCATTGTTACCAACTGTCGTGGTGACTCTCATACATTGCCGCCGGGACTTTAAAAAGTAGACCTAAAGTGTAACAGCGTAATGGTAAGGATAAATAAAGAGGCTGTCGGGATCTTCTTTTAATTATTCTGTGCAGTAATTGCAATGTTGTATAACTGACCTTGACAAGAATGCGTGTTACAAAGATACGTACTCAAATATAAACAAGTTTTCTGCTTCTCTGTATGAAAATAAAAATCTATATTGCAAATACTGAAACTATGCGACTTATTACAAAGTAATGATTATTATTAAACAACAAATATGTAAGGTGCTAATGTAGCACGGACGTTTTTTTATTGAACCCAATAAGTAAGTAATTGCTTGATGGAATTGAACGCAGAATTATAACGGAAAGATATTCATGATTTAAATTTATTAATTTATTTTACGAACGAATTGTGTGATTTTGCATTGTTGTGTTCTTTTTATTTTCGTTTTTAAGTACGTGTTTTGTAAATCACGTAATTGCATACTAATGTTTTTAAAACTGATTTAAAGAAATTATATTCTGTTTGTAATTATAAAAAAAAAAAAATTATTAACCGTAAATCGTATAGTATTACGTCTATGTAATAATATTACTTAACCTACTGGTAACTAACAAAACAGAAAACGGAAACACTATCGTTTGCTTCTGAAAGTTTTAGTGACAACATTTACTACGACCAATGATCCTATATGTACGGCTGCTTATAATCTGCATATCTGTACTTTAATAAATACAAAAAATAAATCATTTTACTGCTTCATATCGATAACTTGTAATATAATTGTTGGATAACAGGTAGAATAAAATAAATCGGGAGGCTTCTGCCACCTTGTGTTTGTTTCCATTTACCATTCATTCACAATTTATCGACTTTGATGACCATAATATTCAAAAGAATTTCGAATGTTCCGCTTGCGCATACAACGTTAATAAGAATTGGCACTGAAGGTTATATAAAGGCTAACATTTATGGCTCACATTAGCCTTAACCAGATCTTATTCCTAGCTGGTTACTTTATTTTAACAGTTATAGAAGTAATTGAATTATGGCATTTTCAATAGTAAAAGATTTTATCAAGACAAACAAACGTTATAAATTATCTCAACATTGCGTAGAATTCAAACTAAATTCGCTTGATAGAAAAGTTCAAGATGCAGAACAGTGGTTCAGAAATGGATTGAAGAACATTTTTGAATATACCACAAATAGGCTTAATCACGATGAGGTATTACGTTTACGGCTAATGGAATAGAATCCGATCTTCACGTTCCATTTAAATATGGTTCTGATTTAAAGTTTGAATTTGTATGGCAACAACTATTTAATTTGTACCAAAGCAATAAAGGTGCAGTTGAAGGTGATACATTCAAAATTATTACCACAAGTTTTACACCACTCAAGGTTCAGGAGCTAACCGTAACCAGTTTACCACTTTTGTGGAAGAATGCTCGAAAAGGAGAGGTATAGTTGCAATAAAAAACCGCGATAACGTTTGTCTTCCAAGGGCACTCGTGTATCACGAGCGTATGCTTTAACATACCAAATTTAAATCAAATTAGACGCAATATAGGTAAACGTCAAGATTCGGAGGTACAAAAATTGATTCTTGAAACTGGAATTCAAATTTCGCCGGAAGGAGCAGGTACTATGGAACTTGAACAATTTCAGAAGTACCTTAAAAATTTGAAGATCACAGTTTATTCCTACAACACCAAAGGGAGAGTCGTCTTATTTAAAGGACCAGATGCTCCTAACAAGATCAATCTGAGCCATCACAACACTCACTTTAACGTTATTACTTCATTAACCGGTGCGTTTGGTTGCTCATACTTTTGCGACATTTGTCATATCCCGTATGATCATAAGAACAGACATCATTGTAATAAACAATGTCCAGGTTGTCGAAATGAACCTCCTTGTCAACATGTAAAAGATGAAATTGTTTGTTTTGATTGTAATCAAAGATTCAGAGGACGGCTGTGTTCCGAAAACCACGAGTCTTTCACCAAAAATGGGCAGATAATGTGTGAACGTATGAAGAGATGTGCAGACTGTCTTAAAACTATAAAAGCAGATCGAAAACATTCATGTGACGAAATATTTTGCAGCGTGTGTAAAAAAACATCATTCATATGATCATAACTGTTATATACAGGTAGATACAGGCACTCCTAAAATTGTTGGTACACTGTTTATTTTTTATGATTTAGAAACTCGCCAAGACGACCAAAATTTTAAAGAGGACTATATACATACACCTGTACTTTGTGTATTCGAAAAGAGATGCGACGTGTGCTTTGAAATAACCAACAATGTGATCGAATGTTATAAGTGTGGATTAAGAAGACAAGTAATAAAAAGCGAAGACGTCATTAAACAGTTTGCTAGTCATTTATTGGCCATTAGTGAGAAAAAGTTTAAACACATTGTAGTACGTGCACATAATGGGCAAGCTTATGACTACCGGTTCATATTAAAGTATTTTATCGAAAATACTGATATCAAACCAGAAGTTATCATGAGAGGCAGTAAATTGTAATGCTGACCGTATAGAACATTAAATTTATAGATACTTTAAACTACGTTCCTTTGAAATTGACCGACCTTTCTGCATCCTTTGGACTTTCAGAGTTGAGTACTTTCCTCACCTATTCAACACAAAGCTAATAAGCATTATGTGGGTCCACTACCCCCACAAAAATTCTACCAACCTGACAACATGAAATATGCAGAGCGCCAGAATTTCTTACCATGGTACGAAGAACACAAAACTAAACTCTTTTATTTAGAACGGGATATGATTGAGTACTGCATTAGTGATGTCAACATTTTAACTCAGGCTTGTGTAATATTTCATAAAATGCTTGTAGAACAAGGTAACGTGACCCCCTTCACTGAGGCAATAACAATAGCTGGAGCATGTAATAAACTGTTTAGACGAAATTTCCTAAAACGCTATAAAATTTATTAAACCTAACTGATCAGATATTTTTAAAATTCAACTCCAAAGGGCTGAATATTGAGTTATCTATGTTATTTACGTTTCCAATGGAAATGTGGACAGTTAGCTGTACAAGCCTATACTTGTATTCAACAAAGAATTAAATTTTATAAAATAAATTAAACAAGTTTTTACTGTTTAAAACTTATGATTATTTAGTCATTATTTTCGTACACCCTGTATACATTAGTCAATTTTTCACAAATGCTAGACAAAACTTTATCAATTATTAAACCCCAAGTCAAAAACTAGGATTTAGATTTTGGAAACTTGTAATATTTTTATTTTCAATAATAATTATTTGTAAAGAATTACAAGAATAATGCGCTAAGCGTGCATCGTTCCTTAGTGATTTACTTATATTAATATATCTGTGTCGCATAAAGCTATTTCCAAGTACATCTCTATTTGATTGTTTCGTGTTCCCCCCTCTGACGGCGCGACCACTCGGCTCTGGTTTCGACAAACAGTCAGCCGCCTGCAACAGCTGTGTTAAGATGTATTTTAGGCTGGAGGCTGGCAACCTTCGCATCAACTATTAATCGTTGGGATATATTCTAATAACGGTTGGTAAAGTATATATTATGCGAATTAATGTAATTTGAGGTAATTTATTTAGCGCGACAATGTAGAATGCGACAATGTGGAATGCGACAATGTAGAATGCGACAACGTAGAATGAAACGTTCAGAATTCGTCAACTAGAATCCAAGAAAAAGTTATGAATTACCATTATGTAGGAACAGTCGATTTGAAAAATGCCTAATAAGAAATTTGCGTGATAAGAAATGATGGATGTTAATTTGAATGCAGTCGTATCAAATTGGAATCGCTGTTAACCTTGTTTGAAGAACGGAAATCCCGTCATAATTTTTCGTAAAGCAACAAATAGCAGTTGGGTTCGTTATTAGCTGTACGAAATTTTTTTGCATGTGTTTTAAAGGTTAGAACACGTAAACTTGCTATTATGTTTAGTACACGTAAATTGTGTAAATTTTAATTAATTGTTGAGCTGGTTTTATAAGCTGTAGAACGAAATTTTGTCGAATTAGCTTTTTATAATAACATGCTTTGTTCCATATAAACCTTCGATAAGTTCAACGTATGTTTTCGACGTCATATTTTTCTGTTTTGCACAGTTGACAGATGTTGTCTTGAAAGCAAATGCTTTGTGCAGCTGTAATGCAATTTAAACAAACATGCCTATTTTTGTGATCAGATTTTATCTATACATAGACTATTAAACGTAAATATGAAAGTTCAAATTCTCATTATGTTAAGTTCTAGTAATTTGTTATCCACCTGAAAAGATCTGCCCAGGTTAGAATTTAATTCACTGTGTTATGCTTACAAATCATTATCACTTTAATTTGTATAACAAGTTCATGTTTAAAGTACAGTAAGTTAATTAGTAAAGAAAAAGGAAAGTTAAAACTTTAACTTTGGTGTAGTTGATTATGTCAATTTTTTTGTTACAAGTTCGATATTTTAAAAGAGTTTTTTAGTAAACAATTAGTTCAAATTTAAGGTTTTTATTTTGGTCAAATGCGATCAAATCTAATTACATAAAGATAGCATTTTTCTGAGTAATAATTTAGTGCCAATATTATATTGGATATACTTTTTTATTTTTATATACTTTTATAAGACACAAACGGTGTTCTACTTTTTTTATTTATTTAATCTTTGCAATTTCTTACAGGAGCTGCGTCTTATTTTTATAAGACATATTTTTGTTACAGAAGGCAACGTCCTATTATTGGGTTACTACGCCCATAAAACAAAAAACAACGTGGGGCATACGTATCACTAGCGCCGCAACGTGTAGGGCTTCGAAATTTATTTGCTCAAAATTTATTTTGCTTCGAAATTTGTTTGCTCAAAATTTATTTTGCTTCGAAATTTGTTTGTTCAAAATTTACTTAGCTTTAAAATTTGTTTGCTTAAATTTGCTATTGTTCTTGAAATTTGTTTTGGCACAAATTTAGTTGAGACATTGACCTTTCTTTAGTCAGTTAATTACATTAGTCAAATTTATTTTTAACTTTAATTTTATTTTGACCCAATTTTATTTGATATCGTTTTGACAAAAACCTATTTTTACCAAATTCACTTTTTGACTTTGACCTTTTGTTGCCCGAATTTGATTTGACAATTTTCGTAAGGCTTAAATCATTTAGATTGATCAATTTGATTTCATTAAAATATTAGACTATCACACTCATGTCCGAAAAGTTCCAAATTGTTTGTTTACTTAAAGAAGAACTGGAATGTAAACTGAGGATTAGAGGAGTGGTGAGTGAGAGACCAGTTCTTGAGAAAAGAAAAATTTTAAAAACACTGTTAGCTAAAGAAGCTGATAAGCCTGGTTGTTTAATTCGCTTGAGTCAATAAAGAACGTTTTGTCGGAATTTGATGATAATGCTACGAATTCTATTTTTAAGGGTACATCGGTTTGAGCTGTCGTCATATCATTTGAGAATTGCTCTTGTGCATAGGCACGTTTTTGGTTTTGATAGCAAAATTTTTATTTAGATCGGCATTGCAACGCAATTTAGTCTAGGCGGAACTTGTCGTCGTGGTTGGTCGCTCAGCAGTATGTTAGTCTAGACGAGACTCAGGAAGAGTTGGTCGCTCAGCATTACGTAAGTCTAGACGAGACTCGAGGTGAGTTAGTCGCTCTAGTAATTTATGCATCATAATTTTTTTGAGTTGATGTAATTTTTGGATTGTTAGTCTAGGTGAGACTCGTAGAGGGTTTGTCATTCTAGCAAATGTAGGCGTTGTGAAGCATTGTAGTTGTTTCGACAGTTCCGTTGGAATTAGGGTTAGAGTGTACCTGAACACTGATGTTTTTTTGTTAGCTATCGTCGTGATTAATTTTTATTGATGATTCTAAAGCCGGTAGATGGCACCTCTTCTTTCGCAGCCATATTATTCGGCCCTCTTTGTTATCGAGTGCTAGTGATAGATTCTCCGTTAAGTTAGCTCCAAAAATTTGTTTGGTGCAAAGTTAGTAAAAAACATTCCAATTTGGTATATGAATTAGAGAATGAGGATGGATCAAAAGCCGGAAAATGGCATGTTAAGGACTTGAAGCCCTTTGCTTTGCGAATTTGGTTGTGCTCTTATCTGTCGTATTTGGATTAATTGCTCCAATTCATCCGGGTCAATGCCTTCGGCAGGAGGAGCTTCCAATCTATCATGTATCTTGGCAAAAGTGTACAAAACACCTGCAGCTACGATGACTGTCATTGCAATGTTTAAGTTTAAACGTAAGCCATATGCAAGAACAGGAAACCTCCTTTCCCACACCCCAAATAATCTTTCTATAGTATTTCGTGCGCAAATGTGTGCTTTATTGTATAATACCTCACGCCTGGTCCGAGGATTTAACAGTGGAGTTAAAAGTAAGGACGCACAGGATATCCACTATCACCTATAGTTAAGACCATATTAATTATATATTTATGACTGTAAACTTACCTAGTAATATACAATCGGGAAAGTGGTCTGTATCAAATCTAGCCCTTATACAACTATTATTAAAAATCGTAGCATCGTGGGTTGACCCGGTCCACCTTGCTACTAAGTTTAAAATATTTAAATTTGCATCCCCAATTGCCTGTACATTTAAAGAGAAGTAGGTTTTACGATTTCTAAATACTTCTCCATCGTCACCTCCTACAAATTCTATTAGTCGGCATCATATTGCGTCCTTATCTCACCCGGAGATTGAATTTTAGTATGGGTACCACCGATAGTCCCAACAACTGTAGGAAAACCAGCAATCTGATAAAAATCAATTTGTAGATCACGAACTTGTTCTTGAGTTTCAGGCCACTTTATAAATCTTTGATACAATCTTGCAGTTGCTCTGGATACTCGGTTAATAATTTTTGATGTTGTTGAGACATGAACATCCACAAAATCAGCGACACTTTGTAAATGGCCGTTTGTCGCATAGAATCTTAAACACAGCAGTAATTGGTTTATAGATGAAACGCTGTTATTCCTAAAAATTTTTAACTGGAAACTACTGTATTATAAATAATTATTTTAATTACCTACATATCGGTAGCATGCTCTATTTCCGCTTCAATCAGAGGAAGTAAATTTAAAGTTGTTTGTTTGGTAAGCCTAAAATCAGAAACCACAAATTAGTAGGTACATCTACATAAGTATGCGAAAAAATATTTACCAAAACGTTTTATAATAACCTAGCTCATCCAAGATATCAAAATGTTCCGATCGAGAGTACATTAACCTAGGAAATCCATAATCAATTATTTCAAGTACATCAAAATCATCTTCAAAGATATCATCGTTATCAATTTCTTCTTGATAATTTACCAAGAAATACAACAAATAACAAGGTATTATTTTAATACTAAAACTTTCGAATAATAAACAAACTACAAAGATGATAATATTACGCTACCGTGACACTATTAAATACCTTTTTATATAATGCGCATGATTGAAATCCTATTTAACTTTAGGAAAGCTGTGAGTAAACCCCACTTGTCGACTTAACATTGTAATGAATACGATTACATGCTCCATTAATATACGCTTTTGTTATAAATATTTATTTAACAAAGATCCTTTATTATACGGAAAATATCAAATTCCTATTTTAACAATACAATATCTATTTGTCACTTAGAACTCCACCTATGTCTAGGGACTCGAAGTAGAATTTAGGTTTTCTTTTATCTGTGTATGTGTTGATACAACAATTCGGTCTTCTGCGCGTGCTCTAGTAATAACTTGCTTCGAGTGTAAAGTTCTTATTTAACGTACGAATGTGATCGGATAATCAAGTTTGTGACGAGGTAGGCCAGCAGGTTTCTTAGAAAACATGCAGTCCCATAGGCAGGTGGCATGCTGCCAACGAATACCATTATATCAATTTATAGTTTAATCGACTTATTGTTGCTAGAGAGTAAACATCATCTACGGCAGGTGCATAAAATTTCAATTTTGCATTTAAATCATTTTCTCGATTTTTTTCAGCGCAAGTTTGAACCTAACTGTTATGGAGTAGCAAAACACAAATTTTAATCTAATTTGTTATTGAGTATTCAAACGCAACCTTTAATCTAATTGTTATGGAACACTGAAGCACAATTTTTTTATTATGCAGTATTGAAAGTTCAAATGGTCAAGTGTTGCTATGAAGTATCAAAGGATTTTCCGTAAATTTTGTTTTGTATAGAAGTCAAGCTGTAATGTCAAACACGTGTGAACTTCGCGCACCTGTGGTTGTTGTAACTGCACACGAAGGTTAAGGAACGCTGATGTCTAGGAGATTATTTGTGGTGAGTCTTCTCCAATTCTAATTCAATTTTCGTTTCACGGAACCATTACTGGAAATGTAATAATAACTTTTCGTAAATTTTGTATAGTGATATAAATTAGTACACGTAATTTTTGTTCAGAATTTAATAGTTGGATATTGCATAAATGTTCTTAAGAACACCAAGAAATTTCTATAAGATAACTTTATTTGAATTTACAAGGCTACACTAAAATGTACTCGTAACTAAGCACGTGACACGTTAGTATTTGTTTGTCACATAATAAAATCTAGTTTTCTTTGACAGCACAATTGAAATACAAATTAGTTCAGACCATTAGTATTTTTGACCTTTGATTCAAGAAATTAAATTAATTAAGAATGTAAGTTCTGCAGTTTAAGAAAAGTCAATATATTTAATTAATTATATGTAAGCCAAAACAGGATCCTATTTCGGCATCAAACACAAGTTGTAAAATAATAACAAAAACACTTTAATTCTCCTAAAGAACTATAATAAATTAGCACTTGCAAAATTCATACTACTCATAGACTCTTAGACTCTAGACTCTTAGATTTTATTAAAGGTAGAAGTAGGTAAATAAGGCCGGTCCTAATTCAAAACGCGATAGACGTATTTTCCATGTGTAAAATACGTCTGTCACGTTTTGAATTAGGATCGGCCCTATATAATTTCAATGTAAAATAGTTGTGAAAACATTTGAATGTAAAATAGTTGTAAAAACATGAATTCTTATATACTTTCAATGTAAAATACTTGTGGGCACGTTTTGAATTAGGATCGGCTTTATATTACTTTCAATGAAACACACACGTATGTTGAAAAAATGTAAGTGCAGAGAAGAATGTGTGTAGCTGTTTTGAATTCGGTTTTCTAGCGAGAAGTTACACGTGCACCGTTTTGAATTAGGATCGGCGTTATATACTTTTAATGTAAAATGTGAAAACCTGAATTCTTTTCAAATGTAAAATACTTGTGGGCACGTTTTGAATTAAGATCGGCTTTATATTACTTTCAATGGAACATATTTCAAAACACACGTATGTTGAAAATGTAAGTGCAGAGAAAATGTGTAGATGTTTTGAATTTGGTTTTCTAGCGAGACAGTATGACAGATGCAAAATATCGCATTCAAGTCAATTGTGTTTTAATTAAAGTGGATTCTGATTTATGTTTAGAAGCTGCAAATACACATGGGCCGGTTTCACTTCAAAAAATGAGTTCACTCTTGTGATAGGTTGAAAAGTGGGTTGGCAAAGTACGCAGATGGTGGTAATCTACTATATAAGGAGATTGCTCCTAATATTAATTTAATTAGTCGAAGTTTACTGCATATATTTACATACAAACATGTATATAATTGATATTCAGGGATTTAAATACAAGAAAAACGAGTTTGTGTGTAAAGAAATTGCGGTTTTGGACTTGTTGAAAGGTGATGTTTGGCATCAAATTTTTAAACTGCCAATGCAGTCAAGTTGTTTGAGTCAAGATCATATAAAACATAACGACTGGGTGACAAGGAATATTCATGGTATTTCTTGGGATGAACCTTTAACGGCTGGAATGGTGTCATCATATATAGCGCTTTATTTGAAGAAAATTATCCGACCCGGTGAAGAAGTGTTTGTGAAGGGTCTAGAAAAGAAGAAATTGATTGAAACATATATAATGCAAAACTTTGTAACTGATATGCTTGCACTAGGTTGTCCTAAGCTATCGGAGTTAAAAATCAACAATCGTTTAAAATATAACATCCATTGTTGTAGACACAGCAATAATAATTTGCAATGCGCAAAACAAAATATCTTTTTATTAAAAGAATGGGTTGTTAATAAAAAAAAAACAATAGAAAGATTTTGTCTGTATTATTTATTTTAATATAATTTTACAATGTTAGCCTTATTAACTATTATTATAACAACTTCTAGCAAACATTATTTTTATCGATCCAGCTATTGTGTACGTTAGAGAAGCCTAACCATTTTACAAATACTTTATTTCCACTCTTTCTTAGGACTTTTCTACCAGGTAAATTCCTGGATGTTTAACCTTTGCAACTCAGTTTCATAAAATGCACCTTTGATTTCTTTCTCATCTTGATCTTCTAATATATATGTTGTAGGATTGGTTACGTTTACCTTTTTAATCTTAAAAATTTCATTTGACCAGTTTGGCGTGTAACCTTTCGTAAATGCTTCCTGTGTTTACTAATCCTCACACTGTCTTTTATTGAATATTTTGGTATTTTGGTTGCAAGTTTGATGTGGGTAAATGATGATTTAAGAATAGTTTTTCATTTGATTTATCAACTTTACAGGTTTGACTCGATAGTATTGTGAACTGTATTGTTGTATTGTTTCACAATATCGCTTAAATTTTTATCCAATTGTAAGAACCGTTCAGGTTAAACAAGCGCCACATTTTTCCCTTTAAAGTTCTAATTACACGTTCCACAATGCATGCTTTCTTTGTAGAAAAAACACTATAATGGTTTATGCCATATGTCTGCATTGAGGATTGAAAGTGTTTGTTATAATATTCTTTACCAAAATCAGACTGCAAATTTCTTGGCGGATTTTTAAATTTATTTAAAATTGTTTTCATTGCAGCAGTAACATCAATACCCGTTTTACTTTTAAGTGGTACAGCCCATACGTATTTGGAGAAACAATCAATAACTACTAAAATGTATTTAAATCCTTTGTTTGTTTGCGAATATGGTAGCATTTCAATCAAATCGGTCTGAAGAAGGTCATTTAAACCTTCTACTATCACTTTGCGTCTCTTGAAATTTATTCTTGCTGGTTTATGAAGTTCATTTACTATATCCTCTTTCACTTTTGATTGAGCAACTATCATAATAGTTTTTTATAATCAGGATTTATTAAATACAATTAATGAAATACTTCTATGTTTGAATGTCGTGGGCTCCACTTGCTTTGAAAGGAACTTTTAATATAAAATCAAGAAACATTGTGGTATTGTTTATAATAGCACCGCTATCACGAAAGCTGATTACATCCATACGTTTAAGCAAAAATCCTTGTAACTGTGCAATTACATAACTTTTTCGTTTATAAGAATTTCAATGTCTTGCGGGTATCCTTTAATATTCTCAATGACTGCTTCCTCATAAGGAAATTCATAATTATGTTTAATGTTGAAAATAAGGAATGTCTTGTCACCGTCAAGGAATGTATTAGAGTAAAACGTTGCTACTACCGTGTAATGTAGCATATGTAACTTGTACTCAATCAAGGTTTCAAAACCTTCACTTTTGTTTTCATATTCCTGTTCACTTATATCTATTTTACGGTTATGTAAGTGCCTTCCAAATTTGTCAATTGTCATATCATCTAATTACTTTCGCCTCACGCAATTCTTCAATGATCGAATTTATTTCGTTGCCGTGACTTGTGTCCAGCAGTCTGAGATGAAACTAAAAGTCGTAATCTATCAACAAGTTCATTGGGATCATTCCAATATAAATAATCTATACCGTTATTTGATACTTCCATTGTCATACCGTCTCCAAGACGCTTTCTGTAGGGTAATGTTCTAGGTCTACGGGGTGTTTGGGGAAGTATGTTTAATGTAGATATTATATTTTTGTACTTATATGAAGTATTACCCTGAATTTGTTCTGTTTCAGAATAATATTTTCTATTAGCATTTGTTCTTTTTACAATATCAAGATACGACTTTAGATCTTGATGACTGTACCCGACAGGATATTTTTTAAACAGTAGTTCGTATAATCCAGGAGTACCTTTATATTTCAAATCATTTATTAGAACATTTTCATCATCCAACGCGAAATTCGAATTGCCTATCATAAGACCATTTGAATCAGGGTTAAACCTAATACCATATTTATGATCAAATTCGTTCTTAACATCTTTAAACATATTGTAAATATATTCTCGAGGTAGCGGATGTAGCTGTTCAAGATAATGTGTCATACCCGGTGAATCGGCAAAGCTTTGAATATATTCCTGGGCTTCTTGTGCATTTCGATTAATTTCTGCTTTGTATTCGTTCTCAACATCGTCATCATCAACATCATCTACCTCTATGGCATCATTTTTTATATTTGGTATATGCTGAGCAATAACCGGGGAATCAATATAGTCAACGTTCCTTTCTAGCAATTTAGGTTTAATTTTTTTTACACTGCTATGAGGCAGTTCTTCTTCTTCTTTAAATTTTTCTTTCTTTACCGCACTTTCCCCATCCAGTTTATTAGCAATAGTTTCTAATCGTGATGTTATGGGTAAGATTGATTCCACTTGGACGACTTCATTATCTTTTAACTGACGCAATTTGTTTTTTACAATGTTTCTTTTCTTAATTAAAATTCTTTTAAGTTTTATCGCCTCCTTGTTCATTGCGTAAAAGTTTAAATATGTATGAAGTGATCAAAACCTATTCGGTACCTTCCCTGATCTGGATCACTATCTTTGTCTACAACTAAGAAACCGTATTTGTCTTGCCAACAAGCAGCACATATTTCACGGAATTTATCATACTTCATGTCAGTATTGACGTGATCGTCATATATGTGTTTTAAGTTTAAATCATCTTGTTTAAATAAAACTAAAAGATTAGCATTATCACGTAGTAAGTGCTTAGGTATACGAGTATAACTTTGACAAAGGTAAAAACTGTCTACTTGTTTATGACGCCCCATACTAAAGTATTCCCTAATGATACCTTGTTTATCGCAAGCTACATCATCAAAAACAAATATAGAATTATTTCGAGCATCAGATGGTGATATAATATTATCAGAACTGGAAAATGTATAATATTTGATCCCTTTTATTGGTTGCAGTAGACTTTCAAGGTATTGATACTTTGGTTGATAAAGTGATTTAGAATAAACATATACGTTTTCAAACTTTAAACCATTAGGATGTTCTATCAGCCCAATCATAACGTTGGTTTTACCGCAATTTGATGGACCAACAACTAGACATCGAATAGATAAAGGCAGAAGAACGCTATGTTTTTTCTTTTTAGCCAAGGATTGCACGCCAATGTCATTATTGTTTATGGTTAAAGGTGTTGATTGTTTCACAACACGCATGTTTTCAAGTACTAAATTCGATTTGTAAAAAAATGGAATTATATATATATATATATATATATATATATATATATATATATATATAAGAAACGGCGAGTATATAAAGAATCATTAATTCATAATATTTTATTTATTTACTGCACAGCTTGAGAGGATAGTTGTCCGCTAATGATTACATATAATAATTCTAAAACTACTGGGAACGGACTATTAAATACTGTAATTAACAATTTACCATTTGAAGCGCATATTCCGGGTTACAAATTTTGCGGTCCGGGTACAAAACTAATCGAACGGTTAGCTCGGAGATACAAGGGAATAAACAAGTTAGACGAAGCTTGTAAGGAGCACGATATTGCATACACCAAAGAAAAGGATCTATCGAAACGTCATCAAGCAGATTCGAAGTTAGCTCAGTTAGCTACAGAAAGACTAAATTCTGGTGACTCGTCTTTAGGTGAAAAAGTCGCAGCATTTGGAGTAGCTACCGCAATGAAAGCTAAAGTAAAACTTGGTATGGGTGCCTGTGCATCACTGAGAACAAAAAATATCAATAAAATAAGAAAACTGATAAAGAAACGTAAAATAAGAAGTACGCTAGGTATTAAAAGTATTATCAAACAAGCACGTACAGCTTTAAAAAAGACTAAAGGATCTAATATTATGGATGCAATCAACATAGCAATTAAGGCCGCCAATACAGCAAAACAAAAGAAGCATATTAAATCAGCTCGTATTATATCAATTCCTAAAACAGGAGGTTTTCTACCACTAATGCCAATTTTTGCAGGCCTAAGCGCCATTGGTACTCTTACTAGAGGTGCAGCTGCTGTTGCAAAAGCAGTTTCAGATACTAAAATAGCTAAGGAACAACTAGCGGAAAAAACAACGTCATAACAAGGCAATGGAGGACATTGCAGTCGGAAACGGCATGTACATCAAACCTTATAAAAAAGGTTTTGGTCTTTTTTTAGCCCCTGCAAAACCTCAAAGGAACGCAACTTGATTTTACCTAATCGAGCATTAAGCAATGTAGAACTAATAGAGTTTGTTAAGCAATTAGAAGTACCATATTTCCGTGGAGTGTTCATGAGAAACAATCTTCCCAAGAAAGTTAATTTAAAAGAATGTGGTATAATTAATTTAGATGGAAGAGAAGGTTTAGGCACGCATTGGACCTCTTACAAAAAGTACGGTAGTAGCGCTATTTACTATGACAGCTACGGAAACCTGCGACCGCCAACAGAGTTGATAAGTTATTTGAATAGCGGGGTAAATGTAAAATTCTTTATAACATTAACCAAGAACAATCGTACGGTACTGTGTTTTGCGGTCATTTATGCTTACAATTTCTAAGTAGTGCATAGAACTGCGTACGAAGTTGTCATGTCGTACACTTTTACTTTAACGGGAAACACTTCAGTTTTAACAAGCAATTTTAATCCGCCTATAAACTTGGATAATGATTCGAGTACGTATTAGGATTAACAAATTTTGAGTCTTATAACACAATTCCAAACATAGAAAAGGAATAAATAATAAATTTTATTATGGATCTAACGGAGAATTCATAGAAATACCTGAGGTGCTTATGAGATTAGAGAAATTAATAAATATCTTCAAAAGCTTTAGGTGATAAAAGATGGCGTGGTCGTATGGATCAATCACGAAGCGCTAGAAAGACGCCAGTGTATATAGAAATTACAGCTGACAATAATACACTTAAATGTAGTATTAAATGTAGTCTGGATGTGGATTTTACCAAAAAGGATTCAATTGGTTCTCTACTTGGTTTCAATCCGCGAAAATTGCTAGCATTTGTCACGCATCAAGCAGACTACGCGATCAACATTTGTAAAGTGAATGCAGTTTTAATCGATTGTAATATTGCAAGTGGATCCTATTTAAATAGTAAACCAGCCCATGTAATACACGAATTTTTTCCTCAAGTACTTGCAGGTTTTAAAATTGTCGAGTGTCCACCTACGATTATATATCTACCAATCAGGTCACGTATAATAAATGAAATAATAGTTAAAGTGTTAGATCAAGATGGAAATTTAGTTAATTTCAGAGGAGAACTGCTAACTGTAAGGTTGCATTTAAAAAAAATTTGCAATAGCCATGGGTATTAAGTATAATGCACGCAACATGTCAAGAATTGCTATAAATGCTGGAAATTTCAAAGCAATCGACACTCGATTGATTGTTTCAAGACCGCTAACAACACAAAACCGTCAGTTTCTACAATCGTTAGGACTGCATTTAATTAAAAAAAAGTAGAATGAATAGTGAAATACTGAACGTGCGTGAAAAAGTTTACTTCGACAATGCGATTGTTAATATTGAAAAACATACGCATCAACCTTATGCTAACACATCTTTAAACAATAATGATGAAATTCGAATCCCTATACAACAACAAGATGTATACACCTTACCATCGAAGAGTATGCTGTACATAGAAGGCAAATTAATTAGAACAGATGGAACGCCGTCTCAGACAGCAAAGTTTGTAAATAATGGAATTTTGCTGCTTTTTGATGAAATTAGATATGAGATTGGTGGTATCATTGTAGATCGTGTTCGGAATCCTGGATTAACGTCTATAATAAAGGGATATGTTTCATATAATAGCAATCAAAGTAAACATTTACAAAACGCTGGGTGGTTTCCTATGGATGATTCACAAATAGTTGATGCTAATGGGAATTTTAATGTTGCAATAAACCTTTCAATGGTTCTCGGATTATGCGAAGATTTTAAAAAAATTATTTTAAACCTCCGTCATGAGTTAGTCTTACTACGTTCTAGTTTTGATACTAATGCTATAATTAATCCTACACCCGATGAAGAAATAAAAGTTGTTTTAAACAAAGTTTTATGGAAAATGCCGCATGTAGCCGTTGATGATACTCAACGAATTAATTTAATAGAATGCGTTGCACAAAATCAGGATTTGCATATTCCGTTTAGAGGATGGGAGTTGCATGAATATCAACTTCTACAAAAACGCAACGTCATACATGGAACATTAAAACAACAACACAATTAGAAAAACCAAGATTTGTGATTGTTGGTTTCAAACCAACCGAAAAATAGATACATGAGCAACTACAGTCGTTTTGATCATTGCTATTTAACCAACATGAAACTATATTTAAATTCAGAAATTTTCCCGTACGATAACTTAAATTTGAGGTTCGAGAATAAACAGACTGCGTTGTTATATGAGATGTATGCTCAGTTTCAGCAATCATACCACGAAAAGGAAAATGAGCCACTTTTTAATCCTGAAGATTTACGAAGTATTGCACCATTAGTAGTCATAGATTGTTCTATACAAAACGAAGCGTTAAAATCTGGTACTGTCGATATTAGATTAGAACTTGAAATTGGCAGAAACGTTTTGCCAAATACATCTTGTCATTGCCTTATACTTCATGATAAGATAGTCAAATACAATCCACTCTCAAACAGCATAAGAATATTATAATTACTTTATTATTATTATTACTGTACCTTTACAAATTATGAAAAAACAATAAATCATTTAGCAATCACAGTCCATTTATTATTATTTTACATGTTTTTACAATATCTTTTACATGTTTGAATTATTAAGTGATTTAGTAAACAGCCATAAACATTGACAATTTTAAATAAAAGTTTTGTTATACATTTCTCAAATAAACTAACTGGTATGTTAGTAACAAACTGGATTTTTTTTAAACAGAACGGTCACTACTACTACTACTATTTTTCTCTACAATACATTTATACTAATATATAGTTCAAAACTCGGGCAGATTGAAAGGTATCCTATTTTTAGATACATCCAAAAACGAAAATCGGCGTACTTGTGCAGGTATAAACATAACACTGAAGTTTTGTAACTAAAAAATATTATACGTTAATCTAGATAAAATAAATTGCATTCTTTATTTGAGCCAGTGGTTGAAGCTTTACAAGTCATTTCTGTATGTATAGTTATACCCCCAAGGTTTAGTATCAGTGGTTAAGGTACTAAGAATTCTTTTATCATCACTTGGATTAAGAACAATTTTGTTTTGTTTAATAGTACAGACATCATGTTTGACTGATCTAATTAAACATTGCTGTTTCTGTACAGTCTGTTTATAAAACAAAGCATTCTTATAATCATCAAAAGAAATTTGCTTAATACTTGCTAAGGAAGATCCCTTTGACTTTTTTATTATCCTATCCTGAACTCTGTAAGTGTACATTTTAGATCTAAGTCCTACAAACTCTAGCATGATGTCACCATTGTTTTCATCCTTCATAATACCAGGAACTTTTTTATTTGATAATGGAATATGATATTTGTTATGAGGGTCGTAATCGGAAGTATCAAATCTATGAATATCTTGTTTGATATAGGAGTAAATATCTTCAACGCTAAACTCGTATATCAAACTATCCGTATCTGTGTACAGCAGCTTTGCTTTGTTAGCAAATTGCGATTTTATATAACTATAGTGAAATTCATATAAATAGGTTTTTGAAATATCTAGAATAGAGAAACCTACATAAATGGGTTTGTTTAAGTAAACCTCTAATTTATTTATTTCTATTAAGATTAGATCTTTGTCTAACACAGTGCAACTATGAAAATTAGGCTTCGCTATGTAACTACGAGCTCCAAACCGTCCTTCCCATTTGGTCACTAATTTCACATCTTTCCTTTTCCGTACGTTTTCCATCATCTTTCCATAAACCGAATTTATCATA
The DNA here is from genome assembly GCA_036346225.1 of Platerodrilus igneus. Classification (NCBI taxonomy): domain Eukaryota; kingdom Metazoa; phylum Arthropoda; class Insecta; order Coleoptera; family Lycidae; genus Platerodrilus; species Platerodrilus igneus. The sequence goes on from JARFIW010001125.1 coordinate 1,699,633, forward strand.
TTTTATAAAAGCATATATCGAAACTGTTTTTGACTGTTGTCTTAATTTCGTATTCAAATCAATGTATTCTTTTAACCAAGAAGCTTGTTTAAACCGAAGAACCTTATGAATCTTTTTCAGTTCTAAACCGTAGCTTAAATACATTTTAAATTCTTGTAGTGAATAATATAGTTGAGTTTTGGATATAAAGTTGTAAGTAATTTCTTTAAGTTTGATTTATTAGAAGGTACTGGTGGTATCATATGTTCAGGCGCCAAAGGTAAGTCACTGTGAATTTCATGTAAAGATACTGGATAGTGTAAATCGCATTCAAAAATATATCCTACATCAGAATCATCGGGAATATTAAGTATGTCTAAACGTACTATATCTGGACTGGTACCATCTAAAAATTCAAATTCTCCATATGGAAGATATTCAGACATTGCAGCCCCATATAAATTATTAACATCAAAATACATTAAATATTTAGAATCGAAATTTGGATCATAATCTGCATTCATATATTTGTTATTTGCTTTAGCATATCTATTCGAACATTGAGAAACACCGCCACGAATTCCCCGTTCTAAAAACATTATTTTTCAATATCAGTAAGCAGCTCGAGTTTAACGTTCGTCGTTTTTAACATCGTATCTAGAGCTAAACCAGGAGCCGTAAAGTAGTGAAGCGGATCTAACTTATACGTGAACATACAAGTTATTCTAAAGTTTTCAAATATATCAGTCAAGAGCAGTAGATCTGTTTTTAAATATAGGTCTGAATAGTCTCCTAGTGTTTTTATATTAAATGTTTGCCAAACGTGTTTAGCATTATTGTAGTCTTCATCTGAGATTTCTTCATTGCGCAAACGATTAAAGAATGCTGTTTTACAGGGTAAATCGGTTTCATTGAGCCTATCCCAAGAGTTAATGTAATCATAGGGAAATATACCTTTACGCGTAAGTAACTGAAACTCATTATCGGTGTTACAATTTTCCCTGGTGATGGATTTTTTATTATCATCTAAGTATGACGCTAATTTTTCGATGCTAGATGCCATAAACCTGAATGAATCGATAAATCTAAAACTAACTTTCGTACCATTTACATATTTTGTAAAAGATATGTATTTTTCCTTATTTATTGGTAAAATACTTACCAAACCTGAAAACCCTAACGCAATTTTTTAATAATGAAATGCGAATCGTAGCCTGATAAGTTATGAAAACTACCGGTATCATATAAAATTATGATAATTGATGTTGCAATCTTGATGAGCGCTCCTCGAAATTCACCTGTAAAGTGGCAGTGATAGCGAACTCTAATATCATCTATACTAAAAGGTTTATTGCAAATGTGACAGTGAAGGGCAAATTTAAATGCTAACTTTTGTTCTTCTGTTAAAGGATTCATAGGTTTTGGGTTACAGAAAATTTTATTAGTCGTTTCTGAAATCAGTTTCAATTGAGCAACAAACCATTCTATACAATCCTTTCCGCGATACAATTGAAATTTGGAATATTTATTATCATACGAGCATTTCAAATAATACGCTACACTAAAGGGTATATGCCTTTGGTAAGAGACTGTGTTTAGTATTACCTCCGACTCATTGCATGGTTCTAATATACATTCTAGATCTGCATAAACTACAAATGATACTTTTTCTTGATAGTGGAAATGTTTAAACGTTAGATACTTTTCGGATTCTTCGGGTAATCTTATTGAGCAAGTATTCTGTTTTTCGCAATAATTCGAATGATGCTTATGTAATGCTGCTGTACTAAAATTATTTAAACATCTATAACAAAAAAATTTTCTATGTTCATGTGAAGACAACTGTTTTGCAAATAATTTTGACATATCCTTAATCCAAGTAAAATGAAAGTGATTCTCATTAGCATTTGTCGGACGAGAATATTGTAAGGAATCATTATTTAAAACTAACAGATTAATAGGTTCAATTTTTTTAAAATTTTCACTTAAACAAAATGGCAGTATTTTAATATTTTCTATACAATATAGGTTAATTGCGAGATTGTTAAGCTTCTCAACTTTTTTTTATGTCTTTTAATGCGATTGGAAACTGAATTGAATTGTAGCGTAATACTGTATCAAAATGTGGATAGCTAGATATTCTCTGACTATTTTGTTTAGCAGGATATAAAGCGGAAACCAAGCTCCAAAGAATGCAATGTTGATCGTTATTTATTACATTTACCACAGCTTTTTTTTTATAAAGTCCGGAACCGGTACAAACGTTGAACACCCTCCTTTAATTGGATCATGATTGTTTATATTTACCTTCAAGTGTAAAACTTCTGGATTGCCCAACCAGAATCTTTCTCGCAAAATTCTTCTAATCGCTTCGAAATCTTGTTCAATACGTTCTCCTTATACCACAGCTTGAGATTGGTATTTATATCGATGTGACGATTTGCAGTAGGAAACGTTTTCAAATCTATTTCACCAGTTGTAGGCTTAACAAAGTTAGCTGCAAATATTACATTAACCTTCAACATTGACTTTTTTAAGCAAGCAACAATCTTGCGTTTAAAACTAGCGAACGCCTTGTCTAAGAACACTAGAGGATCTCTATAATTTAAATTGGTAATAAGTCCCGTAATTATTCGACTTCAAAACATGATTGTACATCATGCCAAATCAAATTTTTTCGAGTATGACCTCTAGAAAGCGTTGCATCAACACCTTTGCCACGATATTCCAAAGAGCGTTTCAAGTGCCTCAATCGTACAAGGTAGCTTTTAAGATATGCTAAATTAGATTCCAGCCTACTAGGATTTTTTTGTTTATTGTCTTCGTATACCTTACTTCTAATAGCAAGCTTCAATATACTAATATTTGCTTTGATAATTAAAATGTGTTTCGTTATTTCATTCACTGATTTAATTAGATTCACGCATTTTACAGTTAATCTCAAAATTGAGCTACTAATCTCGGATACGGTTTCAGCATTCATGATTCTATAGAAAATCAAAATACACTACTTAATAATACAAGTATTTTCTCTATTTACTATTTATATAAAATATCATCTGACGTAAGCAAAACAACTGCAAAAAAGGTTCATTCATCTGAGTTTACGGAAAACGCGCGAAATTAATCTAATTTAGGTTTTATTATGCGCCTTCTTGCAATTTCTGTTTCAGTCAATGAATGTAATTCATTATTTCTGCTGTGCAGTACCTTTCAAAAAATTTCTTATACAGCATAAAATCGCATAAACACGCAATTACCTATATATTTGCATATAAATTATGTCAGCGGTAATCTAAACGAAATTAATCTAATTTAGGTTTTATTATGTGCATTCATTTCAATTTCTTTTTCAGACAATGAAACTAATTCATTATTTCTGCTGAGGTATAATTATATTCGCTTACATACTGTTTTGTTAATTAGAATAGATTACAGAGCTGAATTTTTTCAGAAAACGATGCAAATTTTTAATTTTTTCTAACAGATCAGTTTATTATTTAATATAAATACTACACTTAGATTTACCAACAGTATTCAATCAGATCTCCTGTATAATTATTAGTTACTATTACAAGCAACTTTTAAAAATGAGTAGCTTATCATCAATCAAAAATTGTAATAGCACCAACGTAAAAGTTCTAGAGCAATTTATATTACATTCTGACGAAGACGTGATTAAAGAAGTTTTTGGTTGTTCTTCGCCTGAATTCAACACTGCTGCTATTTTTGATAGTAACGTAATAGATATATCACGGTAAGTGCTTTTTTTCACACTTATACATGTGTTTTTAAAACAGTACTAATTTATAAGTTACATTAGATCAAAAAACCATTCTGGAAATTCTGAGGCTATCGTAGGATCGTTGACACACTCTGATCCTCTCAGAAACATCAGGTAGTATACAAAAGAAAAGGTGAACCTACAATAATCTTTTATGTTATGCTTACAGATCAGGCAAAAACATGTCGACTATGAAAAAGTTATGTACAGAATCTAATATGGCTGTTTGCTGTGAAGATGATAAATCTTACGAAGATGACACAGTAGAGTTGCTTAACGCATTTAAAAAGCGTGGAGAGAAGCTACTGCGTCGTATAGATTTGGAACTAGAAATAATAAAGCAAAAAAGAGAGGAACTAACAGCGAGGGAGCAGCAGATACTTCAAAAACGGGAGTTAATAAATACTTTTTCATTTATAAATAGTTACATCAAAATATTCAACAATTTGTAAAATAAAAATGTATTTTATAAAAGTTTCTCTTTTGAAACAAGACTTTCTCTAAACAAGGTAGTAAACTCAAAGTAAAACGCACATAAATCAGAATCCACTTTAATTTGATACATCATTCTTTATACAATCGACTTAGATGTGTTATAATAATAAACTAATTTCTTAGAATAGTGACATATTATTCTGAAAATTCTATGTTGACAGTTAGACCGATCGATCCCTTACTAGTTATGTATACGTGTTTGTTCGAGCCAATACTTTCATTTAATTGTTTCACTCCATGTGCTTGAAGGTATTCAAAATATCTCAATGGCAATATACTCTTGAACTCTTCTGTTTTCACTAATACTCTTTCTCCATATTTTGTCTTGATTGTTTCCACTTTTAAAACTTCAAACCTGTTATTCACTACAAGATCTTCTGAATTTACCTAAGGTTTGCGATATGTGGTTTTATTAAGAGTATTAAAATCCATATTGCTTTTCTTTGACTAATTAAATTAATATTAGGAGCAATCTCCTTATATAGCAGATTACCACCATCTGCGTACTTTGCCAACCCACTTTTCAACCTATCACAAGAGTGAACTCATTTTGAATTGCAACCGGCCCATGTGTATTTGCAGCCTCTAAACATAAATCAGAATCCACTTTAATTAAAACACAATTGACTTGAATGCGATATTTTGCATCTGTCATACTGTCTCGCTAGAAAACCAAATTCAAAACATCTACACACATTTTCTCTGCACTTACATTTTTCAACATACGTGTGTTTTGAAATATGTTCCATTGAAAGTAATATAAAGCCGATCCTAATTCAAAACGTGCCCACAAGTATTTTACATTGAAAGTATATAAGAATTTATGTTTTCACAACTATTTTACATTCAAATGTTTTCACAACTATTTTACATTGAAATTATATAGGGCCGATCCTAATTCAAAACGTGACAGACGAATTTTACACATGGAAAATACGTCTGTCGCGTTTTGAATTAGGACCGGCCTTATTTACCTACTGGTAGATATATAAAATTCTTCAATACGTGTAAAACTGTACAAATGATATATATATATATATATATATATATATATATATATATAATAAAATAATACTTAATTTTAGTAAATGCATTAATGATATTCAACGACTATAATTAAAGAAGAAATAAAGGCCTTGGACAGATTTGAACTGCATCTCAGTTTTCCGGAACTGTGCGTTAAAATTACGCTACCAGGCCGATGGCTATAATTGGAAATCATATTTACAAATCTAAATCAGTTAATATTTTCCAATTATAGCCATTGCTTACGAATGGATGAAACTGCAAGTATTCCGGCATATTGATCTGTATAAAAGCTATTTATCAACTTACCTTGTGAAAAACTCTTATAATATATATATATATATATATATATATATATATATATATATATATATATATATCATTCTGTAAATCAATAGAAAGTGCACTAAGTTGTTTTAAAGCTTTCTTTTATTGAAGTTAACAATAATTTTTCTATAAAAGCAAGCAACCAAATTTATAAAATTTTTGTAGTGAAGAAGAATAGATTATTGGTATTGTATTGGAAAATTTTTTTTGGTATAATCTTGACTAGGTAATCTTTTTGGAATTTATCCTTTTGTGATAAAGTGACTAGGCTCTAATGTAACCCTAGCTCTAAAATGCTATGAAGTGATTGCATTTTCAGATAGTACGAGATCATCGTTCCAATTCCAGTTTGCAGAGTCACAAGTAAGTATTATATTTTTATGTTTTGCTCGTTATGGATTTTTTTTCTTTTCGAAGATTTCCGTATCTTATCTTCGGATTGTTTCTCATTATAGCTATTATTAAGATACGGTGGCGTTCAATAAAATTTCTTTCGTTTTATCGTATACCATCCTACGACCCTGGCTCATAGCTCTGCCCTAAGTTGAAGAAGCTTAGCTGGCTGGAAGATCTCTTTAGAGGGTCCTATTATACTCAAAGCCATTTTCCATACTCTTTACCCTGGGCTTAAACCTTAGACAACAACCCCTTATAATTTATAGAGACTCTGCCGCCTATAAGGTAAAGTAAATACACTATTAAAAAAAATAGTGTAACAACATAAATCGTTTTTAAACCTAATTAAGACATGCTTAACTTACGGTGCAAATAAATTTCTCACTTAAGTATGAGTTCGTACTTAAGTTTTGCTTAACAAATACGGTACAAACGGGCATAAGTGACAACCTTGGTCTATCAATGCGATACGCTATGTCTGTTAGTCTATAATTGCTTTTCTACGGTGCTTATGGTCTAAGATTGCAAAATACAAAATCTGACTTAGAGCTATTGGCGCTTAGGTTTTATGCTAAAAAAGGTATCTTCTTATTGATACATTGATACTGGATTTTGTTACCATATAGATTTAACCTTTCTTCGCCAGAGTGCAGTGATAGGTCAAAATTTGCCTTTCTGTCGCTTGATTTACCATTGCATAACTACGTTCAACTATACAAATATTTATCAAATATATAATAGAATAGGATCGAATTAAGTTTATTTGCTCTTTCAATTACGATAGTGCGTGTCCATTACTTGGTAGCATACAATCATATTAAACAATAAAATTTTAAATGTGACAACTGCATTACGTTTACTTTACTAATAATTTGTTGCTAAATACTAATTATATTATAAATATTAATTGTTATATACATACATGTCGAAATATTAGATAGTATACCTCCACAGAGCGAAAAGTATGCTGAGGTAAATAGCTTTTAATTATATTTTTTAACAAATCCTTACCATCTCTTGAAGAAAAGCTAATTTTATCTGCCACAATTATAAACTCTCCAAAAAGGCATGTATTAACAGATACCATTTTGGATAATCTGATATTATTAAATGCAAGCAGTTATGTTACGTTATACTCATATTGTTTTTTTTTTCTAATAAAAAGACCAATACCTATTTTTTCGTTTCTTGAAATTTGTTCAATTATTTCTCTTAAATATTGAACCAAGTTACATTATTTAAAGAGCTTCAATCCCTTTCAAAATGCTTTAAATTTTTTGCAAAACACTCTAAATGTTCAAAGGGCTTCAAGTAGGTACTTGACCATGATGATTTGGTGCTTGATGCTTAGGTTTTCGACTACTGCTCTTAACAATTCAACCACTTTTCAAATAAAACTATTTAATTATTTATATTATAAAGCACCTGCATGCAGTGCTTAGTGCTGGGCAATTAAAATACTTTCTGAAAGTGCGAAATAATTACGCAAATAGTGTCGATGGGACAGCAAATATTTTTTGAAGTATTTTTTCGTGATGTACTCACAGAAATTGTATGTGAATGGACATTCGTTAGTATATGATCGCAAATGTTTCTATAAACAAAGCCCAATAATCACACAAATTGTACACAAACGAACGTCCGTTAGTATGTCAGTACATGTGAATTTTCAAAGCACTTTTAGATGATGTAGAATAATTACACAAATTGTAGGCCAATGGACTTTAGTTGGTATGTGTGGAGATATGAACTTTCAAAGCTCTTTTATATGATATGGTATAATTACAAAAATTGCATGTAAATTAACGTTCGTTAGAATGCGACAGTATATGCATTCGTAACTTAGTTTTGGTTAATGCGGAATAATTACACACATTGCATACAAATGGACGTTCGTTAGTATGCGATCGAATATGTGTTAGTAAACTAGTTGTACGTGATGTGGAATAATTACACAAAATGCATGCGAATTGTCGTTCGTTAGTATGTATGGAAACATGAACTTTCAAGACGCCTTTATATGAAGTAGAATAATTACATAAATTGCATGCAAATAGACGTTCCTTAGTATGCGATAGCATATGCAATCGCAAATCAGTTTTTCGTGATGTGGAATATTTACACAAATTACATGAAAATGGTCGTTGGGTAGTATGTGTGAAGACATGAGCTTTCAAGGCACATTTATGTGATACAGTATAATTACATAAATTGCATGCAAATGGACGTTCATTAGTATGCGACGACATATGTTTTCGTAAATTGGCTTTTGTTATCGCGGAATAACTACACAAATTGCATGCGAATGGACGTTCGTTAGTGTGCGATCGCATATGTATGCGTAAATTAGCTTTTGTTAATGGGGTGTAACTACAAAAATTGCATGAGAAAATACGTTCATTAGTATGCGATAGCACATGTATTCCTAAATTAGCTTTTGTTATTGCGGAATAATTACACAAATTGCATGCGAATGGACGTTCGTTGGTATGCGACCTTATATGTCTTCGCAAATTAGCTTTTGTTAATGCTAAATAATTACAAAAAATGCATGCGAAACGGTCGTTGATTAGTATGTGTGAAGATATGAACTTTCAAAGCACTTTTATATGATGTAGTATAATTACACAAATTGCATGCGAATGGACGTTCGTTAATATGCGACCGCATATGCATTTGTAAACCCGCTTTTGTTAATGCGGAATAATTACACAAATTGCATGCAAACGGACGTTCGTTAGTGTGCGACCGCATATGTGTTCGTAAGTTAGCTTTTATTAGTGCGGAATAATTACACAGATTGCATGCAAAAGCACGCTCGTTAGTATGCGACCGCATATGCATTAGCAAAGTAGTTGTACGTGATGCAGAATAATTACACAAATTGCATGCGAATGGGCGTTCATCCGGTATGTGACCGCATATGTCTTTGTAAATTAGTTAGATATAATGTGGAATAATTACATATATTGCATACAAACGGACGTTCGTTAGTATGCGACCGTAGATGTCTTTGTAAATTATTTTTTTGTGATGCGGAATAATTACACAAGTTGCATACAAAAGCACGTTCGTTAGTATGTGCGTTTACATGTTTTTTAAATAACTTTTTTGTGATGTTGTATAATCACACAAATTGCATACAAATGGTCGTTGGTTAGTATGTGTGGAGATATGAACTTTTAAGGCACTTTTATAAGATGTCGAAAAATTACTTTTTTGTAAAGAATTATAATTACACAAATAACAAGAATATAGTCGTTCATTAGTATTTGAAGACATCTGGATTTGGAAACACTTTACATGGTGCAGAATAATTACATAAATTGAGTAGAAATGAACGTTCGTTTGTATGTGACACTGTTTTTTTCTTACTTGTAAACTACTTTTTTTGTGGTGCTAAGAGCACACAAATTGAGTGTTTGGGTATGAGACCACAAACGTCTTATTAGGTCAATTATTGATGATACACAATAATAACATAAATGGAATTTCAGTATAATCTATTTTCGTGCAGAGTTAGTTGATTGTTCATAAAGGCATTTTTATTCAGTACCACATATCAATTATTAATAAAAGAACTGATTTTACCACCCACTTTTTGTGCCATTGTGGTTTATATAACAGTGGTGAAATAACTAAATACAAAAAATAATTGCACAACCGCTTAAGCTCAATTTTAAATACATTCCCTCCGTGATTATGTGAATGTTAATTTAACTTACTGTGTCGTTTATGAATGTTTAAAACTTTCACCTGCCTAAACTATTATCAATGTGGAAGTCATTTTAATGCTCTAGTATTTTAGAGTGGATTGTTTATTATTTAGGGCGCGGTTTTTAGAGCAAACGAAAGAGTTGGAAGTTATTAATACACCAATGATAAATCTATAATCGCTTTGTAATTATACTATTTGAAATAAATCACAAATAACCACTAATTCTTCATGCCTCTGTCCGAGAAGCACAAGAACGAATTAAACGTGAAACAACTTAATTATTTATGGCTTACCAGCAAATCATGATGAAAGAACCAGACATTTTTCAAGCAACTACAAATAATATAAATTTGACCTCGTCTCAAAAAATAAGAAGACTTGATGTTCAGAAAGATAATGCAAGTAAACCTCGTCCACAATGTGTTGCAATGGATAACACTTATTAGTTTTATAATGTTTTTAATAATAGAATGCTCTTAAAATCCTATTCCGATTTTAAATATGTATTTTTGAAAAAATGTGAAAACCTTAATCAAAGAGAATTAAATGCTATGTGTAGAAAGCCATTTAAAGAAAGAGTTGAAAATGGGGAAACTAATCTCACTCTAAAATTTGTCCATAGCAAAAAAACTAAATAAATCCAACAGTAAGGTCCGTATGTGTTATTATCAAAATGTTTGAAGTATGCGAGGTAAGATTGATGCATTTACAGCATGGTTATCGAACGAAATCAAAAGCAGCGAATTTACTTTCTGTGGTAATTTGTACAATATATATATATATATATATATATATATATATATATATATATATATATATATTATTTTGCAGCGGAATTCCTGTAAACCAATTCGAGATCGCCTTCGTTGGGCCGACATAAAATTTTCTGAAATAAAATTTAAAAAAATTCTTACTATAGCTTTGGAACGCCTCTTTATTCTGCACACCCTTGCTAGCTCAGAAATCTGCTTCTTCTTAAATATCTACCATCCTAAGTACCTTCCTTTCTCACAAACACAGTCAAATGAAATTACCATTCAAATAATGCAACAACATATACAACCTTTTTATATACACATATTAACAAGTTTCCATAAGCACGAAAATATTTACACATTGGTACATACAGTTTGATAAAAACTGTTACCATCTCAATCTTTAAATCTTTTAAAATTTCATGTTTTTAATATATTTCAACAATTTTATCTTAGACGAGTAGATGGGCCCGTCGTGCAACCCTAAATTGATTTTATTCTGGTCTATTTTGAGCTCAGTATAACCCAGTTACTCTAAATGGTTTTAAACCTCGCATTTTTATTTAAAATAAAGCTAGAGGTCCGTTTACTGCTTACAACAACATTTTTATATCATCAATAAACCTTTTTAAATAATCAATATTAATTGTCCTGTACATATACCCCTTTAAATCAGATTTTATGGTAATAAAATACACCCCCAATAAGTCAAAACACTCAAGCACAAAATATCAGCACAAATGTTTAAGCAAGAAATTAATTTTCTTTACCTGGAGTAAGCTTCGTCCATCGTTACCTCTGAAGATGTGTACCAAAAACCCTCGTCGTTCTGTCCATACACTTCCTGATTATGCCTGGATCCAACTGATGTTTACCAGCTATCCAAATCTCTGCCACCACCTTTAGTATTTTTACCCGGATAATTGTCTTGACCAAACTTAACCTTCCATGCCACTACACTTCACGCGTACTTGTTAAGCTTTTCGGTTCGCTTACCCAAATACCATCATATTATTAGATTGTATCGTGTAGTAACAGCACCTTTGATACGTTGTTACGGGCCAATTTGGCACTACGACACCACAAAATCTTTAGCAAACTAGCTCCAGCCGCCGAGGGGTGGGTATGGTAAAAGTCGTAGGTTGGGGTTGACAATTGCCCTAGGGTGTAAAGTATAGTGGGACGAAAATTCGGTATTATATCGAAATTGGGTGGGCACCACCAGTAACATCAAACGCTAGATGAAAAGAAAGGATTTCGTCACTGGTCAAAACCTCTCCAAAAGCTCTATACTCAAAATGCAAAGCAGACTGATCCACCTTAACACTTTAAATTTACAAATAAGGCACGTCAAAAATGTTTAACTTAACTCTATTCACAACCGTTTATCTGAAAGAAATACATATGTGCATTAACGGAAATGTGAAATTAATCACGGCATACTTTAGTACGCCACAAATCAATCAGCATAATAATTCGAAATAGTAAGCAGGAAAAATACTTATTCTACTTTGAATAATAATGTTTTCGTACTGGCCAGTGTCAATGTAATTTCATAAATGTAAAATCTATATATACTTAAGGAGTAGAGTTGAGTGCACATGGGACCCACGCCGGTCCTGACTCGCTAATCTAGAGGCAAAAATGCATGAACTATAATGCAAAATTTTTAATACCACGCGTGATGCGCCTTGTGCATACAGCACCTACTTTAATAGTTTGAACGGCAACTGTAAATTTTATCTAAAGAAAGTCAGGGCTACAAATGCCTTGGTACAATTTTTAATCAGAACAAACTGTCTTAAATAAAATAGTAATTTGAAAAATTATTGCAATGTTAATATTTAAAGATAACAGTGGAGTTCATGCAGCTGGTTGCGGCACAAGTTGAATGAATGTAAAACGGAACGCACTGATTTAATTTTTATAACACTGCCGCAGGTGCGAGAAATATCTTATGGTTCTGGAGTGCATGTGTACTTAATAGTAACGTATGGAACTGGTTTTGTCGCTTACTAAATTCTAATATAATAACTTCGCTTATCTTACGAGGTGGACTAGGCCACTAAATAATGCAAAGGGGACGTCGGACTTTGCCTACTTCAAGATGTGTGATAACTATGCTTTTATATTCCCAAATGAATTGGATTATTACGGCTCACGGCACCTATAATTTAAGTCTTCGAATCATTCAAACTACTATTTCTCAAATATGATTGGCATAAATATTCTTCATACACAGACAAACGACATTGAATGATTGTGACCTACAACAGATTAGATTATCACACCCGGACGATATTTCGACAAACATTCGAAAGTTCGGCACTTTGCACTATCGGTTTACTTTTTCACGAAATATTTAATTACTCACTACAATCATAAAATTTGTAAAACTTGCTAATCCGCTATAAAAGCGTTAAAACTCAGGAAACGAAATGTACAACCTTCTTGACCAGAGAGTGCATCACGAATCGCTTACGTGCTTTCTGGTACCTGTAACGACCTAACAAAATTAAGGAACGGGTGCGCGTCGCGCTCTTTCTATTACGATCTAAATATCTACTCGCTAATATTAAATAGCAAATAAATACAGGGACTGATTTAGAAAATTTTATACATAATAAACTACTAAATTACGCTAAAACCAAACGGAACGTTACAACGCTAGCATCCACTTGTGAAAATCACTTTTAATACGTTTTTGGTACGTTACTAACAGTTTTACGGAATTTAAAATAGGATGTTTTATGCTACTTTAACGAATAAACAATAATTAGTACAAAGTAAGAGCACCTAATAGTAATTACGTAAGAGATCTGAGCGATATAAGATTCAAGAGCAAGAGAGAGCTTTAATAATTCTACCCGTGTATTTATACCTTTTCAATACCCCTCACGGAACCTCTTTTCATCGAAAAGCTTATTTTCTAAAACTGATTCTCAAAATTTTGTATATATATAACATCACCGGATGCGAGCTTCTCAAAACTGCTAGCCTTCGATCAATGATATTGCTTTCCCTCGTTATAACGTTCCACCTCTTAGCTACCTTTCTTCGTTTCACCCATATTTATCGTCTCTTAGAACACCTTTCAAGCTACAGAAAATCGATATTGTTGTTGGCCTTCAAATCTTTCGTGTAATTTAGACATGTGTTGTAACTAACGTTTTGTTATACGCGTTCTCTGTCTGTTTTACATTATAGATCTTTCATTTCACTTAGTCTTTAAAGACCTTGTTATTTTAGTAGCTGTCGGACCCACCGTTACCACCAATTCTATAGAACTTTGTCCCAACGTATTTCAGTTCTTTGAACTTGACATTTAACTAACAGGTGTTTCTTCGAAGCAACTTGTCCGTTTAAAATAATAATTCCGATTTTAACACTGCTTAGGAACGTTTCGTTTATTTAAATGGAAAAATGCGTTTAAATTGTCGATTTTCTATACTTGAAAGTTCCGTTTCTTATCCCATGCGCTTGATTTAAACTATTACAACTAATTATGCTTATTCTTGAGTTTTCATGTACCCTAAAGCTTCTACCCGTTATGCAATTTTGACCATCTGATTTAGAAATACAAAAATATCTTAATAACCGTCCGTTTTCACTATCTAAGCTGATTGATTTGGCGCGTAATAAATTGTTCCTATTTCCTATATACACAGTTGTTAAAAATTTATTATCTAGACCTATTTACCCTTCTTAACCTATAATTTTACGACAATATATATATATATATATATATATATATATATTGCTGTGATTCTCGCCCTGTTGAATCTCTTCTGATAATCGCCTCTGTACTCTTTCCGCCTCGGCTGCTCCCCTAGATAACTTTCATCCTCATTCAAAAAAAAAAACAAACACATTCCTACCACAAACATCAACATTAACTCTATTTACATCAATATTGATAATACATTAAAATTTCAAAATTAAATTTCCGCATAAATTTCAGTATCATAAAATTTCAAGTTTAAATTTGTCATCAGTTTTAATGTGCATCCAGAATTAAAGTCCTTGTAGGATGCCTACTAATTAATTTAACAATATTTGCAGACCTGAGTCTGAATAAAAGGGAACATCTTCCACCCCTTTACTTTAATTAAACAGGTTCGTCTAATTGAGCTCAAAGACAGACCCAAATTTTCATCATAATCAAAACATAAACTGCTAAATACTCCTTTCTACTTAAACAAGAAAATTTTACCATAAATTCAAAATTTGTTGTTTATACAAATTCACTACTTTGCCAAAATTAAAAAAAAAAGGAAATAAGAATATTTTGCTCATTTTATGTACTCAAAACTATTTTCCTCCCTCGATACGGGCTTGAAAATTTGTATTTAGATGCCTTCGGTGGTGTGTAATATGACCAATTTATAGCGATCGTTTGCACTTTAAGAACTTCGCCAAAATTAAGAAAAAAAGGAAATAAGAATATTTTGCTCATTTTATGTACTCAAAACTACTCTTATTCCTGGCTATGGGGTATGACTACTTAGGTGTGATATTAAAATTATTCTAAGTTTGTAAAGAATCACTTTTATTAATTACGTACAATTGTTAAATATATTTTAAATATATTGATGCACTGTGCATTGTGTTCGTTTAGTTAGAGCGTAATTTATAATTTGACAGCTCAGCGATGCCTTTCCGCTGATTCTTTCTTCACGTCATCTTATGCATGTCAGTCTTACAAAAGTCATCGCTGGGAAAAGTCATCGCTAACTTCACACAAATTAAAAAGCAAGTGATTTCTTATAATAATTCCAATAGAATAATCGTAAAGTAGTTTTCAAGCGCTTCACTAGCGCATTTGTAAACTTAAGCTCCTCTGTCGTAATTTATAAATCATTCAAATCTATGAAATGCTTCAATGGCATTTATTACAATGGCTGCTAGGTTGATAAAGATTTAGATAGTGTTAAAGTTTTAAATACACGTTAAGAACACGCTAAAATAAATTAATATCTACATAATTACGGGAAAAGGTATTTGAAATTAGGTTAAATTAATCCTTTGCATTCAACTCTTTTTAACAAGCTCATGTGAACTACACCTCGATAGTCAATATTAAAGTAAAAAGTGTCTGGTAAAATTTATCGTTTAGTACGAGATGATGTCTGATATTAAGAGGAAATGTCTTTATATACATTGAACCAACTCGCCTCCAAAAGTAAAGTATTACTGGAATACGCTATTTGTATAGACAGGAATTTATGTGTTAATTGTACATTACCAATAATTGACTATTAAAAAGTGTGTGCTCACCTTCAAACACTCTCGATTGAAATGTTATTTGTACAGCATAAAAGTAACTTAACAATATATCGCACGGTCACAGTTAAGGAACGTTCGTTAACATATAATTTATGTAATTATTGTTTCCTTTATAATGGTTTCACCAAAGTTCCTATGTGCTCACATACTACCGAACGGCCATTACAATACTTTTTATGTGCTTCTTCGACATGTTGTAAAAGCAAATTGAGAGATCATATGCGCTTTCATTTTGACGAACATACATTTGAATGCAATTTTGGTGATTATAACGTATGGAAACAGTCTTTTACAATTACCTATACAGCTACATACTAACGCACGTGAATACTTATGTAATTTGAGTGATTATACCGAATTTCGAAAAAGCACTTTAAAACATTCAGTTGCATACTAGCTAATGTCCATTTGTATGCAATTTATATAATTATGCTTCATCACTGAAAAGTTATTTACAAAGACACATGATGTATACTAACGAACGTCCATTCGCTTGCAATTTGTGTAATTATACCGCATCAATAAAGGTAGTTTAAAATACATATGAAGTCGCAGACTAACGAACGTCCATTCGCATGCAGTTTGTGTAATTATGCCTCTTCAATAAAAGGTAATTTACAAACACATATGAAGTCGCACACTAACGAACGTCCATTCGCATGCAATTTGTGTAATTATACCGCATCAATAAAAGGTAGTTTACAAACACATATGAAGTCGCACACTAACGAACGTCCATTCGCATGCAATTTGTGTAATTATACCGCATCAATAAAAGGTAGTTTAAAAATACATATGAAGTCGCACACTAACGAACGTCCATTCGCATGCAATTTGTGTAATTATAGCGCATCAATGAAAGGTACTTTACAAACACATATGAAGTCGCACACTAACGAACGTCCATTCGCATGCAATTTGTGTAATTATAGCGCATCAATGAAAGGTACTTTACAAACACATATGAAGTCGCACACTAACGAACGTCCATTCGCATGCAGTTTGTGTAATTATGCCGCATCAATAAAGGTAATTTACAAACACATATGAAGTCGCACACTATCGAACGTCCATTCGCATGCAATTTGTGTAATTATAGCGCATCAATGAAAGGTACTTTACAAACACATACGAAGTCGCACACTAATAAAGTTCTATTCGCCTGCAATTTGTGTAATTATACCGCATCAAGAAAAGGTAGTTTACAAATACATATGAAGTCGCACACTAACGAACGTCCATTCGCATGCAATTTGTGTAATTATACCGCATCAATAAAAGGTAGTTTAAAATACATATGAAGTCGCACACTAACGAACGTCCATTCGCATGCAATTTGTGTAATTATAGCGCATCAATAAAAGGTAGTTTAAAAATACATATGAGGTCGCATACTAATGAACTTCCA
Organism: Platerodrilus igneus; assembly: GCA_036346225.1. Taxonomy (NCBI): domain Eukaryota; kingdom Metazoa; phylum Arthropoda; class Insecta; order Coleoptera; family Lycidae; genus Platerodrilus; species Platerodrilus igneus. Next base: position 1,716,807 of record JARFIW010001125.1, read on the forward strand.
TTCGCATGCAGTTTGTGTAATTATGCCTCATCAATAAAAGGTAATTTACAAACACATATGAAGTCGCACACTAACGAACGTCCATTCGCATGCAATTTGTGTAATTATAGCGCATCAATAAAAGGTAGTTTAAAAATACATATGAAGTCGCACACTAACGAACGTCCATTCGCATGCAATTTGTGTAATTATACCGCATCAATAAAAGGTAATTTACAAACACATATGAAGTCGCACACTAACGAACGTCCATTCGCATGCAATTTGTGTAATTATACCGCATCAATAAAAGGTAGTTTACAAATACATATGAAGTCGCACACTAACGAACGTCCATTCGCATGCAATTTGTGTAATTATACCGCATCAAGAAAAGGTAGTTTAAAAATACATATGAAGTCGCACACTATGGAACGTCCATTCGCATGCAATTTGTGTAATTATAGCGCATCAATAAAAGGTAATTTACAAATACATATGAAGTCGCACACTAACGAACGTCCATTCGCATGCAATTTGTGTAATTATAGCGCATCAAGAAAAGGTAGTTTACAAATACATATGAAGTCTCACACTAACGAACGTCCATTCGCGTGCAATTTGTGTAATTATACCGCATCAATAAAAGGTAGTTTAAAAATACATATGAAGTCGCACACTAACGAACGTCCATTCGCATGCAGTTTGTGTAATTATACCTCATCAATAAAAGGTAGTTTACAAACACATATGAAGTCGCACACTAACGAACGTCCATTCGCATGCAATTTGTGTAATTATACCGCATCAATGAAAGGCACTTTACAAACACATATGAAGTCGCACACTAACGAACGTCCATTCGCATGCAATTTGTGTAATTATACCGCATCAATAAAAGGCAGTTTAAAAAGACATATGAAGTCGCACACTAACGAACGTCCATTCGCATGCAATTTGTGTAATTATACCGCATCAATAAAAGGCAGTTTAAAAATACATATGAAGTCGCACACTAACGAACGTCCATTCACATGCAAGTTGTGTAATTATAGCGCATCAATAAAAGGCAATTTAAAAAGACATATGAAGTCGCACACTAACGAACGTCCATTCGCATGCAATGTATGTAATTATACCGCATCAATAAAGGTAATTTAAAATACATATGAAGTCGCACACTAACGAACGTCCATTCGCCTGCAATTTGTGTAATTATACCGCATCAAGAAAAGGTAATTTACAAATACATATGAAGTCGCACACTAACGAACGTCCATTCGCATGCAATTTGTGTAATTATACCGCATCAATAAAAGGTAGTTTAAAAATACATATGAAGTCGCACACTAACGAACGTCCATTCGCATGCAATTTGTGTAATTATACCGCATCAATAAAAGGTAGTTTAAAAATACATATGAAGTCGCACACTAATGAAGTTCTATTCGCATGCAATTTGTGTAATTATAGCGCATCAATGAAAGGTACTTTACAAACACATATGAAGTCGCACACTAATAAAGTTCTATTCGCCTGCAATTTGTGTAATTATACCGCATCAAGAAAAGGTAATTTACAAATACATATGAAATCGCACACTAACGAACGTCCATTCGCATGCAATTTGTGTAATTATGCCGCATCATTGAAAGGTAATTTACAAATACATATGAAGTCGCACACTAACGAACGTCCATTCGCATGCAATTTGTGTAATTATACCGCATCAATAAAAGGCAGTTTAAAAAGACATATGAAGTCGCACACTAACGAACGTTCATTCGCGTGCAATTTGTGTAATTATACCGCATCAGTAAAAGGCAGTTTAAAAATACATATGAAGTCGCACACTAACGAACGTCCATTCGCATGCAATTTGTGTAATTATACCGCATCAATAAAAGGTAGTTTAAAAATACATATGAAGTCGCACACTAACGAACGTCCATTCGCATGCAATTTGTGTAATTATAGCGCATCAATAAAAGGTAGTTTAAAAACATATGAAGTCGCACACTAAGAACGTTCCATTCGCTGCAATTTGTGTAATTATACCGCATCAATAAAAGGTAGTTTAAAATACATATGAAGTCGCACACTAACGAACGTCCATTTGCTGCAATTTGTGTAATTATACCGCATCAAAAAAGGTAGTTTAAAAAACATATGAAGTCGCACACTAAGAACGTTCATTCGCTGCAATTTGTGTAATTATACCGCATCAATAAAAGGATTTAAAAAACATATGAAGTCGCACACTAACGAAGTCCTTTGCTGCAATTTGTGTAATTATACCGCATCAAAAAAGGTATTTAAAAACATATGAATCGCACACTAACGAACGTCCATTCCATGCAATTTGTGTAATTATAGCGCATCAATAAAGGAATTTAAAAAAACATATGAAGTCGCACCTAACGAACGTCCATTCGCATGCAATTTGTAATTATACCGCATCAATAAAAGGAGTTTAAAAACATATGAAGTCGCCCTAACGAACGTTCATTCGCTGCAATTTGTTAATTATACGCATCAATAAAAGGAGTTTAAAATACATATGAAGTCGCAACTAACGAACGTCCATTGCTGCAATTTGTGTAATTATCCCATCAATAAAAGGATTTAAAAAACATATGAAGTCGCCACTAACGAACGTCCATTCCGCAATTTGTGTAATTATACCGCATCAATAAAGGTAGTTTAAAAATACATATGAAGTCGCACCTAAGAACTCCATTCGCATGCAATTTGTGTAATTATACCCATCAATAAAAGGTTATTTAAAAACATATGAAGTCGCACACTAAGAACTCCATTCGCATGCATTTGTGTAATTATGCCTCATAATGAAAAATACTTTACAAACACATTGATGTCCACACTAACGAACGTCCATTCCATGAATTTGTGTAATTATAGCGCATCAAGAAAGGTATTTACAAATACATATGAAGTCGCACACTAACGAACGTCCATTCCTGCAATTTGTGTAATTATACCGCATCAAAAAAGGATTTAAAACAATGAAGTCGCACACTAACGAACGTCCATTCGCATGCAATTTGTGTAATTATACCGCATCAATAAAAGGAGTTTAAAAAACATATGAAGTGCACACTAACGAACGTCCATTCGCATGCAATTTGTGTAATTATAGCGCATCAATAAAAGGTTTTAAAAATACATATGAAGTCGCACAACGAACGTCCATTCGCATGCAATTTGTGTAATTATAGCGCATCAAAAAAGGTAGTTTAAAAACATATGAAGTCGCAACTAACGAACGTCCATTTCATGCAATTTGTGTAATTATGCCGCATCAAAAAAGGTAATTTACACACATATAAGGTGCACATAACAACGTCCATTCCATGAATTTGTGTAATTATGCGCATCAATAAAATTAATTTAAAACACATATGAAGTCGCACACTCGAACGTCATTCCATGCAATTTGTAAATATGCGCATTCAAAAAGTAATTTAAAAAAACACATGAAGTCGCACACTAATAAAGTTCTATTCGCCTGCAATTTGTGTAATTATACCGCATCAAGAGAAGATAGTTTACAAATACATATTAAGTCGCACACTAACGAACGTCCATTCGCATGCAATAATTGTGACTATTTTGCAACCTGCAAATGACTTTTACAGAAACATGAGTTGTCCCATGTTGATGAACACCGATTTGTTTGAAATGTGTGATTATTCCGCTTAGGAAAAAAATAATCTAAAAATCGTATTTGTTATCTCTCGATCGATGACGATATGCATGCATTTTACGTAATTAGGTTGTGTCAAAAAGGTCAGGAAACACATATGAACGATAGTAACGAATGTTCTTTTACATGCATAGGAATGCCCATTTGCAAAAGTGTATTCCTATAATCACGTCAATTTGTGTTAAGTTTCGATAAGTTATTAGAAAAGAAACTTAATTTGAACATTCGTTTAACTGTTGGTTGTATATTTGTTACTGTACATCACTGGAAAGTTATATTTTTTAAATAAAAGTTCGTAAATAATTAGGGTTTTTGGTAACCGCAATGTACTTATCTCATCTTACTTAACCTGTGTACAACGACAGTCAGACAAGTGTTGCAACAACAATGTAAGATTTTTGTATCACCACCAAGAAAGCATTGTTCAAGAGCCTACAACAGCATAAAGATTGTTTAACTGCACGGTTAGGTTTAAAATAGTTATTCCAAAGGAACCCACACAAACCAACTCTCGAAAATTAAAGTAGATCCAGTTTACGAATGCGTAATAAAACTGCCCCACAAGAACACCATGTAAAACCCATAATAGCATAGCTACAATTTTTAAGTATATTTCTAGCATCCAATGATACCAAATTCGATTTCTCGAATTACAGATACACTAAGTCATTTAACTACATTAAATGTTGAATAATTGAACAATTCTTCAAACGTGAAAACAAATATTTATTAAAATAGGGTACGTAGTGTAAAATGGAAAAAATATGCAAACTACGAAATAGAACGTACAAACTCCTACGCATTTTTGATTATCTAATTAAAAATTAAACGGTCTATAAATAAGCAATCTATCGTACAATCTGTAGTGCGAATGCAGTTGATTCGATGGTTTTAAGTATAATTGTAAGTTAGTAGGGTTGTTATACAACCTGTAGTGCGATGCGTACTACCAACCATCCACAAAATTTAACGTACGTCCAGCTTACAAAACAAGCTACAACGTGTGGAGGCTGCAACGACCGTTGCAGAGCGATTTTATTTCATTTTAATGATGGTTTAGAACATTAATAATGAACACAGAGTCTTAAAATAAAAATTTTGGAATTGTTTATACAAATGTATAGAGAACATACGTACTTATGGGAAGTAAAATCGAAAGATTACTTCTATAAAGAGACCGTTCCGTTACCAGTAATACATCCTGAATATACCGTAACATATAATTTGCCTTATTTATAAATACGTAGATTTCTTAGTTTACTACACTCACTGTACCAATTACTTAATTCAGTAATTAGTTTTTTAATATTAATTATAAGACAGTTATTGATAATAGAATTCAATTAGGAGGGATATTATTTAAAATGCATAATTAGCTAATGTTTTAATGAATGGTTGTTTGAAGTTTGCCTTTAAATTAAGATAGTTTTGTTTGTTTGTTATCTCAGAGACACTTGTTCTCGGTGTTAAATTTTGGCCCGTCAAGAAATAATTTATTATTAAAGGTGTTGATCAAACATTCTAAACGTGACGTTTCCATTGATATCTCAACAACGACTCGTTTACATCGAACAATTACCAATACTACAATGTGGAAGGAAGACGTGAATTATTATGGAGTCCTAACATACCGCACACCTTAAGATCTCAATTTCAACAATATAAATATGAACACAACGAAATACTAATAGGTAAGTAAATCAGCATTCATTGTACTTAAGTTAAACATACTGTAGCTTAAGATATTTTATGAATACTGTTAAATACACTTTAATACCCTTGGTTAAGGATGTGGGGCGTAGTTGCAGTAGAGAGTTAGGCGGTGTTTAACTCCGGTTCCATAGAACCTGGGGATCGCACAATAATGCTACTCATACGGGTTCTCAGACTCACTACTTAATCGGCGTTAAGGACAAGATATTTAGTACATAATCACTTTATTCTAGGACATTAAGTTCAGCAGCAGAATTACATTAATAGCATGTTATTAATCTAGGTTAGTAAGCTAAATTGGACTTACATGGTTCGTTGGAAGTGTGTAGTGACAAGATTGGGTGTTCTGGATGTAACTGCTTTGCTGTAGTTCTGGAGTACTGAGGGTTGACGAATTTGGGCTTGAACAGGAGTGGTCTCTTACTGACTGAACTGCTACTACTAGGCTTTTCGGACTACTACTACCTGGCCTGAAGGTTGGTTCTCTGATATATGGTCGTCTGGGCGGACATTTGAGGGTAAAGATAGAATCCCAGAACTGTAACTCAGGAAGTCCTTGTGATGCGGTGGACCGCGTGAAACCCCAAACCGTAACGTTATCCAAGATTTTCTTGGATCGATGGATACTTGATAAAGTAAATGTGTGCAAAACAGGAGATTGAGCTTTCCTCATGAGTGTGGCAGTTACAAAGTAAGAACGGAATAGAGTCACAGAAATGCACCGAATAGGATGCTTATGTTTCCGTGTTAATAAAGTATTTAATTACAAAATAATGAACAAAGCAGATTACCTAAAATAAACTGTTCTTGGAATTAAAGTATACAATATAAAAATGCAAATTATTGTATTTATGACAATACATTATATAAGTATTATATATAGCAAAGATAATTATCATGTATGTACAAGTTTCGAATGGACCTGCACCTTGCCGAAGTTCTAAATTACTAGAACAGGTGAAATGGCTTGCGTGTTCTAATGAGCTAAAGAGCCAAACTACAGGTCCAACCAAAGTAGTAGGGTTGTTAGTGAGGAATCAGACTAAGACAGGTCCCCGAAAAGGGCAGCGGCTCTTTCGGTGCTTAGATGGCAGAGACCATAGGGTCGGTATGGCAGTCTAAGACACACTACCGCGATGTGGAAGGCAACGGGAAACCACCACATTATCTCCCAAGTACACAGCGTACCTAAATTATAATAAAATGATGGCATTCTCTGGGGTAAAAGATTCCGGAGTTAAAATAGTCCCTCATTCGGATCTCCGGGAGGGGACTACTTCGGAGGATGCGATCGGAAAGTTAAAAATAAGAGTCGGGAACATTCTGCGAGTCGGAGCGTGGAATGTTAGAAGTATGAAAAGTAAGTTAGAGAACCTAAAATTGAAATGAATAGGTTATCACTAGACATAGTAGGGATTAGCGAAGTTCGGTGGCCAGAGGCGGGGGATTTTGGAGTGGAGACTTCAGGGTAATTCATACAGGAGCAGAGGACGGAAATTTGGGTGTGGGGATAGTTATGCGGAAAAGATAGGACACTTGTGGAAAATTACTTACAAAAGAACGAAAGAGTACTCATGGTTAGATTAGAATCTAAACCGGTAAACACAGTAATAATACAAGTATACATGCCCACCTCTAGCTACAGTGACGAAGAGGTAGAAGCCATCTACAAAGATATCGAAGACATATTAAGATACGTAAAAGGACATGAAAATTTAATAATTACAAGGGAATTTAATGCCGTGGTAGGTGAGGGTAGGGAAGGAGCGGTAGTAGGTTTATTTGGTTTAGGCACGAGAAACGACAGGGGAAATAGGCTGGCAGAATTTTGCGACAAAAACAATTTAATCATCACAAACACATTATTTCAACATCATGCTAGAAGTCGATATACGTGGAAGATGCCAGGAGATATAGGACGATATCAAATAGATTACATTCTTGTTAGACAACGGTTTAGAAATCAAGTAAAAGACTGTAGAAGCTACCCAGAAGCAGATATAGACACTGACCACAACATCGTAATTATGAAGACCGCACTTAAATTTAAAAATCTGAAAAAAAGGAACGGAAAAAGGCACTTGGACTTAGAGAAACTAAAAGACAAAGATATTCAAGTAAGATTCGAAAAAAAGTCAAATGAATTGCTGAATGATATCGCGAAAATATCTGAAACTAAGGAAGTAGAAACAGAATGGAATAACATTAAATCCAGCCTAGACATGGCGGCCAGAGATATTTTGGGGTATACACAAAAAGAAAATAAGAAACCATGGATAACAAAGGATATCGTGAATTTAATAGAAGAAAGACGAAAATACAAAAATAAATCAGACGAAACAGGAAAACAGAGATACAAAGCCATAAAATGGGAAATTATTCGAAAATGCAGGAAAGCTAAAGAACAATGGATTGATGAAAAGTGCAAAGAAGTACAAACTAAGATGGAAATAGGAAAGACAGACGAAGCATACAAATTAATTAGAATGAATTTTAGGGATATAAAACCGTATAGCAAAAATATAAGGGACGCACAAGGAAACGTCATTATAGAAAACGTAGAGAAAGTGAGTAGATGGCAAGAATATATAGGAATTTATATGCAGGAGAGGAACTAACTGCATTAGAACAGGAATCAGACATTGAAAATGATGACTTGGGATATCCTATACTTCGAGACGAGTTTGAATTAGCATTAAAGAGTCTGAAAAATGGTAAGACGCCGGGTACAGATAAGGTGCAAGCAGAAACTCTAAAAGCCGCTGGACAAGCAGTAACAGAACGTCTCTTCCAACTTGTAAGCTATATGTATGAGACAGGCGAGATACCCAAAGATTTCAAACGTAGCATCATAGTAACTATACCAAAAAAGAAAGGCGCGGATAGATGTGAAAATTTTCGAACAATAAGTTTGACAGCACACGTGTCAAAAATATTAACTAGAATTGTGCAAAGACGAATGGAAAAACGAGCTGAAGAAATACTAGAGAAGACCAATTTGGGTTTAGGCGAAACAGGGGAACACGGGAGGCTATTTTAGCTCTGAGAGTGATAATGGAGAAAACAATAGAAAAAGGGAAAGCATGTATATAGGGTTTGTAGATCTAGAAAAAGCATTCGACAATGTAAATTGGAAAAAATGTTTGAAATACTCAAAAGGATTGGAATGAGTTATAGGGATAGACGAATAGTACATAGCTTATACAAAGAGCAAACAGCAGTAATAGAATTAGAGCAGTAACGTAGAGAAGTAAACATTAGGAAAGGGTGAGACAGGGATGTGCCCTATCCCCATTGATTTTAACTTGTACATAGAAGAGGCAATGAATACTGTCAAATGCAGAAAGACATTTGGAATTACTATGCAGGGACAAAAATTGATATGCTTAGATTTGCAGATGATATAGCGGTATTAGCATCTAGCAAGGAAGAGTTAGAAGCAGCTCTTAATGAAATGGAAACGGTTCTAACAGAGATACGGTATGAAAATTAACAAAACTAAAACTAAAGTTCTAGTTTGCAAAGGTGGGAAAATAAATCAAAAACAAGAATACAAGTATTTAACACGAACTTACAAGAGGTTAAGGATTTCTGCTACCTAGGAAGCCAAATAACGCAAGATGGGAAAAGCACAAAGATATAAAACAAAGATTAGCACAAGGTCGTGCTACATTTAACAAGAAAAGCAACTATTGTGCTCAAAGACCACAAACATAGAAACAAGGAAAAGATTGCTTAAAACATATGTGTGGAGCACAGCACTGTAAGGCTGTGAAGCCTGGACAGTAGGAGAAGCGGACAAGAAAAAGGTAGAAGCCTTTGAAATGTGGTGTTACAGGCGTATGATAAAGATATCATGGACAGACAAAGTTAAGAACGAAGAGGTACTAAAAATGGTAGGGAAGAAAGAAATATGTGGAAAACGGTAAAAAGAGAGAGATAGGATGATAGGCCACATACTACGGCATGAGGGAATAGTGCGGAATATTTTAGAAGCAGAGATAGGAAAAAAGAGAAGAAGAGGCAGACCTAGATTAGACTACTGCACACAGATAGTAAAAGATGTAGGCTGTAGAGGTTTCAGGGAGATGTGTAGGCTAGCCCAGAATAGAAATCAATGGAGGTACGCATCCAACCAATCCCAAGATGGATAAACTAATGTCGAAAAGATAACTGTGCGTAAACATGATGATTATTATAAGTAACTACAAGAATTGGTTGGGCAATATTCTCGAATAATGTTAAGTGTGTGAAAGGATTTACTAGAAAACCATTATTTCGGCAAATGTCTAAGTGTTGGGGATCTTGGTAGCCACAGGTTGCTTAACCTCCTTCACTGAATCTCGGTAAAATAGGGTATAAAATTAGAAAACAATAGAAAGGAACGAGCTGAATACACATACTCCTGAAAAGAAAAAAAGAAGAAAACCATCAAAAACGCAAAATCAAAGAAGCTGCCTATATAACCCTACATAAAAATAACTGCGTTGCAAACGAATCCGGGACTTTCAGTAAACAATGGATTCCATTACTAAAAGAAATAACAAATGAAAATCAAATGCCCACAATATCTAGGTAGCATTGCAAGTTTTTCCTGGATTTTCCTTGCAATATTAACATGAAATACAGCCTACATACATGATTTCTATTTATACATAAAATAACTAATTACATAAAAATAAGCATATTAACAATACTTGTAAAACAGCACTGGTATCTGACAAGTATAAATCCACAATAAGGTTACCTCAAAACCATATACAATCTCCGTTGAACAGTATTGGTATCTGACAAGTGTAAACCCGTCATAGGGTCGCCTCAGATCCATATACAATTTTCATAGAACAACATTAGTATCTGACAAGTGTAAACCCGCCATAGAGTCGCCTCAGAACCATGTTAAAATCTACCAAAGAGGTAACTTAAATCATAATGAATTTCCCCCCTCAAAATAAATATAAAAAAAAACGACTTCTTAAGCCTTTCAATAATGCAATCGCATACTTCTTTAATAACCATCCTCTCAATTGTATAAATAGAAACATGTTAAAAAAAGGTTGGCTGAAATGCAGACACAAAAACGGTAGCAGTCTTTTGAAATGCTCCAGATGTATGAGGACGATAGCATGGACAGACAAAGATAATAACAAATAAGTTACAGAAATAGTATGGGAACAAGGATATCTGGGGAAAAAGAGAAATAGTAGGGCGGAATACGTTCTAAGGCATTTTTGGGGAATAGTATGTGATATATTACAAGCAAAGATAGGAAAAAAGAGGTAGATGTAGACCTAGATCAGACAGTTATAGATGCAAACTGTGCATATTTCAGGGAAATCTGTAGGTTAGTTCAGAATAGGAAACAATGATGGTACGCGTCTAACCAGTTCTAGGACTGAAGACCTAATGATGATGATGTACAAGTATAAAAACATATGTCATAGAAATTCGTATCTAGTCGAATTGATAAAAATAACACAACGTATTATAAAAATAAATTTAGGAACTCAATGATACAAAATGCACATTAATGATGAATACTCTTTTTCAGATTCTATAGGAAGAACGCATATTTTATTCACGGACGCTTAAATACGCCGTTTAAACACCTTACACTCACCACACGTACAGTGTTGTCTCTTTCAAGATGTAATTCAATGATCTGTCCCAATTTCCAATTGAAGGGAGCTAAGTTATTATCCTTAATAATGACTAAAAAACCAATCGTGATTGGGTTTATGTCGCGCTACCATTAATGGCCAATGTAGTACCGTCGGGTGGAGCATTGGGGACGTAGTTGCCAGCACAGCGGCCCTTATTCACATTATAATGCCAAGTATGGCCTTGTTGAAGTTGAGATATATATTCCACTGACCAATGTTTCCATATATGTTGATTTATTTGTTGCAAGTGCTGGTATCAATTTAACCGATTTAATCTCCGATTCGTTACATCTAGATCTGCGATTCCCGATAGTGTACGGTCGATTAAAAAGTGATCCGGAGTTAACGCTTGAAAGTCATTAGGATCTGAGGAAAGAGTTGTTAAGGGACGAGAATTTAAAATGGATTCAATTTATGTTAAAACTTTATATAAATCTTCGTAAGTTATACTTGCGTGATAAATTAGTAAGATATTTTGCGCTTTTTTATAGCCGATTTCCAAAGACCGCCAAAGTGAGGGGCATTAGGAGAAATAATGTGCCAATTTATACCCTGATCGATAGCGCTACCTGTAATGTATGAATGTTGCTGAGCCAAAGGAAATGTGTAGGAACCGAGGGATGTAGAGAAAGATTCTGAATGGTGCTGGGAGTAAAAGTAGTATAATAGTCTAGAGTTACAACCTGCATATTCCCCTAGAAAGAGGTACTAGGTTTTGTTTTTCTTGAAAGAAGATACTGTAGTTGGTGATTGATTGATTGCTATCCAGAAAATTATCTGTACTGACAGCTCTGATATTAAAATTAAAGGGTTATTCAACACCATTTTCGCTGTATATTAACGGCTACTTCCATGTTTTATTTAAGCTAAATTTCTTTCAAGTTCATGTTTTAAGTAGATCGTATTCTGGATTTATTAAACTATATTGTGATTAACGGTTTTATTGTATTTCAAAAAACTTTATGATATTAGTTGTTACCATTTTAAAGGTAAGCTAGAAACAATACACTATGTCGAATTATCGAATGTTATTACATTTGACTAGGTTGACCATTACTAGAACGCAGAAAATGGTCAAAGTTGTAGTTACGGCTACAAGGATGGCCATCATTAAACACATAGAGTTTAGTAATGCCCACAAGTATTAATTGCAAGCAATAATTTTTTTACTTGCTATAGGTATGGCCCCACATTTTAGTAAGTTAAAACACAAACGGAAATTCTATTCATACACAGAGTAAGATTTTAAAAATGCCATAAAAGGCCATACAGAAAGTGGAATCAGTAAAAAAAGGCTGCTGGTCGGTATGGTATACAACATTCTATACTTCGTCGAAAATTTTCTGGTCAAGTTGAACTTAAGCGAAAACTGCATCCTCAAACTAAATTATCTGTAGAGGAGGAGAATGTAATTGCAAGTTGGATATTGGCTATCGTCCGGAAGAACTTTCCAGTCAATAAAAACGATTCATTATTAAGCATAAAAAGCTATTTAAAAACACAGGGAAAGAGACGCTACATTAGTAAAAACGGAACACAGGCCGATCTTGGTTTGAAACCTTTTTAAGAAGACACCCCGCAGAATCTCTTAGTAAGGCTCGGACAGCTGTTACAAAAGATATAACAGAAAGTTAGTTTAGCGAGATCTTAAACTTTTTACAAGAAGAGAACCTTCATCATATCTTGGAACATGCGGAATGGATATTTAATACGGATGAAGCGGGTTTCCGCTTATGTCGTAAAAGTGGAGAGGTATTGGGACCAGCTGATAATAAAGAGAACTTTTACATTGGTATTTATTCAGGAAAGTAAGAAATAACACTTTTGGTAAACTTTTCTACTGACGGTAAATGATTGTTTTCCATATACGAAAATTCAAAGAATTATAGTTGAATCGTTTTCAGAGACCTGTGTCTTTGGACGATCTAATTAAGGATAGATCAATTCTGAAGTTTTCTATGAATACATTGCAAAACATTTTATACCATATATAAAGTCTCGGAATATATCCCGGTCAGTAATTTTTTTCGTTGATGGCCATGGATCGTACTTAACCAAGCAGATCAGCCAACTATGTGAAGATAGTGGGGTGATACTAATTTCGTTATATCCAAACATAACACATATAATGCAACCTGCAGATGTAATTGTGTTCAAACCTCTGAAGTCAAGCTGGTCATCTGAAGTTCGAAAATGGAAATGCAACAGCTTTCCCCATGATGTTATACGTTACACATTTGGCAACATTTTGTCTGAAGTTTTTCAAAATATACTGAAAAGAAAACAATAATAAATGGGTTTAGAAGGAGTAAATAAAGAAATAAGACCAACTACAGGAACAATTCAATCAATAGCTAGTACATCAACTAAAGTTCCTGTAACAGTTGTGAATAGTGAAGACTAAAAGCTAATTGTCCAGAAAAGACGATATTTGCTAATGCGCAGTCACTTGATCCTTGTTGAAAAATTTCAGAGGAAGTAAACGTGTTTGTATGGTAAAAGGAAAGTGAAGGCTTTAAAGTTCCCACGCCTTTTAAGAATCTTTTGGTGTTTTGCAAATACTTCCCAGAAAAATGTTCCTATGAAAGAAAAAGAACAATTTTTCCTGTGGTTCTTTCAAGTAAGGTATACCGAAATTTTTATGAGCAGACAAATACTTCAAAGCAAAAAATTAATAAAAGAAAGCTGGTAAAGGTACCTGATGAATCTTCTTCGGAATTAAATGAATCCAAAATAGAATTTGACGGTGAAGATCTTGACATTAGTAATCCAAAAATGTTAGATTTAACTATTGGAGATCATATTATTGTTAAATATGGTGAAAATTACTATCCAGGCAATTGTATAACTTATAGTTACAATTTTAAACTTCTAGCAAGTATTGTTTGTTGCAGGAGTGGCTTTGAAAATGGATTCGAAAGGAGTGGAAGTAAAATCTATGGAAAGAACAAGATTTCCTCGGAAGTGACCTGACGAGGATGACACGTAGTATTAATTTAATGAAGATATATTTTATACAATTAAACAACCGGTATTAAAAACAACAGAGGTTTATATGATGTGCCTGAAATAAAAAAAAATACTTATAGCTATGTATTTATAAATTTTATATTAATATTAATGTATTAAAATAAAGTGAGATCATAGTTTTTTTAAATATGTCTATTACTAATACAAACGGGTGATTGCTTCTGAAACACTGGTGTGAGGTGTAAGCTTTAACTTAAAAAGATTATCATAAACAAATTATGTTTAATTGTATTACAGTTAGTAGTAGATGGTTTTGGGGGTCTTGGAACCTCATCTCTTCCAGAATCCCTCAATTTCTCACACATCTGGACCAAATTTACATGTAGATTTTCATAAGGAGGATTTGAGGCGAAGTGATTTCCTCCTTGCTTCCCTCCTTGCTCGGTCACCACTACATCAACCATTTTGATAACATCACACACACCTTCTTTCCACCTGCAAAATAAATCTTTCTCCACATTTCCACCCATTAGATAAATCTATCGTGTTAGGTATCAATTAATATTCGATTTTTCTCAGCTACCTGAATTTCTAAGAATTTTTCAGATTGCATCATCCCCCAAGTAGGTACCCCTTTTTAAGATTTTTTACCCGCAGCGATTTCTGACCGTCCTTATCAAATTTTTTAGCCACACGATATATCAAATTAGTCTAGAATTTTACGCAGAATGCAAATCTGAAAAACACATTTAAAATAGGACCACTCCTTACCGTTTTACACACTTACCTTCTGCGAGATAAATCTTTCTCCACATTTCCACTCACAAGATAAATGTACTTTGTTTGGTATTAATTAACATCAGATTTTTCTCAGCTATCGGAATTTTTAGAAATTTTTGAGATTGCATCATCTCCCAGGGAGCTACCTTTATTTTAAGAATTTTTACCAGCAGCGATTTCTAATCACCTCTCCTTTATAACATCTAGAATCTTTTAACCAAACACGTAGCAGTATTAACATAAATAAATTAAGCACACAAAAGTTTAATCATTTATTTTATCTGAATTACAGTTTAATAAACTAATAGAATTCAATTTTTACATTGCAAAGTATAACATTATTTTATTTTCTTCGAGTAGCCGAATCCAAGCAGCTGAAAGTAACCTGTAGCAAAAGAGACATTAATGTATTTAAAAAGAGAAGAAACGTGGTTTGGTGAATAAGACTGTTAGATATAAACCCGTCCACGCCACTGATGTGTCGTGTCGTTATGTATGCGGTACACCCGAACTACCCTTTGAGTAAAATGAGGGCTAGACGCGTTACCGTGATGTTGGTTACTTGTTTTCGCTGTGAATGCGATCGGTCATTATTTATGTAATAACGAATGTATCGTTTACTATATGTATATATAATTAGCCTGTGTCGGCTCCTACGTTATTTACACGATTCAGTTTATTTGTATTAATGTTTAGTTCAACAATAAAGTTGTTAACTACGTGTGCTAATTCTTCTGTGCTTAGAAATGCTTTGCTACGTTTAAGACTGGACATGCGTCCTTGTCTAACCTATGAGGTCTATCAGGTTATGGGCCCAGACCCTCAGGCGACGCAGGAAACAGATGTGTAAATACGTCGTCGTTTGAGCTTATTTTGTATCGACTGTACACAAGTTGAAAATATTTTGTTAAGAACTTTTCAACATGAATTGAGCGAATGTTTCGCGGTTTGAAATGCTTAACAAACACAATTATGATACTTGGAAAATTCAAATGGAAGCTTTGCTAACTAGAAATGACGCGTGGGGTTTTGTGACCGGAAGTAACCTTAAACCAGTCCCTATAGAGGATAATGCTGATTCTAAGAAGGAACTTGAAACTTGGTTAAGAGGTGACGCGAAAGCTAAATCGGAAATCATTCTTTCGATCTGTCCCTCTGAATTGAAGCAGATTAAAGGTTGTAGTATGTCTAGAGATGTGTGGTTGAAACTTGAGGCCATTTATCAATCTAAAGGTCCCGCAAGGAAAGCAAATTCACTTAAACAACTCACATTACAACGAATGATCGAAGGCTCAGATATCAGAGAACATATTGATAAGTTTTTTGATGCAATCGATAAATTGTCAGAAATGGATGTAACAATAAATAACGATTTACTTGCAATCATGTTATTGTACAGTTTACCGGCTAGTTTTGAAAATTTTAGATGCGCAATTGAGTCGAGGGATGAATTACCCAACCCCGAAGTATTACGGATAAAAATACTCGAAGAAAGTGATGCTAGGAGGAGCGATGACACACAAAATGCATTATAGGTCAACAAAGAATTCAACCAGAGGCGTAACCGGAATGAAGTACGACTGGATAATAATAAACCTACTGGGAATAGTGCGTCTTCGAGTGAGAGCACGAATAAGAAAAATTCTTTTAAGTTTCGTTGTCATAAATGTAGAAAGATTGGTCACAAAGCTTTTCAGTGCCACAATAACAAGAAACAGGCAAACTATTCTGAAGGTACCGGACAGCATGTGAATTTGTTAGTTTCTGAAGTGAATCAAATAAGTGCTTCAAACAACTACATGAAGTGGTGCTTAGATAGTGGTGCTACGTCGTATTTATGCAAAGGAATTGGTGATTGCAAGGACCTGGAATGTACACAGGGTGTTCTAAAATTGACCAATAATGCGTCCACAAGTATAGCAGCCAGAGGTAAAGTAATGTTTACCACCGAAGTACAAGGTGAGTCTAAAAATATTATTCTAAATGACACGTTACACGTCCCCGATTTACGCACTAACTTGTTGTCAGTCAGCAAAATTACAAATGCTGGATATGATGTACTCTTTAAGCGCGATGGTGCGACAATCTTTGGAAAAGATGGAACTATAACCCTAATTGCTGAGCGAATCGGTGATTTGTATTACGCTTGCGAATCGGAAAACGCGATGAATTTTGCAACGAATGACGTAATAGAACAATCAACTGACAGTCTATTGTTATGGCATAAACGATTGGGTCATTTAAACTTTAAGGACCTCATTGATTCTGCTAATAAAGGGATCGTGACGGGAATTAACCTAAAGTTCAATATCGGAAATAACTATCCAAAATGCGAAATATGCACAAAATGCAAGATGACTAGGGCTCCGTTTCCAAAGAAATCAGAGAGAAAAACCGAAATGTTAGAGCTTATACATTCGGACGTTTGTGATCCAATGCGTGTCAAATCGAACGGAAATTCAAAATACTTTGTTGTATTTATTGATGATTATTCACGCTGGTGTGAAGTTCGTTTTGTAACCGCAAAATCGGATGTTATAAAAGTAACTGAAGAATATATACGTTTTGTAGAGAAACAAAAAGGTCGACGCGCAAAGTGCATTCAATCAGACAATGGTACAGAATTCGTCAATAAGGAATTTGATTGCATGCTCAAGCAATGTGGTATAGCTAGGCGATTAATGGCTCCATACAATCCAGAGCAAAACGGAATTGCAAAACGAAAAAATCGGACTTTGCTCGACACAGCTCGTTGTATGATTACCGAATCGGGTCTACCAAGCTCTTTTTGGGCCGAGGCCGTGAATACAGCCAACTATATACGAAATCGCGTACTGTCTAAAAGCCTGAACGGCAGTTCCCCATATGAATTATGGATGAACATACGACCGAACGTGAAACATTTTAAAGAATTTTGTTGTAAGGTATTTAGTTTGAACAGGAATCCTAATAAAGGTAAATTCGAGAAGAGAGCGCGAGAAGGAAAATTTATTGGGTACTCTGAAGAATCAAAGGCCTACAAGGTGTGGCTTATTCAAGAAGGAAAGATTGAAATCAGTCGCGACATTAATTTCTTTGAAGGCAAATATACAAAAATCTTAGATGAACCATCAGACATTCACTTAGAAACTGAAATTATCAATCGTGAAATTTCTAACGATGATAATTATGAAAGTACATCAACTGATATTGAGAATCATCTTGATGAGGAAGTAGAGGATCCAGGTCTAGTTAAAAGACCGGGCAGACCGAAAATAATTCGATCTAGTCTCAGGGGTCGTCCTAGAAAAGTATACAGTATGATGCCCGAAGGAAATGTTTCTTCTGAAGCGTTGGAATGTTGTTTTAATTCTGAAGTGCCGATGAGAGATGCTTTAAACTCTAAAGACGCCGTTAAATGGTATAAGGCGATGGAGGAAGAAGTTTCGTTTATAATTAAAAACGGTACTTGGAACTTAGTTGATCAGCCACGTGATGGAACTGTAATTGGAAGTCGAATGGTTTTACGAAACAAGTTAGATGGCGACGGAAGTCTTGTTAGAAGGAAAGCGCGACTAGTGGCACAAGGCTTTAGTCATGAACCCGGTGTTCACTTCAACCCGACGTTTGCACCTGTAGCTCGTTTAAGCTCAGTGAGACTTCTTTCGGCAATCGCTTCACATTATGGAATGAATATGCATCAGCTTGATATTACGTGTGCGTTCCTGAATGGAGAACTGGAGGAGACTATGCAACTTCCAAGACAAATAGCAAAAGTTCTCGAGATGATTCAATGGACAATAAACCAAATTTAGCAAACATTGCACGTGATATGCTAAAAGAATTACAAAGTGGCGACAAAGTATGCTTGTTAAATAAGTCTCTATATAGACTGAAACAAGCAGGTAGGAGCTGGTATGCGAAGTTAACTAAAGTATTACGAGAAAGTGGAATAAAACCAATCAATGCGGATCCATGCTTATATCGTGTTGGTCAAGGGGAAGAGCTACTATTAGTTTTATTTTACGTTGACGATATTATTATAGCTTCGAAAGATATAAAGTCTATTAATAATCTGAAACAAAAGTTATCAAATAAGTTTGAAGTTAAAGATCTAGGTAAAATAGGAAACTGTTTAGGTATTGAGTTTTCTAGAAATAAGGATAGGATCACTTTAAACCAGAAAGGTTACATCAGAGAATTGCTTGAAAGATTTGGCATGATGGATGCTAAACCCGTTGGTACGCCTTTGGATCCAAGTGTTAAATTGTCTAAACCAACCGAGCCCGCATTTGAAGATGAAGTGGGGTTACCATACAGGGAATTGATTGGTGCTCTTAACTATTTAGCTGTGGCTACAAAGCCGGATATAAGTTTTGCTGTGAGTTACCTCAGCCAATTCAATAACTGTTTTAGAAGAGTTCATTGGGTGGCAGCAAAACGAGTTCTTCGTTACCTGAAAGAAAGTGCAGAATTAGGGCTAACATACTTACCTACCAGTGAGACGCTGAAAGGATACGTTGATGCCGACTGGGGTAGTTGTCCTATCGACAGGAGATCGTTTACTGGTTACACGTTTATGTTGTCAGGATGTCCTGTTACTTGGGAATCGAAGAAACAGCGGACTATATCATTATCCTCCACAGAGGCTGAATACATGGGTATGACGGAAATTGCTAAGGAAGCCATTCATATTCGTAGATTTCTAAATGAACTTAGGTTGGAAGGTCTTGCTAAATTGACAGTATTTAACGACATTATAATTTGAATTAGGGCCGCTATACTTGCGGCCACGTCCCCAATGCTCCACCCGGAGGTACTACATTGTAGTATTTAACGACAGCATGAGCGCGTTAAAGTTAGCCAGTAATCCCGTATATCATGCAAGAAGCAAGCACATAGACGTGCGATATCACTTTATTCGTGAGGCCTTAAGCGAAAATCAATTTGACTTGAAGTACATTTCTACCGTTATAATGCCCGCGGATATGCTAACAAAATCGTTAACCAAGAAGAAGTTTGAAGATTGTCTCTCGTTGATGGGTTTGAAGAAAACTTCAAGTGTTGATTTAGTGTCGGTCGCGTGTGTCGCAATGGGAATTGTTAGATATAAACCCGTCCACGCCACTGATGTGTCGTCTTGTTATGTATGCGGTACACCCGAACCACCCTTTTCAGTCAGTTGAGTGCTAGACGCGTTACCGTGATGTTGGTTACTCGTTTTCGCTGTGAATGCGATCGGTTATTATTTATGTAATAACGAATGTATCGTTTATTATATGTGTATATAATTAGTCTGTGTCGGCTCCTACGTTATTTACACGATTCAGTTTATTTGTATTAATGTTTAGTTCAACAATAAAGTTGTTTACTACGTGTGCTAATTCTTCTGTGCTTTACGTTTAAGACTGGACATGCGTCCTTGTCTAACCTATGAGGTCTATCAAAGACATATTGCCGTTAATCTAACAATATGTTTTACCGACCAGCGACACCGCGTGGAGGTAAACACATACCGCCGAGAGCGAAAGGATTATTAAAGATGGGGATGGTGGGTATGTCTTATAACTAACTTACATGCTACTATAAACAAAAACTTAAAAAGAAAACTTAACCAATATTTTTATGTCCCCATTCGTAGGTTGCTGTACTATTAGGGATGATGTACGTTTTGTCATCCTCGCCCGACAAACCAATTTTATTAATTAATTGGGTATAAAGTTGGTGTTTATGAGTTCGAATACACACCATTATGCTATGCATAGGGGCACCAGAATTATTATGTACAATGTCCTTAAAACTATTTACATTACCATTTTTAACTACACTTCGTGAGACCCCTTTAATCTTTTTAATGGCGTCTTTCTCGCTTACAATACAGTGGGACTTGACTCTTGTACCGACGAATTCTAATACTAGATCCCCATTAAATTCGTCTTTGAATTTCCCTACAACTTTTTTTTGTTGACAAGCGGCATAATTGTATTTATTTTCGCCTCTTTTAAGATAAATATATCTTGTTTGGTATCAATTATATTAGATTCTTCTAGGGAGCCCAAATCTGCAAATAGATTTTAAATAGGACCACCCCTTACAAAGTTACGCCTTTTAAAATCCCAAACCTCTAATTTTTGCCCATCTTTATTTAACTCCATCTTTAAAACCTTCTTTCGCTACCCAAGACATGTGCTTTAACCAACCATTTCCCGAGAAATCTAAAACCACTGTGTCCCGGAAACACCACGTGGAGATAACACGTATAATCTGTCCACCAGGATAGAAGCAGGAAAGAACTTAAAAATTATAGAATCTTAAAACTAATATATACAATAGATTTACAAAATCTCTACAAATATAAATAACTATCTTAGACCTATATTTTTATGCCCCCATGCATAAGTGAATACACTTCCAGAGATGACGTTGCGCTTGTCATCTTCGCTCGATAAACTAATTTTATTAATAAGCTGCATGTACAAATCGTGTTTTTACGCCGAATACATACGCCGGCAAGTACTCCATACTACCCAAATAAGAATTAGATGCTTGGCGACTGTTAACTTCCGCTTCCCTCTTGTACGCACAGACACATCCCTGCCCATTCGCACCCCTGCCCATGCGCACTGACCATGCGCAACCATCTTTGTGTGACTGCTATTTCGTGGACATGTCATAGCCTTTTATAATTAAAGAGCAATGTAATACTATTTTAAAATTTTTATTCTGACATTATACATAACAAAAGTTAAAAATATTTAATGCCAAGCATGGAACCATTTAAACATAATTTTAATACAAAGTTATACACAGGAAACAGTCCTTTCTTTGGAATGTTTGGAGTGGTTTTAATTTTATCTAATTTTATTCGCAGCTTAAAATTTAAATCGACACCCAAGTCTTCTATCTCCTTTTCTAGCCAATAGTTTGATACATAAAGACCGTCTAGGTTTTCGAATTGTAAAATGTACCGAAGTTTGTCTCTATATATAAAATCTTAGATTTCACCGACAATCAGATCCATTCCTTCGTGCAATTCTTGCAGCTTCTTTTAATCGCGGCTCTCCCACTATATCCTGCATACGTATCTTGTTAGCTTGATCGACTTCTTCTTGTCGGTATTAGAGGAATCCTTATTCTCCCACTCACTGTTGCGTAGTTGCATGTCCACCACTTTTAGTGAATATATGATCGTTATAGGTTGTAAGACCCCCGGTTTTAAATGTCCCAAAAGGTTCTTTACTAGTTAGACTGCTAGACATTTTGCATATGAGATTGAAGGAACGATAGTGCTATTACTACCTGTCTAAAGTCGAAGAAGAAGAACACCGAAGAGATAAGGACCTTGACTACCAATGTTCCACCCCGCACGGTCATAAAATGTTAGTAAATTCAACAAAGGCTCAAACATACACATTTATCGTACATACCATTAACAATTTCCAGCCCCTTTGGCAACATGGTTGACAATGGATAAACCTACATTCTATCGTTGCATAAACATTGCTACAAATACATTAACAGAACAAATATGTATAAACAAACATGAAGTTAAACATGAACATACTCTATGATAAGTAGTGGGGTAGGGCCGGTCCTAATTCAAAACGTGTTTAGACGTATTTTCCATATGTAAAATACACGTGCACCGTTTTGAATTAGGATCGGCCTTATATAATTTCAATGTAAAATAGTTGTGAAAACATGAATTCTTATATACTTTCAATGTACAATACTAGTGGGCACGTTTTGAAGTCAGACCGGCTTTATATTACTTTCAATGGAACATACATACTTCAAAACACACGTATGTTGAAAAATGTAAGTGCAGAGAAAATGTGTGTAGATGTTTTGAATTTGGTTTTCTAGCTAGAAGTTATAAAGTATGACAGATGCAAAATATCGCATTCAAGTCAATTGTGTTTAATTAAAGTGGATTCTGATTTATGTTTAGAGGCTGCAAATACACATGGGCCGGTTTTAATTCAAAATGTATTCACTCTTGTGATAGGTTGAAAAGTGGGTTGGCAAAGTACGCAGATGGTGGTAATCTGCAATATAAGGAGATTGCTCCTAATATTAATTTAAGTAGTCAAAAAAAAGCAATATGGATTTTAATACTCTTAATAAAACCACATATCATTATAATTTGAATAAGGGCCGCTATATTTGCGGCCACGTCCCCAATGCTCCACCCGGAGGTACTACATTGGGTTTAAACGCGAAAATAATCGTGCTTCTAATTAATTCCAACTTCATAGTTAATCCACCCTAAATAAAAAACTAAATAAAAATCTAACAAACCTAAAAATCTAACAAACCTAACAAACTCTAACAATCTAACAAACATAAAAATCTGACAAACTGAAACAAAAACTAAAAACAAAAACTAAAAACAGGGTTGTAAATAATGGTATCCCTAGCGCTGACTTTGGAGTGTACCCGATCAACAAAACCCAAGCAAAAATGAGAGGGGGAGGGATCCGTAATACCGGATAGCAGACGCCGGTTCTGCTTACCAGTGCGACCTGAAGGGTCGTCTTAAAACTATCCAAATCTAGCTAACTAATTTAAATTTATCTCTAGCTTTCCCTATTATTCCGTAACTGATTAAATTATGATTACAATCTTCTCAATTCTGCTCTTCCTTCCCAAATATATACTGCAACCAAAATGGCGACAGAACGTCAAACAAAACAAATATGCCACAAAATACTACAATACATGCTAATAAATATAAAGTGTAAATATAAAATATAAATAAATATAATTATATAAATATATAAATAAATGTCTAATAAGCGTTAAGCATATAGCAGTGCACAAAATAGCAAAAGCATGACCCTATTTATCAGGTGCACTCCCACAAGCATATGTCGGCTAGCGCCATTACACACAAAACGTGCTTGTTAAATTATTTCAAAACTACTAATTAATGTAAATCAATGCTTGTGCGAGTACAGCCGCCACAATTTAAGTCTTACCTCCATGATAAAATTCTCCTGCATCCGAAGATCTGGTTGTCTGCTTACATCTAACTGTAACTTACTTCTAAAGGGAAGATGGTGTGCACTGCTAAAGTCCTGGTGGGTATGCACTAAATGTTCTTTGGGGGGAATCACAATCACTATCACTATTACTTCATTTTCAAGTCCTGGGGGGGGGGGGGATGCGCGGTTTCACTCTATTTTATTATCTTTGTTTATTTTATTGATTTAATTTAATGAGGGTTTCTGATTCATTTGTTATTGTTTATTTGTTATTATTTATTCTCGATTTCCCGATTTTCCGCACATAATTATGAAGATAGGCGGTGATTGTATTAATGGTGTGGGGGTTTCTCGTGCATTTTGGACATTTGGGTATAATTATCATGTTATTTTATTATTATTATTATTTTTTTTTTTATTATTATTTTTAATATCAGGTTTTGGTTATAT
Source organism: Platerodrilus igneus (assembly GCA_036346225.1). Lineage (NCBI taxonomy): Eukaryota > Metazoa > Arthropoda > Insecta > Coleoptera > Lycidae > Platerodrilus > Platerodrilus igneus. Next base: position 1,741,055 of record JARFIW010001125.1, read on the forward strand.
CTATGCTCGTATCCTTACTCACGCCAAGTCAATCTAAAATTTTCCAATCCTCCCACCAACCCCACCGAATTTTACACGCGGTTATCATTGTCTAATCTCGCGACCCTTCCCGCGAATTCTTTTAAGGCTGTCCAGAACGCCTTCTGGTTAACCACTTCCCCGACTTCCTCTAGGCTCTTTGGCCATGCCAGACCTAGGATAGCTAGTTTGCTATCAGCCAACCCTCGATTTCCCGCCTCAAGCGGGCAGTCGAAGAGCACGTGCTCTGCGCTTTCCGCGCCTTCGCAGCATTCGCAGCGGTCGCTGTTGGTGAGTCCGAACCTTTGTAAATACGCCTTTAGGGCGCCGTGCCCTGTTATCAACTGCACCATTTTGTGATCGAGCTTGACCTCGATCCTACCTCTAGCTTCTATGCTCGGTATGAATTTGTGGGTCAACCTGCCCGTGGCAGCGTTGTTCCACCTCTCTTCCCATTGTCGAATTGATTTTTCGCGCAGTTTCTTTTGATTAAAGACGTCGATATCGACGAATGTGATATTCGAAAGTTGCCCGTCGCGGCCTCTTTAGCTAATTCGTCAGCCCTATCGTTTCCTACGTTACCATTGTGCGACCTGACCCAACAGAACTTTAAACGTCGAAACTCGAGCGCCGTACGCGCTATCCTCCAGACGTCCGCTTGAAGATCTGTTGAGGTGTTCATGTTTGTTAAAGCCGTTAGCGCCGATTTACTATCACTGATTATATAATACTTGTCTCTGCCCGTATGGTTTATTACGTAATCGATAGCCTCTCGTATGGCTACCAATTCGCACTGGAAGATAGTGCACCAGTTCGCGAGTTTGGTTTGAAACCGAAACACCTCCCTTTCCTGCTTATACACGACAAACGCCGCGCCTGCTTGCCCATCGTCCATACGTGAACCGTCCGTATAAATTCTGATACCCATCGCGTCCTTATCACCTTCGACAAACTCAATTCCTTTAATATCAGCCGGGTGCCCCAACTCAGATACAACGATCTTTCTTGCAATTTCCCTATTACCAAGATTAAGATCTTCGATAAATTCGCGCCCTTTTCCTATATTTATTAATCGTCTATCTCTAATCTCCCTAACGACATATTCGATAGGGAGAGTCCTATTGATCACCAGGACAGCCTCCGTAGAGGTGGTCCTGTACGCCCTCGCCGCTTTTACCGCGGTTATGCGTTGTACGCTCGTCAATTGACGCATCTCCCGGACTTTACAACCTTCTGCCCATACAGAAGCTGCGTACAGTATTGCCAGCTCAATTGATCCGGCATAAACCGTCTTCAGCGATTCGCCCCTGAAACCCCACTTTATTTTAGCCGCCGCCATCATTTTATTTGATATTTCGCCGCCCTTACTTTTTACGTATTGTACGTGCGCTTTCCAATTTAATTTATTGTCGATCTTGACGCCGAGGTAGCTAATACAATCTTTAAACGGGATTTTCTCCCCTTCTGGCTCTAACCTAGGAGGTCTCAGTCTTGGTTTCGTGCCGAAATAAGGCGCCTCTGACTTCGCCGTGTTAAATTTTAATTTTACCGCCTGCGACCATTCGTGTAATTTATTAAGCGCCTCGTTCGGTTTTGTGCGCATATCCATTAACAATCTCGATCTTACAATTAAAAGTGTGTCATCTGCAAACCCAACGATTGAGCATCCTGCGGGCAACTTGACCCTAAAGATGCTCTCATACAACAACTTCCAAAATGTGGGACCAGAACATGACCCTTGCGGGCATCCCCTTTCCACCTCACGCGACAGAACTTCACCCGGAATTTCAACCTGCGCCAATCGCCCCGAGAAATAGCTCTTGACCAAAGACATCAAGTTTCGCGGACAACCCCTACGATCTAACTCGCAAACGATTAATGGCCACCAGGCAGCATCAAATGCTCCTGAAATGTCCAACGCAACAACGACACAGTACTCTTTAGCATCTTTTGCCTGCTTAATTTCCCCGACAACGAACTCTAACGCGTCGATAGTCGACTTGCCCTCCACAAAACCAAACTGTCGGTTATTAAAACCGCCGCTGTCTCGCACTAGGTGCTCAACACGCGTAGTCATAACGCGATCTAAAACTTTCCCCAGCACCGGTAGCAAGCTAATTGGACGATAGCTGCCCGGATCTGACGCATCCGCCTTTTTAGGTTTGGGTATAAATTTCACATTCTGGATTTTCCAGCAACGCGGAAAAACGCCCCTTTCTAAACAAAGATTAAACAATCCAACAAAGACACACGGGGCTAACAGGCACGCCTGCAGAGCTGCGTCTGAAGTGATTCCATCATGCCCCTGTGCCTTCTAAGGGCTCATCCTCCTAAGAGCCCTGACGACCTCGTGAACTAGGATTGCCTTATCGGCACCTGTTCCTTGCGCCTCTGCAGCTTCCCGACGTACTAAATCGTGCGACCCTTCATTTACCTCGGGATTATCCGATGGGAAAAATTTCTCTAGTAAATATTCCGCTGTGGTTTTAAAACCTTCCGTGTATTCGCCATTTGTTTTCTTTATATTACTGAGCGCGATTTTTTGTTGTTTTCCTCTAGTTACGCGGTATGCGGTTCCCCAGGGTTCTTTCTCTGAGTTTTTCATGCACAATTCTTTAAATTTATTCGTTCGCGTTTCTTCTATCAATATTTTATATTCGCGGTAACTTTGATTATATTCTATTCTCCGTTGTTCTCTTATATCTCCCGAGGCGCGTTGATAGCGGCGCCTTAAAAACCACATATCGCAAACCTTATGTAAATTCAAAAGATCTTGTAGTAAATAAGAGGTTTGAAGTTTTAAAAGTAGAAACAATCAAGACAAAATATGGAGAAAGAGTATTAGTGGAAACAGAAGAGTTCAAGAGTATATTGCCATTGAGATATTTTGATTAACTTCAAGCACATGGAGTGAAACAATTAAATGAAAGTATTGGCTCGAACAAACACGTATACATAACTAGTAAGGGATCGATCGGTCTAATTGTCAACATAGAATTTTCAGAATAATATGTCACTAATCTAAGAAATTAGTTTATTATTATAATAATATACATCTTGTTCTTTACTGTTTATTTTATTATAACACATTAAGTCGATTGTATAAAGAATGATGTATTAAATTAAAGTGGGTTCTGATTTATGTGCGTTTTACTTTGAGTTTACTACCTTGTTTAGAGAAAGTCTTGTTTCAAAAGAGAAACTTTTATAAAATACTTTTTTATTTTACAAATTGTTGAATATTTTGATCTAACTATTTATAAATGAAAAGTATTTATTAACTCCCGTTCTTGAAGTATCTGCTGCTCCTCGCAGCCAGTTCCTCTCTTTTGCTTTATTATTTCTAGCTCCAAATCTAGACGACGCAGTAGCTTCTCTCCACGCTTTTAAATGCGTTAAGCAACTCTACTGTGTCATCTTCGTAGGATTTGTCATCTTCACAGCAAACAGCCATATTAGATTCTGTACATAACTTTTTATAGCCAACATGTTTTGCCTGATCTGTGAGCATAACATAAAAGATTATTGTAAGTTCACCTTTTCTTTTGTATACTACCTGATGTTTCTGAGAGGATCAGAGTGTGTCAACGATCCGACGATAGCCTCAGAATTTCCAGAATGGTTTTTTGATCTAATGTAACTTATAAATTAGTAGTGTTTTAAAAACACATGTATAAATGTGAAAAAGCACTTACCGTGATATATCTATTACGTCACTATCAAAAATAGCAGCAGTGTCGAGTGGAGGCAAAGAAGAACCAAAACCTTCTTTAATCAAGTCTTCGTCAGAATGTAATATAGTTTGCTCTAGAACTTTTACGTTGGTAGTACTACAATTTTTGATTGATGATAAGTTACTCATTTTTAAAAGTTGCTAGTAATAGTAACTAATAATTATACAAGAGATCTGATTGAATACTGTTGGTAAAATCTACGTGAAGTATTTATTTTAAATAATAAACTGATCTGTTAGAAAAAAATTAAAAATTTGCATCGTTTTCTGAAAAAAATCAGCTCTGTAATCTATTCTAATGAACAAAACGGTATGTAAGCGAATATAATTATACCTCAGCAGAAATAATGAATTAGATTCATTGTCTGAAAAAGAAATTGCAATGAAGGCACATAATAAAAAACCTAAATGAGATTAATTTCGTTTTATGTTACTGCTAGCATAATTTATTTTCCATAAAAATTAACAAAAATTGACTTTATATGCATATATAGGTATATAGTAATTTGTGTGTGTGTGTGTGTGTGTGTGTGTGTATGTTTACGCAAATCATGCTGAATAAGAAATTCTTTAATTCTATCAACGTACTGGGAAACGTTTTTCTTAATATTGGGTTTTTAATAAGCCATGAGTGCGTGTAAATTATTATATTTTTCTTTAGATTAATTTCGTTTAAAATAATGCAATGCAAATAATTCTTAACTAGTAATATATATAGAATAAGTTTTAGATTACCGTTGACACAATTTATATGCATATATAGGTAATTTGTGTGTTTATACGATTTATGTAGAATAAGAAATTCTTTAAAGGCACTGTTATAAGATAAAACTGCAGAGTGTTTTTTTAATACTGGGTTTTTTAAAAACCATGAGTGCGTGTAAATTATTAACAACATTGACAGTTTAATCTGAGACATTTTTTCAAATTTGCTTTGTTTTTTATTAAAAGATTTCATATGTATCCATAAAAAAAATAGCGCTGTAATGATAGTGTATTTTCTGTACACACATCATAAATCAAAGGTCGTATAAAACATTTTTATTACTATACTGCAAACAAGAAATTTTTTGTCGTAAAACGCAGCTGAATGAAAAATGATTTTGTATGCTAATTCTTTTTACAGTTGTTTTGCTTACGTCAGATGATATTTTTGTATAAATAGTAAATAGAGCTATACGTATATTAAGTAGTGTATTTGATTTGTATATAATCATTAATTCTGAAACCGTGTCCGTCATTAGTAGCGCTATTTTGAGATTAAAAATGCGTGAATCTAATCAAATCAGTGAATGAAATAACGAAACACATTTTAATTGTCAAAGCAAATATTAGTATATTGAAGCTTGCTATTAGAAATAAGGTATACGAAAACAATTGACAAGAAAATCCTACTAGGCTGGAATCTAATTTGGCACATCTTAAAAGCTACCTTGTGCGATTGAGGCACTTGAAACGCTCTTTGGAATATCGTGGTAAAGGTGTTGATGCAACGCTTTCTAGAGGTCATACTCAAAAAATTTGATTTGGCATGATGTACAATCATGTTTTGAAGTCGAATAATTACGGGACTTATTACCAATTTAAATTATAGAGATCCTCTAGTGTTCTTAGACAAGGCGTTTGCTAGTTTTAAACGCAAGATTGTTGCTTGCTTAAAAAAGTCAATGTTGAAAGTTAATGTAATATTTGCCGCTAACTTTGTTAAGCCTACAACTGACGAAATAGATTTGAAAACGTTTCCTACTGCAAATCGTCACATCGATATAAATACCAATCTCAAGCTGTGGTATAAGGAGAACGTATTGAACAAGATTTCGAAGCGATTAGAAGAATTTTGCGAGAAAGATTCTGGTTGGGCAATCCGAGAAGTTTTACACTTGAAGGTAAATATAAACAATCATGATCCACTTAAATAAGGGTGTTCAACGTTTATACCGGTTCCGGACTTTATAAAAAAAAAAGCTGTGGTAAATGTAATAAATAACGACCAACATTGCATTCTTTGGAGCTCGGTTTCCGCTTTATATCCTGCTAAACAAAATAGTCAGAGAATATCTAGCTATCCACATTTTGATTCAGTATTACGCTACAATTCATCTCAGTTTCCAATCGCATTAAAAGACATAAAAAAAAATTGAGAAGCTTAACAATCTCGCAATTAACCTATATTGTATAGAAAATACTAAAATACTGCCATTTTGTTTAAGTGAAAATTTAAAAAAAATTGAACCTATTAATCTGTTAGTTTTAAATAATGATTCCTTACAATATTCTCGTCCGACAAATCTATTCTAGATATTTCAAAAACCTATTTATATGAATTTCACTATAGTTATATAAAATCGCAATTTGCTAACAAAGCAAAGCTGCTGTACACAGATACGGATAGTTTGATATACGAGTTTAGCGTTGAAGATATTTACTCTTATATCAAACAAGATATTCATAGATTTGATACTTCCGATTACGACCCTCATAACAAATATCATATTCCATTATCAAATAAAAAGGTTCCTGGTATTATGAAAGATGAAAACAATGGTGATATCATGCTAGAGTTTGTAGAGCTTAGATCTAAAATGTACACTTACAGAGTTCAGAATAGGATAATAAAAAAGTCAAAGGGATCTTCCTTAGCAAGTATTAAGCAAATTTCTTTTGACGATTATAAGAATGCTTTCTTTTATACACAGACTGTACAGAAACAACAATGTTTAATTAGATCAGTCAAACATGATGTCTGTACTATTAAACAAAACAAAATTGTTCTTAATCAAAGTGATGATAAAAAAATTCTTAGTACCTCAACCACTGATACTAAACCTTGGGGGTATAACTGTACACTCAGAAATGACTTGTAAAGCTTCAACCACTGGCTCAAATAAAGAATGCAATTTATTTTATCTCGATTAACATATAATATTTTTTAGTTATAAAACTTCAGTGTTATGTTTATACCTGCACAAGTACGCCGTTTTTCGTTTTTAGATGTATCTAAAAATAGGATACCTTTCAATCTGCCCGAGTTTGAACTATATTAGTATAAATGTATTGTAGATAAAAATAATAGTAGTAACCGTTATGTTTAAAAAAAAATCCAGTTTGTTAATAACATACCAGTTAGTTTATTTGAGAAATGTATAACAAAACTTTTATTTAAAATTGTCGATGTTTATGGCTGTTTACTAAATCACTTAATAATTCAAACATGTAAAAGTTATTGTAAAAACATGTAAAAATATTAATTAATAGACTGTGATTGCTAAATGATTTATTGTTTTTTCATAATTTGTAAAGGTACAGTAATAATAATAATAAAGTAATTATAATATTCTTATGCTGTTTGAGAGTGGATTGTATTTGACTATCTTATCATGAATTATAAGGCAATGACAAGATGTATTTGGCAAAACGTTTCTGCTAGTTTCAAATTTTAATCTAATATCCACAGTACCAGATTTTAACGCTTCGTTTTGTCTAGAACAATCTATGACTACTAATGGTGCAATACTTCGTAAATCTTCAAGATTAAAATGTGGTTCATTTTCCTTTTCGTAGTATGATTGCTGAAACTGAGCATACATTTCATATAACAACGCAGTCTGTTTATTCTCGAACTTCAAATTTAAGTTATCGTACGGGAAAATTTCTGAATTTAAATATAGTTTCATGTTGGTTAAATAGCAATGATCAAAACGACTGTAGTTGCTCATGTATCTATTTTTTCGGTTGGTTTTTCTAATTGTGTTGTTGTTTTAATGTTCCATGTATGACGTTGCGTTTCTTCTAGAAGTTGATATTCATGCAACTTTCATCCTCTAAACGGAATATGCAAATCCTGATTTTGAGCAACGCATTCTATTAAATTAATTCGTTGAGTATCATCAACGGCTACATGCGGCATTTTCCATAAAACTTTGTTTAAAACAACTTTTATTTATTCATCGGGTGTAGGATTAATTATAGCACTAGTATCAAAACTAGAACGTAGTAAAACTAACTCATGACGGAGGTTTAAAATAATTTTTTTAAAATCTTCGCAGAATCCGAGAACCATTGAAAGGTTTATTGCAACATTAAAATTCCCATTGGCATCAACTATTTGCGAATCATCCATAGGAAACCACCCAGCGTTTTGTAAATGTTTACTTTGATTGCTATTATATGAAACATATCCCTTCATTATAGACGTTAATCCAGGATTCCGAACACGATTTACAATGATACCACCAATCTCATATCTAATTTCATCAAAAAGCAGCAAAATTCCATTAATAACAAACTTTGCTGTCTGAGACGGCGTTCCATCTGTTCTAATTAATTTGCCTTCTATGTACAGCATGCTCTTCGATGGTAAGGTGTATACATCCTGTTGTTGTATAGGGATTTGAATTTCATTATTATTGTTTAAAGATGTGTTAGCATAAGGTTGATGAGTATGTTTTTCAATATTAACAATTGCATTGTCGAAGTAAACTTTTTCACGCACGTTCAGTATTTCACTATTCATTCTACTTTTTAATTAAATAAATGCAGTTCTAACGATTGTAAAAACTGCCGGTTTTGTGTTGTTAGCGGTTTTGAAACAATCAATCGAGTGTCGATTGCTTTAAAATTTCCAGCATTTATAGCAATTCTTGACATGTTGCGTGCATTATACTTAATACCCATGGCTATTACAGATTTTTTTTAAATGCAACCTTACAGTTAGCAGTTCTCCTCTGAAATTAACTAAATTTCCATCTTGATCTAACACTTTAACTATTATTTCATTTATTATACGTGACCTGATTGGTAGATATATAATCGTAGGTGGGCACTCGACAATTTTAAAACCTGCAGGTACTTGAGGAAAAAATTCGTGTATTACATGGGCTGGTGTTTACTATTTAAATAGGATCCACTTGCAATATTACAATAGATTAAAACTGCATTCACTTTACAAATGTTGATCACGTAGTCTGCTTGATGCGTAACAAATGCTAGCAATTTTCGCGGATTGAAACCAAGTAGAGAACCAATTGAGTCCTTTTTGGTAAAATCCACATCTAGACTACATTTAATACTACATTTAAGTGTATTATTGTCAGCTGTAATTTCTATATACACTGGCGTCTTTCTAGCGCTTTGTGATTGTTCCATACGACCACGCCATCTTTTATCACCTAAAGCTTTTTGAAGATATTTATTAATTTCTCTAATCTCATAAGCACCTTCAGGTATTTCTATGAATTCTCCGTTAGATCCATAATAAAATTTATTATTTATTCCTTTTTCTATGTTTGGAGTTGTGTTATAAGACTCAAAATTTGTTAATCCTAATACGTACTCCGAATCATTATCCAAGTTTATAGGTGGATTAAAATTGCTTGTTAAAACTGAAGTGTTTCCCGTTAGAGTAAAAGTATACGACAAGACAATTTCATACGCAGTTCTATGCACTACTTAGAAATTGTAAGCATAAATGGCCGCAAAACACAGTACCGTACGATTGTTCTTGGTTAATGTTATAAAGAATTTTACATTTACTCCCGCTATTCAAATAACTTATCAGCTCTGTTGGCGGTCGCAGGTTTCCGTAGCTGTCATAGTAAATAGCGCTACTACCGTACTTTTTATAAGAGGTCCAATGCGTGCCTAAACCTTCTATTCCATCTAAATTAATTATACGACATTCTTTTAAATTAACTTTCTTGGGAAGATTGTTTCTCATGAACACTCCACGGAAATATGGTACTTCTAATTGCTTAACAAACTCTATTAATTCTGCATTGCTTAGTGCTCGATTAAGTAAAATCAAGTTGCGTTCCTTTGAGGTTTTGCAGGGGCTAAAAAAGACCAAAACCTTTTTTATAAAGTTTGATGTACATGCCGTTTCCGACTGCAATGTCCTCCATTGCCTTGTTATGACGTTGTTTTTCCGCTAGTTGTTCCTTAGTTATTTTAGTATCTGAAACTGCTTTTGCAACAGCAGCTGCACCTCCAGTAAGAGTACCAGGGGCGCTTAGGCCTGCAAAAATAATACGAGCTGATTTAATATGCTTCTTTTGTTTTACTGTATTGGCGGCTTTAATTGCTATGTTGATTGCATCCATAATATTAGATCCTTTAGCCTTTTTTAAAGCTGTACGTGCTTGATTAATAATACTATTAATACCTAGCGTACTTCTTATTTTACGTTTCTTTATCAGTTTTCTTATTTTATTGATATTTTTTGTTCTCAGTGATGCACAGGTACCCATATCAAGTTTTACTTTGGCTTTCATTGCGGTAGCTACTCCAAATGCTGCTACTTTTTCACCTAAAGACGAGTCACCAGAATTTATTCTTTCTGTAGCTAACTGAGCTAACTTCGAATCTGCTTGATGGCGTTTAGATAGATCTTTTTCTTTGGAGTATGCAATATCGTGCTCCTTACAAGCCTCGTCTAACTTGTTTATTCCCTTGTCTCCCCGAGCTAACCGTTCGATTAGTTTTGTACCCGGACCGCAAAATTTGTAACCCGGAATATGCGCTTCAAATGGTAAATTGTTAATTACAGTATTTAATAGTCCGTTCCCGGTAGTTTTAGAATTATTATATGTAATCATTAGCGGACAACTGTCCTCTCAAGCTGTGCAGTAAATAAATAAAATATTGCGAATTAATGATTCTTTATATACTCGCCGTTTCTTATATATAATTCCACTTTTTTTACAATCGAATTTAGTACTTGCAAACATGCGTGTTGTGAAACAATCAACACCTTTAACCATAAACAATAATGACATTGGCGTGCAATCCTTAGCTAAAAAGAAAAAACATAGTGTTCTTCTGCCTTCATCTATTCGATGTCTAGTTGTTGGTCCATCAAATTGCGGTAAAACCAACGTTATGATTGGGTTGATAGAACATCCTAATGGTTTAAAGTTTGAAAACGTATATGTTTATTCTAAATCACTTTATCAACCAAAGTATCAATACCTTGAAAGTCTAGCAGTGTAAAAAAAATTAAACCTAAATTGCTAGAAAGGAACGTTGACTATATTGATTCGCCAGTTATTGCTCAGCATATACCGAATATAAAAAATGATGCCATAGAGGAAGATGATGATGATGATGATGAGAATGAATACGAAGCAAAAGTTAATCGAAATGCACAAGAAGCCCAGGAATATATACAAAGCTTTGCCGATTCACCTGGTATGACACATTATCTCGAACAGCTACATCCGCTACCTCGAGAATATATTTACAATATGTTTAAAGATGTTAAGAACGAATTTGATCATAAATATGGTATTAGGTTTAACCCTGATTCAAATGGTCTTATGATAGGCAATTCGAATTTCGCGTTGGATGATGAAAATGTTCTAATAAATGATTTGAAATATAAAGGTACTCCTGGATGATACGAACTACTGTTTAAAAAATATCCTGTCGGGTACAGATTGCAAGATCTAAAGTCGTACCTTGATATTGTGAAAAGAACAAATGCTAATAGAAGATATTATTCTGAAACAGAACAAATTCAGGGTAGTCATTCATATAAATACAAAAATATAATATCTACATTAAACATACTTTCCCAAACACCCCGTAGACCTAGAACATTACCCTATAGAAAGCGTCTTGGAGACGGTATGACAATGGAAGTATCAAATAACGCTATAGATTATTTATATTGGAATGATCCCAATGAACTTGTTGATAGATTACGACTTTTAGTTTCATCTCAGACTGCTGGACACACAGGTCACGGCAACGAAATAAATTCGATCATTGAAGAATTGCGTGAGGCGAAAGTAATTAGACGATATGACAATTGACAAATTTGGAAGGCACTTACATAACCGTAAAATAGATATAAGTGAACAGGAATATGAAAACAAAAGTGAAGGTTTTGAAACCTTGATTGAGTACAAGTTACATATGCTACATTACACGGTAGTAGCAACGTTTTACTCTAATACATTCCTCGACGGTGACAAGACATTCCTTATTTTCAACATTAAACATAATTATGAATTTCCTTATGAGGAAGCAGTCATTGAGAATATTAAAGGATACCCGCAAGACATTGAAATTCTTATAAACGAAAAAAGTTATGTAATTGCACAGTTACAAGGATTTTTGCTTAAACGTATGGATGTAATCAGCTTTCGTGATAGCGGTGCTATCATAAACAATACCACAATGTTTTTTGATTTTATATTAAAAGTTCCTTTCAAAGCAAGTGGAGCCCACGACATTCAAACATAGAAGTATTTATTAATTGTATTTAATAAATCCTGATTAGAAAAAAGTATTATGATAGTTGCTCAATCAAAAGTGAAAGAGGATATAGTAAATGAACTTCATAAACCAGCAAGAATAAAGGGATAGTAAAAGGTTTAAATGACCTTCTTCAGACCGATTTGATTGAAATGCTACCATATTCGCAAACAAACAAAGGATTCAAATGCAGTTTAGTAGTTATTGATTGTTTCTCCAAATACGTATGGGTTGTACCACTTAAAAGTAAAACGGGTATTGATGTTACTGCTGCAATGAAAACAATTTTAAATAAATTTAAAAATCCACCAAGAAATTTGCAGTTTGATTTTGGTAAAGAATATTATAACAAACACTTTCAATCCTTAATGCAGACATATGGCATAAACCATTATAGTGTTTTTTCTACAAAGAAAGCATGCATTGTGAAACGTGTAATTAGAACTTTAAAGGGAAAACTGTGGCGCTTGTTTAACCTGAACGGTTCTTACAATTGGATAAAAAATTTAAGCGATATTGTGAAACAATACAACAATACAGTTCACAATACTATCGGAGTCAAACCTGTAAAAGTTGATAAATCAAATGAAAAACTATTCTTAAATCATCATTTACCCACATCAAACTTGCAACCAAAATACTAAAATATTCAATTAAAGACAGTGTGAGGATTAGTAAACACAGGGAAGCATTTACGAAAGGTTACACGCCAAACTGGTCAAATGAAATTTTTAAGATTAAAAAGATAAACGTAACCAATCCGACAACATATATATTAGAAGATCAAGACGAGAAAGAAATCAAAGGTGCATTTTATGAAACGGAGTTGCAAAAGGTTAAACATCCAGGAATTTACCTGGTAGAAAAAGTCCTAAGAAAGAGTGGAAATAAAGTATTTGTAAAATGGTAAGGCTTCTCTAACGTACACAATAGCTGGATCGATAAAAATAATGTTTGCTAGAAGTTGTTATAATAAAAATCGTTAATAAGGCTAACATTGTAAAATTATAAATAATACAAATAAAATCTTTCTATTGTTTTTTTTATTATTATAAAGGAATTTTGTAAGGCTAACATTGTAAAATTATATTAAAATAAATAATACAGACGAAATCTTTCTATTGTTTTTTATTATTATCAAGCCATTCTATTAATAAAAAGGTATTTTGTTTTGCGCATTGCAGATTATTATTGCTGTGTCTACAACAATGAATGTTATATTTTAAACGGTTGTTGATTTTTAACTCCGATAGCTTAGGACAACCTAGTGCAAGCATATCAGTTACAAAGTTTTGCATTATATATGTTTCAATCAATTTCTTCTTTTCTAGACCCTTCACAAATACTTGTTCACCGGGTCGGATAATTTGCTTCAAATAAAGCGCTATATATGTTGACACCATTCCAGCCGTTGAAGATTCATCCCAAGAAAGACCATGAATATTCCTTGTCACCCAGTCGTTATGTTTTATATGATCTTGACTCAAACAACTAGACTGCATTGGCAGTTTAAAAATTTTATGCCAAACAACACCTTCCCACAAGTCCAAACCGCAATTTCCTTGCACACAAACTCGTTTTTCTTGTATTTAAATACCTGAATATCAATTATATACATGTTTGTATGTAAATATATGCAGTAAACTTCGACTAATTAAATTAATATTAGGAGCAATCTCCTTATATAGCAGATTACCACCATCTGCGTACTTTGCCAACCCACTTTTCAACCTATTACAAGAGTGAACACATTTTGAATTGAAACCGGCCCATGTGTATTTGCAGCCTCTAAACATAAATCAGAATCCACTTTAATTAAACACAATTGACTTGAATGCGATATTTTGCATCTGTCATACTTTATAACTTCTAGATAGAAAACCAAATTCAAAACATCTACACACATTTTCTCTGCACTTACATTTTTCAACATACGTGTGTTTCATTGAAAGTAATATAAAGCCGATCCTAATTCAAAACGTGCCCACAAGTATTTTACATTGAAAGTATATAAGAATTCATGTTTTCACAACTATTTTACATTGAAATTATATAAGGACGATCCTAATTCAAAACGGTGCACGTGTATTTTACATATGGAAAATACGTCTGAACACGTTTTGAATTAGGACCGGCCCTACCCCACTACTATGATAGTACCAAACAAAGGGTTCAAATTGAATCGGCCATCTCATACATAGTCATAATGCAAACACGTTAATAATAAATCTCAATATTAGTTACCGATAGAATTGCAGGTTATGTTACGTTAGACCCTTCAAACTAACATATGGTTAGGTATTACTAACGAGACATGAATTATACAGTTAGAAACACTCGGCCAAAACTGAAATAAATTTTTACATAATCATAACAAATTATTAAAACATTGAAAACAAATTATAAAATATGCTTGTAACAAATACATACCAAAGTTCTATAGAAACAGAAGCCCAGACTCAAGCGTTAAATCATTATATAAATGCATGTTAACAAAATATATTCAATCTAGTAAGCAAATGTTAAGGATTATTCATTATGTTTGCATTATAATTTAATTAAGGACCGCAATGCTTGCGGCCACGTCCTCAATGCTCCACCCGAAGGTACTACATTGAGTTTAAACGCGAAAAATATAAACGTGCTCCTAATTGTTATAACTTCAAAATTAACACATCCTAAATAAGAATCTAACAACTGAAACAAAAACTAAAGGTTTTGATCCCTAACGTTGACTTTGTAGTGTGCCCGATCAACAAGACGCAAACAAAATGAATGGGGAGAGATCCGTAATGCCGGATAGCAGCTGCTAGCTCTGCTTACCGGTGCGACTTAAAGGGTCGACTTAAAAATATCCAAATCTAGCTAGCTAATTTAAAAAGGATTCAAATTTTCTAAGAATACGCTAAATATATTAATAGTGAATCCATCTATTTTACCTGCTCTATAAATTTACAAATTCGTCTTCCCTGGTCTAAGTAATTTGTTAGCCTAAGTCCGTTCCTAACTTTCCTATCATTCCCTAACTGATTTATATTGTAATTACAATCTTCTCAGACAATCTGCCTTCATATATATATAAGCTGCTACCAAAAATGGCGGCAGAACGTCAAACAAATAATATCAAGCCACAAACAATAAAAGCAGGCAAAAATATAAATATAAAAATAAATATAAATATTTATGTAAATATATAAATAAACATCTATAAGCATTAAGCGTTGAGCAGTGCCTTAAATTGTAAAAAGCGTAACCCAAGTTATCAGGTGAACCCACATAAGCATTATACCGGCTAGCGCCATTACGCACAAAACGTGCTCGTTAAATTATTTCAAGTCTACTACTGATCATAAATTATCATAAATATTGTGCTCACATGAGCATTGGTTCATGCGAGCACAACCGCTACAATTTTGTTCTTACCTCGTTAATATATTTCTCCAGCATCCGAAGATCTGGTCGTCTGCACACATTTAAACTTATTGGTAGGGGGAAATGATATGCACTGCTAAAGTTCTGGTGGGTATGCACTAATTGTCCTGGGATGAGGAGGGGCACAATCACTATGACTTCACTTTTAAGTCCTGGAGGGATGCACAGTTCTACTCTATTTTATTTATTATTTTATTTTTTTTGCTTATTTCATTGATTTAATTTAATGAGGGTTTTGATTTATATGTTCTTATTTATTTATTTGCCCGGATTAAGTTTTAAGTTTTTTATATGTTCCTGATTTCCACGCATATAAGGTTATATAATGGTTATAGTGATTGTATTAGTGGTGCGGGGTTTTGTGCATAGGGACTTTTATAAATATTATAATCTCTTTTTCTTTTTCTTTTAATTATTTAAATACAGGTTTTGGTTACCAAACTCATCATTTTTCGCCAGGTCAGATCTAAAATTTCCAATCCCCCCCGCTCCCTTCCGAAGCTTCCCGCGAACTCTTCAAAGGCTGTCCAGAACGTCTTCTAATTAGCCACTTTCCCAACTTCCTCTAGACTCTTTGGCCATGCTAGACATAGAATAGCTTATTTGCTATCAGCTAACCCTCGATTTGCCGCTTCACGCGGGCAGTCGAAGAGCACGTGCTCTTGCGCTTTCAGCGCCCTCACCCCATTTGTAGCGGTCGTTGTCTGTTAAAGTAATCAGGTACATTATAATTTGAATAAGGGCCGCTATACTTGCGGCCACGTCCCCAATGCTCCACCCAAAGGTACTACATTGGGTTTAAACGCAAAAATATAACGTGCTTTATATTAAACCTAACTTCAAAATTAATCCATTCTAAATAAAAATCTAATAACCTGAAACAAAAACTAAAAATATTGTTTGAATAAAGTTGTCCCTATCGTGAATTTTGGAGTGTGTCCGATCAACAAGACACACGCGAAAGTAAAAGAGGAGCGATTCGTAATACCGGGTAGCAGTCGCCAGCTCTGCTTACCGGTGCGACCTGAAAGGTCGACTTAAAACTATCCAAAGCTAGCTAACTAATTAAAAATGGATTCAAATTTCTAAGCATTCGCCAAATATTTTAATAGTGAATTCAGCTATTTTGCCTGCTCTATATATTTACAAGTTCGTTCTCCCTGGTTTAAGTAATTTAGCCTAAATCCGTCCCTAGCTTTCCCTATCATGCCCTAACTGATCTATATTATAATTACAATCTTCTCTAGTACATTCTTCCTTCCTATTAAAATGCTGTCACTAAAAATGGCGGTAGAACGTCAGAAAAATAATTCAAGCCCCAAAATAATATATTACATGCAAATACATATAAAATATAAATATAAATAAATATAAAATAAATACATATATATATATATATATATATATATATATATACAATAGTATTTATCAACTTACCTTGTGTAATTAACTACCTAAAATATTTATATATATATATATATATATATATATATATATATTGCTGTAATTATAGGGTTAATTTAGGGGTAGGTTAAGTCATAAGGGTCGTAGAATAAACAAAAGAAACTTCCAAGTAACAAAAGCACATAATTACAGACATTAGAAGAGTAAATAGGTCATTATAAATATGGTTAGTTGAGAGCACACTACATATAGCAGTACAAGCGGTTCAACGCATATTCAAGAGTAGCTACGAGCAAAGATAAGAATTTAGAAATGTAACGAAACGCATCGAAAACAAATCAATGAAAAACCTGTATGAATTGACTAGATAAATATTCAACAAGTACGTTAATATATCATCATAAACGCATGCAGAAATTATGCATTATTTGAAAAGCGTACGTGATCGAAAAGTATTACATTTGTTCAAAAACCCAATTTAACTAGGAAATAAACAAACACCAAATTTATTCCATTCAGATTAGAATAAAACCAACAACAATAATACGTAATTTTATGAACGAAGATTACTGGGAATTCTGAATTAAATGTGAGGTATAACAATAAATTACATGACAAATCGAGCATCCTTCCATGCAATTAACCTACACAATTGGTAAAGTTTCCCAAAATAACAAGAGATAAGACACTTGATGTCGCCCAGCACGTGAAAATAAACGAATCGCTAACAAAAGGGACCGCGCCTAAAAATATGTGACAATTGAACAACGGGATAGTATACTTTTAAAACTGCACAGTCACTATACTTGAAAGTGCTAAAAATTCACGCGAACAGTTAATTAAATTAAAGTGAGAATCATTTTAAAAAAATGTAAAATTGTTTAAGCAAGCCCTACTTCTACAGACGTAAGTAAACGAGATTTAATGAAATTATACAATTTCTAATAATAAATACAACAGGGCTCTTAATAAAGATCTTGTTACGATTCTTAATAAAAATCTTGTTACGACTCCTGTTAAAACTCTTAATAACGATCTTAATTACGATCTTAAATACAATTTTGGATACGAGTCAGGAAGACTCTGGAGAATGCTGCCTGTTAAATTAATTTGGTAATCTCTGAAAATGATAAACATTCATTAATTACGGAGATGAAAAACCTTTTATTGGAACAGCCTCACTATCAATGATTTGCGTAGTATTTTGGTTGGTTGTCGACTTTTAAATTCGACTCAGAACATTCAGACTACACACAAAAATTCTTGGGGATGCAGAGGACCCACTGAACCAATCCAGGTTAGATATTTTGATATGATTTATTTCTATAAACTGTTCTATTTCAATAATAATTCAAAAGATAAGAGCCGACAAACTGGGGTTTCTTGGATAAATTTATAAAAAGCAATCGGCATCTTGAAACGTTTCAATAGGTCTCTAAATATAATGAAAAGCTCGTTTTGTTGGCTTCATTTTCTAAAAATCTGACAGATGTAAATAATTTAAAAGGTGGAAGATATTTGAAAAGTTTGTAAATATTGAATCATTATACTGTGTATTGTAGAATTGCTTTATTTAATTGAATCGGCTAGTTGAGGCAAAGAGATTTAAAATTTTTACAGGTGCTTGAGTAATAACAGGGGTTAACACAGCATTTTATGGTCTGTCCAATTCGTGGGGCGGCGAATATCACAGCATTTATGTTCGAACCAATCGTGGGGCTAAATATTAATATAATAACAAGGGGCTAACAGGAATTATTCACACCATTTATATACGACCAAGCCGTGGGGCAACAATATCACAGCAATATATATATATATATATATATATATATATATATATTCCAAGGCTTTATATTTTCCTTCTTTCAATTACTAGCTCGATTTGAAATGATCACTTGGGCTTTACTTAAAAGTCTAAGTTATTATTTCATCTTATAAATTGCAATACGTTAGTATTTATCAACTAACCTTGTGTAAAAAACTACTTTATATATATATATATATATATATATATATATATATATAAAGTAGTTTTTTATATATATTTATATTATATATATATATATATATATATATATATATAAAAAGTAGTTTTTTTTACACAAGGTAAGTTGATAAATACTAACGTATTGCAATTTATAAGATGAAATAATAACTTAGATTTTTTAAGTAAAGCCCAAGTGATCATTTCAAATCGAGCTAGTAATTGAAAGAAGGAAAATATAAGGCCTTAGACAGGATTTAAACCTGCATCTCAGTTTTACCGGACCTGTGCGTTTACCAATTACGCTACCGAGGCCGATGGTTATAATTGGGAAATTTACAAATCCAAATCGTGTACAGTACCATATATAAACCTAACTTTCAATTACGTTTAGCATTTTTGTCAATCATATCTGAAATTGTCAAGTTTTTGACTTATGTCAGATATAGACAGAAAGCAACGCTCAAAATCACGGCATTTCAAATCGAGCTACTAATCGAAAGATGGAAAATATAAGGTCTTGGACAGGACTTGAACCTGTATCCTGGTTTTGCCGGAACCATGCATTTATGTATAGTTGTTGTACACGATTTAAATTTGTAAATTTCCCAATTGTGTCATCCGTCTCGGTGGGGTAATTAGTAAACGCATGGTTCCGGCAAAACCAGGATACATGTTCAAGTCCTGTCCAAGACCTTATATTTTCCATCTTTCAATTACTAGCTCGATTTGAAATGATCATTTGGGTTTTGCATAAAAGTCTAAGTTATTATTTCATCTTATTCACTATATATATATATATATATATATATATATATATATACATAAATATATATATATATATATATATATTATAGTGGTTTTAAAGGGTTAAAGGAAAATATAAACAAAGCAATTTCAAAACACCCTGTATAAAGGAAACAACCAGAATTTACGTGCGAAATTTATTCCAGTTAGTTCATTTTTAAGTAACAGGTATTAACAAAATTTTACAAATAATGATTAAAATTTAGCAGGTTTGTAAAGGAAATAAATTGTAGAAGCCAATGCCATCAATTTATTAATTTAATTGAGTTTAATTGAACGGTTATTAACGTATAATATGCATAAAAGCATGAAAAATCAATAAATCCAAAGCGAATAGCGTTCGTTATAACAAACAAATAAATCGGTTGGGTTGAAATACCATGAAAAGAAGCTCCTAGAAATGTTGTGTTAAAACGTCGGTTAATTAAACACCTGCAGGTTTTGTAAATGTCAAGTTTAACTTATTTTTATAGATAACAAACAAGTTTCAAAGAATATCGGGTAAACGGTCGAATGTGTTCGCAGTAAACACTAATGAGAGGTTATTTAAAGCACGTATTTTGGGGTCCACATGGAGTTGTAGAACGCGGACAGGAATATCAATTCTCTACCACTCAAACAAGGTTAGAAAGAGACGTAGAATATGCATAAGGGACAACGTTAGTATAGGCGGGATTTGTAAGACGGCAATGCATAGACTATTGGTCTATAACGTTAGTTAGACATCAAACAAACACGAGAATATTGTATATTAATTTTCAGAAAATATCGTAACGACGCGCTGAATTTCGAGGAGTTAGAAATCGGTTGAACTCAAAATTTTAAGAAATATTATTGTAAATGAAGGACTTCGGGTGAATGCGGCCAGGAGGTGGCATTATAATTTGAATAAGGGCCGCTATACTTGCGGCCACGTCCCCAATGCTCCACCCGGAGGTACTACACTGGGTTTAAACGCGAAAAATAACGTGCTTCTAATTTATACTAACTTCATAGTTGATCCACCCTAAATAAAAACTAAACAAGAATCTAACAAACCTAAAAATCTAACAAACCTAACAAACTCTAACAATCTAATAAACCTAAAAATCTGACAAAACTGAAACAAAAACAAAACAAAAACTAAAAACAGGGTTGTAAATAATGGTATCCCTAGCGCTGACTTTCGAGTGTACCCGATCAACAAGACACAAGCAAAAATGAGATGGGGAGGGATCCGTAATACCGGATAGCAGACGTCGGTTCTGCTTACCAGTGCGACTTGAAGGGTCGTCTTAAAACTATCCAAATCTAGCTAACTAATTTAAATCCATCCCTAACTTTCCCTATCATTCCCTAACTGATTTATATTATGATTACAATCTTCACAACTCTACTCTTCCTTCCCAATTATATACTGCAACCAAAATGGCGACAGAACGTCAAACAAAACAAACAACCCGCATAATACTACAATATATGCTAATAAAAAAATAAATATAGTGTAAATATAAAATATAAATAGATATGATTATGTAAATATATAAATAAATGTTTAATAAGTGTTAAGCGTTTAGCATATAGCAGTGCACAAAATAGCAAAAGCATCACCCTATTTATCAGGTGCACTCGCACAAGCATTATGTCGGCTAGCGCCTTTACACACCAAACTACTATTTAATGTAAATCAATGCTTGTGCGAGTACAGCCGCCACAATTTAAATCTTACCTCGAAAATAAAATTCTCCAGCATCCGAAGATCTGGTCTTCTGCCTACATCTAACTGTAACTTACTTCTAAGGGGGGGATGGAGTACACTGCTAAAGTCCTGGTGGGTATGCACTAAATGTTCTTGGGGGATCACAATCACTATCACTATCGCTTCACTTTTAAGTCTTGGGGGGGATGCGCGGTTTCACTCTATTTTATTATCTTTGTTTATTTTATTGATTTAATTTAATGAAGGTTTCTGATTTATTTGTTATTGTTTATTTGTTATTATTTATTCCCGATTTCCCGATTTTCCGCACATAATTATGAAGAAAGGCAGTGATTGTATTAATGGTGTGGGGGTTTCTCGTGCATATTGGACATTTGGGTATAATTATCATGTTATTTTATTATTATTATTATTTTTTTTTTTAATATTAGGTTTTGGTTATATCTATGCTCGTATCCTTACTCACGCCAAGTCAATCTAAAATTTTTCAATCCTCCCACCGACCCCACCGAATTTTACACGCGGTTATCATTGTCTAATCTCGCGACCCTTCCCGCGAATTCTTTTAAGGCTGTCCAGAACGCCTTCTGGTTAACCACTTCTCCGACTTCCTCTAGGCTCCTTGGCCATGCCAGACCCAAGATAGCTAGTTTGCTATCAGCCAACCCACGATTTCCCGCCTCAAGCGGGCAGCCGAAGAGCACGTGCTCTGCGCTTTCCGCGCCTTCACCGCATCGCAGCGGTCGCTGTTGGTTAGCCCGAACCTTTGTAAATATGCCTTCAGGGCGCCGTGCCCTGTTATCAACTGCACCATTTTGTGATCGAGCTTAACCTCGATCCTACCTCTAGCTTCTATGCTTGGTATGAATTTGTGGGTCAATCTGCCCGTGACAGCGTTGTTCCACCTCTCTTCCCATTGTCGAATTGATTTTTCGCGCAGCTTTCTTTTAATCAAAGACTTCAGTATTGACGAATGTGATATTCGCAAGTCTCCCGTCGCGGCTTCTTTAGCTAATTCATCAGCCCTATCGTTTCCTACGTTACCATTGTGCGACCTGACCCAACAGAACTTTAAACGTCGAAACTCGACGTCCGCTTGGAGGTCTGTCGAGGTGTTCATGTTTGTTAAAGCCGTCAGCGCCGATTTACTGTCACTAATTATATAATACTCGGCTCTGCCCGTATGGTTTATTACATAATCGATAGCCTCTCGTATGGCTACCAATTCGCACTGGAAGATAGTGCACCAGTTCGCGAGTTTGGTTTGAAACCGAAACACCTCCCTTTCCTGCTTATACACGACAAACGCCGCGCCTGCTTGCTCATCGTCCATACGTGAACCGTCCGTATAAATTCTGATACCCATCGCGTCCTCATCACCTTCGACAAACTCGATTCCTCTAATATCAGCCGGGTGCCCCAACTCAGATACAACGATCTTTCTTGCAATTTCCCTATTACCAAGATTAAGCTCTTCGATAATTTCGCGCCCTTTTCCTATATTTATTAATCGCCTATCTCTAATCTCCCTAACGACATATTCAATAGGGAGAGTCCTACTGATCACCAGGACAGCCTCCGTGGAGGTGGTCCTGTACGCCCTCGCCGCTTTTACCGCGGTTATGCGTTGTACGCTCGTTAATTGACGCATCTCCCGGACTTTACAACCTTCTGCCCATACAGAAGCTGCGTACAGTATTGCCGGCTCAATTGCTCCGGTATAAACCGTCCTCAGCGATTCGCCCCTGAAACCCCACTTTATTTTAGCCGCCGCCATCATTTTATTTGATATTTCGCCGCCCTTACTTTTTACGTATTGTACGTGCGCTTTCCAATTTAATTTATTGTCGATCTTGACGCCGTGGTAGGTAATACAATCTTTAAACGGGATTTTTTCCCCTCCTAGCTCTAACCTAGGAGGTCTCTGTCCTGGTTTCGTGCGGAAATAAAGCGCCTCTGACTTCGCCGTGTTGAATTTTAATTTTACCGCCTGCGACCATTCGTGTAATTTATTAAGCGCCTCGTTCGGTTTTGTGCGCATATCCATTAGCAATCTCGATCTTACAATTAAAAGCGTGTCATCTGCAAACCCAACTATTGAGCATCCTGCGGGCAACTTGACCCTAAAGATGCTCTCATACAACAACTTCCAAAATGTGGGACCAGAACATGACCCTTGCGGGCATCCCCTTTCCACTTCACGCGACAGAACTTCACCCGGAATTTCGACCTGTGCCAATCGCCTCGAGAAATAGCTCTTGACCAAAGACATCAAGTTTCGCGGACAACCCCTACGATCTAACTCACAAACGATTAATGGCCACCAGGCAGAATCAAATGCTCCTGAAATGTCCAAAGCAACAACGACACAGTACTCTTTAGCATCTCTTGCCTGCTTAATTTCCCCGACAACGAACTCTAACGCGTCGATAGTCGACTTGCCCTCCACGAAACCAAACTGTCGGTTATTAAAACCGCCGCTGTCTCGCACTAGGTGCTCAACACGCGTAGTCATAACGCGATCTAAAACTTTCCCCAGCACCGGTAGCAAGCTAATTGGGCGATAGCTGCCCGGATCTGACGTATCAGTCTTTTTAGGTTTGGGTATAAATTTCACATTCTGGATTTTCCAGCAACGCGGAAAAAACGCCCCTTTCTAAACAAAGATTAAACAACCCAACAAAGATACACGGGGCTAACAGGCACGCCTGCAGAGCTGCGTCTGAGGTGATTCCATCATGCCCCGGTGCCTTCTTAGGGTTCATCCTCCTAAGAGCCCTGACGACCTCGTGAACTAGGATTGCCTTATCGGCAGCTGTTCCTTGCGCCTCTGCAGCTTCCCGACGTACTAAATCGTGCGACCCTTCATCCCCCTCGGGATTATCCGATGGGAAAAATTTCTCTAGTAAATATTCCGCTGTGGTTTTAAAACCTTCCGTGTATTCGCCATTTGTTTTCTTTATATTACTGAGCGCGATTTTTTGTTGTTTTCCTCTAATTACGCGGTATGCGGTTCCCCAGGGTTCTTTCTGTGAGTTTTGCGTGCAGAATTCTTTAAATTTATTCGTTCGCGTTTCTTCTATTAATATTTTATATTCGCAGTAACTTTGATTATATTCTATTCTCCGTTGTTCTCTTATTTCTCCCGAGGCGCGTTGATAGCGGCGCCTTAGGTTACGCGTTTCTGCTCGCTTGGTGGTTAGTTCCCGGGTCCACCAGGGTACCCTGTCTTTAAATGTTTTCTTTTAGGGCATGGAATACGACGACGCGTCTACCACCGCGTCGTTCAATTTTTTCGCGAGTGTTTCTACTTCGTCTGCCTCTCGGCAGTTAAATAGCTCATTTTCGAGCGCAGGGATACTTTCGCCAAATTTTCCTTTAAACCGCTCCCAATTTGCTTTTTTATTACAGAACCGCGGAAATATAGTTAGCTGCTCGTTTGCGCTTGTTTTGGTCTCAACGTCCCATGTTATTAATTTATGGTCAGAGAGCGTTTCCTCGTCCGACCTTAGTTTCCAATTACAAATCGTTTCTAACATTTCGTGCGAGACAGCAGTAATATCTATAAAACTGCTGCCTCTATGCGTCTCAAACGTAGGTGAATCATTAGTGTTTATCACACTAAGGTCCCATCCCGTAAAAAGATCAGCAACATGCGAGCCTCTATCGTCTTCGATAGGGCTGCCCCATAGTGGCGACTTGGCATTAAAATCTCCCCCGATGATTAGATTTCTATTTCTACCGATTTTACGAAGAATTCCTTCAATTTGATTTATTAAATCCTCTGTTTGAGGATTATCCCGCCGGGAATCGATCGGCGGAAAGTAAGTGCTTATCACGTAAAACGTATGCAATCCCGTTTTTATTTCTGCGGTGGTTATGGACTCATTCGGCAGATTGTTTAGGATTATTCCGGCACAGGTCCCGTTATTTATTATTATCCCGCTACGCGGTCTTTCGCTGTTTGCGTTTAAAACGGTAACCCCTTCACAAAACCTGTTATTTTGTGGCTATACAGGTGCGGTTCCTGTATAAGCCCGATGTCGATATTATTTTCGGAGAATAACTTTACGAAGTTATTTGTAGCCCCTTTACCTTTCCCGAGATTTAATTGCGCGAATTTTATCTTCTTGCTTCTTTCAAATCTTTCTTTTTCTTCACGGTCCATAATCGATGTTCCGTGTGATTGCGTTCTTCAATCTCAGCATCGTGGGGCATCTACTCGACTTGGCGTCGTGGCGCGTATCGACCTTCGCGCCACCGCCAGTTCTGTCGTTTGCCCTGGCGCAAACCACACAGCAGGGGATTGCCCTCCGGCAATTCTTGAACTCGTGTCCGACTTCGGCACAGTTACCGCACCACTGTACCTTCTCCCTGCACTCCATCGATCTATGGCCGTACTCGTAGCACCCGTAGCACTGGGTCATCGAGAAGTGGTCCCGGGCCCAGACTCTTCGCCACCTGAGGTTTATAGTGTCAGCTAATATGCGTCTCCGAAGTGTGGGGGTCACTTCGAAGACTACGTTGACGAAGGGATCCCTAGGGCCCTTTCCGCCAAACCTAAATTTCTCCCTCAGGTGGTCTTCGATCTTCAAATCGCCGAAGCGGGGATTCTGGCTTGCGATCAACCGCACCAGTTCTTCCGCCTTCATCCCCGCTTCGACCCCCGGAAGAACGACCCGTGGACGCTTCTTGTCGATGGTCTTCGCCACGAGCTCTTTGCAGTGACCGACAACCTTCGACTGCAATTTCTTCGCATCTTCTCGTCCCGCACATTCTACTACTACACCGCCCCTGCGAGTCCTACGAGCTCCGACCACTACAAAACCATCACGAGCGGGATCGACCTTCTTCTTCAGGGTCGACATGACGTCATCCTTCTCCCCTGGTCTGGCGTCGACCCTAACTGCAAAGGTGGGCGTCACACCTGCAGCAGCTGCAGCATACGACGCCTTCCGCGGCATCGGCACCTCCTGGCTCCTGAAACACTGCTGCCCTGAAATAGAAGCAACCACCGCTGGACTTCCCCCGACAACATCAGCTCTCCAAGAATCACTAGCCACAAGCCGCAGCGCCTTAACCATACCTATAAGTTGATTCGCCGCGTCGAGAAAATCATCCACGGCGTAGCGAACCCTCTTTCTGTCTTCCACAACGATAGTGGCGGAGGTCGTCGGCACCCTCCCGGAGATGACCGAGTGCGCCTTCCTCACCCTCAATCTCAGGAGGTCCAGCTCATTGAGGTCGCTAGTAGCAACGCTAACGTCGCTGCTAGTCGACATCTTTCGCTGGGCTCCCAAAGGTGAGAGCGATTCAGGCGCCGCAGCTACCCCAGGGGGGCCACGACTCCCCCGACACGACCGCCGCAGACACAGGCTCCTCTACCTCCTCCTGTGTCCCTAACATAACGTCCTTTAATATCACCTTCAGCTGTTTCCCTCCAACAGCGCCCTCAGCCTCCGACCTATCAAACTCCGACGGATCTCCCCTCTTCTTCCTGGGCAACGGCTCCTCGTCGCGGTGGACCACCATGCTGACAAAACAAACGACAAAAAATGACACCTAAAACGCAGCTCAAAACTACTTGACCGTTACGACGCTAAAAGAACGACGCTAGAAGAACGCAAAACGTTGGTTCAATAAATATGTCTTGTTTAAAGGTGAACCGTAAGCAACCTTGTATTTATTTAAACTTCGAACCGCCCAATTAAATATTAAATTTTTAACAAAAATACAACAAGCACTAAGCGTCAAAATAACAACTACAATCAAATAAATTCCCTAACGCAATTCGATTCAAAATGTACCGCGAACAACACTATTTATTTATTTTAAATTTTTAAAACCGCCAAATCAAATTTAAATAAACTAATTACTTCAAAATATTAAAATATCTAATTTATAAACAACAACACTTTATTTTTAAACGTGTAATTAAGAAAATAAGGTCGAGCGCAATCGGAATGAGGTAACCGGAAATGACCTTTCACTTAATCACTTGGTAACTGTAACTGCTACACCGCTTAATTACACCAAAATCGATCTTAAAGGAACTTATAAGTACGCGTGTACTTAAATTACGGAAAATTTATATTAAAATTGTTTTAAAATTTACAGTTTTTGAGATATTTATTTGATTTAAAAAGGCTTAGATTTTTGTTTTTTTGGTTATTATTTGATTATACGCGCACTATAAAAAATTCACACACTTTTGGTTGTTTTACCCGGTTTTTTACTCGATTTACGCGGTTTTTATTATTTTAAATTTGTTATTAAAAATGCCTTTTTAAGTTATTTCGAAATTATTTTTGAATATTAGTTTAGTAGACCTTTGTTTTATTAACCCGAAATTTATTTATTTTATTTTAAAACGCGGATTTGGGTTAAATTACAAAGAGAACGCGAATTATTTAGTTTTTATTTAGTTTAAATTCTGTTTTAAAATTTTTATTTTACTGCCCTGTATTTAAAATTTGATGGCACACAATTATAAAAATAAAACACAATAAAAAGCAAAGCTTTAAATAAAATAATTCAAAAATAAATAATAAAACCCTAGATAAAAACTTACTGTTATTGCTGAAGCGGGAGCTCGGCAAAAACACGTCCGCTCGCTTCAAGCGGTAACTAGAAAGTGGCCAGGAGGTGGCAGCGTCAATTGTATAAATACTTTTCGAAATGAATAAAAGTCCCTTAGTATTTTGATCGCTTCAGACTACGTATGAAAGTTACGACGAGCTTGTAAATATAAAAAAATGTTTGAAATTATATTGCACGGTGTTAGCCTCATAATTTGTACGCGGATTGTGCCGAGTTTAGAATTTATTGAGGTGTCACATATATTTCTTTTAACAAGCTCGTGTAGTGACGTTATGTAACGTGGATTAAATTAAACAATAATGAAAGAAGTATAATTAATTTGTATTTGGAAATTGGATACACCGGGAAGGCAGTGCAAGCAGCACTACTTAAATGGGGTTCTTCTACTAATAGCTAGAAGCGGCTTGCGGAGCAAAGCGAAGACACGGTACGTGATCGTCAACGGAGCAGAGATCCTCTAGAAATTCCAGGTAACGCTTTAAAATTGTTGTTGTTATCAACTATGAAACTATGATTATTGGGTGACGTGTGAAAGTGAATTTGAAGGTGTTGTGCATTATTTTGCGTATTGAAAATAATACGTATAACTAACTTTATTATGGTATTTAAATAGAAATCTGAAGGTGTATATAAAGCTTATTAACGTTCCATCAGGAATCTAAATTTTGTAAAGAGTACATGGGTTGTTTTTTGTTTGTTGTAAGAGTATGCGAAGTATAAGGGCATACATTATTCATAATTAACTGGGTTATCATGAGCTCACCATACTCCAGAGTTTACGTTTGTTTTAAAATAAATTATAAAGAAGGAATGAGAAATAAGGTATTATTCAGGGCCCTTTTATTCCGGGTACATTCTATGTGTTTGATGATTTAAATTAAAATACAGGACATTACAAAATAGGATTTATTGAGGTGTAACTTTGTTACACCTTACTTCAAATAAGATTTGTATGACAACATATAACCTGTCTATTAAAATTAATGCTTTAAACACTAGCGTGTAACTATTGATTGAAACACTGTTATTACGATTTGCTATTCACAGTTCAGTCAATATCAGATCTTACCAACTCCCACTTATACATGAATATTAGCTTACTCGCCACCATGAACTGCCGTCACAATTCCGCTAACTGTTGTGGAGCTTGAGACTAAACCTCCGTGGATACTCTGGCCCTGTAAACACAAGTGAATGAATAACTGAAAGAGTTAACACAATTAGCCCAATTTAATACTCCTTGATAGGAATACAGAGGTACAGCAAAACAATATATGTTTATATAGTTAGTTATGAAACGATTAAGTATTTAATCCCTTATACATTCAAGTGGGCCAATTGCATGCAGTTGGTTTACAACGTGTAATACAAGTATACTGTTTACCCCAATATTACTTAAGGACCTTAGGTCCCCGAAATCGCAAGGTATATAATTACTAATAAAAATTATTTGAAGGTTAATAATAATCATGAATAATAACTTAGCTTGAACTGTGACTGGCCATATAATGCTTCCACTAAAATCTTCATCTGAGCTTGACTGCTGTGCAAAATTAACTACAAATGGATAGGATTTCTTTGGTAGTCTTATTCGGATAATTCTAGTAAATATGCTTCCTTGTCGGTTCTGGATTAGGCTGCTTCCAATTACGAATTTAAAAGATGAACAATCCAAATCTTTTATAAAACAACTTGACAGCACGTGGTGATTGTAAGTGGTGAATCCGACTGCGTCGATATCCAACATAAATAAAACTTACATGGAATTACGAGGAGATTTAGCTAACTGAAATCCCATAAAACTTTAATGGATGACCCGACTATAATTCAATAAGATCGGATAATTAATTAGCATTCTCCCTTTATCACTTAACAAATTTTCATCCGGCCTTTCCGGCGGTTAAACAAAAAAGCCACCAAAAACCTGACCAGAACAAGAACCCCCACAATGAGTTTCCGGCAAAAAGGATCAGGAGTAACATGGTGAAATACTAAAATTCCTAGGATCTGTTGTTACGGTTTAAATTTTCATTACACTTCAAATTAATTTTATTGCAAACACTTATCTTACATACATGTTATTTACAAGAACTTAATTCATTTTGGCTTTGGTATTATAAATTTTTAATTGTCTATTTCTTATTTGAAAATATAAACAGCATTATTTACAATAACTTTCATTCTGACCAATTGAATTCATCTAGTAATTTGTTGTTTTGAAACTTTATCTTAATTGAAATAATATCTATTATTGATTATTGTTTATTAAGAAAATAAGTTGGCAGTTTTAATGTGATTGATTTGAAAGAATAAACACAGGTCTGCATTCAGAATTGATAGTTATTTAGAACTTGAATGCATTACATTCTAATAAATATATCTCAAAATAAAAAGGATATATCATGAAATTAATTTTAAATGTTATGGAATTGTTACATGTGCCTAACAAGAATTCTTTTGTTTTAAAAGGAGTTACTCAATGTTATAATTGTTTAGCATGTGAAATGCTGCCCTGCCTTATTGATTTTTAATTATTGAAATTTAATCTCTTTATATTGCATTCCTGTTTTGATTTGGATTATCTGAGAAGAAGGTATTTCCTTTCTGATTGTTTTGTGAACAGCTTGGTTAAAGCATGGTGTATGCTAGTGCGAATTTTCTGACTATATCAGAGTAAGAGAAAGTCATCCAAAATATTGGGATTTATCGCCTAGCATAACAAAAAAGAATATTGCTGAAGAGTAGAATATTTTTTGGAACAGTTGAACTGGATTTTATATTTCAACCTTGCTTGTTTGGTAGCACATGGTCGCATGCATTATTTGTTATATATTTCTTTCATCCTGGTTTCCAGGGTAAGTAAATCCTTAAGTAAATTAGGAAAATTAAACACAATTATTATTACAGATTTTTATTCTTATTTTTATTTCATTTTTGTTTGGAGTCTTGTCTTTGTCTTGGGTATATGTTGTACAATAAGAAATCATTTTGGACTGGAGTTTAAAAGCTGCAAGTGATGGTTGCAGAAAGGTTAAGGATGCTGATGGCGTGCCGTTCCATGTCATGTGTATCTAGATGAGTATAACTAATTAGGATTAGTATTTAAAGTGTGGATCTCTAACCCGTAAATGATTTATTTTTGTGGAAGTTAAATTGGGATTCAGGGTGTATTAATTAGTTTAAGTATTAGAATATCGTTCTTGTTCAGTTAAAACGGAAACGAATTAATCTATATATTATATGTGATTTATATGTCAATTGTGAGCTTCGAGCAATTGCTTCAAGTGAAACAAGAAAAGGCTTCCTTAAAATTTGCGTTAAGACCCGTAAACCAAAATACGTTTAATTATGTCATGCATTTATTTCATTTTTATCAATGTACAAACAGTAATTGGGAATATTTTACAATAGAGATCATTGAGTTAGATTGACTTATTTGTAGATTATCTTTTGCCATTAATTAGCGTACACTTAGGATTGTGGATACATTGCTACATTTACTGGTTGAGTGTATTGGCTAATTGAGGTAACATTCATTCAGTTATAACGCGACGGGTAAGTTTGCTGGATTCAGTTACATACTCTGTGGTGGCATGTTAAGTCTTATCCCCTATACAAAGTGTATAAAGAATTAAATTACGTTACTGAGTCTCATGTCTATATTTAAATATCACAGCGTAATAAAAGCACGATAAATTGTGATTAAAAAAATATAGTGTAATACTGTAGCTTTCAAAATGGTTATGAAACACAGAATAAACTAGTAAGAGTATTGAATTATGGATTTGTAATTACTCTCTAAGTTTAGGTTAACAGATGACCAATAGCAAAGGTGAACTTCCATGAAAATTATTGCACAAGACTTCTTTTAATTATCAATATTAATATATACTAGTTTTAGATTTGAACTAAGTAAATCATTTGGAAATCCTTGCTAAAGTACTACCCATTGAACTTCATAAAAGAATCTATAATTATAAGTAGCATGAAGTACTAAAACAATAAGAAAAGTCATTCTAAAATCAGTGACATTACAACTACACTTTTGGGATGTCACAACTTGATCACTGAAATGTGGATAATATTGAATTTTATTTGTAAATAGTGATAAATAAAACGATAGAGAATATGAGAGTGAATCTAGATATCTAGGAGAAGGTTTAACTGAGCTAGCCGGAAGCAGTTGAAAAATGCAATTCAACCGGTGAAGAAGAGAGAGAGGAACGGGTAAGAAATTATATTTTTTTTATTTTTTAATTTTGGTGAAATTTTCGATTTTGTATAAATTAATTTTCGAAACTTCTGAGATCCCGAGAGTACCACGGCAATATTATGACGGCCCAACGTTGGGGCTCGAATGTTTTTTTTTACTCTGGCTGGGAGATCCCGGAGAGTAACCACGGCAATATATATATATATATATATATATATATATATATATATATAGAGAGAGAGAAGAATAATCCACATTTGGAATGCAAATGCATGTTTATATTAATATTTAGTAATAGTTTTAAGTTGAAATGAAAACCCAACTTTATATGTAAAGTTGAATTACCATTTCAAATCGAACTAGTAATTGAAAACCACTAAAAGAACGGCTACAGCAGGATATGAACTATATATATATATATATATATATATATATATATATATATACAGGGTGAGTTTTAGTGTGGCAACGGTCGATAACTCCGTTATTATAAAAGCTACGTAAACCAAATTTGGAGGCATATTAGGCATGCCTAAAGTGCACATTTTAAAAATATTTGGAAGCATACAAGGTGTTTCATAATTCCAGGGCATATTAAACTTATATTTTTTTAAATGGAATACCCTATATATTATTACATTTTTGAAAAGCCCATAAAAAGAGCTTTAATTTGATATCAAATTGTATCTGTCTATTCCTTTCAGTTTTTGAGATATTCAACTGTTTTTAGAGAAAATGACCCTGATTAGATACATTGCCACTGCACTAATACACAACTTATGTTAATTTTCAAGATGCAGAAAATTTTACTATCTACCATAGTATATTTGTAAATATCACACTTTTGAAATATCTTCACAGTATACAGGGTGTGTCAGTTTTCGCAAAATGCAATTTTTAAAATTTTTTTTAAATGGCACCCTACCAATTTTATTGCTACAATGGATAGTCCATTAAGTGTCCTTCCATTTTTGTTAAGCATTCCCTATACCTAAATTCATTACTTTCTGAGATATTTTTTATTTTTTTCAAATTTTAAGAATGTTTTTAATTTACATAACTAAAAATAACTTCCTATTAGAGAATATTACAAAACAATTAATACATTTTGATTAACAATCAACTACAGTTATCCAATAACAATTTTCACTAAAGATATAACAACCTACAATAATACGCTATCAACAGAATTCTGCCAGATCAACAATATTCATTTTATAGAAAATGTTCAAGCAGGAAATCAGGCAGGCTTTGAAAAAAATTACTATTACAATCAAAATGTCATTTAGGTTTATTAATTGTAGTGTGTTGTCATTTAACAGATATCTCTCTTGGTATATTCCTGATGCGAGTAGGAAATTTCTTAAACTTGCTCCCAATACCCAAATCATATCTATTTGTTCTTCCACTGTAAAATTCATTTTGAAAACTCCGTCAAAGATTACATTTACAACAAAACTGATAATGTGTTAAATGACAACACACTACAATTAATAAACCTAAATGACATTTTGATTGTAATTGTTATATTTTTCAAAGCCTGCCTGATTTCCTGTTTGAACATTTTCTATAAAATGCATATTGTTGATCTGGCAGAATTCTGTTGATAGCGTTTTATTGTAGGTTGTTATATCTTTAGTAAAAATTGTTATTGGATAACTGTAGTTGATTGTTAATCAATATGTATTAATTGTTTTATAATATTCTCCAATAGTAAGTTATTTTTAGTTATGTAAATTAAAAACATTCTTAAAATTTGAAGAAAATCAGAAATATCTCAGAAAGCAATGGATTTAGGTATAGGGAATGCTTAACAAAAATGAAAGGACACTTAATGAACTATCCATTGTAGCAATAAAATTGGTAGAGTGCCATTTAAAAAAAATTTTAAAAATTGCATTTTGCGAAACCTGACACACCCTGTATACTGTAAAGAAATTTCAAAAAAGTGATAATTACAAATATACTATGGTATATAGTAAAATTTTCTGCATCTTGAAAATTAATATAAGTTGTGTATTAGTGCAGTGGCAATGTATCTAATCAGGGTTATTTTCTCTAAAAACAGTTGAATATCTCAAAAACTAAAAGGAATAGACAGATACAATTTGATATCAAATTAAAGCTCTTTTTATGGGCTTTTCAAAAATGTAATAATATATAGGGTATTCCATTTAAAAAAATATAAGTTTAATATGCCCTGGAATTATGAAACACCCTGTATGCTTCCAAATATTTTTAAAATGTGCACTTTAGGTATGCCTAATACGCCTCCAAATTTGGTTTACGTAGCTTTTACAATAACGGAGTTATCGACCGTTGCCACACTAAAAACTCACCCTGTATATATATATATATATATATATATATATATATATATGCTATGCTATTAGAAGAATTATCATGCCCAGACTTTGAGCTGCATTATTTATTTTCTACGTACTCTAAATTATTGGACCACCATTTTAATATTCACGATTAATTATCTCCTCCTCCAGCTGTTTTCTTAATATTGCTATCAACTGGACTTTATCTGTAAACAACTCTATCTACCAATGGCAAAATTCGATACGTTACCGCCTTGCGAGTTATCACTTTCCTGCTCAACTGGTGGCTCCGCCTTTTGTACTATTTAAATCTTATGACCTCGGCTAGCATTTATTTGCAATTATAAAATTCAGTAAATTTATGTTTTATATAATGAAACCAATGTGTTATATACAGCTTTTGAAATTATTCGAAATACACTTTTCAATCAGTTAATTTTATAAATTTCCTTTATTAACAATCCTTTACTCAAAACCCAAAGTCACCAAAGAAAATTTATGATCTTTACCAACAAATGTAGAATATTCTAAACCTGTTTTCTTATTACTCATTCAATACGTATGCAACTTCTTTTGTTGACTTTTCACAAGCATTTCTTATTTAGCAAATTCAATATTAAAAATAAAATAAAAATTCATATAGAAAAAACAGATGTCTTATAACTGAAAATCTGACCTGGTTTTATCTTTTTCACATCGACGCTTCCAATAAAAATTATCTTCCCCAATTCTGGATTCCATTCAAATTATTACACTATGGATCACCATTATTAAATTATACCCAAATTTATTTCAATTCTTCAAACTTAGACTTTTAACATTCTTGCCCCAGACTTAAAACTGTAGTTTGTTTCATCCCTTGTACTTCCAGATTGTATTATTCTTCTTTTCCCCTTGAAATTTAAATTGTATTACTGTATTTTTTTCTTAACATCAGAATCCTAGTCTATTTCCCTCAGACCTCGAAACCCTATTATTTTTATGTCTTAGTTTACAATAAATTCATTAAAAACGTACTTACGTTTAAACGGTAATTATAATCTTCATATTAGCACTCATATTATTTTCACTTTTATACTTATTACGTATCACTTTGTTTAATGGCAATGCACTTCGGCCTTCATTGAGTTCAAAACTGACTTTCCTATCAAGGTGCTAGCTAATATAATCTCGAACTCCCTCTCCATCCGTGGGTTTGGTCTAGAACTCGTCGCTTGTCTCTGACCAATCAAATAATTACATATTGAGCAGTTTCTGATGCAATGCTCTACGTTTCCTCATAATCACCACCTGTCCACAGCTGTCTTTCATAATCAACATGCTGTATTTTGATAGATTACTTGCCTTTCTACAAACAACTGATGCAACCCGACTTTAAATTTCCATATTTACATGCGATTCACGCAATTTTTAATCATTCCTCTTATCAAATGATTAGATCTTTGTATGCATTTATATTAACTACCTGAAACTCTATTTCTATATCCGTATTAATTTAATCGTCTGGGACTCTTTTTCTTAATGCGTGTCTAATTACATTTTATTATTTGTTACGCGTGCTTCCACTGAAAAATATCCTTATTTGTTTTACCTAAATTAACTAAACTTTATCTACAGGGTATTTAATATTTACTATCTACTTAATACATGTATTTCTCATTCCTACGCCAACTATGCGTCTTCCTATGTTTACCTGCGTCGCCCAAAACTATCTCTACTTTATATACAGGGTGTTGACTACTTACTATCTACAAACTATGTCTATTTCTTAATTATTTCCTTAAATAAGTGTGGTTTTCTGCTGCCTATTCTAATTACTCCTTCCCAAACGACCTTTACTATAACGTGCACCCTTAAACAACCCCTTATCACAGCAATATATATTTTAACCTGCTGCAATCATAATGAATAATTCTTAACATTTGCTTACACGTTTTAACGTGTTTTTAAAAATTAAACACATCGTGGCATTTAATTTACAACAAAAATCTGCATTACAACAAGATCATTAATACATTTACTATCTTAAAACATAACGAAATAACGTTAAATAATTACTTAAGTTTCAATGCAATCAGATAATTTCAGAATAGCATATAATTAAAAACAATAAATTTATTAAAATCGCCAGTAAAGTTTTTTCGACCTTCCATGTTTTGAAATCTGAAGCAAAAGTGAAAGCGCGGGTTAAGACTTGTAAAAACCGATATCGATCGCCTCTACAACGGTTAAATTTTGACATCACCGAGTCCATTCTAAAACCTGGAAGTGGTTAATGTGCTGTTCAAAAATACTCTCAAATATCGAAATACACACTACAATATTTGCAATAATTATTAAACAATGAGAATTGCCTAAATGAAATAGTACAAATCACTACAACTATCATCGTCAAATAAATAAAAATCTGAATCTTCATTAAAATTAACACATAAAACACATCATTTGTGGCCTGTTAAAGATATATAATGAAACACCTTTAGTGCCGGTGACTCAACGAACCCTAGGTAGCGTGGGATACAAAACCGTGACAAAGTCATTTTATTCGATATTAAAACTTTTTCCATAAATTATTGTCACAATATAACACTCAATTTTACTCTCTCATAACCATTCGATTTTAAATAATTTGAGCTAGTCATCTTGTATGTGGGTGTGGCTATGTATAAAAAGCAAGTGATTTCCTATAATTATTCCAATAGAATAATCGTATAGTAGTTTTAGGCACTTCACTAGCGCATTTGTAAATTTAAGCTCCTCTGTTTTCTCTAAAAACCACGTCGTAATTTATAAATCATTCGCATCTATGAAACGCTTCAAGGACATTTATTACAATGGCTGCGGCGTTGATAAAGATTTAGATAGTGTTAAAGTTTTAAGTACACGTTAAGAACACCCTAAAATAAATTAATATCTACATAATTACGGGAAAAGGTATTTGAAATTAACTCAAATTAATCCTTTGTATTCAACTCTTTTTAACAAGCTCCTGTGAACAACAGATCGATAGCCAATATTGAAGTAAAAAGTGTCTGGTAAAATTTATCGTTTAGTAAGAGATGATGTCTGATATTAAAAGGAAATGTCTTTATATATATTGAACCAACTCACCTCCAAAAGTAGAGTATTACTGGAATACGCTATTTGTATATACAGGAATTAATGTGTTAATTGTACATTACCAATAATTAACCCATTAAAAAGTGTGTGCCACCTTCAAACACTCTCGATTGAAATGTTATTTGTACAACATAAAAGTAACTTAACAATATATCGCACGGTCACAGTTAAGGAATGTTCGTTACCATATAAATTATGTAATTATTGTTCCCTCTGAGGGTTTCACCAAAGGTCGTATGTGTTCACATACTAACGAACGGCCATTGGCGTGCTTTTTATGTGCTTATTCTGCATGTTGTAAAAGCAAATTGAGGGATCATATGCGATTTCGTTTTGACGAACATACATTTGTGTGCAATTTTTGGTGATAATACTGTATCGCAAAAGTCTTTTACATTTACCTATGCAGCTACATACTAACGAACGTAAAAACTTATGTAATTTGTGTGATCATATCGAATCTCGAAAAAGCACTTTAACACATGCAGTTGCATACTAACTGATGACCATTTGTATGCAATTTATGTAATTATGCTTTATCACTGAAAAGTTATTTACAAAGACAAATGATGTCGCATACTAACGAACGTCTATTCAAATGCAATTTATGTAATTATGCCGCATTAATAAAAAATAGTTTAAAAATTCATATGAAGTCGCACACTTATGAACGTCCATTCGCATGCAGGTTGTGTAATTATACCGCATCAATAAAAGGTAGTTTAAAAATACATATGAAGTCGCACACTAACGAACGTCCATTCGCATGCAATTTGTGTAATTATGCCGCATCACAGAAAAGTACTTTTAAAAGACATATGAGGTGGCATGCTAACGAACGTCCATTTACATGCAATTTATGTGATCATACCACATCAATCAAATATAATTTACAAACACATATGAAGTCGCACACTAAAGAACGTCCATTCACATGCAATTTGTGTAATTATACCGCATCAATAAAATGTAGTTTAAAAATACATATGAAGTCGCACACTAATGAACTTCCATTCGCATGCAATTTGTGTAATTATGCATCATTAATGAAAGGTAGTTTACAAACACATATGATGTCGCACACTAACGAACGTCCATTCGCGTGCAATTTGTGTAATTATACCGCATCAATAAAAAGTACTTTGAAAACACATATGAAATCGCACACTAACGAACGTCCATTCTCATGCAATTTGTGTAATTATGCCGCATCACAAAAAAGTCATTTACTAACACATATAAGGTCGCACATTAACAAACGTCCATTCGCATGTAATTTGTGTAATTATACCGCATCAATAAAAGGTAGTTTGAAAATACATATGAAGTCGCACACTAATGAACGTCCATTTGCATGCAATTTGTGTAATTATGCCGCATCACAAAAAAGTCATTTACTAGAACATATAAGGTGGCACATTAACAAACGTCCATTCGCATGTAGTTTGTGTAATTATGCCGCATCACAGAAAAGTACTTTTGAAAGACATATGAAGCGGCATGCTAACGAACGTCCATTCATATGCAATTTATGTGATTATACCGCACCATTCACATATAGTTTACAAGCACATATGAAGTCGCACACTAACGAACGTCCATTCACGTGCAATTTGTGTGATTATGCCGCAAGGCGTAAAAGTAATTTAAAAATGCATATGGAGTCGCACACTAACGAGCGTCCATTCCATGCAATTTGTGTGATTATAGCGCACCAAGAAAAGGTAATTTACAAATACATATGAAGTCGCACACTAACGAA
This sequence comes from Platerodrilus igneus, assembly GCA_036346225.1. NCBI lineage: Eukaryota > Metazoa > Arthropoda > Insecta > Coleoptera > Lycidae > Platerodrilus > Platerodrilus igneus. The sequence goes on from JARFIW010001125.1 coordinate 1,780,413, forward strand.
CGTCCATTCGCATGCAGTTTGTGTAATTATGCCGCAACACAAAAAGGTAATTTACTAGCACATATAAGGTCGCACATTAACAAACGTCCATTCGCATGCAACTTATGTAATTATGCCGCATTACACAAAAGTAATTTAAAAATACATATGAAGTCGCACACTAATAAAATTTCATTCACCTGCAATATGTGTAATTATACCGCATCAAGAAAAGGTAATTTACAAATACATGTTAAGTCGCACACTAACGAGCGCCCATTCGCATGCAATAATTGTGACTATTTTGCAACATGCAAAAGTCTTTTACAGAAACATGAGTTGTCCCATGTTGATGAACACCGATTTGTTTGAAATGTGTGAGAATTCCGCATCGGAATAAAATAATCTAAAAGTTGTATTTGTTATCTCTCCCTATCGATGACGATATGCATGCATTTTACGTAATTAGGTTGTGTCAAAAAGGTCAAGAAAACACATATGAACGCATAGTAACGAATGTTCATTTACATACAAAGGAATGCCTATTTGCAAAAATGTATTTCTTTAATCACATCAATTTGTGTTAAGTTTCAATAAGTTATTAGAAAAGAAACTTCATTTGAACTTTCGTTTAACTGTTGGTTGTATATTTGTTACTGTACATCAAGGGAAAGTTATATATTTTTTAAATAAAAGTTCGTAAATAATTATGGATTAGGGTTTTGGTAACTGCAATGTACTTACTTCATCCTACTTAACCTGCGTACAACGGCAGCCAGACATAAATTTTGCAACAACAATATGAGATTTTTGTATCACCACCAAGAAAGCATTGCTAAAAGAGCCTACAATAGCATGAAGATTTGTTTAACTTCCTGGTTAGGTTTATGATAGTTATTCTAAAGTAACCCACATAAACTAACGCTCGAAAATTAAAGTAGATCCGGTTTAACGAATGTGTAATAAAACTGCCCGACAAGAGCACCATGTAAAACCCATTATAGCATAGCAACAATTTTTAAGTATATTTCTAGCATCCAATGATACCCAATTCGATTTGTCGAATTACAGATACACCAAGTCATTTAACTACAATAAATGTTAAATAATTGAACAATTCTTCAAACGTGAAAACAAACATTTATTAAAATAGAGTACGTAGTGTAAAATGGAAAAAATATGCAAACTACGAAATAGAACGTACAAACTCCTACGCGTTTTCGATTATCTAATTAAAAAATAAACGGTCTATAAATAAGCAATCTATCGTACAATCTGTAGTGCGATTACAGTTGGTTCGATGGTTTTAAGTATAATTGTACGTTAGTAGGGTTATAATACAACCTGTAGTGCGAGGCGCAATACCAACCATCCACAAAATCTAACGTACGACCAGCATACAAAACAAGCTATAACGTGTGGAGGCTGCAACTACCGTTCCAGAGCGGTTTTATTTCATTTTAATGATGGTTTAGAACAATAATAATGAACACAGAGGTTTTAAAATAAAAATTTTTGGAATTGTTTATACAAACGTATAGAGAACAATCGTACTTATGGGAAGTAAAATCGAAAGATTATTTCTATAAAATAAACGAAATGCCAGCTAAAGAGACCGTTCCGTTACCAATGATACATCCTGAATATACCGTAACATATTTTTTGCCTTATTTATAATTACGTAGATTTCTTAGTTTACTACACTCACTGTATCAATTACTTAATTCAGTAATTAGTTTTTTTTTAATATTAATTATAAGACAGTCATTGATAATATAATTCAATTAGCAGTGGAGTATTATTTAAAATGCATAATATAAGCTAATGTTTTATTGAATGGTTGTTTGAAGGTTGCTCATTATGACAAGTAACGTAAGATAGTTTTGTTTGTTCGTTAGCTCAGAGACCACTTACTCTCGGTGTTAATTGTACACTTTGGATGCTGTAAGATACCGGAAATAAACACAATAACGTCAAGAAATAATTTATTATTAAAGGTGTCGATCAAACATTCTAAACGTGACGTTTCCATTGATATTTCAACAACGACTCGTTTATATCGAACAATTACCAATATTACAATATATGTGAAAGGGAGACGGATGATTATGGAGTCCTAACACACCGCACACCTTAAAATCTCAATTTTAACAATATAAATATGAACACAACTTAATACTTATAGGTGAGTAGATCAGCATTCATTGTAGTTTAGTTAAACATACTGTAGCTTAAGATATTTTATGAATACATAGTATTAGTATTATATATAGCATAGATAATTATCATGTATATACAAGTATAAAAACATATATCATAGAAATAAATATGCAGTCAAATTGATAAAATAATACAACATTTTATAAAAATAAGCTTAGGAAGTCATAGAATTGAGATTTGTCATAATTCAAACAATGCGACATGTTATACATAAAATGATACAAGATTCACATTCATGATTAACACTCTTTTTCACATTCTACAGTAAGAACACATATTTTATTAACTGGACGCTTAAATACGCCGTTTAAACACCTTACACTCACTTCACGTACGGTCTTGTCTCTTTCAAGATGTAATTTAATGATCCGTCCCAATTTCCAATTGAAAGGAGGTAAGTTATTATCGTTAATAATGACTAAGAAACCAATTTTGATAGGATTTATGTCGCGCTACCATTTATGGCCAATGTAGTACCTTCGGGTGAAGCATTGGGATCGTAGTCGCCAGCATAGCGGCTCTTATTCACATTATAATGCCCTTTACGGCGTTGTTGAAGTTGAGATATATATTCGACTGATCAAGGTTTCCATATATGTTGATTAATTTGTTGCAAGTGCTGGTATCTATTTAACCGATTTATTTTCAGATCCATTACATCTGGATTTGCGATTGCTGATATTGTACGCCTAATTAAAATTGAGCCGGAGTTAAACGCCTATATGTCATTAGGATCTGAAGAAAGAGGCGCAAGAGACGAGAATTTAAAATGGATTCAATTTGTGTTAAAACTTTATACATCACATATGTTTTAAATGATGATAAACATTGGATTATTGTACAATTTGCATTGTTATAACAGGCAGAGTAAACCAGCAATGGTTTTGATTCAACTACAGTACACATAATATTTGGCCGTTGGAACCAGTACGTAAATACCAAATACTAACAGGTATGTTAATTTATGCTATAAAATTGGCGGCAACCTCAATAGTATGCACAATTTTCTTACAGCGATATCAATTTTTACATGATTAGATTATGAGTAGCGTTAATTGTCTGCATAAAAGACGTTCTTTATTTGAGTTGTAACCTCTAAAATTTGTGTCCCGGAAACTGGTACCAGTAAAGTAAGTAAGAACCATTTTCGGACACGGTGTCTGAAAACCGGTATCTGGCGTAAACTTTTATTTATCTTTGTTTCACACTTGCAATAGTTTTATACCTGTAGGCCTTCCTCCCATTACTCAATTATATATAAAGAATAAGGTGACCAGTTTTCGGACGCCTTTTTTTTCTTAACGAGGTAGACGTAGCATTCGTTTCGAGGGCGTCCAAAAAACGGTAGTTTCCAGACGCATTAGACTTATTTACATTAAGTACATGTGATTTTCATTGCGTGCATAGGTGTCCGAAAAATTCCGTTTGCCCCATGGATTCATGTTTATTTAAAATTAATCAAATTCAACGATATAAATCCATTATAGATACTTATATACTTAAGACTGTGTTTCAGATGGCGAAAACAAAACCAGCATTAAAAAAGTCAGAATCCAAAAACCATTTAAAGGCAAAAAACCGTAAATTTTGTATTTACCCCAATGCTTCACTTTAAGCAGCCCTGCAGGCTATTCGAGAAACGGGAATAAGTTTAAGAGAAGCCAGCAGACTCTACGGTAGGTATCAACTAAAAATAATACCCATATCTTATGGAAATTTGTTCTGTAAATAGGGATCCCCAGAGCCACCGTGCATGATAAATTTACTGGAAAATCTCTAGCTGAGAAGAAAAACCGGACCGCCACCATTGCTAGCTATGGAAAGTGAGAAGAAAATTGCAGACTGGGCTATAAATATAACAAAATGTGGCTTTCCTATCTCAAAAACCGATCTTATGGAAGCTGTGACAAAAATTACAATAGATACCGGTAAATCAAACTCCTTTCCAAACGGTGAACCTGGGATTAGATGGTACAAAGGATTTCTGAGAAGACACCCCGAAATTTCTCAAAGGGTGGCATAGGGAATTAACAAAGCGAGGGCTTTAGTAATTGAACAATCCATTCGATCGTGGTTTTGCGCTTTGCCAAAATATCTAGAAGACAACAATTTTCAAGATGTGTTAAAAGACTCCAACAGAATACTTAACGAGGACGAGTCTGGATTTTCCTTGTGCCCCAAGGCTGGTAAATTCCTCGGACCAAAAGGTTGGAATAATTTCTACGCAATTAAGTCCGGTAAAGAAAAGATCATTGTCCTTATTACATTCAATGCATCAGGATCAATATACCCGCCTTTGGTAGTATTTCCTTATGTAAGACCCCTAAAGCTCTTGTGGAAAATGTTCCTAAGAATTGGGTTATCGGAAAATGAGACTCGGGTTGGATGACAGGGGAAGTTTTCTTGGAGTACATCTCAGATGACTTTAACTCATGGTTGACAAAGAACGAATTAAGGCGACCTGTTTTGTTGTTAATAGATGGAGGTAAATCACATATGACTCTACTGTTAAGTCAGTTTTGCGAACAACACGATATTATTTTATACGTTTTACCCCCAAACACGAAACACATATTGCAGTCGGCAGACGTGAGTGTGTTCAAACCCATGTAGGAAGAATGGAAGGTTACGGTTAAAAATTGGCAGAAAAGCCCTGAAAATTCGAATCAAATAATCATAAAGATCAATTTCTGCAAAGTATTTGATGAGACACTGCAAAACACGCAAATGCAAAGTCATATTGTAAAAAGCTTCCAAAAATGCCGATTATACCCTTTTAACCCTGATAGTGTAAACTACAAAAAATGTGTAGAAAATTTTCTTGAAAAATGTGTGAACAAAAAACTGTTTCGGTAAATGCCTCCGAACAAACGTTAACCGTAAATGATTGCTGCTAGGAGGGCAATTGAATCAATTTCCAACGATTTGAAAAATTATGGTGTCAAAGTAGATGTTGTAATCAACGAAATTGACTTTCACAAATTACTTTTTGAAAACACTTTCAATAAGATTCAACCATCCACTTCAACAACCACTTCAGCAGTTCAGGCTGTGAATATTTCTGTGAAAGGTATTGTTGTTATGAACAATTTAACTTTGCTACCCGTGGAGATAATCGAAATTGAGGAGGGTATGCTTTTGCAGTTTGGGAGTAATTCGTGGACAAGAATGAAAACTCATTAGAAAACGTACCTTGAGGTACGCTGGGGATGAAGAAGTAACTTCAAATAAAAGTAGAATTGTATCAGAAAAAAAGATTACATTGAAACTATTTAAACACATGATTTTTGTCAAGACAAAATTGTAGCTTTAACAGAAAATGTAAAAGAAAATCCAAATGAGAAAGAAAACTGGGGAGAAATTAAAATAAACAATGAAAAAGAAAAAAGCAATGAAAACGAAGCAGGTAATGTAATAGAAAACGAAAGAGAAACTGAAGACTGCAAAAAAACTGATACGTAAATAGAAAATGACTAAGAAAATGGAACAGTAATTGAAAATGACAAAGAAAATGAAAAAGAAAATAAACAAGCACATCAACAAGACAATGACAAAAAAAGTGAGACTGAATCTGAAAAAGAAACTTACACAAAATGAACAAAAAAGCTTAGTTCCGGTCAAACAGACTAATAGTAACACAACTGTGATATTACACAATAAGATAGATGATAGTACAAATAGTGACAGTAAAGGTGAAAAAGCTCAAAATGAAGAAAAAAACAGAAATGTATCGCATGGAAATAAAGAAATCAGTGAGTCGAGTAACAAAGAAGAAGAAAAGGCGATTACTCTTGACCCTTTTCAAAAATACCTGACATTTTCAGAAGCATTTTTGAAAAAATGCATGGCTGTCGCGTGAAAGAAAAACTACCCAGTGTAATATCATCAGTGGCGTGGAGAACTTATTATGCTTGCGAAAATGATGAGAAAAAAGAAAAAATGGAAAAGGCTAATATAAAAAAAAGCAGGTTGTAACCTTTAAAGAGTTGTCAACCGTTTTCATCGAAATTGAAGCTGTCCTCAATTCGCGCCCTTTGACCCCAGTTAGTAATGACTCAAACAACCTTAGTTGTTTAACACCGGGTCATTTTTTCACCCTTTCTACTCTTTCCGCCTCGCCTGATCCCGCACTGACGGCACTGCCTTTAAATCGTTTGTTTCGATAGTAATTATTGCAGCGTATCTACCAAGACTTTTGAGCGCGTTGGTTCCGGAGACTACTTGCATACTTGTTACGCTCCCATTCTGTTAGCGTACGTAAAATTACATCGTTTGTGGATTGCTGTTTGTATAAAGTAAATTCTTTCGAATAGTTTTCAGATTTGTATGCAATTTAACTCGCGTGTATTAATTTTAAAGGATAGTTTAATTGAAGATTGGTTTTCATTAATAAATAAATTGCAAGGAATGAATTTTAAATAGGATTATTCGTAAATTGTTTTTCAACTTATTGAAAATTATAAACCGCTTGGAATTAATTATAAATTGCATCGTTCTTGTCTTGCCGTTCGTATAAATTTTGTTCCTTATGTATTATCGAAGTCGAGATAACAGACGCTCAGATGTTATGGGTAACAACTATTTTATATAAACAGATTAGAGTGTAGTGTAGTTCTGATTACATTTGAAGGAAGTATGCTTTATATGTAACGTGTTTGATTGACCACAAGTGCGGTTGTAAGGTCATTGACGGACGGGTTTAGTGATACGCGTTGCTCTACTAATTGGGTTTTTTTTGTTGATTTTCTGTTGGAAATAAAAGTAGGCGAACGTGTTTGACTCGACCGCACGTGCTTGTTTTACGGAACATTGACTCAGTGATACACGTTGCTTTACTAATTGTGTTTTTTTGCGGATTTATCTTTTTATATTTGAACTGTGTGCGCGATCTAGTTTTTGGGGTCCTTTTTTTTATCAGAGTAGTGCATACTTTGGATTATCCAAATACAGTTTTAAGCTTGAGTGTTTAAAAAAAAATGATGATACAGTTGTAGCAGGTTTAGTAAAAAAAAAAGGTTGCTTCTTATAAACAGGTATCTCATTCACAAGTAAAGACAGTTGATACTGTAGTTTCTGAATTTTCTAACCCCAATGAATCTAAAATAGATCGTTGTTTGCGCAAATTGCGTTATTCAAAAGCATTAGATTTTTCTTTGTTACCATAGGTAGCAAATAAAACACCTCACGTTACTGTTAGTTTAATGCATTACATCGTGCTTTGAAGCCCTTGATTCTAAATTTTTATTACCATTTTTTGTTACGATTTGTGTTACAAAATATTTCGAAATTATTGTTTCAGGAAATAGAATTAACAAGAATTTATCAATGTTACATAGTTTCATCAGCTGCTAACACCAGTGAAACACGTAGGTGTGATTTAGTGTAAAGTGTAAGAAATTCCATCAACACCCTCACAGTCAAGGGTGAAGTGCTTCGTTAGTGCAGGACATCGTGAATCCCACACTCCAATTGCAAGGAAGCGTTACTGAAGGACTTTTTGTAAGTTGAACTATTTCCTACTTGTTATTACTTTAAATATCTATTCCGTTGTTTTGCCATATTTTCGTCGTTCTGATACCTTTTACAATAGACTTGCCTGCTATTAAGAAAAAAAAGAAAGAAAAAAAAATCAATACTACTGAATTACTCATATCAATTGTGTCTTACCTATTTATCTTTTGTTAACATTTTGTCTGATTTATGTTTAATTGGTGTGTGAGGAAACGTTTCTGCTACTCCCCAATATTACCTCACTTTGTGATAAAAATTTTGTAATGCTTTTATCGTGATTATATTATATAGTTTATCCAAACAGTTTTATTTACATTCTACAAAGTACTGAATAAATTATGCTTGATCAGCATGCTATGCTTAATCTTTTTTTTTCAGGTTTGCTTAACTATTTTTCTTGCAGGTATTGTCACTAACTCCTTACCGCCGTATACATTATATGTCAGGCTGCTTTCTACAACCCTCCCTAATCTCTGATTGAGCCCGGTCATTCTGTGATATCTTTGTGTTACGCACGGCTACGAGCCAACGTAGCATACTCTTCAAATAAATTCCAAATGACATGTAGCCAAAAATAATAGTCAACCGGGAGATTTAGTTCTAATTAAAACCGATTCTCTTTCTCTTCTTCTGTGGTCACTTGGGCGTATTATCTCCATGCATCCTGGCGCCGACGGGATTGTCCGCGTTGCCACCGTTAGAAGAGCGTGTGGTGAGTTTAGGCGTTCTGTGGCTAAACTCTGCCCCTTCCATCTAGATAAAAATTTAAATGTTTCCATTTTGGAGGGCGGTATATTCCGTTCAACCCTGTATATATTAATTTAGTGTCTTATATACAGTTATTTATAAATTTATGAAAAGTCGACGTCATAACATTCATATCAGCTCTTGTATCTAACTTACTTTTTAGCTTAACATTCTGTATGATTAAACATTCTTCCCAAACATCCTTATTTGAAAGAGCACACACATCTTTATCACACATACAAAGCTTAGCGTTTATATTTTGCAGAGAAATATCAGAATCGCTGGACTCGCCCCTTTTTTCTGCAGCCTTCATACTCTTTATCCTGTATGCTATCGCAAAGTGATTCTCATTGTCACATTTTTTGCATTTATTGCCGTAGACAGGGCATTCACGTGCTCCATATATTCTTTGGCATTTCCGACATAAAAATTTCTCATGTGGTGTGCTCTGGTCATCCTTAGAATTGGATTCCTTGTGATATTTTCTTTTCTCAATAATAACTCTGTTAACATCGCTGGTCTGTTGAAACTGCAAACTTTGCGACTTACTTTGTTTGCTGGTACGGCAGAAGTCAATAGCCGTAGTTAATGTCAGGTTGTCAACCCTAAAGAGTGCTTCTCTTGTAGTAGGATTTCGTATACCCATTACGACTCTGTCTCGTAATGCCTTGTGAACGTACCTATGAGGTTGTAGCTAGAATATAGCAATTTACATACCTTGAAATACTATCACGGACGAGTTTTGCTGGTCCAACAATTGATAGAACGACGAATTAGTGGACTGTATTTTCATGATGTGGTAGTGCTTCCTCAGTAAGACGAGACGAAATATCCATTGAACGACAAGTTTATTATCACTCACAAAGTTCACATTGTTATGGCCATAACACTTGTGTAATTACAACCCTTTATTTCAAACACTACACGATTATTAATCTTTTATAATATATAACGAACCATAAAAAGAGCTTCGAAAAACACACCGAATTGTATGTTGCTCTAAGAACGTCTTAACGCTTCGAACGAATAACAACGACTATTGTTCTTACACTGTATTTAGGGGTGCAGGGCGACTGAGACAAGTTTCTACCTGTTAAAAACTGATCACGCGTAACCTTCGTGATAAAGGGATGTTGTATTCAGGATGCGTATTTCCACTGTCTACTTTAAAAGGATACAGGAGCGGGTCGTCTTCAAACTACATTTAATAAAATAATAAAAAAATACCGAATACCTTGTCTTCTGTCGATTCGTTAGGGTCTACATTATTGTAGTTACAAGATTATACTAGATGTCTGCAGTCTGCGAGGAAGTGTTCAAAACTTTCATTTTCCTTTTGAATGAGTTTGATAAAGTTATACCTTTTAAAACACTCATTCACACGTGGATTTACTGATTTATCCAAAAGCTTCATAGTAATATTATATATATTTTCTTCCTCATCTTATAGTATAAAAGTGGACATAATTCTAGCCGAATCGTTACCAATTATATTTCGAAAAATTAAGAGTTTCACTCGATCGACTGTCTCATGCTGTTCTGTTGCCACTAAATAATTCTGAAAGGCAATTTTCCAAAATTTCCACTCACTGGCGGCATGTTCTCGTTGCAGGTCAAAATCTTGCGGTAATTTTACAGGACCGCTAGCCGCGGTCATGTTAAACTTAACAATGTACTGCGCCAACGAGCAGTTAAAATTGTAACTGTTTCTTTAAATTATTATAGTGTTGCGAGCTACTATTAGGCAACCCGTCAAACACACAAGCGCCGCAGGCACTGTATATTCTCCATGGACCTAGAAGCTTCTGGAAATTACTGGAGGATGAGTCATTTTTTTTAATTCACGGTATACATAAGACCGACGATGATGATGATGATAGAGTTAGTCTATATCATAATGTCGAATATAAATTATATCGTGTAAAGTTATATAGTTGAGCTTTTGAAAGTCCAAGAGTATACATAAATGTTATATTATGTGTCTAATGTACATGCAGCTTGTAGAATACATAAATAGACAAAAGTGTAATAAATAATAGTTGCATTAGTGTTGTTAATGGACCTATGGTTAAGAAGTTACGTTAAGAAGATATTAGTGCTTGTAAATTCATTAGTGTGATAGTGCTTCATTGTTAATTGGACTGAAAACATCTACAAATAAGGCATATACTGTTAATTAGACTTGCGAATAGTGAGTAATAAAGACTCTTGTTATTACTTGTTTTAAATTAGTGAAACGCGGAAGTAGTAGCCCTCTACACTGGTGTCAGGCTGTGTTGGGTGATTAATTAAGTCTAAAGACATTTGAGTAATTTGTATATGCCAGTTACAAGAAGTCAAAGTAAAATGGAGGCAGAAACTTTAATGAATTTCCTCAAGGATTTTAAATCCGGTACAGAGGAGAGGTCGGTTAAATTGGAAGTGACACTAAATGAAAACGTTGTGAGGTCAGTTGTACTGGAATCAACCCTTAAAGAAAAGTTAAGTGAATATGATGAGAAAATAGAAGGATGGTTAAGTGAAAATGCCAAGAAAATGGAAAAAAGGTTTAGTGAAAATGCTGTGAAAATGGAAGAGTTGAACGAAAAGACAGCCACGTTAGGTCAAAGATTAATGGAAAGCTCCATTGCATTGAAAGAAGATGTCACCGCACAGGTAAAAACAGTTGAGCAAAAGCTGGACAGTACATTGGCAAAATTGGAAGACGATGTGATGAGGCTGCAAGAACAAATAATTTCACTAACAACGCGGCCACTTGAATTAGTAAACCAAGTTGTAAATCAGAAAATTCCAGAAATAAGAAGCATGGAAATTAGCAAGTCAATACCGTCTAAATTAAAAGTGAAACCACCCACACTCCATAGTAAAACACCTTGGCCCACACATTTCAAACAATTTGAAGCTGCTACAATAGCCAATGGTTAGTGCAACAAAGAAAAAGCTATCTCGTTATTAGTGGCCCTACAAGGGGAGCTCTTAACATCTTGCAAACGATTCCCGATCACCAGCAGAATGTTTACGGCCTCTTAACCTCGAAACTTGAGATGAGATATGGAGACGCTCACCTTCAACAGGTTTACCACGCACAAGTAAAGAACCGCTCGCAAAAGACAAATCAAAGCCTGCAAGAATTTGAAGCTGACCTTGCCAGATTAGTTAGATTGGCATACCCAACGGCACCAGATAGCTTCCTCAAACAGCTGGCTGTTCAAACATTTGTGGATGGCGTTAAATATGGCGAAATACAGTAAGCGCTAAGATTAGCACGGCCAAAAATGTTAGATGACGCACTGGCTCATGCGCATGAATTTGAAGCAGCTAAGCAAAATCACACAGGATGAGTCACAAAGTTCGGTCTGCCTTAGAAAAACCTGGCCAATGACAGAAATAATCCACCGTGTGTTTGAAAAGCAAAAGGCGGAAAAGCTTGAAAGACAACGACCGCAGAGATGGGGTCTGCGATGCTGGAACTGCGGCGAAGTTGGTCATATGCAGACACGCTGTACTGAACCAAAAAAACAACCGGTTGAGCAGCAGGAAAACTAGAGCAAGTCGACGTAATGGGGCGAACGTCGACAGCACAACGTAGGGCCCCGGAGATTATCATCCGTTCTGTATCGTCGATGGGGGGTCTGGACAGCATTTATATTGATGGTAGAATTATTGGTAGGGCTGTCCGATTACTCATGGATACATGAGCGACTAGGACTATTGTGAGACCAGATTTGATTGGTTGTGGAAAAGTGCTACCTGTATCGGTATGTCTTCGAACGGCAAGTAGTGAGAAAATTTCTACTCACGGAGAGACTGCCGTAACGTTGGGAATAGGAGACAAACTAATTAATCATCGGGTGTTGGTAGCTGAAATCACAGAAGAAGTGATCTTGGGAATGGATCTCGAGAGAATATGGGTTTCATGTGAACATGAAAGAAGATGTGTTACGGATAGATGACGATGAGATTCCATTTCAAGGGACGAGTAACCATACGATGCAAGTTCGAATGATTTGTGATAAGAAAATACTCGAGAAGGCGAAAATGAAAGTAATGGGACGCTCTGGGAAGGAGAGATATGCATGATGGAAGCAACCGAATCGGGAATGGGACAGAAGGGATAACTGATTGAAAGAACGCTGGTAAAGTTTCGAAATATGATACCAGAAAGGTTGCTGAACATTAATCCGCATACGGTGATCCTGAAGAAAGACATGATTGTGGGAAGTTGCATTCCAGTATGCCATATTAAACGTTGTGTGGACGACACGAAAGATAAACCAGCCAACGGTTGCTCACAAAAATTGCTGGATATGTTAATACCTTCGTGTCAAGGATTAAACGGCGAACAACTGGGCAAAGTAAAAGAACTGGTCGGACTATATCGAGGTGTGTTTGCACTGGATGATAGTGAGAAAGGAAGAACGAATGTTGTGCAACATAAGATCAATACTGGAGGTGCGCAACCGATAAGACGACACCTCAAGCGGCTTCTTTTAGCAAAACGTAAGGTAGCCGCGTAAATTATCACCGATATGGAAAAACAGGGAGTGATTGAACCCTCAAATAGTCCATGGGCATCCCCGGTAGAGCTTGTCAAGAAAAGGGACGGCTTGACAAGGTTTTGTGTAGACTACCGGCGGCTTAACAATGTGACAAAGAAAGACAGCTATCCTTTGCCCAGAATTGATGGCACCTTGAATACTCTATCCGGATCTAAATGGTTTTGGACCTTGGACTAGAAAAGCGGATACTGGCAATTAGCCTTGGAGCCAAACGATAAAGAAAAGACTGCGTTTACAATTAGAACTGGATTATGGCTGTTCAAGGTCATGCCATTTGGATTATGCAATACCTCTGCTACTTTTGAGTGAATGATGAAGTCGATACTGCGTGGACTGTCCTGGAAAACATGTCTGGTGTACCTAGACGACGTGATAGTATTAGGCCGGTCTTTTGAAGAACACCTTAAGAACCTAGAGCAGATATTCCAAAGATTACGCGGGGCAAACCTTACATTGAGCCCCAAGAAGTGTCACCTATTTGGAAAAGAGGTGAAATACCTAGGACATGTCGTTTCGGAGACCGGAATAAAAGCTGACCCTACAATATAAAAACGGCACAAGGGTGGCCTGCACCAGCAGATATACACCAACTACACAGTTTTCTAGGATTGTGCACATATTACCAACGTTGTATACTTGGATTTGCGAACATTGCCAAGCCGTTAACGAAATTAATCGAAGATGGACAAGAATATGATTGTAATGATGATTGCCACAGTGCATTTCAATAACTGAAACAGCTACTAGTTACAGCACCAATTTTGAGTTATCCACGGATAGAGGGGAAATTTGTGTTGGATACCGTTCTTACTCAAGTGCAGGACGGACAAGAAAAAGTTATTGGGTATTTCAGCAAGGTCTTGTCGTGGCCAGTATAGAACTATTATGTGACAAGAAGGGAGCTGTTGGCCGTCGTCAAATCCGTAGAGCACTTTTATAAGTACTTATACGGCCGTAAATTCCTGCTGAGAACAGACCATGCTGCACTAAAGTGGTAACTGCAGTTTCGAAATCCTGAAGGGTAAGTTGCAAGGTGAATAGAACGGCTGCAGAAATATGACTTTGACACAGAACATCGTGTAGAGACTAGCCATCGGAATGCAGACGCTCTGTCAAGGAGACCTTGTCCGGCAGACTGCAATCATTGCTCCAAGATAGAAGAGAAAATAAGTGTCATCCATAGAATGACGGTAACCGATGATACTTGGTATACCGAAAGAATACGAGAAGACCAAGAGAATGACACCGAATTGGGACGTATTATTGAGTGGAAAAGTAGAGGACAACGACCAGCGTGGGAATAAATCAGTAATTCAAGTAGGAGCCTGAAGGCATACTGATCACAGTGGGACTCCTTGGTGATTGAAAATAGAATCTTGAAACGACGCCTGGAATGTGAAAATGGCACTGAGAGACTCCAAGTGATAGTGCCGAGAAGCAGAGTGCCGGAAGTGTTGCAGCACTTGCACGATTGTATTTCCGGCGGACACTTTAACGTGAAAAGAAGTTTCGAAAGAGTGAGAGAAAGATTCTATTGGGTGAACTGCAAAGAGGATGTGAAGGAGTGGTGTCGGAAGTCTGAGTTGTGTGCCTCTGCAAATGGCCCGGTCACAAAACGAAAAGCCCCAATGAGACAGTATAACGTGAAGAATCCTTTTGAGAGGGTAGCCATTGATATAGCTGGTCAGTTTCCTGAATCAGAGAAAGGAAATAAATACATCTTGGTTGCAATGGATTATTTTACGAAATGGCCGGAGGCGTATGCTATACCTAACCAAGAAGCCGAAACAGTTGCAGATGTACTAGTGAGGGAGTTGTTTTGTCGCTTTGGAGTTCTGTTGGAATTACACTCCGATTAAAGTCGGAACTTCGAATCAGTGTTGTTCAAAACGTCTGCAAGCATCTAGGAATCAGGAAGACTAGAACCACGCCACTTCATCCCCAATCGGGTGGAATGGTTGAAAAAATGAACAGGACGTTAGGAAAGAAGATTAAGTTAGTGAGCTTCGTGAAAGATCAAATAGCATTCACGAAAACGTCCGAAAGAATATCCAGGCAGCAAGCGATCGAATAAAATCACAATATGACACGAGAGCACAAGAAAGTGGTTATCAACCTGGAGATTTAGCGTGGTTGTATAATCCACAAAAAAAACGTGGGTTGTCGCCAAAATTACAAGGACAATGGGAAGGCCCGTACGAAGTGATGACAAGGATTAATAATGTAGTGTACCGAATACGAAGATCTCCCCGTGGTAAACCGAAAGCGGTAGACTTTGACCGTTTAACATCATACGCGGGCAACAACCAAAAAGGTTCGAATAATGAGAATGGTATTCGACAAGTTATTAATCATGAGGCAAATGTAGATTTTGAGAGTTTTATGGCGGCGTATGGTGGTTCCGCTAAGGCGTGATTTGGCGTTGTTGTTGAAAACACCAAGATCTGTTTAGAGCACCAGAAGAGTATGCCCTTGCACATTGCGTAGCTCAAGATTTGGAAATGTCAAGGGGAATAGCTGTTGTTTTCAATAAAAAGTTTGGATGTGAGGATGAATTAGTACAACAGTAGCCAACTGTAGGAAAAGCTTTGGCTCTTCAGGATAAAAATCGTTGTGTTTACTATTTGGTCACCAAAAATTCTTCATGGCAGAGACCTAGTTATGGACATCTATGGAAGGCTTTGCTAAATCTTAAGGTTCATATGATGGAAAATGGAGTAATGAAACTAGCGGTGACCAAGCTAGGCTGTGGAATGGATCGCTTAGATTAAAGGATAGTCCGAAATATGCTAAAAGTAGTTTTCCAGGGAACCAACATCCAGGTCCTTGTTTGTTGCTATTAACCGGTTGCCTACCAGACCAAGAAAAGAGTGTTGACTGTTATTTCCAACGACGTGGCAGATGCACCAGAGGAGATAGCTGCCGATACCGTCATTAGTCATCGAATTGGCGTCAAAATGTATTTGCAGTTACGAGACGTAACGGTTTTAAGGAGGGGCAGTGTTGGGAGCTACTATTAGGCAATTTGTCAAACGCACAAGCGCCACAGGCACTGTATATTCTTCATGGACCTAGAAGCTTCTATCAATTACTGGAGGATGCGTCTTCCTTTTTAATTCACGGTATAAATAAGACCGATGATGAAGTTGTGAGTTAGTCTATATCAGAATGTCGAAAATAAATTATATCGTGCAAAGTTATACAGTTGAGCTTTTGGAAGTCCAAGAGTATACATAAACGTTATATTATGTGTCTAATGTACATGCAGCTTGTAGAATACATAAATAGACAAAAGTGTAATAATAATAGTTGTGTTAGTGTTGTTGATGGACCTATGGTTAAGAAGTTAGTTTAAGAAGCTATTAGTGCTTGTAAATTCATAAGTGTGATAGTGTTTCATTGTTAAATGGACTGAAAACATCTCTAAATAAGGCATATACTGTTAATTAGACTCGTGAACAGTGAGTAATAAAGACTCTTGTTATTACTTGTTTTAAATTAGTGAAACGCGGTAGTAGTAGCCCGCTACAATATACCCCCTAATATTTATCGTAATAAGTGCTATTTCGACTGCGCCATGTTATAATATTGTTATGAATGCGGATTAATTAAGGAGCTTACTGAGGGTTGCTAACGGATGTTTGATAATAAAGGACCAGCAAACATGACTTTGGATACAATTAATAATTCAAATGTTTTATGTAAATGATTGTGCACTTACTGATTGCTGGTTTTATGACGAACTCACTGCTGCTCAATGATGCGTGCAAAAACGAGTTACTATTACACGCACACCACTGTGGTTCCTTATTGTTGAAGGATGACTTAGGTAAAGGGTTTAGGGACGAAACAAATATTGTTTCATGCACATTTAATTAAAGTAAATAACACATTTAAATTATTTTAATGTAAGAACATAGTATGACGGCATTTACATGATAATAACATATAGAAAGAAGTGAGAAAGTGACACAAATACCAAAACAATATATCTAACTAACATAGTGTCTCAATTACAGCTTACTGTTAATCTTGAACCGATTATTGTTAAACAGGTTGTATGTATTTGGTCGTTAGTTCGTATATCCGGTATCCACTCTTATGTTCGCCGCCCAGTTGTGCTATTGTCCCATCTATTTTGCCATTCGTACAGGACCGCTTCCTTAATCCCTATCTTCGTGTTTGCTGGAGATTGTAGTATTTCTTCTGCTTTATCCAGTAGATTCTCACGAAGATTGCCGCACTTTCCTTTATTATCAAGCCAAGCAACATTATCCCAGTAATCACGGATAGGGTATCAGTGACAGTTGTCCTGTAGGTACCAGTCAGTCGCTAGTGTGCTCTTTTGTGTTCTATTAACTGTTTCCCTTGGTTTAGTATTGTCATTCGGCGTGCTCATACACTCGCAGCATACGACACCATAGTTGCCAGCATACTGCCAAGGTATAGGCTAACGTTGTGTAGTGGTATCTTATAGTTGTATAGTGTCAAGCTGGCAACAGTTTGCATTGCCTGTGTCGCGTTGTTACATGTTGTGGTGATGTGGTGATTGTAATTGAGTTTTTCGTCCAGTGTCACTGCCAAGTATTTGCATGTCCGTGCTGGTGTGATTGGTTTGTTGTCCATTAAAATGCCTGGGTTGTCTTTATAGGTTGCATGCAAATGGAGGTGCGTTAGTGTGTGAGTAAACAACTTTTTTGTGATGTATATTCTTATAAATTACACGCTAATTGTTGTCGGTTAGTATGTGGGCAGATTTGAACTTTTAAAACACTTTTATACGATACAGAATAATTACTCACATTGCCTGCAAATAAACTTCCGCTAGTATGCAGGATAATTACAAAAATTGCACGCGATTGGACGAACGTTATTATGCGAGGATACGTGTTTCTTGTAGAAAATGTTTGTGTGATTCGGAATAATCATACAAATTGCGTACGTTTGGTTGTTGGCTAGTATGTGTAGAAATAAGAACGTCCAGAACAAATTTAGATTATACCAAATAATTACACAAACTGAAGGCAAATGGAAGTTGGTTAGTATGCGAACGCACATGTCTTTGTAAACTAACTTTTTGTGATGCGGAATAATTACACAAAGTGCATGCGAATGGACGTTCGTTTGTGTGCGTAGAGACATGGACTTTCAAAGCACATTTATATGATGAAGAATAACTACACAAATTGCATGCAAATAGACGCTCGTTAGTATGCGATCGCATATGCATTTGTAAAGCACTTTTTTGTAATGAGGAATAATTACACAAATTGCATGCAAATGGTTGCACGTTAGTATGTGAGTACATATGGATTCTCAAAGCACATTTAAACGATGTCGAGTAGTTACACAAATTGCATGCAAATGGACGCTCTTTAATATGCAACTGCATATGTCTTTGTAAAGTAATTTTTTGTGATGCGGAGTAAATGCACAAAGCGCACGCGAATCGACGTTCGTTAGTGTGTGTGGAGTAATGAACTTTTAAAGCACCTTTATACGATGCAGAATAATTACACAAACTGCATGTGAATGGACGTTCGTTGAGATGCGACCGCATATGTCTTTGTATAGTACTTTTTTGTGATGCAGAATAATTACACAAAGTGCAAGTGAATGGACGTGCGTTAGTATGTGTATAAATATGAACTTTCAAAGCACTTTTGTACGATGCAGAGTAATGGCATAAATAGCATGCGAATGGATGTTCGTTAGTATGCGACCGGATATGTCTTTGTAAGGTAATTTTTCGGGATGTGGAATAAGTACACAAATTGCATGCAAATGATCGTTGGTTAGTATGTGTAAAGACATGAACTTTCAAGGCACTTTTATACGATGCAGAATAATTACACAAATTGCATGCGAATGGACGTTCGGGAGTATGCGATCGGATATGTATTTGGAAATTTCTTCTTCGTAACGAAGCATAATTACATAAATAGCACACAAATAGTCGTTCATTAGCATGTGAATACATTTGGAAAAAAAATACTTATATATGGTGCAGAGTAATTACATAAATTGCCAGCAAACGAACATTCGTTAATATGTGGCCGTGATATGTGTTTGTATATTATTCTTTGTGGTACAAAAAGCACACAAATGAATGATCTTCGAAGACGAGACCACACACATCTTAGCGTATCAATTGTTGATGATACACAATATTTAGATAAATTGGTTGTCTATACAAAAAACAAATACCAATAATCTTCTACTTTTGCGAAGAGTTGGTTGAATGTTCATAAATGTATTTTCGTTTAATACCACGTATCCTCTGTTAATAAAACAATAGATTCCATGAGAACTTTTTGTTCCATTAACTAACGAGCGAGTAGCTTACGCATGCGTGTTGAAAAAACTAATTCTCTGTTAATAAACATTAGATTCTGTGACGAACTTTTTGTTCCGTAAATTATCGACCGTGTGGCTTACGCATGCGTGTTGAAAGAACTAAATACAAAAAGTTAATTGTACAACTGTTTACGCATAATTTGAAATGCATTACTTTCTGATTATGTGAATATTAATTTATCTTACTGTGTTCTTTCTGAATGCTTAAAACTTTAACAATATCTAAATCATTATCAATGTAGCAGTCATCAGAATAATACCCTAGTATTTTATAGGATTGAAGTGTTTATTATTTAGGGCATGGTTTTTAAAACGGAAGGGTTTGGTGTTATAAATGCACAAGTGAAACACTTAAAATCGCTTTACAATTATGCTATTTCTTCACGTTTGTGGTGCATCACCACTTCTCAAAAAACAAAGCACCCAAAGTACTTGCTATGAGTCACCACAAATAGTTTGCTCCCCACTTTAAACTTTACATAGAAACGGTAATGTCTTGCATAGTATTATAACAGGTGCGTGAAGTTAACCACGTCTTTGTAAGCACTAATGCTCATACAGGTGCCGAAAGTTAGTGTTTCGTTAGTGCTCTTTAGTGGTTTGTAAAAGGAGATCGCTGAATAAACGTCTTTCCAAAAATAACAAGTCATAATTTTTTGGCGAAACTTCACACTTGGCCGGGTTTTTCTTCAATTAAAAGTTAGTGCTTTGTTAGTGCTCTTTAGTGCTTCATATCAGAGAAGCGTAAGACGAATAATAAAAGAGTGGTTGGCATTTAGTTCTTTGCGGCTAACTTCACAACTGAAAGTTAGGACTTTGCTAGTGCTCTTTAGTGCTTCATATCTCAGAAACGTAGCACGAATAGTAAAAAATTGTGGCTACCTACTTTATTGCGGCTAACTCCACAACTGGTCGCGGTTTGTTTCAAATTCAAAATTTTATTTACTCTGATAGTTAGTGGTTCGTTAGTGCTCTTTAGTGCTTTCATATCTCAGCGACGTACGACTACTAATAAAAAAAGTTGTGGCCACTTACATTTTTGCGGCTAACTTTACAACTGGCCGGAATTTGCTACAAATTCAAAAATTCGTTTCAAACTAAAGTTTGTGCTTCGTTAGTGCTCCTTAGTGCTTTATTCAGTGACGTACGACTTCTAATAAAAAGATTATGGCCACTTATATTTTTCATTCTAACCACGATTTGTTTCAATTTCAAAAACTTTTGCAGCCGAAAGTTAAGACTTTGCTAGTGCTCTTTAGTGCTTCATATCTCAAGGACGTAGGGCGAATAATAAAAAGTTGTGGCCACTTACTTTATTGCGGCTAACTCCACAACTGGTCGCAGTTTGTTTCAAGTTCAAAAATTCATTTATGCTGAAAGTTAGTGCTTCGGTAGTGCTCTTTAGTGCCTTCATATCTCAGCGACGTAGGACTACTAATAAAAAAGTTGTGTTTTAAATTCAAAAATTTGTTTTAGCCGAAAGTTAGGGCTTCATTAGTGCTGCTTAGTACTTCATATCTCAGCGGCGTGGGGATTTCTAATAAAAAAGTTATGGCCACTTATATTTTTAATTCTAACTGCGGTTTGATTCAATTTCAAAAAACTTTTGCAATCGAAAGTTAGTGCTTTGTTAGTGCTCTTTAATGCTTCATATTTTAGTGGCGAACGACTTCTAATAAAAAAAGTTATGACCACTTATATTTTTAATTTAAGCGCTGTTTGTTTTAATTTCAAAAAACGTTTGCAGCCGGAAGTTAGTGCCTTGTTAGTGCTCTTTAGTGCTACATATTTCAGTGGGTACTACTTTTAATAAAAAAAGTTATAGCCACTTCCGAAACTGTAAGTGGGTCTGTTTTGTGGTTTAAAGCACAATAAAATACTAACGAAGCACTAAAGCTTATGCTACGTATTGTCCTTAGTGCTTCTAAGAAAAAAAATTGTAGCACATTTTTGGCTCTTGCCATTAAAGTCGAATATTTCACTCACCTAAAGTGTGGTGCTCTGGGTTTATGGCACAATGCAGCATATTATGCTACATGTTACATATGATAGTTAGTGTTTCTATAACAAAAAGTTTTAGCCAACTTCTGAATCTGAACTTTGAAGTTGTATATTTCTATTCATTCTACTCAACGCCAGTTTAATTATAGTGATCTTTAAAGCTTAATTTCGAATATACCTTATTTCTACTATCACAACTTATTAAGTTCCAAGAAAGAATTTAGTTCAGAAAGTGATATGTGTATTTTAAATTTCAGATGATGTATTACATGAACAGCTAACGTTAAGATTTACCTTATAATTACGACGGGTGTGCAAACTTACTTATTTCTCATCTTTTTAATATAATTGTATGGATAAAACTTTTCACGAATAGCAAACATTTTTTACGATAACTCTATTCGCTTGATTAAAACAAACTATTAATAATTTGGAAATTATTGCATTATATACCTTTTGAAAGTGGTGCTTTAACATCGAAATTTTTTTATTAACGCAGCTGTATAAGAGCGTCTAGAAAAATACAATCACGATATCCTGTTTCAATTCTAAATCGGTAAATAGCATTCGTTTGAAGTTTAGGGGCATTATTTTCGTATAAAATAATCAAGTTAATTTGTATCCTCAAAATTTTCTTATTTCTCTGGTATCAAGATTTGCAAACACTTAAATATAGAGCACTCGAGAATACAAAACACTATCTTTCGAATCTAAAAAATTTTGTGGTTGAAACAAACCGCGGCCAGCTGTAAGTGGCGCATCTGATTTGTTACTAGTTGTACGCCACTGAGATATGAAGCACTAATGAGCATTACTGAAACGCTATCTTACGGTGGTATCAAATTTTTAAATCTGAAGCGAACCGCGACCAGCTGTAAAAACATAAGTGGTCTTAACTTTCGCCACTGAAATATGAAGCACTAACAAAGCACTAACTTTCGGCTGCAAAAATTTTTTGAAATTGAAACAAACCGCGGCTAGAATCAAAAATACAAGTGGTCATAATTTTTTTATTAGAAGTCGTACGCTGCTGAGATATGAAGCTCTAAGGAGCACTAACGAAGCACTAACTTTCGGTTGCAAAAGTTTTCTGAAAATAAAACAACGGCGGCTAGAATTAAAAATATAAGTGGCCATAACCTTTTTATTAAATGTTCTATGCCGCTGAGATATGACGCACTAAGGAACACTAACGAATCACTAACTTTCGGCTAAAACAAATTTTTAAATTTGGAACAAACCCCGACCAGTTGTGAAGTAAGCCGCAAAAATGTAAGTGGTCACAACTTTTTTATTAGTAGTCGTACGTCGTTGAGATATGAAGCACTATCGAAGCACTAACTTTGGGCTGAAACAAATTTTTGAATTTGAAACAAACCGCGGCCAGTTCTGAAGTTAGCCGCAATAAAGTAAGTGGCCACGATTTTTTTATTATTCGTCCTACGCTTCTGAGATATAAAGCACTAAACAGCACTTACGAAGCACTACCTTTTGGATGCACAAGTTTTTTGGAACTGAAACAAACCGCCGCTAGAATTCAAATTATAACTGGTCATAACTTTTTATTAGAAGTCGTATGCCATTTAGATATGAAGCCCTAAAAAGTACCAACCATGTACTAACTTTTGGCTGCAATGGTTTTTTAAAATTAAAACAAACCGCGGCTAGAATCAAAAATACAGGTGGTCATAAATTTTTTATTAGAAATCGTACGCCACTGAGATGTGAAACATTAAAGAGCACTAACAAAGCACTAACTTTCGGCGCAAAAGTTCTTTGAAATTAAAACAAATCGCGGCTAGAATTAAATATATGTCGCCATAGCGTCTTTATTAGAGGTCGTACGCCGCTGAGGTATGAAGCTCTAAGGAGCACTAACGAAGCATTAACTTTCGGCTACAAAAGTTTTTTGAAATTGAAACAAACTGTTCCGTTTATAGTAATTAATTAAAGCTAAATTTCATTTTACATTGAGTTTGTTGGTTATTTTAAGTTCGCCGCGTGTATATTCAAAATTATTTAGATTGGAATTTCCTGGAGTTTACTTGAAGCATCACAACCAGTGCCGTGAGTGATAAAGCTCTGTGGTGAACGTTGTTAGTGCGCATCTGCAAACAAGTATCGATTGGAAAATCCGCGAAGCCAGAATAATATAGTTTCGTTTTTCGAACTGACCGCATCGCATTTTGTATTCGTTATACGTAGGACTAATTACGTATGAACCGCTTTGTTGAGTTTCTCGTTTCGTAGTGAAAACAGTTCGCATCGTTATGTGTGTATATCCCGCTGTCGATTACACCGCATCGAGTTTACACGTGCTACATAGAATTAATTAGATGAACCGCTTTGTTGCCCGCCGCCGCTATTTATAATAACTATTACCCTTATGAACCGCTTTGCTAAACCGCTATTGTTAAATGTGCTGTGATATATTCGTCAAAGGAAGAGCTGTTTTTGTTCCATTTTTTTTTATCGGCACGGCCGCATCATTAACCAGGTGAGTGCTCATAGTAAACGCTGTGATTAATTGATTTGATTAAGAACATTTAATTATTTATTGTTTGTTACAATATCATTTAAATTTATTTACAGTCCATTCTCTCTCCAAATTAGTGATCGAAATTTACACTGCAATTAATTTTACACAAACCGTGGCTAGAATCAAAAATACAAGTGGTCATAACTTTTTCATTAGAAATCGTACGCCGCTGAGATGTAAAGCACTAACAAAGCACTAACTTTTGGCGCAAAAGTTTTTGAAATTAAAACAAATTGCGGTTAGAATTAAATATATGTCGCCATAACTTTTTTATTAGAAGTGTTACGTCGCTGAGATATGAAGCACTAAAGAGCACTAACGAAGCACTAACTTTCGGCACCTATATGAACAGTAGGGCTTACAAAGTCGTGGCCAACTTCACGCACTTTATTATAACCTAAAAAATTATTATATAGGAAAAGTTTTAAAAAAACCTTCGGAATACCTCAATAGCGGTATTTATGACAAATCAAGTGTATTTTAAGAGCTCAAAATAAATGCAAACCATATCATCATCATCATTAGGTTTTCAGTCCTGGAACTGCTTAGACGCGTACCATCATTGTTTCCTATTCTGAACTAACCTACAGATTTCCCTGAAATTTGCACAGTCTGCATCTATAACTATCTGATCTAGGTCTACATCTACCTCTTTTTTCCTATCTCTGCTTGTAATATATCCCATACTATTCCCCAAAAATCCCTCAGAACGTATTCTGCCCTTCTATTTCTGTTATCTTTTTCCCCATATAACCTTGTTCTCCTACTATTTCCATAACTTATTTGTTATTATCTTTGTCTGTCTATACTATCGTCCTCATACATCTGAAGCACAGCATTTCAAAAGGCTGCTACCGTTTTTCTGTCTGCGTTTCAGATTGCCCGTATTTCATAGACATACTGTGCTGTGCTCCACACATATGCCTTCAACAATTTTCTTCTTGTTCTATGTTTGTTGTCTTTCCTCATAGACGCTGTTCTTTCTTGTTAGATTTCACCGAGATTCAGTGAAGGGGGTTAAGCAACCTGAGGCTACCAAGATCCCCCAACACTTAGACATTTGCCGAAATAATGGTTTTCCAGTAAATCCTTTCACACATTTAACATTATTCGAGAATATTGCCCTACCAATTCTTGTAGTTACTTATAATTATCATCATGTTTAAGCACAATTATTTTTTCGTCATTAGTTTATCCATCTTAGGATTGGTTGGATGCGTACCTCCATTGATTTCTATTCTGGGCTAGCCTACACATCTCCCTGAAATTCCTGCAGCCTACATCTTTTACTATCTGTGTGCAGTAGTCTAACCTAGGTCTGCCTCTTCTTCTCTTTTTTTGCAATCTCTGCTTCTAATATATTCCCTCATGCCGTAGTATGTGTCCTATCATCCTATCCCTCCTATTTTTTACAGTTTTCCACAGATTTCTTTCTTCCCTTACCATTTTTGGTACCTCTTCGTTCTTAACTTTGTCTGTCCATGATATCTTCATCATACCTTTTTCTTATCCGCTTCTCCTACTTTCCAGGCTTCACAGCCGTACAGTGCTCTGCTTCACACATATGTTTTAAGCAATCTTTTACTTGTTTCTATGTTTGTGGTCTTTGAGTACAGTAGTTGCTTTTTCTTGTTAAATGTAGCACGACCTTGTGCAAATCTTTGTTTCATATCTTTTGTGCTTTTCCCATCTTGCGTTATTTGGCTTCCTAGATAGCAGAAATCCTTAACCTTTTGCAAGTTCGTGTTACATACTTGTATTCCTGTTTTTGATTTATTTTCCCCACTTTTGCATACTAGAACTTTAGTTTTAGTTTTGTTAATTTTCATACCGTATCTCTCTGTTAGAACCGTTTCCATTTCATTAAGAGCAACTTCTAACTCTTCCTTGCTAGACGCTAATACCTCTATATAATCTGCAAATCTAAGCATGTCAATTTTTTGTCCCTGCATAGTAATTCCAAATGTTTTCCTGCATTTGACAGTATCCATTGCCTCTTCAATGTACAATTTAAAAATCAATGGGGATAGGGCACATCCCTATCTCACCCCTCTCCTAATGTTTACTTCTCTACGTTCCTGCTCTAATTCTATTACTGCTGTTTGCTCTTTGTACAAGCTATGTATTATTCTTCTATCCCTATATCTCATTTCAATCTTTTTGAGTATTTCAAACATTTTTTTCCATTTTACATTGTCGAATGCCTTTTCCAGATTTACAAACCCTAAGTACACGCTTTCCCCTTATTCTATTGTATTCTCCATTATCACTCTCAGAGCTAAAATAGCCTCCCGTGTTCCCCTGTTTCGCCTAAACCCAAATTGGTCTTCTCCTAGTACTTCTTCCGCTCGTTTTTCCATTTGTCTTTGCACAATTCTAGTTAATATTTTTGACACGTGTGCTGTCAAACTTATTGTTCGAAAATTTTCACATCTATCCGCGCTTTTCTTTTTTAGTATAGTTACTATGATGCCAC
Organism: Platerodrilus igneus; assembly: GCA_036346225.1. Classification (NCBI taxonomy): domain Eukaryota; kingdom Metazoa; phylum Arthropoda; class Insecta; order Coleoptera; family Lycidae; genus Platerodrilus; species Platerodrilus igneus. Next base: position 1,806,802 of record JARFIW010001125.1, read on the forward strand.
GTTTGAAATCTTTGGGTATCTTGCCTGCCTCATACATATAGCTTACAAGTTGGAAGAGACGTTCTGTTACTGCTTGTCCAGCGGCTTTTAGAGTTTCTGCTTGCACCTTATCTGTACCCGGCGCCTTACCATTTTTCAAACTCTTTAATGCTAATTCAAACTTATCTCTAAGTATAGGATATCCCAAGTCATCATTTTCAATGTCTGATTCCTGTTCTAATGCAGTTAGTTCCTCTCCTACATATAAATTCCCTATATATTCTTGCCATCTACCCAGTTTCTTTACGTTTTCTATGATGACGTTTCCTTGTGCGTCCCTTATATTTTTGCTATACGGTTTTATATCCCTAAAATTCATTCTAATTAATTTGTATGCTTCGTCTGTTTTTCCTATTTCCATCCTGGTTTGTACCTCTTTGCACTTTTCATCAATCCATTGTTCTTTAGATTTCCTGCATTTCCGAATAATTTTCCATTTTATGGATTTGTATCCCTTTTTTCCTGTTTCATCTGACCTATCTTTGTATTTTCATCTTTCTTCTATTAAATTCAGTATATCGTTTGTTATCCATGGTTTCTTATTTTCTTTTTGTGTATACCCCAGAGTATCTTGGCCGCCATGTCTAGGCTGGATTTAATGTTATTCCATTCTGTTCCTACTTCCTTAGTATCAGATATTTTTCCGATATCTTTCAGCAATTCATTTAACTTTTTATGGAATCTTTCTTGAATATCTTTATCTTTTAATTTCTCTAAGTGAAAGTGCCTTTTTCTGTTTCTTTTTTTCAAATTTTTTAATTTAAGTGCGGTCTTCATAATTACGGTGTTTTGGTCAGTGTCTACATCTGCTTCTACAGTCTTTTACTTGATTCCTAAACCGTTGTCTAACAAGAAGGTAATCTATTTGATATCTTCCTATATCTCTAGGCATTTTCCACGTATATCGTGTTCTAGCATGATGTTGAAATAATGTGTTTGTGATGATTAAATTGTTCTTGTCGCAAAATTCTGCCAGCCTATTTCCCTGTCGTTTCTCGTGCCTAAACCAAATAAACATACTCCCGCTCCTTCCCTATCCTCACCTAGCACTGCATTAAAATCCCCCGTAATTTTCATGTCCTTTTACGTATCTTAATATGTCTTCGATATCTTTGTAGATGGCTTCTACCTCTTCGTCACTGTAGCTAGAGGTGGGCATGTATACTTGTATTATTACTGTGTTTACCAGTTTAGGTTCTAATCTAACTATGAGTACTCTTTCGTTCTTTTATAAGTAATTTTCTACACAGTATCCTATCTTTTTTCGCTTAACTATCTCCACACCCAAATTTCCTTCCTCTGCTCCTGTATGAATTACCCTGAAGTCTCCACTCCTAAAATCTCCCGCCTCTGGCCACCAAACTTCGGTGATCCCTACTTTGTCTAGTGCTAACCTATTCATTTCAATTTTTAGGTTCTCTAGCTTACCTACTTGCTTCATACTTCTATCATTTCACGCTCCAACTCGTAAAATGTTCCCGGCTCTTATTCTAAACTTTCCGATCGCATCCTCCGAAGTAGACCCTTCCCGGAGATGCGAATGAGGGACTATTTTAACTCCGGAATCTTTTACCCCAGAGAATGTTATCATGTTTATTACAATTTAAGTACGCTGTATACTTGTGGGGTAATGTGGTTTACCGTTGCCTTCCGCATTGCAGTAGTGTGTCTTAGACTGCCATACCGACCCCTATGGTCTCTGCCAATCTAAGTACCGAAAGAGCCGCTGCCCTCTTTCGGGGACCTGTCTTAGTCTGGTTCCTCACTAACGAATCTACTACTTTGGTTGGACCTGTAGTTTGGCTCTTTAGCTCATTAGAACACGCAAGTCATTACACCTGTTCTAGTAATCTAGAACTTCGGCTAGGTGCAGGTTCATTCGAAACGGACTATATGGTATATTATTTCAAAATTTTTTAAAGAAATTTAAAACACTATTGCAATACAGTCTTTCATTATCATTTACCTCAATACCAATTACTTTTTTGCACTAAATAAGAAATCCAACAAAAATTTATATAAATCCAAAGTTATGAAGAACAACTCATTTCTATAATTGCGAGGCGCTGAATAATATCGTTAATGATGGTTATAAATAGATTTGCGAGCAATTACGACTATAGTCGAAGTTCTTGTGGATAGTTTTATCTCAATCGTATAGCATTTCCTGTATGTTTGTCGTGGTTTGTTTTGAATAACATTTATTCAAACTATTTCTATTTTGCAATAGTGTTTGACACGGAAGTTCTAAATTTTTCCACGGCAGCACATTGCAGGTGAATTTTTCTAAAAAATAGTAATATTTGATTTATTCGATAAATAAAGAGAATCGTAGTGTGCAATTTTGATCAAAATTCATAAAAATTATTCACACATTTAGGAAAGTTACTGGTTTTGTTTAAATCGCTCTATTATCAGCAAAAAAATATTTTTCTACAGTTAAAAAAACTCAAATGACTTTCCCACATAGAGAATTATTTTATAAGTAACTTTTGTTAAAACCGTTTTTAATTTGGGTGCCTAATAGGAAAGAAATTTAGATCTTTAGAAATTTCAAGATGGCCGCTACTGTGGTGATCTCTTAATAACACGCAAGTATTACTGGTTTCTGACATTATGCATTTAGTCCAGTCAATGAAGGAGTTGTAGACGGAAATGTTGGAACGGTAGGAGTTTGACATCTGGGCTTTGTTTAGACGGACTAGGAAGTAAACATACTAAAAGTTCTGGGACGTTTTTGGTGTGACAAGAGTGTGGGAGGGAGGGGAAAAGTCGTGTTTTTTTGTTTTTCGCTTATATCTCAAAAACGGTTAGTCTTACTTTTAAAACTGGTGTCAGTATCATCTGTAGAGATATACAGTCAGAAGTTATTAACGGAGTGTTTTTATTTGTAATTAATGCACTTTCTATTTCCCCGGACTTACTTGGTTCATTTTAACGCGCGTGTGCATCAAGTAAGAAGACAAAACTAGACATAATTAATAATATTGGAATGTACACGTACTAGCAAAAGACAATTGTAGTGTTTTATGTAAGAGATCTACAGTGTACAAAATAGAAATGAGACATGTACATCAGATTAGCTATACTCTTTTTACGCTAGGAAATTAACTTAGCTTAAAAAATCATTTACTTTCCCATTTTATAGTTAGTATCTCAAGCGCTTTACTTTAAGCTCTAGTTTATTTAACGTAACTTATCTTTTAGTCCGGGAGCTACCGACAATTTTGGCTCGTGAAAGTATCGAGCATAAATTTTTTACCACAAGTAGTTTTTGTACTGCTAATAAAGGAACTGACCGTCAGACCTTTGGGAGGCCCTTAGTTATGGTGTAGGATACTGACGAAATTATCAGGAATACTTGTCAAAATTGTAGCAGTATCATCGCTAAAAATTATAACATTAGCTATTTATGATGTGAATTTAAGAAAAATAATCGTCAGACGTCGATATGCTGATAAAATCGTCGTCAGTTATGTATAAGTAGTCGTCTCAAATTTCTGGAAATAAAGTAGTAGTATCGAATCTGAAATTGCTACTGGTTGTCATTTATGATTAATATAACAAGAAAAAAACCGTCAGACTGCATGATAATGCTTAAAAGTTCGTCAGTCAGGCGAGAGTGCACTGAATGATAGCAGCAGTGATACATCATCGGAAATTAGTGATTATGAGAATGATTATGATGAAGAAGCATAAATTTTGATGAAATCATTATTAAAAATAGTTTTCAATTTTTATATATACCGAGAAAAATAAAGTCTTCCACAATACTGCAAGTATGAAAATTTAAACTTTATTCTTTTTGATTTATAAATTAATTTTATGTAATCAAATTCTTCTAAAATATTATATTATATTAAAAAACTAAAAAGAGGTCAGTATAACAAATTTATTTTCTCTATTAAAGTAATAGTTTGTGTGTTAATTTCAGTTTGCATATTGCTGACTCAAAAAATATAATTATAATAGTAGTATCAAGTCTGAAATTGATTGTGGTTACTATTTATGATCAATATAAAATGAAACGAATCGTCAGACTGCACGATAATGGTAAAAAGTCCGTCAGTTGGACCGCAAAAGACGCCGCGCGCTCGATGCTTTTGAACACTGCGCTACACTATACATGCCTAACTGACGAACTTTTAAGCATTATCATGCAGTCTGACGGTTTTTTTCTTGTTATATTAATCATAAATAACAACCAGTAGCAATTTCAGATTCGATACTACTACTTTATTTGCAGAAATTTCCGACGACTACTTATACATAACTGACGACGATTTTATCAGCATATCGACGTCTGACGATTATTTTTCTTAAATTCACATCATAAATAGCTAATGTTATAATTTTTAGCAATGATACTGCTACAATTTTGACAAGTATTCCTGATAACTTCGTCAGCATCCTACACCATAACTAAGTGAGGTCGCGCGGTCTGACGGTCAGTTCCTTCATTAGCAGTATAAAAACTACCTATGGTAAAAAATTTATGCTCGATACTTCCACGAGCAAAAAATGTCGGTAGCTCCCGGACTATTTGATGAAACAGCAACAAATACAAATTTTGACGTGTGTATTTATGATTGTGCAACATCACAAAATAAATGTCTTCGACGAAGCTTGTTTAATTATTAGAATATAAGTTGCACACAAAAATAGTATTTATCTGCAGGCTAAGCATTGGTAGTGTTAATTTAGTTCGTTGATACCGCTTAGGGAAGGAACAACTACGATAGTTTCGTTCAAAAAATGTTTCCACACAACTGCGAAAAGTTACTGATATGCGATATTTGTAAATTTTCTACCACTTATAGACATGGTTTTGTACGGCACATTTTTCTACATGCACGCGAACGAGCGTACAAATGTAGTTTATGTAATTTCTCTACTACACGGAAAGAACACTTAACAAGCCATACTTTCTTACATATAGACGAGAAACCATTTAAATGTAATGTGTGTGGCTTTTCTACCGTGTACAAACGTGCTTTGCAGAGGCATATGTTTTTGCATATGGGAACAAAGGATTCTCTATTATGTAATATATGCGATTTTAGAACAAGACAGAAAAGGAATCTCAAACGGCATATATTGATACACAGTCGTGATAAACCCATTTGCGTGTAATTTGTGTGACTTTTGTACAGCACAGAAGTGTTACATGAAACAGCATATGCTTACACATACCTACGATAGACCATATCGATGTAAGATGTGTAATTTCTTTACAGCCCACAAGAACAGTCTGACCAGGCATAAACATTCACACGAAATAAGAAAACATTACGGGTGTAACATATGTAGCTATTTTACTACACGTAAATGCACTTTAAAACTACATATGCTGAAACATGCCAATGGTCGCATCTACAGCAACGAAAGCCAAATTGAAGAAGTTTTAACTTTCAAGTCGGCAGACAGTCATCTGGATACCTGTTTGTAGTTTTACTGTTACATTGATGAAAATATGTTACAATATAAATGATGATCATTTAAATTGAAGAGGTTGCCTTTCTAACTTGAACGAAACTTTCACTGCCATTCAAACATTTACATCCATCACTAGGGTTACAATTAGCATTCTTAACTGTATATTTACTACCTGTTGAAATGCCCATATTATAAAATTTACTCGATTGTCATGCCCGGTCAAGTACACGCATTTACTAGGTTAACTTTTTACTTGCATTTACTTTCTATTCTCACAAAACCATTTACGATTTGTGTACAAGTTAAGATATGCGGCTTCTGATTCTACGCCATGAAACGTTATAGTAATGTCATTTCACTATGAGAAAACCTAGTCTTTTGACAGAGAGAAGATAAAGAACAGAGGTTGAAGGATGAGACAGCACTTGCACCCTCCACTAATCATTTTTTAATTAGTTTTCTTATTAAAAACCTATTAGTGCTAATCATTCCTTAATCGGTTTTCTCTTTAAAACCCCATTGCCACTAAGCATTTTTTAACGAGTTTTCCCATGAAAACCCCATTCAATATAATGATATTTGTTGCTTCCATTTGACGAAGGAGCACTGATAGCACTTTCAAAATTTGATGCCTATTATTTGTGTCTCTGAAAGTGTGTGCATAATTGATATTTATAGCTGTTCTTTTTCATGAGGTAGCAAGACTACACTTCTTGTGTCCTCCTTTGTTAATTTAATCCAATTTTCTTTACAGCTCCTGTTTAAGCAGTAAATACAATATTCCTCTCTAAGGAATCCCAAGTTCCCCTTAGGGAAATTCTGTGTTTAAAAGTTAATGACTTGGTGACGCCCTCACCATACCCCTATTTTGGTATAAGTTGGGTCAGTAAGTAAATAATGTTTTGTAAAAGAACCACGACCAATCCTCATAAGCTCTACTAGAAGAATAGACCCCTAGCATATTCGGAGGATAGTTACGTTCCATCAGTTTAAAAAAATCCTTTTTAAAGTTCATTGGTTTTGTCAGAGAATATTAAAGAACCCACGGGTTACTTTAATTATTTAATTAACCAAATAAATCAGTAAGGAGAAAGTAAGAATACTACTAATAAAATTAGGCAGTATGCAAAATACCATAGACTAATGGACAATCGCACAAAAATTCGATTTAACTTGTTACGTGCCAAAAATTTCGGCACTAGACACTCTTAATTTAGTTTTAATATGTGAGAATTTCGCGCCATAAATTTAAAAGGACGGGTGCGTATTTCCGTCACTTAAGATAGTGCGTTGCGCGAGATTTGTGCCGACGCGTGTGGACGAAGGAGGATAGTGGAGGATTTCCGAGATACGCGTTGGAACTAGCCTCCGAAACGCAAACAAGAGTAGTTGTGGGGTATCTTATCGTGTATTTTTCTGATATGTAGGTTTTCTGTGATCCCAATTATCGTGCCTCTACCTGCCTTCCCTACCTTATTTGTCTACATATAGGAAGAAGACAATCGAATTTGGATTCAACCTGGCTCAAGAATTCCCACACCCGAGAAAAATTAGCCAAAGCAGCGACGCCCGAAAGATCAGCGAAGCAGCGACGCCCGAAAGACTAGCGAGGCCACGACCATCATGGAGTAGTCCTGAAAGAAGCCCAACATGTTCACGTGAGCGCCCCATGGGGGTTTTCTTTAAAATTTGTTTTTCTTTAAAATTGGTGTAATTATGTTGCAATAATTTGCATATTGTGTGACGTCATCTATAATTTGCGCGTCATTTTTACATTATCTAGAATCGCTACCAACTAACATAGTTGCCCGCGTACCTCGTTTACGGGGGTGTAATAAACGGAAGTAAAAGAAGAATTTCAAACAATCAAAGAAAATTATTGCCGATTAAAACAATCAATGGACGCAGCAAAATTCGGTAAAGAATACGCAATAGAAATTATGAATTACAACGGTATCATAGAAAGTATTTTAAGAAACGTAGAATATACATTTAATTGATTAATACCCACCGAACAAACTACAAGACGAAAAAGAGGACTAATCAACGGATTAGGTAACATAATAAAAGCTATCACAGGCAATTTAGACAATCAAAACGCAGAACGTTATGACAACGCAATACAACAATTAATTGAGAATCAAAACGATATCAAAACCATAATTAGCAATCAAATATCACTAACCCAATCAACAATTATAAAATTCAACGAAACATTAAGAAAAGCAAGTAAGAAACCAGGACAGTATAGCCAACCGAATACAAACCCTTGAAACCAACATGCAAACTACCATGTTAGGCATGCGAGATTTAATTAGATTTAATACGATATACACTCAAATAATATCAACCCTTACTTTAATTCAACAAATTTGAACAACTTTAGAAAACGCACTAACATTTGCAAAATTAAATACCCTACACTCTAGTATCATTGAACCAACCGATTTATTAAAAGAATTATTACGAGTCAGATCATTTATAACTAACAGTAAACTACCTTTTGATGTAACAGAATCAAACATTTTAATATTTGAAAAAATAGCTATGGTTAAAGGCTATATAAAGAATAACGAAATAACATTTTTAGTAGAAATCTCAATAGTAGAGAGTAACAATTATAATTATTATCATTTATTTGCTTTTCCAATGAAAATTACTAGCACATACCAAGTTATCATATCCAAAACCAAATTCCTATTCTTAAATGAACTACGATATTGTAGCGATATTGTAGAGAAACGCGGTAGTAGTACTACCGCGTTTCTCTAATTTAAAACAAGTAATAACAAGATTATTTATTACTCACTGTTCACAAGTCTAATTAACAGTATATGCCTGATTTGTAGATGTTCTCAATCACTTAACAATGAGGCACTATTACACTAATGAATTTACAAGCACTAATGTCTTCCAAAAGTTCAACTACTTTTACTTTACACGATATAATTTATATTCGACATTCTGGTATAGACTGCTTCTTACATTCATAAGCGGTCTTATATATACCCTGAATTAAAGATATGACTCATCATCCAGTAATTACTAGGAGCTTCCCGGTCCATTGATAATAAACAGTGCTTGCGGCGTTTTGTGTTTGATGGGTTGCCTATCAGTAGCTCCCAACAATATGGTTATACAAACGAAAAATGTACCGAAGTAACACCAAACGAATATTTATGCCAATCGTTGACGACAACAACCATTCAAGAAGACAGTTCTTGCAAAGTACAACTATTAAAATTTTCAAATCATTAAAAAAACTGTGAAGCAAAATCCGTACAAATAACCAGCATGAAAATTCAAAAGTTTACAGAAAACAAACGGATCGCTATTTTCTCGACAGAAGTAATAGCAACCATTCACTGCAATCAAGATGAAAATAACCTAGCACTAACCGGAAGCAAATTAATCACACTTGAAGAAGACTGTCATTTAAAATTGAAAGACGCAATAATCAGAGTTCATCAAGACCCCATAGCAACAAGAAAACTCGCAAACCTATCAAAACTACAGTTCAAGATAGAACAACTAAAAGACGAAGAAATAGTCGAGAAATCCATGTAGCTGGAACATCTAGACTTAGACGACCTCAACCACGGAATGAAATTAATGAAAAACTACAAAGAAGATTTAAGTGAACTCAAAGTGCCCAAGTTACACTATGACAATATAAGCGTTTAGACAATTGTGTTAATCATTCTAATAATTTTTCTAACTATATATGTGTTTTATAAAATGTATCTTAAATATAAGAATAAAGGAAACAGTTTTAGATTTAAGGAAACAAAGAGAATTAAAGAAACAATAAGTGTACCCTTACAAACAATGAATTTTAAATAATGAAATTAAATAATGAAATTTAGGAATTTAAAAATTAAGCTAAACCTTAATTTTTCATTTACGTCGGGAGGAGTTATGTATCACCCAATTTATCTATATATTAAATAATAGAATCTAATAGGGAATTATTAGAAATTGTTAAACAATTCATAAGTCAATTGTAACAATGCATTACAAGGATAAACCAGACAGGTCATTAACAGTTTATGAGAACGGATACAATACAATGTATTCCAGACGATAGTGACACTGCAGGTGGCAAGTCACAGGCGGTTAAGCAATGTAACAAAGTATAGAATTAAGAATAAAGCAGACATGAAATCTACAAGTTTCCACAGCCATGTGAGGGGGTAGGGATATTATAAAAGGCCCGGGAGCTCTAAGACCCGGCAGTCAGTCAAAGTATTCAGCTTTAGCATTTCAGTTTACTTAGGCGATTCATAATTCATTTGAATCAGTTATTTCGACTTAGAATAATTAATACCAGTTTGTCAAAATTCTACATTAATTTCTGTTTAAGTTGAACTAATTAAATAAATTTGTTAAAAAGTTTGGAAGTGTTTTTTAAAAACGCAGTTCCCAAGGCCCGAACCTTAACTCGTGCACACAGTAATTTTATAGAAAGCATTTAGATCGTCATCCATTTTATATCACAGTTCATCCGTCGAATCAAAAATAAAAATCCAGGCAGACAAATTCTAAATGCCAATTCATATGAAAAGATATAGTACGTTGAGATTACATTTTAGAGTATTCTGGTTTTTACGATTGGTATTACAATGCACTGTTGCGAAGCCTGGGCTGATCATCTCATATACTTTCATTAACTGTAGTAAAATTTTTATTTGACCAACCACCGTGAGGATATATTGGTGTTACCGTATTGCTAAAAACAGAACCAAATTTTTAATAGCTATAGCTAAATTCAGAACTGTTAACTTTGTAAATGCTTTCACGTCGTCTTAATATTGCACGAACTTTTTAATGTAACTATAATTGATAGCTCATTCTTATAATGTATTTCTTCACAAACTAATCGTTGTTGAACCGTGAAATGCATGTCTACTTGGTATACTTTGCTACATAACAATCCAGGACGTGTTTGGTACATGATCGGAGTCTCTAAAAGTGTTCATATACACCGTAGCAATAACTAGTAGTGAATTTAAATAAAAAACACATTTTCAACAATTTGGCAACGTAGTCGACAGCTGACATATGACGTCATAGCCTTGATTCGTCGGATGAACTCTAGTTGTTTTTGCTCAGTTTGTATTGCGCAACTAAAACGCATCACATTATTTTAATTACCAACCTGTTCCTTAAATGCACTATAGAAATGTCATATATGCACAATGTCAGCGTTATCCTATGATATGGATAATATTTTAAAACCCAATACCTACTTATCAACCAACGCACATTTGAATAGGAGAGATATTAATTTTTGTGTAAGAGAAGTGTTTTGAAAGTACATATGATGCCATATTCCAACGAACGATCGTTTGCATGTAAATTATGTAACTACTCCGCATTATACATAAGTATTCTTCAAAATCACATGCGATCACACACCAATGAACGACCATTTAAATGCAATATATGTGACTATTCTGCATCATATAAAAAAACATTGCTAATACATATTCGGTCACATACTAATGAAAGGCCGTTCATATGCTATTTGTGTAATTATTCTGCATCACAAAAAATTAATCTACAAACTCATATGTTAATACATATTAACGAACGGCCTTTACATGCAATTTGTGTAATTATACTACATCACAGAAAAGGTGTTTGCCATTACACATGTTATCACATACAAACGAACGACCATATTTATGCAATCTGTGTGACTATTCAGCAAATCGGAAAAAAAGCTTAAACTTCCATATGATTATACATACGAACAAACGGGCGTATACATGCAGTTTATGTGATTATTCCGCAACTTGGAAGGGTAATCTAAAACAACATATGTTTACCCATACCGACGAACGACCATTTTCTTGCAATTTATGCAATTATTCTACAACTCAAAGGGCTTCTTTAAAACGTCATATGTTTATTCATACTAACGAACGACCATTTGTATGCCAGTTATGTGATTATTCTTCTTTGCAAAAAAATAGGTTAAAATTACACATGCTGACACATATTTACTAATAAACGACTATTTGCTGGCGTTGATGATTTTTTTATTTCAAGATAACTTCACAAGAATGTCATTCAGTTTTCAAATTAAACAGTTCGTAATTGATGAAATTGTAGAAAAGATAACAAGTGTGTTTTCTTAGTTAGGATTTAAGGAACTATAGTTACATGGATAAAATACAAAATATATCTTCAGCATTTGATAAATTTGGTACCTCACCAGGTCAACTTGACCTTAAACAATATGTCGCCTTAATGAGAGCAAGGACAAAAAATTAAACAGATATGAACCTTAGTTGGGAAATAGGGACGTGGAAGAAATTGTTTCTTTCGTGCTAATTAATACTGTTAAGCTGTTTTTGTTTAATCAGGAAGCACGTGAACGAACCTAAAAACTTATAACATCGCTGTGAAAGTAAAATGGTTATAGAGCATCACTTGATCTTACAAAAAAAGGTTGTATTGTGATGTATATTAAATCTAATCCACAATAAAATAAATCGTGGTCGATTTTTATTTTACCTATCGAGAATTCTTACGTAACTGTAACAAGCCCAGGGTAAGGTTAGGATGGAAATTGGCTTTTAGTAAAAGAAAACTCTTAAGACTTTTAGCATGAGATTGGGTCAGTGCGTTTATTAAAGTTGGAAAAACAAGATAATGGGCGCCACCTAAATTTTTTATAAAGCAACTGACTAAATCAATTTGCTTAAAGGTAAAATTTGGAAACCTAGATTATCACTAACCACTTTAAATACAAAGTTTAATTGTTACACATATGTTACTTACATCTGGCCGTTTTCTTCACTGAACTAACGATGACTAGGGCGGCTCTGAAACATAAATACTACCAACATAGATACCCTATATATTTTACGAACCAGTATAAGAATGAAATCTTTGATTTAGATTCAATTAGTTTCCACTATATCGTGGTACACATTCGGGTAAGTTTAATCTTTTAAATACCTAACAAACTTTGGAGAAATTTAATGATTACTGAGTAATGAACTGAAGTCAAAAATAACTCTATATTCTTTTTTAAGACAAGTAATAAACATTTTAAATTATAAGTGTACTTAATAAAAAATAAAATTTTTATAAATGTAGTTTCTTGAATTGGATATTTAACTTTTGGACATTATTTTTCATAAATAATAGTCTGGGGTAGCGCTACTAAGACTTTACAGTTCTTTAAAAAATTTACTTAAATTTTGGCACATATTATCAATTAATTAATTAATCTAAGTTCAAACTTTATTATACAATTGCCTATTAAATCAGCATGTTGGTATTTCAAATTGTGGTAAACAAGATAACTATCATGATTGTTTGTCTGCATATGTTATTATTGTCTATATACAACCGGTGAGGTACAATTTGCATGGTTGAACACACCATCAATTACAAAAAATTGTTGTACTCATTGTAACTTTACATTTTAACAGAATCAGCTTTTAGCAAATTAATTAACAAAATTATTCGCACGAGCCATAATGAATTGTATACAACAACCTGAGGTAGTTACAAGCTTCAAAAAAGAATTCATTACATACATAGATTACATAATGAACTTTGCTATGGCAGCCTTATCTTAGAAACTTAAACATTCTTACTCATAGTGGCAATGACCTATAACCTTGAAATGGCATGTCGTTATTAACTAAACACGTCAGGTGTAGCTGCATAGCGAAATCCACCATTTGCCCAACAAAATTGCTTACGCATTTATATTTTAAGCGAGTTTCATAAAATTTGCCTGAACCATACCAAATAGAATATGTTCAAGATAATCTAAGGTTGCATCGAGGTTACATAGAATTACATCGAAGTTACATCAAAGTTGCACTGCAATAAATTGCATAATTAATTTTAATATGATTACACATTCAAACAAACCGTCGCCTAGAAGAGTTTGTACACTACACTTATACACAAGTTGTCACAGACAACTTTTAAAGTACTGTGCCTTTATTACGGCGTCTCTGCCAGGAAAACTTACATTCCCTCACCATCTTGAGTGGTTTTTTTTTAAACACACCAAGCGACTTTTCTGTTCAACGAGGAAACGAAAAGTGACTATCTGTCACGAATCGTCAGAACAACTTGAAAATCTTAGATATTACAAAAAAGTAGTAGCACGCGAATATGTTTGTATACATGTTATCAGTAAGGACGAGTGATATGCAGTAGATTGTAATTGTAATTGAAATTGTAGTGTGCTTTGAAGTTTGTTGGTTATTAAATATGCAATATCGAATGAAACAATAATATAAACGGTGCTGAGTAAAGACTAAAATAATAGATACTCAGCGGTAACGTCAACGAATAAATTTGCAGGAAAATTTATATGTTACAGTATATATAAAAATTCCTTAAATTTTGTAGTTTTTGAGCGGTTTATATAAAAATATAATATATTTAGATACGAGACTTGTTCAATTGAAACTCATATTTGGTTCAAGAAAAATTAATTGACAACTAAATTTACAAATAACTACCACTACGATTAAGGCACATATTCCATTGTTTCATCAACCTATGTATACCCTGCTTAAAGAAATCTTGTGGCTGCTGCTCGAAAAATTATTTCCCGGCGTTTTGTACTTCTTCGTCCGACTAAAAACTGTTACCTTTTAACGCGTTTTTCAGTGACTCAAAGATGTGAAAATCGCAATGCGATAAATCGGGACTATAGGGTGGATGCTCTCATATCCTCCATTTCTTTTGCGGTAGATTTTCTTTCACTACGTTAGTAACACGAAGTCGAGCATTGTTGTGAAGCAGAATGACACCACATGAAAGCTTCCCTAAACGTTTTCGTCAAGTTTTATTATGCAGGTTTGCGTTGATATGCACCCGAGGTTCTGTAAATTCTAACAAGGGTCTTTTATGGTTGAAAAAAAATGTCAACATGACCTTACCGGCCGAAGGTTGACCATTAAACTTCTTTGATTGCGGAGAATTTGCGTGTTTCCATAGCATTACTGGATGGTTCAAAATAATGACACCAAGATTCGTCGCCAACAATTATTGTCGAAAGAAAATCGTTACCATTTTATCTGTATTCCGAGAGGTGTTGCAAAGATAAGCCCATTCGCAAGCTTTTTTTGTTTCTCTGACAATATGCAAGGAACCCATGGCGCATAAACTTTGCTGTAGCCTAGTTTGTGTACAATGCTATGAACAGATCCGATACTCACATTACATGTGATTTTCCAATGCTCCACCCGAAGGTACTGCATTGGCCAGGAAGCGAGTTTTTTTTACCTGGAAAATTTTGAATTTTGCCGAACCCTTGCTGTTCCAAGCAAGGTAGGGATCTTTAACGTGCGTGACAACACTCACACACGGGACCTCCATTTTACCTCTCATCCGAACGAGGGTGTATTTTGTGAAAATGCTCGCCTAACATTTTCAAGCGGACCGTGTCGGGATTCGAACCCGGGACCTAGGGCGTAGTAGTCACACACATACCACTACGCCACGGAGCCGCCTAGATCCGATACTCACGCCAACATTTTCTGAAATTATTCTGATTGAAGCTCGACGATTTTCTCCAATCAGGCCTTCCACACATACCATATTCCTGTCTGTTGACGCAGTACATATTGCACCTGGTCGCGGCTTATCATTCGTCCCTTCGCGTCCATTCTTAAATTTCCGACACCATTCCTTGACAGTTAGATACGCAAAACATGAGTTTTCATATACTGCTTGCATTCGTGTATGAATTTCTAATGGTTGCAAACCTTCAGCACACACAAATTGAATGACCACACGCTGATCACATTTGATCAGTTTGTTAACAAGAAACGTCATTTCAAAGTCAGAATACCTAAAATCGCTGTCAAATATACAAAGCGGCTCCGTGGCGTAGTGGTATGTGTGTGACTACTACGCCCAAGGTCCCGGGTTCGAATCCCGACACGGTCCGCTTGAAAAATGTTAGGCGAGCATTTTTCACAAAATACACCCTCGTTCGGATGAGAGGTAAAATGGAGGTCCCGTGTGAGTGTTGTCACGCACGTTAAAGATCCTACCTTGCTTGGAACAGCAAGGGTTCGGCAAAATTCAAAATTTTCCAGGTAACAAAAACTCGCTTCCTGGCCAATGTAGTACCTTCGGGTGGAGCATTGGAAAATCACATGTAATAATGTCAAATATACACCAGAGAAACTGATCAGTGGGAAGTTTACAAACACCACTAACGTTGCAAAAAGTCAGTTGAATGATTACAATTGTTTCCAAGGCTAACCCGACCAAAAATGAGTTTCAATTTAACAAGTCTCGTATATCAACAATATTGTTCCGTTTATATGTAAATAATTTATAGCTAAATTTTATATCTGTCGAGTTTGTTGATTATTTAAATTCGCCGCAATATATTTAAATTTATTAGAGAGGAATTTCCTTGATTTTACTTGAAGCACGCGCCAACCAGTGCCGTGAGTGATAAACGACTACTCCGCATGTGCAAATAGTGTAGTAGTGATTGGAAAATCCACATTCTACATAGAAGAGAATCGTTTCGTCTTTCGAACACGCCGCATCGCTTTTACACGTGCTACTTAGAACAAATTTGATGAACCGCTTTGCTAAACTGCTTTCGTTATAAATGTGTTTCGCTTCACCCACCAAAGGAAGAGGCGTATTTGTTTCATTGTTTTTTCATTGGCACGGATGCATAATTAACAAGGTGAGTGCTCTATAGTAAACGCTTTGCTTTGATTAACTGATTAAGAACATTTAATTATTTGTTGTTTGTTACACTGTCAAGTAAAATTTATACACTCTACTTTTTCTCTCTTCTTTAGCTATTCGAAATTTACACCGCAATTATTTTACAAAATAATAGCTCTTAATTTATTATTTTTATTTTTTTGGGATACTTCTAGTAATCTTTGCATGGTAAATATTCTGAATTCTTATAGTTGGCGCGAAAAAAGAAAAAAGGCTTCTTAGTCTTTCGGTACTTTAGTTAGCTCTTGCAGCGATAGAAAGCGGACTTCTGATTCCGGAAGTGTAGGTACCCAAAAATTTGCTTTGCAAAGTGTGACCGACTATTCAAATTGTAATGCTTTAAAGCCCACAATTTGTTTTGGATCACGGGGGTTGATTATTTGAGCATATAGTTAATCTTTTAGTTATTTTAAAATTATGTCTATCACAGATTAAGCTAAGCGAGCAAATTTTAACTTTCGTTAAATAAATTGAGCAATCTGTGTCAGCGGGGCGTGGTTGTTTTGAGTGATGTCTAACCATTTTATTAGTGGTCATAGTGTTTAGCGAGATAAGGGATTAAATGATATAAGGTACACCGAGGTAAATGGAACCACAAAAATTTTAATTTCAAGTTTGTATTTAGATTGTGAACATCATAAATTTTTTACACTAGTGGTATTTTTTCCATTCCGTATGAACCTGCAGCTTGAAGAAGTTCTAGATTACTAGAACGGGTAGAATGACTTTCGCGTTCCAGTGACCTACAGAGCCAAACTACAGGTCCAATCAAGGTAGTAGGGTCTTTAGTGAGGAACCAAACTAAGACAGGTTACCGAAAAAAGGCAGCGTCTTTTTCGGTAATTAGATTGGCAGAGACCATAGCGGTCGGTATGGCATTCTAACACACAATCGCGATGTGGAAGGCAACAGAAAACCTCCACACTACCTTCCAAGTACACAGCATACTTAAATTGTTATTAAAGATGATAGCATCTTTTGGGGTAAAAAATTCCGGTGTTAAAATAGTCTCCAATTCGGATCTACGGAAGGGGACTACTTCGGGGATATGATCGGAAAGTATAAAAAAAAGTCGCGGACATTCTGCGAGTCGGAACGTGAAATAGCATAAGCATGAAGAAAGTAGATAAGCTAGAGTACTGAAAAATTGAAATGAATAGGTTAGCACTATGGTTCGGTAGCCAGAGGCAGGAGATTTTTCAGTGGAGACTTTAGCATAATTCATACAGGATCACAGGAAGGGAATTCTAGTGTGGGAAAACTTATGCAAAAACAGATAGGACACTGTGTAGAAAACTACTTACAAAAGAACGAAGGAGTACTCCTGGTTAGATTAGAATATACACCGGAAAATACTGTAATAATACAAGTATATGTGCCCACCACAGTAAGGAAGATGTAGAAGGGATCTGCAAACATATCAAAAACCTACTAAGATTCGTAAAAGGACATGGAAATTTAATAATTAGGGATTTTAAGCACTGGTAGGCGAGGATAAGGAAAGCGCGGCAGTAGGTTTATTTAGTTTAGGCACGAAAGACGTCAGATAAAATAGGTTGGTAAAATTTTGCGACAAAAGCAATTTAACCATCACAAACACATTATTTCAACATCATGCTAGAAGACGTTACGCGTGGAAGATGCCAAGGGATATAGGAAGATATCGAATAGATTACATTCTGTTAGATCTACAACGCTTATTATAAAATTATCATGATATTTGTGTATTAAGCTACCATACTGTTTTGTAATTAACAATGTCATAATATAAGTTTTTGTTACAGAATAAAATATTGTAGCGGGCTGCTACTACCGCGTTTCACTTATCTAAAGCAAGTAATAACAAGAGTCTTTATTACTCACTGTTCACAAGTCTAATTAACGGTATATGCCTTATTTATAGATGTTTTCAGTCCAATTAACAATAAAGCACTATCACACTAATGAATTTACAAGCACTAATAGCTTCTTAAACTAAATTCTTAACTATAGGTCCATTAACAACACTAACACAACTATTTATTTATTACACTTTTGTCTATTTCTGTATTCTACAAGCTGCATGTACATTAGACACGTTCACATAATATAACATTTATGTTTACTCTTGGACTTCCAAAAGCTCAACTATTTAACTTAACGCGATATGATTTATATTCGATATTCTGGTATAGACTAAACTCTGTACTTCATCATCGGTCTTATTTATACCCTGAATTAAAGGGATGATCCATATTCTACTGTTTGCTAAAAAATTCTCGGTTCCTGGAGAATATACAGTGCCTACGGCGCTTGAGTGTTTGACGCGCTGCCTAATAGTAGCTCGCTACACTGCCCCCTCATTAAAACCGTTATGTCTCGTAACTGTAAATACATTTTGACGCCAATTCGATGACTGATGACGGTATCGGCAGCTATCTCCTCTGGTGCATCCTCCGCGTCGTTGGAAATAACAGTCAACACTCTTTTCTTGGTCTTGGTAGGCAACCGATTGATAACAACAAACAAGAAAACTACTTCTAGCATATTTCAGACTATCCTCTAATTTAAGCGATCCAGTCCACAACCTAACTTGGGCATCGTTAGTTTCGTTACTCCATTTTCCATCATTCGAGCCTTAAGATTTAGCAAAGCCTCTTATAGATGTCCATAACTAGGTCTCTGCCATAAAGAATTTTCGGCGACCAGATAGTACACATAACGATTTTTATCCTGAAGGACCAAAGCTTTTCCTAAAGTTGGCTGCTGTTGTACTAATTCATCCACACATCCAAACTTTTTCTTGAAAACAATAGCTATCCTTCTTGACATTTGCAGATCCTGAGGTACGCAATGCGCAAGGGAATACTCTTCTGGTGCTCTAAACAGATCTTGATGTTTCTCAACAACACCAAATCTCGCCTTAGCGGAACCACCATACGCCGTCATGAAACTCTCAAAAACTACATTTGGCTCACGATTAATAACTCTTCTCACACTAAATCTCCAGGTTGATAACCACCTTCTTGAGCTTTCGTGTCATATTGTGATTTCATTCGATCGCTTGCTGCCTGGATATCCTTTCGGACGTTTTCGTGAATGGTATTTGATCTTTCACAAAGCTAACTAACGTAATTTTCACCTGCGATCTGTTCTTCAGGTTTAAACCCAAACTGAAGATCACGTGGTTGCAGCAATTCAAGTCCAAACATCACGCAAGCGAGAGAGTATCCTGTGCTATCATGTACCGAAGATCGGTACGCCAGTAGGAACAAATGTAAATTATGATGCCAGTCTCGTTGATGTTTAGAGACAATTTTGGCTAGAGACTTTCCTAACGTCCTGTTCATTCTTTCAACCAATCCATCCGATTGAGGACGAAGTAGCGTTGTTCTAGTCTTCTTGACTCCAAGATGCTTGCAGGCGTTTTGAAACAACGCTGATTCGAAGTTCCGACCTTGATCGGAGTGTAATTCCAACGGAACTCCAAAGCAACAAAACACAACTCCCTCACTAGTACGCCTGCAACTGTCTCGGCTTTTTGGTTAAGTATAGCATATACCTCCGGCCATTTGGTAAAATAATCCATTGCATTTCCTTTCTCTGATTCAGGAAACGGACCAGCTATATCAATGGCTACCCTCTCAAAAGAATTTCCCACGTTATACTGTCTCATTGTAGCTTTCCGTTTTGTGACCGGGCCATTTGCAGAGGCAAAACTCACATTTCCGGCACCACTTCTTCACATCTTCTTTGCAGTTCACCCAATAGAATCTTTCTCTCACTCTTTTGAGAGCACTTATCACGCCAAAGAGTCCTCAGGAAATACCATCGTGCAAGTGCTGCAACACTTCCGGCATTCTGATTCTTGGCACTATCACTTGGAGTCTCTCAGTGCCATCTTAACATTCTAGGCGTCGTTCCAAGATTGTATTTTCAATCACCAAGGAGTCCCACTGTGCCCAGTATGCATTCAGGCTCCTACTTGAAATACTAATTTTTTCCCAAGCTGGTCGTTGTCCTCTACTTTTCCTCTTAATAATGCGTCAAAATTCGGCGTCATTCTCCTGGTCTTCTCGTAGTCTTTTAGGTTGCCAAGTATCATCGGTTACCGTCATTCTATGGATGACACCTATTTTCCCTTCCATCTTGGAGCAATGACTGCTGTCTACCGGACATGGTCTGCTTGATAGAGCGTATGCATTCCGATGGCTAGTTCCTACACGATGTTCTGTGTCAAAGTCATATTCCTGCAGCCGCTCTATCCACTTTGCAACTTGCTCTTCAGGATTACGAAACCGCAGTAACCATATTAGTGCAGCATAGTCTATTCTCAGCAGGAATTTACGGCCGTATAAGTAGTTTCTTTCTGGCCGCGACACTGCGTAGTTTGTGTATATCTGCTGGTATACGCCACTCTTGTACCGTTTTTATTTTGTCAGGGTCAGCTCTTATTCCGGTTTCCGAAACGACATGACCTTGGTATTTCATCTCTTTTCCAAATAGGTGACATTTCTTGGGGCTCAATGTAAGGTTTGCCCTGCGTAATCTTTGGAATATCTCCTCTAGTTTCTTAAGATGTTCTTCAAAAGACCGGCCTAACACTATCATGTTGTCTAGGTACACCAGAAATGTTTTCCAGGATAGTCCACGCAGTATCGACTCCATCAATCGTTCAAAAGTAGCAGGGCCATTGCATAATCCAAATAGCATGACCTTGAACTGTCATAATTCAGTTCCAATTGTAACGCAGTTTTTTCTTTATCGTTTGGCTTCAACCATACCTGCCAGTATTCGTGTTTCAAGTCCAAGGTCGAAAACCATTTAGATCCGAATAGAGTATCCAAGTTGTCATCAATTCTGAGCAAAAGATAGTTGTCTTTCTTTGCCACATTGTTAAGCCGCCGGTAGTCTTGAAATGTTAATAGTTTTTTCCTGATTGGTTAGTCATAAGGTGTAAAGCCCTTCTTTACTATATTCGCGGTCTAGTCTGGGAATTACCCCATGGGTGAGCAATGAGTTTGGGCGTGGGTATATGGTGGGCTCGACTACAAACGGGAACAAAAAGGTAAATGGACGCCACTGCATCTATATAGACAACAAGCAAAACTAAAGTATCCTACAGGAAGACGCAGAAACCTATAGGATATAATGATTATCAAAAAAACTTACAAACCACAATAAACAATACCTCTGGAAACCTCTTGGACCTCTGCTCCAGCTTCCGCGATGTCGGATCTGCAAGAAAATGTCACACAAAAAAAATAAAATATAAGACACCGTTTGTGCCTTACAACAACAAAATATTTCGATCTTTATAGATCGATTGGCCTGAATTCAAAACCTTAATAACACCTTACCTATGAGAAAATACTCTACTGGAAATTACTTATTCCGTTTCTATTACCTGGTACTGTATCAACTTTTTCCACATTCAAAATTTTGCTGATCTAATTTGAGCAATGTTAAGTTCAATAAGTGAAATAAAAAGACAAAGGTATCAATTCAAAGTTTAATTTAAATATGGTTCGCTTTTGTTGCAAAAATTACTTGTAAATAAAATTTATTAATCAATATATAATAAGCTTTAAAACTTTCTTAGAATGTTCCTCTATAATCAAAATTATCAACATTAAGTAAGTTACAGAAGTTTCTGAATATGCTTCTCCACATAGAGGGGTATTAGCATTTATAAGTTATTTAATACAGTTTAGGTTCTTAAACATCCATAAAACAGATCTGTTCTGGCTTACAAGATTTTTATCTAAAGAACTTGTTACATAAACAGTTCATATGGTCTAAGCATGAAATTAATAAAAGTCAGTTCAACATATGTTAAAAGCAGCTTAGGTATTCTATTAATCACAACAAATTGCTAGAAAACATCTTTCATCCAAAGGTGGACTTTATACATATTTTATCACTTAACATGTGCATCTTAAATGCACTTTGAATAACAACTTTTAAATCATCTAAAGGTTCAAAATTTCTCTTATAAAACAATCTAGTTCCGAATGAAAATATTTGACTTATTAAATTTTTAGGTTATAACTTTCAAACTAAATTTTACGTGGTATATGAGCATAAACACATTTTGCAAACAAACTTGAAATTTACGTTATTTAACGAAAGCTTCCATGATTTAGTAGAGAGTAAATTAAGCTTTAACCTTAATTAGCACACGAAATTGATTTTCAGTAAAAAGTTTATAAGTACCTGATAGATTATGTTTTAATTCTACAACGGCGATGTTGACGAACGTAATAGATGAACTAAGACGCATAGCATTCCATCTGCTTGATATTCCGAAAGATACAAAACATGCCTGCATTAACCATAATTCCTCGGACAGCTTTAAAACAACTAATTTCACAATACTCGACCAAAATCTAATTCCATTGTTTAGCGTGTTTCTCAAACCTGTACTAATGGATTTCCTCACCACGTGTTGTAGCTGTTGCCTTAAGTTGACTGGGCGGCTTACACGAGAGCTCTCCGTGAAGCCTCCGCGCGACAACCAAGAAGCCCTACCACTCTCTTAGAGCTATCCTTAGCTCCCACTTACAAGCGGAGCTCACCATCTTCAAAAGTGAAGTCTACGTACCCGTGGTTGCTTGCAAGACAGCCGTATTCCTTACTTGCCAACGCTCTTAGCCCTCGCGTCATTTTCGCGCAGGCGTTATGTTTAACAATTGCTCTAGCGGACGTCAAAACGCCTGTAGTTTATGTAACTCAAGTTACGTTCAAGGTATCCACGATATCGAAAGTATAGGAGTCCCTGTTAAATACTCCTTATAGGTAAAAATAATATAAACGGAAAGAGTTGTTCTTCTTTATAGTACATTAAATTAATTAACGATTACACGCTAAATGACAGATTCGCAAAATAATAACAGTTAGAACTGTTTTTCCTTCAGAGATATGAAATGTAACAAAAATTTTGTTATACTCTACATAAAACCTTATTGACCCGTCATTTTTCTTGACAAGCATTATCGGGGATGCCCATGGACTATTTGAGGATTCAATCACTCCTTGTTCTACCATATCGGTGATAATTTGCTCGGCTTCCTTACGCTTTGTCAAAGGAAGCCGCCTGGGGTGTTGTCTTATCGGTTGCGCATCTCCAGTATTGATTTTATTTTGCACAACATTCGTCCTTCCTTTCCCACTATCATCCAGTGCAAACACACCTCGATATCGTCCGACCAGTTTTTTTACCTTGCTTAGTTGGTCGCCATTTAATCCTAGACACGAAGGTACCAACATATCCAACAATTTCTGTGAGCACCCGTTGGCTGGTTTATCTTTCGTGTCGTCCACACAACGTTTAATATGGCATACTGGAATGCAACTTTCCACAATCTTGTCTTTCTTCAGGGTCACCGTATGCGAATTAATGTTCAGCACCCTTACTGGTATCATATTTCGAAACTTTACCAGCGTTCTTCCAACCAGTAATCCATCCTGACCCATTCCCGATTCGGTTGCTTCCATCATGCATACTTGTCCTTCCGGAGCGTACCATCCGGGCGTCCCATTACAATCATTTCCGCCTTCTCGGGTATTTTCATATCGCAAATCATTCAAACTTGCATCGTCTGGTTACTCGTCCCTTGAAATGGAATCTCATCATCATCTATCCGAAGCACATTTTCTTTCATGTTTACACGAAACCCATATTCTCTCATAAGATCCATTCCCAAGATCACTTCTTCTGTAATTTCAGCTACCAACACCTGATGATTAATTAGTTTGTCCCCAATTGCCAACATAACGGCAATCTCTCCGTGAGCACAAATTTTCTCACCACTTGCCGCTCGAAGACACACCGATGCAGGTAGCACTTTTCCACGACCAACCAAATCTGGTTTCACAATAGTTCTTGTCGCTCCTGTATTCGCGAGTAATAGGACAATCCTACCATTAATTCTACCATCGATATAAATGCTGTCCAGACTTCTCATCGACGATGCAGAACGGATAATAATCTCCGGGGCACTACGTTGTGCTGTTGACGTTCGCCCCCATACGTCGACTTGCTCTAGTTTTCCTGCTGCTTAATCGGTTGTTTTTTTGGTCGAGTACAGCGTCTTCGTATATGACCAACTTCATCGCAGTTCCAGCATCGCAGACCCCCATCTCCGCGGTCGTTGTCTTTCAAGTTTTTCCACGCAGTTGATTATTTTTTCTATGCTGTTCTGCGATTGGCCAGTTTCTTCTAAGGCAGACTGAACTTTGTGACTCATTCTGTGTGAGGTCTGCTTATAGCTGCTTCAAATTCAAGCGCATGAGCCAGTGCGTCGTCTAACATTTTTGGCCGTGCTGATTTTAGCGCTTGCTGTATTTCGCTGTTTTTAACGCCATCCACAAATGTTTGAACAGCCAGTTGTTTGAGGAAACTATCTGGTGCCGTTGGGTATGCCAATATAACTAATCTGGCAATGTCAGCTTCAAATTGTTGCATGCTTTTATTTGTCTTTTGCGAGCGGTTCCTAACTTGTGCATGGTAAACCTGTTAAAGGTGAGCATCTCCATATCTCATCTCAAGCTTCGACGTTAATAGGTCGTAATCATTTTGCTGGCGTTCGGGAATCGTTTGTAAGATGTTAGAGCTTTCCCCCGTAGGGCCACTATTAAAGAGATAGCCTTCTTTTTGTTGCACCAACTGTTGACTATTGCAGCAGCTTCAAATTGTTTCAAATATGTGGGCCAAGGTGTTTTGCCATCGAATGCGGGTGGTTTCACTCTAAACTTTGACGGTATTGACTCGCTTTCTCCCATGCTTCTTATCTCTGGAATGTTCTGATTTACAACTTGGTTTGCTAATTCAAGTGGCCGCGTTGTTAGTGAAATCACTTGTTCTTCCATTTTTATCAATTTACTGCCCGACTTTTGCTCAACTGTTTTTACCTGTTCAGTGAAATCTTCTTTCAATGCAATGGAGCTTTCCATTAATCTTTGTTCTAACGTGGCTGTCTTTTCATTTAACTTTTTTTCTAATTTCGCAGCATTTTCGCTTAACTTTATTTCCATTTTCGCAACATTTTCACTTAACCATTCGGTAAGGTTTGATTCCACTTCAACCGACCTCTCTAAGTTTTTATTTAGTGTCACTTCCAGTTTAGCCGACCTCTTCTCCATTTTCTCAGAATTTTCGTTTAGCTTTTCTCCTATACCGGATTTAAAATCCTTAAGGAAGTTCATTTAAGTTTCTGCGTTTATCTTACTTTGACTTCTTGTAACTGGCATATACTAACTACTTTTTGAAGACAACCAAAGTACTATAAAATTAGTTAAAAATCCCGAATTTCACAAAAGAACCAAGCATGTGGACGTGCGATATTTCTTTGTGCGGGAAAAGTTTATCGAGGGAAACTAGGGATTGAACATGTTAGTGGTGAAGAACAGATAGAAGACAAAAAAAAACCTAGATGGACCTGTCTTTTAAATTAAAAATGGGTCCAAAATATCCACTCCAAAACATGTGAACAAAGTATTAATCCAAATAAATACCATAATGTCTTATTCCAAAATATTAATGCAAAATTATCTTCAAACTAGTAATCCAAATATATTCTCTAAATTTTTAATCCGAAAATATCTACAATGATTTCTATACAAGTTGTTATCTACGATTTATATTTTCATTTTATCTTAAGCTACGTATGTTATAAATATCTTCATAAATTTTTATCTCAACGTTTTATATAATAAAAGCTGTGATATGGAACAGTTTTTTCTCCACGACACAACAATAACTGGAAGCCGGAATACCTTTTGATGGAATCAACTAGTTTTTAATTGCAACTATTTGGTGGACCAGATGGCCATCTATTCAGAAAGTTGAAGACTTCACTTCGTGGGCAACTCGTTTGACAGCGGCAGATGTTTTCCCAGCTGAATACCAGGTGGATTTCTAACAAAATACTGAAACAAGAGTGACTACCGGGATGATTGCTTGGCCCAGGTATGAGTTTTGCAGAGTTCTTTTTAGTGTCAACGTTGGTAATATTCTAACCTAACTTTGTACACATTTCTAAATTGTCCAAGTGAGTATTTACAGTGATGTTATCTTGCTCATCTTGCATTTAGTTAAAATATGCTTATGGATATTTTTTTGGTGCTGATTACATAACTCTGTGAACGTACAAGATTTTATGAAATTTTTATGGTTAGAAGGTTCTCAAAGATAGCTTAAAATTAAATATAAATATCTTATTTGTTTTTACAAAAAGTTTACAAAATGTTTATAAAAACATCATATTAAGACTGTGGTATCCGGGTAATTGATCACTCACATTTTATAAAAATAGTTGTTCATATGCTGATGACCAAACTTTCAATATACAAGTTTAGTATTTTTCTTGCCTTCACTTACGCTTAATTTCTATTTTTCTTTTTTCTTCCCCAGAGATCAGTCCTTTGTTAACTCCGCAACCCCTAAAGGCCGATGCTAGCTCCATCGGAGTGTTTTTACTTTTATACTCTACAGTACACCTACCTTTTATATCTCCTCGGAAAAGGGCAAGGTGCATCCTCAAAACTATTTTCGCAAATGTACCCTTTAATTATTTTGTGTTAGTAGTAACACATTTCGACAATTAACCTAAATTGAAACCTTAACACTATTTTCTCTTCAGCACTATTTTAGCGCATGTGCCGAATCGATTATTTTATCTTAGTAGAAAAACATATCGACTAACCTAAGTTGAAACCTCAACACTATTTTCGCCTCAACACTATTTTCACACATGTACTATGTACTATGACAGCATCGTATTTTTGAACGAAACGGTTTACGTCAAATATATTGTTGGTATTTATATGGCGCGCAAGTTACATATCCTCCAAATCAATATATATGTATAACTAAATAGAATTATTAAAATTTAAGTTAGGTGCAACAATGTATAATTACAAAAGGTTAATGGAAGTTCATAAACCAGACATGAGAACGGATGTGAATACATTGTATTCAGACGTAACGTGATACTGCAGGTGCAGATCACAGTAGGTTAGAAGACAGCAATTATTAGAATTAAAATGATTAAAATGTAATATTTGGTATTAAATAAAGAAATAGCAGACATAAGCTCTGCAGTTCCCATAAGCAATGTGAGGGGCAGGGATAGCATAAATGCCCTCGAACGCCCAAGATGGCCAGTCAGTCTAGAGCTTCACAACTTTAACATTATTGGTAGTTCAGATACTCACCGTAATTTTAATTTAACTAATTAGTGAAAGTCAACTTAGAATTATTTTGATCTCATACGTTACTGTATATAACGAACTTGTTATCAAAATTAATATTGTAACTTGGTATAAAATAAATTTGATAGAAGAGTTTTTTGATTAAACGTTTTAAAAAGCCGCCGCAAGAGGTCCAAAACCTATTTCGCGTAACAAATTAAACATTTGTGTCATTAAAAAATAAAACTAAAAATGGATTCAAATCAAAAAAGTAAGTCAGATTGCTAAAAATGCATTGACAATTAGTTATAAATTGATTAGGAAAAATTGTCGTCTGTCAGTTGTTTTTATAAATCCATACGTTTAAACGAATGTTAATATTGACGATCGACCGACAGATGTCGTGCATCCTAAGCAATCGTGACAATCAACCAATTCTAGAAACGGATTCAATTACCGATTGACTTTTTATATATTCATCATCATTAGGTCTTCAGTTCTGGAACTGGTTCGATGCGTACCCTCATTGTTTCCTATTCTAAACTGACCTACACATTTCCCTGAAATTTGCACAGTCTGCATCTATCACTATCTGATATAGGTCTACAGCTACCTCTCTTTTCCTACCTCTGCTTGTAATATATCCCATACTATTTCCTAAAAATATCTTAGAACGTGTTCTCTCTTTCTATTTCTCCTATTTTTTTCACAAATATTATTAATCCCCTAGTATTTCTATAACCTACTTGTTATTAACTTTGTCTGTTCATGTTGTCATCCTCATACATCTGAAGCACAACATTCCAAAAGGCTGCTACCGTTTTTCTGTCTGCTTGTCCTACTGCGCGTATTTTATAAGCACACTGTGCTGTTCTCCACACATATGCTTTTAACAATTCTCTTCTTGTTTCAATGTTTGTTGTCTTTGATCATAGGCGCTGTTCTTTCTTGTTAGAAGCTGTTCGGTCCCCTTCTATTGTTTTACAACTATATACCCTATTTGTTAGACATTCAGTGGTTGTGAGAAGAAGGCGTCGCCGTGGATCAATGTAGTAAGCGTAAGACTACGGATCCCAAAGTCCTGGGTTTGAATTCCGGCACGGCCGACTGCTTGAAAAATGTCAGGTGAACATTTTTCACAAAAATTACGCCCTCGTTCGAATGGGAGGTTAAATGGAGGTCCCGTGTGTGAGTGTTGTCACGCAGTTAAAGATCCCTACCTTCCCTGGAACGGCAAGGGTTCGGCAAAATTCTAAATTTCCAGGCAACAAAAACCTTCGGGTGGAGCATTGGAAAATCACATGCAAGGTTGTGAAGGGGGGTAAGCAGCTTGTGGTCGCCAAGTTCCCCCAGAACTTGAACATTTGCTAATTTAATGTTTTTTTAAATATATCTTTTTGCAGAGTCAACATTAGTTGCAGATATTTCACAACCAACACCTGTAGTTGTTTATAAAAATCATCAGATTTATCTGCGCTTATTTTCCGTCCCAAAACTGTTGGAAACGTACCTCCACTTATTTATATTCTGAGCTAGCCTGCACAGTTTCATGAAATTCCCACACAATTCTATATACTGCTCGGTCCACTTCTACTGTTTTATAATTATATGCTCTATTACACCGAGTTTCAGTGGTATGTGAAGGGACTTAGCAGCCTGTGGCTGCCAAGATCTTCCAACACTTAGACATTTGAGTAATTAATAGTTTTCAGTAAATCCTTTTACACAATTAACATTATTCGAGAATATTGCACAACCAATACCCACGTACAGTTATTTTTTTCGTCATTAGTTTATCCTTGGAACTGGTTGAATGCGTACCTCTATTGATTTCTATTCTGAGCTAGTCTACACATTTCTCTGAAATTCCTGCAACCTACATCGTTCCCTATGTGTGTGCAATAGTCTAACCTAGGTCTACCTCTACTTCTCTTTTTTCCTATTTCTGCTTCTAATATATATTCCGCACAATTCCCTCGTGCCATAGTATGTGGCCTATCATCCTATCTCTCCTATTTTTCACCGTTTTCCACATATTTCTTTCTTCCCTTACCATTTATAGTATCTCTTCGTTCTTAACTTATCCATGATATCGTCAGCATACGTCTGTAGCACCACATTTCAAAGACTTCTACCTTTTTCTTGTCCGCTTCTCCTACTGTCCAGGCTACACATACTCCACACATATGTTTTAAACAATCTTTTCCTTGTTTCTATGTTTGTTCCTTTTGAACACAGTAGTTGCTTTTTCTTGTTAAATGTAGCCCGACTTTGTGCTAATTTTTGTTTTATATCTTTTGTGCTCTTCCCATGTTGCGTTATTTGTCTTTCTAAGTATCACAAATCCTTAACCTCTAGTAAGTTCTCGTTACCCATCTGCATTCTTGTTATTGATTTATGTTCCGCTACTTTGCAAGCTAGTACTTTAGTTTTATTTTTGTAAATTAAAAATTTTAAAAGCAGTTAAATTGATTTGTTTATAACGTATATTTCTGTGGCAGAAATATAAAAAACTATTGCAGGGAAACATCAATTCGGTTGATTTCCAAAATTTAAAATAAACAAGCCAAAGCTATATGCAACAGCTGGTCTTTGGAAATAACGCACAATCGCCTTAAAATGTGTTAACATAAACTTAATGCCGAAATAAACCAAGTCGTAATAAGTACTATAGTACTAAATTCAAATAATGAAATAATATTCTAAAAATTTGATTCTCCAGACAGTGAATTCCTGTTTGCACTGTTGTAGAACTCTTACCTAAAATTTTACTCTCTTAATCAATTTCAATGTAACCAAGGAGATCAACACAACGTCCTTACTATTTCAAAATCACCTCTATATAATTTTAAGTCACGTTTCGATAATACGGTTTCTATTTTATAAATCAAAAAAATAGTTGTATACAAAGCATTTACAGTTTATAATAGAGATAATAATTAATCTGTGCACTAAGGCTCTATCTATCTATCTGGTAATTACATACTGCTAATAAATTTGAATTAAGGTGTAAAGTTTTTTGTGATTTTGTAAGGGAAACATACCTCCGTATATCGAATAGTACACAAATAACGTCTATGTCAAGAAATATTACTTACAGAACAGTGTTGTAGTCAGTCTAGGAATTCAGTCAACTGTTTCTTTTAGGGTTTTAGAGGTATGTGTAAACCAGGACGGCGACATAAGTAAATGGCAGTTCAATATACGAAACCTAACGATCTGCACCTCAACGCCAATGATTTTGGCACATACTTGAAGATTCTTTCTGACACCACACTGTGACGATGATAGACGACGGCCCAAATAAATTATATTTCTTCAGGAATTAACTTAATACGCGACTAAACTCGTATTGAAGGAAGTCACCTTCAGAAACTAGTATGTTTATATTTTTAATAATTAGGAACTTATTAATAACAAAACCTTGTTACGTTTATTTTCAGCACAAATTAATTACCATTTTTCTCTCTCGTTAATTCATTATCCGTTCGAATAAATTTCGCTTCTACTGTTAAATATAATCGTTAATTCAAAATTAATAATAAAAACGCTGTCTAATGATTTTCAACTCAAATCCCTTTTGCTTTTAAAAACGAAAATTAATTGGGTAAATTAGGATAACCCGTTCCCTTGTTAATGCATTTTCCGTTCGTATAAATTCTATTTCTATGTTAAATCCTACCGCCTAATTAATAATAAATACTCTTTTTTAGAATTCCTCAACGTAAAGTTTATGCTATAATTAACTAGTCAATAACTTGTTTTAGGTATCTGATAATTGATTCTTATGTGTTTTCCATCGAAAGATTCGTCGAACTGAAGCCGCGTACTATCCGATAAAACTGTGTTTTTCCAGTTTTAATCTTTAGCAACAATATTACTTTGAGTTCTGATCGTTAGTTAAACGAAATTAATATTCACTTTGCTTTTCGACTTACACGACGAAATCATTCGTTCTGGTTTTCTTCGTTTCGTTTTCCTTATGAAAATTTTTTGTACGCCTTACAACGTGGTGAGTATTTATGGTTTAGTAAAAATGTACTTTTCGACATCGATAAATTAATTTTACTTGTACTTACTATAGCTTCTTCCGGTGGCCCTTAAAGCCACAATGGATGGTCGCTTTTTGTTGTAATGGGAGGAGAACCCCAAGGTGGGATCACACGCCCCTCTCCTTCACCCCGTCAGTAGAGACGGTAGAAGCCGGTCCGACGGCATCAACTCGAGGGCGAGTGCGTAAGTACTAATTAACACCATTTGGTAACCACACTTGGTGGCTTTAAACGGATTACTGTAAGTAATCGTAGGCGTACAAAAATAAGTTATAACTGTTGGGTTACCATGTGCTTTAATTTTTTTGTGCTTTATTTTTATTTGTCCTGCCAATGAGGCATGTGTAATTTTTATATTTACAACCATTAAGAGCTGTGGTTTTTAGTGTTCTTTTTGGGTTTTGTTGTGTTGCCAAATAACGTAAAGATAGTCACCTAAAAACGGCAGCTCTCTTTGTTAGAGAAAATTTCTGTTGATTTTGTAAATATGTGTAACTTGTAATTACGGATTGTTTATTTGGTAGTATCAATATGCTATTGTACCTAATTAATTTTTATCTTTTTTGTTAATTAGAAATTATATGATTATGGTTAGGAGTGTGTAACGGGCATTTTTTTGATAGCGTAACATTTTACGCTCCCTTTCTGTTAGCGTACTTAAAAATACATCGTTTCTTTGGGATCGCTGTTTGTATAAAGGAAATACTGCAGAATAATTCAGATTTGTATGCAATTTAACTCGTGTGTATTAATTAAAGATAGTTTAATTGAAGATTGATTTTTATTAATAAATAAAATTGCAAGGAAAGAATTGTAAATTGGATTATTCGTAAATTGCTTTCCAACTTGTCAAAAATGATAAACAGCTGTAATTAGTTATTAGATATGATGGCTGCATTCATATAAATTTTGTTCCTTATGTGGATATACAAGTCTAGATAATTTACGATAAGAGGTTGGAATAGCAACGAGTTTAGATAAACAGAGAAGAGTTGTAGTTTGCTCTTCGTTCCTATATATTAATTACGTGAAAAATACTGTTGCCTGGTTGCTTTGAAAATAGTGAGAGTTGTAGTTTGTGTTTTGTTCCGATATATCACGTTAAAAATACTGTTTCCTTGTTGCTTTACCAATTGTGCGTTTAGTTGAGTTTACTTGTGAAATAAAAGTTATATATTAACTGTAGCAGTGTAGTTCTGAGGATGGCGATTGAAGGAAAGATGCTTTATAGGCGAACGTGTTTTACTCGACCGTACGTGCTTGTTTACGGAAAGTCGACGAACGGTTTTAGTGATACGCGTAGCTTTATTAATTGTTTTTGTTGCTTTTCTGTTGGAAATAACAGTAGTAGAAGTTGTCGTGTGTTTTACGGAACATTGACTGAGATTTTACATTCCTTTAAGTTTTGGTTTTCTTGTATAATATTTAACTGCCCTATAGCATTTATTTGTTTACTGGCCACATCCAACCCAAGGCTTATTTCTTTTAATTCTCATTGAAAATGTATTCTGCCAGTTTTCGTGTATATCGATTATTACCCTCTGTTTAAGTCGAAACACAATGTTCCGTGTTGACACTTGCAAGGAGGTAATGCGTCCGCAATGACTGGAACGTTATAACGAACACTAAAGGGTAGCAGCTTATTACTTATCTTCTCGCCGCAAATTATTTTTATGCTCAACGTTTTGTCCCGATACTTTCCTCGTTAAACCTGTTGTAGGTTTCATTACATTTCCGGTGTAGCAATTCCTTAGGAATTTTTTTCTTTTTAATATTCTTCCGTGAATTATGAGACTTGCGTTTATGCTGATAATCCCGATTACAACCGAAGCCGCTGACGCCCTACTTCTATTGACTTTACCCCGTTAATCTTAATACAATTTTGAGACGTAATCCTTTTGCTACGCCCTTGATAAATTCCATCGTTTTGTTTTTAAGTATAATTTAGATATATTCTAATTTATTCTACTGTTTCTGGTGGTTTATTCTTATTTATTTATTTATTTTTGTTTCTTTGTTAAAATGGTTACTTGGGCAGTAGATGTCAACAGACGGCTAAAACCGGAGCTGCAATACGAACTATCTTCTTTTGGGTTTGACCCGGATATTAAGGTAGAGGGTTGCGTAATGCCACCCGAAGCGCTATGAAAATAAGAGCGAACCAATCGTTTACTAAGATTGCGTATACCATAGCTTTCGAAGATGATTGTGAGGCTATTCAACGCGCACTACGGAACTTAGATCATTTTCTGACGAATTCGCTAGGGATATAACTGATAGTAAATTTGCATGTATACGGTCCTTATGGGTACATACGCAGCGACGCTGTGAAGTAATGGCGTGGCGGCTCTGTGGCGTAGTTGGTATGTGTGTGACTACTACGCCCAAGGTCTCGGGTTCGAATCCCGACACGGTCCGCTTGAAAAATGTTAGGCGAGCTTTTTTCACAAAAATACGCCCTCGTTCGGATGAGAGGTAAAATGGAGGTCCCGTGTGTGTGTGTGTGTTGTCACGCACGTTAAAGATCCCTACCTTGCTTGGAACAGTAAAGGTTTAGCAAAATTCCAAATTTTCCAGGTAAAAAACTTGTTCCTAGCCAATGTAGTAACTTCGGGTGGAGCATTGGAAAATCACATGCAAAGAACTAATGGTGTCCAAATCCGGTGAGGAAACCCTGACAAAAACTAAATTATTGTTTGCTTTACAAATTATCCGTTTTGACGTTGAGACGGTCGTTAATAAATTAAAGCGTGCTACCTTTTCTGATTTTTCTCAGCAGACTGCTGTCGCTTCTAGCCAACAAACTTTTAACAATTCCATTACATCTACTGATAAAGTCTCTTACCTTTCTTCGGATTCCAAGCTAGGAATAGATACTTCCGTTGTTACCAACCCTATAGCTTTCACTTAATCGATTGCTATACTAAATTAAATATCGCATTCTCTGGTGAAGGATTTCTGCCTAAATTTTTGATACGTATAAATGAACTCAACATTTTTCGTAATATTTCTACTCAACGACTTTTTTTTTACTGCTGAACTATTTACAAGAAAGGCTCTACTAATCTTTTGAATGTATGAAAATTCTCTCATGTTAGAAAGACATTGTCGATCTACTGAAGGCCGAATTTTTGCCTGTTGATTAAAATAAACGCTGCTAGTGTTTTGGGATTAAATTAAAGGGATTGTTAGATTTTGGTACTTCCCGCACAATTATTGTTGGACCAGGATAGAAAAATAAATTCTTTCTATTCTTTCTTTACCTTTTAATCTATGTAGAACCCTCAAGTATACCATGGCCAATGGTCAGTCTTGTGAAGTATTGGGATCCCTTAGTGTACCCATCTCGGTAGAATCAAAACACATTTTATTGAATACTTTAGTTGTACCTTCTGTCGCACAGACACTAACACTTGGAATTGACTTTTGGAAAGCTATGAGTGTCGTTCCTGATTTGTGTACTGAGCAATGGTCTTTTGGTGCCACTGGCGATCTGTCTATTGACTCCATTGCTACTTTTGACGCTCTTAATGCTACTTAACAGTCGGAATTATCTAAAGTAATTGATCAAGCTTTCCTTCTGATGAAATTACTCTTTTAGGTTGTACGGGTTTGATTGACTATCAGATTAAAACTGCTGCCGAACCGATCATACATCGGTATTATCGGCTTACTCCGGTAATTGGAGTTATGCCAACAAAGAGTTGTATATGATGTTAAAATATAGTGTGCTGGAACCATCTAATAGTCCGTGGTCAAGCCCAATTGTTGTGGTACCCAAGAAGGATGGAACCTATCGCTTTTGTATTTATTTTCTACAGGAAAAAGATGCGTATCCATTCTATTATATTTCCTCGATTTTAGACCGTCTACGTGATGTCAAATTTCTTATTAGCTTAGACATCCGTTCTGCCTACTGACAATTCCCTCTTTCTGCTGATTCGAAAACCCGTTACTGCTTTCACCGTACTAGGTCGAGGTTTGTTTTAGTTTACTGGACTACCTTTTGGACTTCATTGTGCTCCTCAGTGTCTTATCGATCCTGTGGTCGAAGCCGACCTTGAACCATATTGGTTTGCGAATCTTAATGACATCATACTTACTACTCCTATTTTCAAAAAGAACTTAGAAGTGATACAGAAAATACTTTATCGCTTGAATTCTGCTGGTCTTATTCTTAGTAAAAAAAATGCAATTTCTGTCATTCTGAACTTAAATACCTGGGATACGTTGTGAATCGTCCAGGCCTCTTCATGTTGATCCAAAAAAAGTTTTTGATACTTTCAACCGACGTCCTTTTACTACTGTCACTTAGGTTCGACGCATCGTTAGAATGGTTAGTTGGTTTCGTCGCCTCATACCTAACTTTTCTTTGGCTAGTGCTCCAATTACGGCGCCTACTAGAAAGCACCCAAAATTCTGCTAGTCCTCCAAATGCCAAACTACTTCGAAAAACTAAAGGAACACTTGGTTTCTGTCCCAATTCTTACCTGTCCCATTTTTGTTACCATTTACTTTTCAAACCAACGCGACGCCTCTCAGAGGGTACAATTGAACGTAACAAAGCCAGAAATTTAAAATGTTTAAATAAATTTATTACCGTTGTTTGAGATTAAAAATTAATACACTATTTTAAAGCATTATATATAATGCATTAAAAAAAATTAAATATAAAATACAGCACTATGTTTAAAATGCCTTATTTTATCTCTCCTAACCAAAACAGAGCTAAGTATCTTTAATTGTAAGTTAAAGACATTCAACATTTATTGATTGAACTGTGTATAACGTTGATCCAATTTGTACACATGATGTTAGTCCTTAACATAAAACACATTACAAAAATTATTCAAACTAATAATTTCTTATTTTGCAGATCATAAATAAATATAAGTCAAATAAGTGTTACAGTCTTGAATCAGCATTCTCATCAGATTCTTCATCTTCATCGTGATCATCGTCATTGATTTCTCTCACAGTACTTGAATTCTAAAAACAAACAAACAACTTTTGTGTCATATACGTTACTTTATACTCACTTCATATTCATTTTGTAATTTTTCTCTCACTGGCCGATTGAAGAAATTTAACTAAAAAAAGAACATGTTTAGCTTTGATTGCTATACATATTGTAAAAATCTTCAACGCTGCACTCATGTTGAAGATATTGAAAGTGGCTCTTTTCGGCTTTCTTATTGACTAAGATACAAAAACTAGCATTCTTTACTAAGCCATGATAATGTTTATAGTTTGTAACAGTTATAATTTCCTGCATAACTGCTACATTAGAATTGGTTCGCCATTGCAAAAATTAATTCAAAAAATTAATACATTTGTTAATTAAAATCGTTTCGAAATAGTTTTGACATTATACTTTGTTCACTAGTTATAGACACATAGTTTTTATTGTGGAATGTTGTTAACATCAATTCATAATATTTGCTTATCAGTATTATTCCCTAACACCTTTCTTATCCTAATTTGATTAGTATAATGATAAATGAATAGTTATTCATACGAGGTTGAAATTAGGTAGAAGTTTGCGTTTGGGCCGCACATGGTTAAATTAAGGTATATGAATAACACCAGTGTTTAATCTATTGTTGTAACAGCATTAAAATGGTATCAAGAAATACCTCGCCATGGTCTCAAAAGGTTCAGTATTTCATTGGTGGCGCTAATGTTTTATGTATTATACAGTCAAGAAGGGGGTGGGCTTATAAAATGCTTTAAACATGGCTTCGAAACGATTTGCTAGAATGGGGGTATATTTGGTTTTGTTAGGGTATTGTGTTTGAGGTATTTTGGTTTATAAATTAACAACAACTATTCCACGTTTATAAATTTATAAAGTTTTTAAAACTGCATTGCATTCAACAACATATACCGGCCATAGACCAGGCTAAGCTAGTTGATAAGTTTGCATTGTATACGTATTTTAATTGTTATGGTTGCACGTATATGAAATTTAATTTGTAGTTAGCGTATTCAGAACCATTTGAATGTAAAAACAAATATCAAAATTGCTTGGTATACTGCACGCTTATAAAATCTTCAGGAGTTAAGTGATACTCCTGAAAAATTTGTAAATGAAGTTCAGTTTGAATATGTTTGTAACAATTAAAGATTGGTTATGTAATGACAGGACGTTTACCGAATAAGACATAAATGTCTGTTACGTACAATTTAAAAGCTGAACCATCTAAGTTTGTTAGCTATTTTCAATATTGTAAAAAGTTCAATATACATAAATCACTGGATTATCAAACCATCTAGAAAATGAATGTATCTAGAGAAAAGAACTGTATTATTAATCAATTATTAATAATTATAAATTGCATAGTGTGCGTAGAGATAGTTGTTAAGGCAACGGAAACAAAGGAAGGCGGATTTTATTTATAAAGGACTTAAAAATTTGTATTACTGATAAATAGACGTGTTTTTGTACTGTTCGGAGTTTTGGTTTCATTTAAAAAGTTTCAAGTAAATTTTGAAAGTCAAGTTGTACGTGGAGGTAGCAACTAGTGAAGGGAAGTAGATTCAGTGGTACTGGAATGCAGTAAAGTGAAGTCTAAGGTAGCAGTTTTGTGGCAAAGAATAAGTAATTAGAAGAGGGAGTGCTGGTCTGTACCGTTATCGTTTTGAAGAGGAAAGAATAGTGGAATTGGAGTTATCCGAGTATTTGTATAACAGAATTTTTAGATATACTAGTAGTTTTATAGTCCGGAGATTACCAGTTGCTCGAGTTACTTATTTTTTCAGGAGGTGCCTGCAGTTGGTCACTTGGCTTCAGGACGGCTGGAAGGCGGCGCCTGTATCTGGATTCCAGGTATTAGGCAGTGCTTTAATCAAATTTATAAAAGTTGAACTAGTGTTTGGGGATACTTTTGGCTTTTAAAATTATTTTGAAAACTCCTTGGATATTTGTTTGGGTGTCTAGTTGAGAGGGTTTTGTCTAGGACGGGCCCACCCTAGGTAGATTCCGCTACGTGGTTGACGGCCCTATGAAATGTATATGTGCAGCAGCCGTGTTAAATATTTAAAGATAAATTTTGTGGCATAACTCAACAAGGCTCTAAAATAAGACAAAGAGTGACAGATAGATATATTACGCCTATCACTAATAAGGTAGGATCACAGTATATATAATATATATATATATATATATATATATATATATATATATATATATATCCATTTCGAATGGACCTGCACCTTGCCAAAGTTACAAATTACTAGAACAGGTGAAATGGCTTGCGTGTTCTAATGAGCTAAAGAGCCAAACTACAGGTCCAACCAAAGTAGTAGGGTCATTAGTGAGGAACCAGACGAAGATAGGTCCCCGAAAGAGGGCAGCGGCTCTTTCAGTGCTTAGATTGGCAGGGACCATAGGGGTCGGTATGGCAGTCTAAGACACACTACCGCGATGTGGAAGACAACGGGAAACTACCACATTATCTCCCAAGTACACAGCGCACTTAAATTGTAACAAACATGATGACATTCTCTGGGGTAAAAGAATCCGGAATTAAAATAGTCTCCCATTCGGATCTCCGGGAGGAAACTACTTCGGAGGATGCGATCGGAAAGTTAAAAATAAGAGTTGGGAACATTCTGCGAGTCGGAGCGTGGAATGTTAGAAGTATGATGCAAGTAGGTAAGCTAGAGAACCTAAAAATCGAAATAAATAGGTTATCATTAAACATAGTAGGGATAAGCGAAGTTCGGTGACCAGAGGCGGGGGATTTTTGGAGTGGAGACTTCAGGGTAATTCATACAGGAGCAGAGGAAGAAAATTTGGGTGTGGGGATAGTTATGCGGAAAAAGATAGGATACTGCGTAGAAAATTACTTACAAAAGAACGAAAGAGTACTCATGGTTAGATTAGAATCTAAACCAATAAACACAGTTATAATACAAGTATACATGCCCACCTCTAGCTACAGTGACGAAGAGGTAGAAGCCATCTACAAAGATATCGAAGACATATTAAGATACGTAAAAGGACATGAAAATTTAATAATTACGGGAGATTTTAATGCCGTGGTAGGTGAGGGCAGGGAAGGAGCGGTAGTAGGTTTATTTGGTTTAGGCACGAGAAACGACAGGGGAAATAGGCTGGTAGAATTTTACGACAAGAACAATTTAATCATCACAAATACATTATTTCTACATAATGCTAGAAGACGATATACGTGGAAGATGCCAGGGGATATAGGAAGATATCAAATAGATTACATTCTTGTTAGACAACGGTTTAGGAATCCAGTAAAAGACTGTATAAGCTACCCAGAAGCAGATATAGATACTGACCAAAACATCGTAATTATGAAGGCTGCACTTAAATTTAAGAATGTGAAAAAAAGAAACGGAAAAAGGCACTTGGACTTAGAGAAACTAAAAGATAAAGATATTCAAGAAAGATTCGAAAAATAGTCAAATAAATTGCTCAAAGATATCGGGAAAATATCTAATACTAAGGAAGTAGAAACAGAATGGAATAATATTAAATCCAGTCTAGACATGGCGGCCAGAGATATTCTGGGGTATACACAAAAAGTAAATAAGAAACCATGGATAACAAAGGATATTCTGAATTTAATAGAAAAAAGACGAAAATACAAAAATAAATCAGACGAAACAGGAAAACAGAGATACAAAGCCAGAAAATGGGAAATTATTCGAAAATGTAGGAAAGCTAAAGAACAATGGCACAGGTACAAACGAAGATGGAAATAGACAAGACAGACAAAGCATACAAATTAATTAGAATTAATAGCAAAAATATAAGGGACGCACAAGGAAACGTCATTATAGAAAACGTAGAGAAAGTGGAAAGATGGCTAGAATATATAAGGAATTTCTATGCAGGAGAGGAACTAACTGCATTAGAACAGGAATCAGACATTGAAAATGATGACTTGGGATATCCTATACTTAGAGATGAGTTTGAATTAGCATTAAAAAGTCTGAAAAATGGTAAGGCGCCGGGTACAGATAAAGTGCAAGCAGAAACTCTAAAAGCCGCTGGACAAGCAGTAACAGAACTTCTCTTGCAACTTGTAAGCTATATGTATGAGATAGGCGAGATACCCAAAGATTTCAATCGTAGCATCATAGTAACTATACCAAAAAAGAAAGTCGCAGATAGATGTGAAAATTTTCGAAGTAAAAGTTTGATTGCACACGTGTCAAAAATATTAACTAGAATTGTGCAAAGACAAATGGAAAAACGGGCAGAAAAAATACTAGGAGATAACCAATTTGGGTTTAGGCAAAACAGGGGAACACGGGAGGCTAATTTAGCTCTGAGAGTGATAATGGAGAAAACAATAGAAAAAGGGGAAAGCGTGTATATAGGGTTTGTAGATCTGGAAAAAGCATTCGACAATGTAAAATGGAAAAAAATGTTTGAAATACTCAAAAAGATTGGAATGAGTTATAGGGATAGATGAATAGTACATAGCTTATACAAAGAGCAAACAGGAGTAATAGAATTAGAGCAGTAACGTAGAGAAGTAAACATTAGGAAAGGGGTGAGACAAGGATGTGCCCTATCCCTATTGATCTTTAACTTGTACATAGAAGAGGCAATGAATACTGTCAAATGCAGGAAGACATTTGGAATTACTATGCAGGGACAAAAAATTGATACGCTTAGATTTTCAGATGATATAGCGGTATTAGCGTCTAGCAAGGAAAAGTTAGAAGCTGCTCTTAATGAAATGGAAACAGTTCTAACAGAGAGATACGGTATGAAAATTAACAAAACTGAAAATAAAGTTCTAGTATGCAAAGGTGGGGAAAATAAATCAAAAATGACAATACAAGTATGAAACACGAACTTACAAGAGGTTAAGGATTTCTGCTACCTAGGAAGCCAAATAACGCAAGATAGGAAAAGCATAAAAGATATAAAAAAAAAATTAGCGCAAGGTCGTGCTGCATTTAACAAGAAAAAGCAACTACTGTGCTCTAAGACCACAAACATAGAAACAAGAAAAAGATTGCTTAAAACATTTGTGTGGAGCACAGCGCTGTACGACTGTAAAGCCTGGAGAGTAGGAGAAGCGGACAAGAAAAAGGTAGACGCCTTTGAAATGTGGTGCTACAGACGTATGATGAAGATATCATGGACAGACAAAGTTAAAGAACGAAGAGGTACTAAAAATGGTAGGGGAAGAAAGAAGTATGTAAAAAACGGC
The DNA here is from genome assembly GCA_036346225.1 of Platerodrilus igneus. Lineage (NCBI taxonomy): Eukaryota > Metazoa > Arthropoda > Insecta > Coleoptera > Lycidae > Platerodrilus > Platerodrilus igneus. The sequence goes on from JARFIW010001125.1 coordinate 1,848,449, forward strand.
AAAAAATAGGAGAGATATGATGATAGGCCACATACTACGACATGAGGGAATAGTGCGGAATATATTAGAAGCAGAGATAGAAAAAAAGAGAAGAAGAGGTAGACCTAGGTTAGACTACTGCACACAGATAGTAAAAGATGTAGGCTGTAGGGGTTTCAGGGAAATGTGTAGGCTAGCCCAGAATAGAGATCAATGGAGGTACGCATCCAACCAATCCCAAGATGGATAAACTAATGACGAAAAAATAACTGTGCTTAAACATGATGATTATAATAAGTAACTACAAGAATTGGTAGGGCAATATTCTCGAATAATGTTAAGTGTGTGAAAGGATTTACTGGAAAACCATTATTTCGGCAAATGTCTAAGTGTTGGGAGATCTTGGTAGCCACAGGTTGCTTAACCCCCTTCACTGAATCTCGGTGAAATAGGGCATACAATTAGAATACAATAGAAGGGGAACGACCTGTACATACATACTGTGTGAGAATTTCAGGGAGCTATGTAGGCTAGCTCAGAATATAAATAAGTGCAGGTACGTGTCCAACCAGTTTTGAGAAAACTTAACGACGAAAAAATAAGCGCAGATAAGCGTAGATAAATCTGATGATTAGTATAAACAACTAGTTGTTGGTTGCGAAATATCTGCAACTAATGTTGACTGTGCGAAATGATATATTGGAAAATATATTAATTCGGTAAATGGTTAAGTGTTGGGGGAACTTGGCAGTCACAGGCTGCTTACCTCCCTTCACAACCACTGAAGGTCGGAGAAATAGGGTATATAACTGTAAAACAATAGAAGGTGACCGAACTACATCTAACAAGAAAGAACAGCGCCTATGAGGAAAGACAACAAACATAGAACAAGAAGAAAATTGTTGAAAACATATGTGTGGAGCACAGCGCAGTATGCCTATGGAATACGGGCAGTCTGAAACGCAGACAGAAAAACGGTAGCAGCCTTTTGAAATACTGTGCTTTAGATGTATGAGGACGATAGCATGGACAGACAAAGATTATAACAAATAGGTTATAGAAATAGTAGGGGAACAAGGATATCTGAGGAAAAAGAGAAATAGAAGGACGGAATACGTTCTAAGGCATTTTGGGGAATAGTATGGAATATATTACAAGCAGAGATAGGAAAAAAGAGGTAGATGTAGACCTAGATCAGATAGTTATAGATGCTGACTGTGCAAATTTCAGGGAAATCTGTAGGTTATTTCAAAATAGGAAACAATGATGGTACGCGTCTAACTAGTTCCAGGACTGAAGGCCTAAAGATGATGCTATATATATATATATATATATATATATATATACATATATATATATATATATATATTACTCATATTTAGACCAGGGTAGAAAATTAAATAATCACATCAAATAATTCTAATCACCGTGTATAATGAATATTATTAGATAATACGCGTTATTAAAACCGTGAAGCATAAAAATTTATTAGTTTCATTAAACATAAGAGATTTAAATCATGTACAAGACGCTTTATATCAAAAGAAGCAGTATTAAAAGCTCTGCGTGTAATGTAATTATTCCTAAACAAATGGAAATTACGTGCAAAATTTATCTTAATTAACTCTATTTCAAGTAACCGGTATTGAACAAAACGTACAAATAATATCTACAGAAACTTGTAAAAACCCAATAAAATGCAAATCCTAGAAGTATTAGTTAGAAGTAGGATGTTTGAACACACCTGCGTATTTTAAAAGGCAATTTCAGTTTAATTTGTTTAGATAAACATGTCGATTCTAAGGATATTGGAAACGGTCAGATGCTTTAGCACGAAATACAAAACAGGGTTTATTTAAAAAGCTCATTCGGCAAAAATTTTGCAGATAATTAATGTTTACAAAGAATCTTGGAGAAACCGGGGCTTAATATTCACGAGAAGGTGCGATACGGGGTTATTAAACCCAGATAGTCCACATGGACTAAAATATAATCGATAATAAAGAATATCAATTTGCACCAATACGAACAGGTTAGAAAAGGAAAGAGAAAATGCGTCAAGCAAAGACACATATAGTAAAAGGCGTGATTTAAGCAACGTCACGAGGGTCACAATTGGTTGAAAAGAGGATGCAAATATCAGAGGTAGAAACAACGATTTCTGTACAAAATTAATTAGTTTTTCTCGGACATGTTTGCGTGCCGTGTGAGAATTTCTGAGATTTAAATGGGGCGAGTGAAAAATTCGTAAAAACCGACGCGCGAGCGACGGACTGGGAACACAGCATGAGAAATTCTTAAGAATTGTCTGTTTTGAGGACAAAAGCGACGTGCCGGCTATTCGCTATATATACCGGTGGTAATATGAATTTCGGCCTCTTAGACTTTTGACTATTCGATGCGTTAAAAGCTCTTAGATCCGCGACTTGATTGAAGATGTTAAACAGTGCATTTTAGTTTGATAAAATAATTTAAAGTTTGCTCGTATATTTTAGTGATTCAAAATAGTTGGTTATTTACGTGCTAACATGAATGTACTTCAGTGCACTTAGATACAAGGTAATAAAATTTAGTTTCACTGTACCAATTAGCAAAATTTACAACGACAAATGTATACACAAAAGTAGGCAGTTTTGGCGTATCTTGGTGAAAGAAGTATGAATTTATTTGTTATTTTCGGGGTATTAATACTTAAATGGTTCAAATACGTGTCTGGATCCACGAAACAAGGGTCAGATATACACAGATGAGTTCCGGAAAAGCCCAGAAACAACTTTAAATAAATGGTGATGGAGAAAATTTTAAAAGCGTTGAGAATTAGAAGCCGTAAATATAATCCTGTTGGAATGGTGTGATTAACTAAAGGGACGATGTACATTGAAGCTACGAGGATAGTAACCTTCAGGTAAATTATACTATTTTGTTTGACATTTTGTGTGTGTTGAATTACTTTATAATTGATTTACTTTAAATGGACATTAGTGAAATTGTACTAACCATAAAATTTTAATGTTAAGATGAAATTTGATTGTTTAAGTAGAAAGGGTATTTAGTATTGATGTTCTGGATTATGATGAAATTTTAGGTATGTCTTTGAGCTCAATTAGACGAACCTGGTTAATTAACGTAAAGGGTGGTAGATGCTCCTTTTACTCTGCATATATTGTTATAGTAATTAGTAGGCATCCTACAAGGACTTTAATTCTGGATGCACGTTAAAATGATAATAAAATTAATCTTGAAATTCTTTTTAAAACTGAGATTTATGCTGAATTTTAATCTTGAAATTTTAATGTATTGTGAATATTGATGTAAATAGAGTTGACGTTGATGTTTGTGGTAGGAATGTTTGTTTTTTTTATGTATGAGGATAAAAGTTATATAGGGGAGCAGCCGAGGCGATTAACAGAAGAAAGTCAACAGACCAGGTAATTCAAGAGGTTTCACAGCAATATATATATATATATATATATATTGCTGTGATTCCCTATAAGAATCGAGCCTCACGAATTGGGCTCCAAGATTTGCTGTGATTCTCGTTACTACGGTGAAATCTCCTCTGATATTCGATTTCTTACCTGAATATCGCCTCTTGAATCCTTCCGCCTCGGCTGTTCACCTAGTGAAAACTTTCATCCTCATTCATAAAAGAAAACACATTCCTACCACAAACATCAACTTTAACTCTATTTACACCAATATTCACAATACATTAAAATTTCAAAATTAAATTTCAGCATAAATTTCAGCATCATAAAATTTCAAGTTTATATTTGTCATCATTTTAATTTGCATCCGGAATTAGAGTCCTTGTAGGATGCATACTAATTAAGTTAACAATATTTGCAGACCTGAGTATGAATAAAAGGGAGCATCTCCCACCCCTTTACGTTAATTTAACAGGTTAGTCTAATTGAGCTCAAAGACAGACCCAAATTTTCATCATAATCAAAAACATAAACCTGATAAATACTCCTTTCTATTTATACAAGAAAATTTTACTTTAAAATTAAAAATTTGTTGTTTATGCAAATGTACTACTGTCCATTTTTATCAAACGAATTATAAAAATATTCAACACACACCAAAACATCTAAGATTGAACAAAATGCATAATTTACCTGAAGGTTACTACACTCCTGGTTTCAATGTACATCGGACTTGCTCATCCCACCATTCCAGCTGGTTTATGTTTACGTCCTCGGATTTCTAGCGGCCTTTAAAATCTTTCTACACTACCATTCGTCTAAACGGTTTCAGGGTTTCTCAGGAACTCATCTACATATATCGAAATCTTGTTTTGTGGATCTAATCACGTTTACGAATAACATTTGATTGCTAACACTCCCGACAAATATAAAATGAAATTCATAATTCTTTCACGCTATACCAAAAACTGCCTACTTCTATTTATTTATTTATCGTTATTAATTTGGATAATTGGTACAGTAATACGCGCAAATATAACTAAACTTTGTTACCTTCATTTATCTTCTCTAAGTGTACTAATAACTTTTATTGTAGCACGTAATCACCACGTATTCTACTTAAAGTATCGAATAATCAAAGAATAAAGAGCAAAACTGTTTAAAGTATCGAATAAAATCAAAAATATAAGAGAGCGAAACTCCTATTAGCACGGGTTTATATAATGGCTCGCTTGCAAGTCGAATTTGTCCCGCAACGGCCAATTTTCAGAAATTCGCATTCTATTTTCCCTTCCGATGTCTCGGCACAATGATTCTACTGAAATTTGCACACGTCCCAGTTGAAAATCTAAGAAATTTCCACACGGCTCGCAACACGTCCAAGAACAACTAATTAATTTTACACACCAACTGATATACTTTCCCCTCTCATGTTTGCATCTTATTTCAACCTTAATCGCCAATCTAGTCTGCTCGTTCTATCTAAAACCTGTGCGCTTGTTTTACATTTTCCACCTCATTTAACTGCTAATGCATTCCATTTCGCTTGTCTTTATACCACAAACTCGCTTTCTTACTTGCACTCATATAGCTTGAAGTTTATCGACTAACATATACATCGTTTCTCTTGCAAGTGTTCCGAGTTCTAATACGCCGAAGTCTTACGTGACTTTTCCCATGTCTTTTATAATTTATCGATAGTTTGAGTACTTGGAACGATTAAATTAACTACAAATTGAACAATTTCACTCTGCTTCTTTTTATAGAAAGCGTCTAGTGAATAATCTCAACACCTTATTTTTAAGGAAACGAATAAATTTTTATGCTCCACGGTTTTAATAACGCGTATTATCTAATGACATTCTACATTACTTCCTTCTAAACGTTGATTATGGTTATATACAAAAACCCTACATCATAATTGAATGATTTAAATCTACACAGTAGGCCTTTAATTAAGCGTACTATTTCCACTGCTTTAATATACACGGTGTTTAACATTATCTAAACAATATAAACCCTATGTTTAGAAGTAAATGACGAATTTATGCAATGTGCCTTTAAATGAAGCGTATTATTACCCAAAGCTTTCTTATACACGGTGATTAAAATTATTTGATGTCGTTTATTAATTTTTCTACCCTGGTCTAAATTTGAGTATTTTATATATATATATATATATATATATATATATATATAAGCAATAGGGCTTTACCACAATTTATACTTTAATTCTGGTTTAATACGAGCTCATAGTAACCTTAACCTCTTGTGCTAATTTTTGCACCTCAATAATCAAAAAGACCCTTTTACCTTGTGCATAAATTAGATATTACAAATGCCATAAATCACTCCTTAACATAAATTCTCACATATAATTAACATAATTTAAATTAAGTTGTTCAATCCGAAACCTTTTAGATTGTTTGTCCTTTTAGTTCTTAAAGTTATACACCTCATTGCACTCAGTCATTAAGCACCTGTTTAAACACATATACAAGGAAAAAGCATTAGTTACTTGGATTCCATAACTGCACACGGGCTTGCCGTCATTCCATCAATGCCTGCAGCATTCAGTAACACTCCAATCTGGATTACAATCACCGCAACTGCAAGGCTACAACCGTATGACCCAGACGTCGTGTCGTCCACCAATTTGATAGGACTTCCAAACTCCCTAACCTCTTCTACTAATACCATTGGTAATCAATCAAACCGACTTACATCTACTCCATTTCCAAGTACATACTTTGGACACTTAGGGCACATTAAAAGCAAACTGTTTGTACTTAGGTTTTTATGCAAAACGTGAAAGTATTCGAGTCGTCAGCTTGTCGAAGCATAATAGCTGTAGGTTAGTAGACACTCAGTTAACGATGTTCGCGTGTTGAGCACTCACAGAGTAAGCTTTACGCAGTTTGAAAACTAAGAGCTTTCAGCTTGTCAAAGACTAAGAGAGCTTTCCATCCATGTTCTGTGGTTTATATTCTGTTTCCCACCCACTAAATCTGCCAAAATTCTTGAAAATTTTTACAATACAAACACACCTTACCACCATTCTACGTAAAACCTTCAACGGCCACTCGTTTGCACAAACAACTCCCGAACTTACACAATAATTCCAGAAATTCGTTTAAACGACACTCATTTCTTTGAAAATCACTTGAAGCCAACAAATACGAGCACGTTATTAAATGATTTTCTTGTATTTTGCTACTTTACTTTAAAACAACCTTGTACGAACCCCAATTAACGAACGCTATGGTTTTAAACTTTGCCTCTCAATATACTACGTGTTATATCTATCTCATACCAACATACGTGCTAAAAAACACCTATCCTACTGTGTTCTCTATGTCTGTGGTATTGCTAACACCGGCGGGCTTGTGGCGTAGTTGGTATGCGTGTAATTACTACGCCCAAGGTCCAGGGTTCGAATCCCGACACGGTTCGCTTGAAAAACGTTAGGCGAGCATTTTTTTTACAAAAATACGTCCTCGTTCGGATGAGAGGTAAAATGGGGGTTCCCGTGTGTGAGTGCTGTCACGCATGTTAAAGATTCCTACCTTGCTTGGAACAGCAAGCGTTAGGCAAAATTCAAATTTTTTCAGATAAAAAAACTGGCTTCCTGGCCAATGTAGTACCTTCGGGTGGAGCATTGGAAAACCACATGTAGGCAATTGCTAACACCTGCTCTTTACTCCACTAACCTTGTATTTACTCACTTAAGCCAACAAACGCTAAAGTTCATACTACACTTATCTCACTTATACACATGCTAACAAATAACCCCTCTATGTTTTTTTGTTGGCAAGTTTTATTCGTAACGGTCTACAGCTGCCGTAACGCACAACATTTCTTAAATTTTATGTCGTTTTAAGAGGCTATCAATTTCTCTAATTAACATAGGAGTCAACAACTACCAGGAATTTCTGTTGTTTGTGCAACGTTTTCGCTCCTCATACAAGGAAACATGCGAAGGTTACATCTGTTTATAACTGAATGATACTAGGAAGGTTTTTTCAAAACACTTTTAAAAGCTTCTATTTAATATAATATACCTACCAACTTTGTTTCATTTAACACTACTTGGAAACTAAAACGGTTTAAAATCTTAGAAATAAAGCTATAAGCTTTTCAGAAATTACACTTATTAAATACAAAGGTTAAAATATGTTTATGATATGACCTTTTAAATACTATCTTACATACGGAATGTTTCTAACATGACACACGCTATACTTCATAAATATTTACATACGCAGGATACTGAAAATTAAATTTGAGCTTTTTAAAATTTTTTAGTAAAATTCTTAATTTCTAAACCAAATGATTTTGAAAAGCGTTTCAAAATTGTTTGTCTTTCTTTTACAAAATGAATTACGAAATAAATTACAACATGAACAAATAATCCTTTTTTAACCTCCAAATATCACAGTAGCATATGTATATATATATATATATATATATATATATATATATATTCTCCATTAGGTGTCATAAATTCTATAAAGTCGCTCTGGATTGGGCCGGATCCCTAATTTGAGCTTCACTGTTAGGTCGACATAATTCTGCGTAGCTTACCTGGATAAATTGTTCCCCATAAATTGGGCGTCCTTAATTCTCGAATTTTTCTTCGGCTGCTTTGCTGAAAATCTAATTCAAACTCCACTGTTTGGACACCATAAATTCTGCTGATTAACCTACGAAGCTGAAAATAAAAATTCACCTAACTGCAACTAAGCTGCAATCTGCAAAATACTTTCCTACTATTCTTTCCAAGAAACTCAACTACACAAATTCATCACATTCCATTTTCACAAAAAATCCTACATCAAAATTTATATAAATTGTAGTGGTTTAAAAGGTTAAATTAACTATAAACAAAGCAATTTGAAACACCCTGTATAGAGGAACAACCAGACTTTACGTGCGAAATTTATTTCATTTAGTTCAGTTTAATGTAACAAGTATTAACAAAAATTTAACAAATAATGATTAAAATTTAGTTAGGTTCGTAAAGAAAGTAAATTTTAGAAGCCAATGCAATTTATTTATTAATTTAGTGGAGTTTAATTACGTCTAATACGCATAAAAGCATGAAAAATCAATAAATCAAAGGCGAATAGCGTTCGTTATAACAAACAAATAAATCGGTTGCGTTGCAATACCATGAAAAGAAGCTCCTAGAAATGTTGTGTTAAAACGTCGGTTAATTAAACACCTGCATGTTTCTAAATGTCAGGTTCTTCTTATTTTTATAGATAACAAACAAGTTTCAAAGAATATCGTGTAAACGGTTGGAGGGTTCGCGTAAATGTTAACTAAAAGTTTCCTTAAAGTGCAGAAAGGATAGAGGGTCAATGAAATACGTCGGAAAGAGACAGGCATACGGACAGTGCATTTCAAAAAGCACGTATTCAGTCCACATGGAGTAAATAGAACGCGGACAGGAATATCGATTCACTACCACTCAAACAAGGTTAGAGGGAAACATATAACATGCATAAGAAAGAGACAGCGTTAAGATAGGCGGGATTTTGAAGACGGCAATGCATATACTATTGGTCGATATCGTTAGTTTTTAAAACAGACAAACACGGGGATATTTGAAGTCGGGTTTATTGGAAAATATCGTAACGACGCGCTAAATTTCGGAGATTTCGAAAACGGTTGAAACAAAATTTTAGGAAGTGTTATTTTAGATTAGATTTTTCACGGTATGAGGGTCTGGAGAAGTTATAGTCGAAGCATATAAATACTGGATGAATTAGCACGGCTCGCTCTCTTATTTCATCGTTCTCTTATTACTTTGATCGCTTCAGACTACGAACGAGCTTGTAAGTATATAAAATTATTTTATCTTAAATAGTACAGTGTTGGCCTCATAATTTGACACGCGAATAAGTGGCGAGTCTAAATTCTAATTTGAGGTACAACATTTATTTTAAACAAGCTCGGGAAGTGACGTGAAGTAATGTAAATTTAAAAATTAAATTAAACGAAAGTACGCAAGTATGAAAGAAGTGGAATTAATTTGGATTTGGAATTGGATGCACTGGGAAAGCAGCACAACTTGGGGTTCTTCTACGAATAGCTAGAAGCGGCCAGCAGAGCAAAGCGAAACAACTTTACCGCATCGTCAACGGAGTAGAGGTCTTCAAGAAATTCCAGGTAACGCTTTAAAATTGTTGTTGTTATAAACTATAAAACTATGAAAATTGTGTGACGCGTGAGAGTAAATTTTGAAGGTGTTGTGCATTATTTGCGTATTGAAAATAATACGTATGACTAACTTTATTAAGGTTATTTAATTAGAAATCTAAAGGTGTATATAAAGCTTATTAACGTTCCATCAGGAATTTAAAATTTTTATTGTGAAGAGTACATGGGTTTGTTTTATTGTTGGTTGTAAGAGTATGCAAAGTATAAAAACATACAGTATTCATAATTAACTGGATTATCATGAGCTCACCATATTCCAGAGTATACAAATTCAAAATAAATTATAAATAAAGAACGAAAATAAGGTATTATTCAGGGCCCATTTACTCCGGGTATATTCAATGTGTTTGATATTTTAAATTAAAATCCAGGACAGTACAAAAAAAATAGGATTTATTGAGGTGTAACTTGATCTCTGAAATGTGGATAATTGTGAATTTTATTTGTAAATAGTGTTTAATAAATATTGTAGGATGGTTGTATTATTTTGTGGTTTTATTGAGAGTGTGCGTAAATGATACAGAGTATAATAGTGAATCTAGGTATCCAAGAGGAGACTCACCTGAGCTAGCCTGGGAACTGAAGAAAAATTAAGGTGATGAAGAGAGGAATCTGGGTAAGAGATTATTTTTATTAATTTTTCTATTGTGTGAAATTTATTTTCGAGTTTTCAAAAATAAAATTTTTGAATATTTTTGTTAATTGAGGCGTTTAGAATGGTTACACGGCAATACATATATAAATATATATATATATATATATATATATATTACTTATATTTAGACCAGGGTAGAAAATTAAATAATCACATCAGATAATTTTAATCACCGTGTAGAAGCTTTGGGAAAAGGTACGCGTTATTAAAAAACCGTGAAGCATAAAAATTCATTCGTTTCATTAAACATAAGAGATTTAAATCATCTACAAGACGCTTGCTATAAAAAAGGAAGCAGTATTAGAAAACTTTATTTGTAATTTAATTATTCCTAGTAAAGAAACAAAGAGAAATTATGTGCAAAATTTGTATTAATTAACCCTATTTTAAGTAACCGGTATTAAACAAAATGTACTGATAATAATTGAATATTTAATTAGGATTCACTAAAAATTAAAGGGTATTAATTTTAATTGGAGTTAATTGAACCGTCAGTAACAGATAATATCTATAAAAACTTGTAAAAACCCAATAAAATACCATGAAATAAAGCTCTGAGAATTAATAGTATGTTTGAACACCTGCGTATTTTCAAAAAGCTCATTCTGCGTAAATTTTGCAGATAATTAATGGTTACAGAGAATGTTGGAGAAACCGTCGCATAATAGTTACGAGAAATGCTAAAGGTGGGTTATTTTACAGTCCACATGGACTGAAATAATCGATAATAAAGAATATCAATTTGCACCAATAAGAACAGGGTAGATAGAGACAGATAATATGCGCAAGACCGAGACACATATAGTAAAAGGCGTGAGTAGAGCAACGTCACGGGGTTGCGATTTGGTAAAAATAAAAGGCAAAATTGAGAGGTAAAAATAACATTTCTGTATAAAATTCAATTAGTTATTTCCAGACGTTGCGAGCCGTGTCGAAATTTCTGAGATTTAACTGGGGCGAGTGCAAATTTCGTAAAAATCGCATGCCGGGCCGCGGAATGGGAACATAGCATGCGAAATTCTGAAGAATTGTCCGTTTTGGGGACTAGACCGACAGACAGGCTAACCTCTATATATACCCAGGTGAATATGAACAAGCTCTCTTAGATCTTCGACTTGATTCAATGCGTTAAACAGTGATTTTTAGTTTTCCGGTTATGATTAAATAATTTAAACAGTTTGCTCGAATATTTTTGTGATGTAAAACAGCTTGTTCTTTACGTGCTACAATGAATGTACTTTAGTGCACTTAGAAAAGAAGATACAAGGTAATAAAGTTTAATATCACTGTACCAATTAGTAAAATTTACAACGACAAATGAATACACAAAAGTAGGCAGTTTTGGCGTATATTGGTGAAAGAAGTATGAATTTCTTTGTTATTTTTCGGGGGTGTTAATAATTAAATGGTTCGTAAACATGACTGGATCCACAAAACAAGGTTCAGATATACACAGATGAGTTCCGGAAAAGCCCTGAAACAACTTTAGATGAATGGTGATGAGAGAAGTTTAAAAGCGTTTAGAATCAGAAGCCGTAAATATAACCCAGTTGGAATGGTGTGATTAACAAAGGGACGATGTACATTGAAGCTACGAGTGCAGTAACCTTCAGGTAAATTATACTATTTTGTTCGAACTTTGATATTTTGGTGTGTGTTGAATAACTTTATAATTGATTTACTTAAAATGGACAGTAGTGAAATTGTACTAACAATAAAATTTTAATTTTAAGGTGAAATTTGCTTGTGTAAGTAGAAAGGGGTATTTAGTATTTATGTTCTGGATTATGATGAAAATTTGGGTATGTCTTTGAGCTCAATTAGACGAACCTGGTTAATTAACGTAAAGGGGTGGTAGATGCTCCCTTTGTACTCAGACTCAGGTCTGCATATATTGTTATAGTAATTAGTAGGCATCCTACAAGGACTTTAATTCTGGATGCACATTAAAACGATAACAAATTTAATCTTGCAATTTTCTGGTACTGAAATTTATGCTGAATTTTAATTTTGAAATTTTAATGTATTGTGAATATTGATGTAAATAGAGTTAACGTTGATGTTTGTGGTAGGAATGTGTTTGTTTTTTTTATGAAAGAGGATGAAGGTTTAACTAGGTGAGCAGCCGAGGCGGAAAAGAGTAAAGAGGCGAGTAACAGAAGAAAGTCAACGGACTAGTTAAGTTAATAGCTTTTTGTAGGATTCACAGCATTCTTGACGCCAATTTGTGAGGCTCGATTCTAATACAGGAAAACACAGCATTCTTGACGCCCAATCTGTGGGGCTCGATTCGAAAAGCGTAGTTCCTGGATTTTGGTGGTTTCACAGCAATATATATATATATATATATATATATATATATATATATATGACTGACTTCAACGTCTGACTTAATATGAGCTCATAGTAAAACCCTTTTAAACATGAGTGCAAATTTTCGCACAGAAATTACAAAAAGTCCCTTTTACTTTGTACATAAACACCTTTACACAATTATGTTAAATAATCATCCCCACACACCCATATTTTTAATTAATTTATCATAAAGTTCCATAATAAATTTTTTAGTCCATGGAATTCATAAAATACACGCATAAAGCTCGAAAAGTCAAAATACATTAAATAAACTAAAAACAATGTTTTCATAAAATCAGTTACCTGTAAAACATCACACCACCTGTATGTGCAATCCATCATCGACGATGTTGCCTTCTACTATGACTTTCTGTTATGGAACCGCTTCCAAGTTGAGTCACACCATTCTTCTCTGCACGTAGCTATCCAAATCTCTAGAATTAAATTCGATAGCACATTCAAACCACCCAAACTCCTCTAGTGCTCTATCCACCATCAGCAAACCATTACTCGATGCATACACAATTTCTAATCCAACTTTGGGTGCCTTACAAGCCCCAACAACCAAAGTAAACTGGAGTCCGCACTTACATATCTTCTATTCAGATTAGCTTTTGTTTTTATAAACATACTTTACAATTTCTAAACTGCAAGTACTACAGCACACCAACTTGTGTGTGTAATTACAAATTGAAACTTTTTAAAAGCATTGACAATATACTGACAACTATGTAAACTACTATTTATATTTGCGTCGATGACGAGCGAAGAAAGTAAAAGAACCTCTCACCCCCTACAGCTGTTTATATAGACCAAAAATACTCCCCTTATTATTTAATTTTTACAATTCACCACCCCACATAACTAGCTTTCTTGGTGAATTTTTCAACCGGTGCAACATTTCTCAAAACAAATTTTTAACCGAAACCAAAATTCTCAAAACACCCGAGTTAGCCTTTAGTATTTCCTCGTATTTTCATAAGCAAACATCAACGATCTTCAAACTCTTGGAACTTTGATACCCAAAAACACAAAACTACTGCGAAAACAATTTTCAACGTCCAACCTGACATTTAAATTTTTTAATTTAGCCTCAACTAACTTCAAATTCTAAGTTAATGCACGCCCCTCATGTGATACCTGTTAACCTCATATCTCTCCTTCTTACATAAGAAAACTTTTTATCTGATATTTAGTTTACAAATCACCATCATCACATATACCCTCTCTTAAACTTAAACTGTCGCGCGTTTCTCTTTTACTTGTTAAGTCCAATTACCTTTCTTTGTTTTTCACATGCACGCTAAATCAGCCTTTAAAACAATTTATCACTCCTAAATATGATAGACCCTACATCTGTCTTACTTTTAGATTGAGGCGGATCCGTGGCGTAGTGGTATGTGTGTGACTACTACGCCCTAGGTCCCGGGTTCGAATCCCGACACGGTCCGCTTGAAAAATGTTAGGCGAGCATTTTTCGCAAAAATACACCCTCGTTCGGATGAGAGGTAAAATGGAGGTCCCGTGTGTGAATGTTGTCACGCACGTTAAAGATCCCTACCTTGCTTGGAACAGCAAGGATTCGGCAAAATTCAAAATTTTCCAGGTAAAAAAAAACTCGCTTCCTGGCCAATGTAGTACCTTCGGGTAGAGCATTGGAAAATCACATGTAATGTCTTACTTTTATTATTATCCGATCTAATACGCTTTCTTCGTTCATTCGTAATAACTTGACTTTAGCTTCCCTATCTTATTTCTTATCCTCCTTTAAATTGTCGTATATAAACATTCTCCATCTCACTCCTATCTATAACCTCAAAACTATCCTTGTTTCCTCGTTCATTTCCAAGTCAAACCAACACCCGACAATTTCATCCCCCTCTTTTGTATACTAAACACAATCTGTCCTTGTTTTATATCGATCCCTGCTTGTTTTAACGTCCACTTCTATTCGTAAAAAATATTATTATGAGCTTGCTTATAACGCTTCCCATCCTTGAAATAATCGTTACTTTGAACGTGCTACAATACTGGTCTTCGTAACCGTCGAGTTTGTTTTCAAAACACTTTTATATACTCAGAAAACATCTCTTTCTACTAACCTCATGCTTTTAAGCTAAGTTATCTCCTAGAAATATATTTACACACGCTAAATGCTACTAATTTGATGTTTCAACTTCCTGCGAATTATATCTTTAAAATTATCAATTTTTACGCTAAAGAAAAATGAACAAGCTCTTGAACTATTGTACGTTGATTCTATAATAATTTAAGCTGCATCCTTACACTGTACACTACTGCTTTTACCTTTATGAAAAATACGTAAAGTTAATTGTATTTCTACGCTAAAGTATGAATATAATGAAAGTTCTTCGCAAATATTTGCAAAGCTGTAGCTGAAATAAAGTTAATTTTAAAATTCTTACTCTAAACTAATTTAATTGTTACCCTATATTTCTGACCTATTTTAACATTTTAATAAGTAATATTTATACATGGCAGCCTACTCTAAATTGTTTAATAAATTATATAACTAATCTTAACCTACAAATTACATAGTTATATATATATATATATTATATATATATATATATATATATATATATATATATATATATGTCTTGCTTTTAAATTGATAACTTGAAGTTGATAGTTTAAAATGTCAAAATGGCGTAATTATTTTTTGGGATACTTCCTTCAATTGATGCGTAAATATTAAAAATCCATCTGCATTTATTGTTTACGTTTCGGTTTATTTAAAACCTTAATCATAACCTAACACATTACAAATAGAAACAGTTACAAAGTCAAAAGTACTTACAATAAAAACTTGAATTAAATTATAAAAACTTTACATGCGATATCGATTTTGAATATATTTTATGTAGCTGTCATTTAATAACTACTAGATACATTTGTGTTTTGGTCTTGAAAGGTATTTTATGTGTGTAACAAAAACTTTATAACAGAACAGAAGTGAAATTTTGTTTTGTGAATTTTTTAAAATTGTATAGATATGTGTATATAGTGTTTAAATTTTGTGTGTCTTGTTTGTTGTTAATACTGTCATTTAGTTGTTGAATATGAAATGCTTCTAAGAATAGTCTATGTTTATAATTGTTTTCAATTTCTAAAATTTTAACATTGTCGTAGTTCGGTGAGTGGAGTGTGTTCACTACGTGTGTTGTCAATGCACAAAATGTTTTTTTTTAATTTAATGTCACTTTTATGTTGGGTGAGCCTATTTTTTAGCCATTGAATAGTTTGTGCAGTCCCTTCAGATATGATAGACCTCACAGTAAAAATTTTTAATAGTTTTGATCCTCATATAAAGTTTGAAGTAGAAATTGAAAACAATAATGTTCTACCATTTTTAGACTCACTGGTTATTCGAACTGAGTTAAACACTATAAAATTTGATTGGTACAATAAACCAACACATTCAGGTCGATTCATCAATTACTATTCTAATCACTCTTTCAATCATAAAATAAACACAGTCTTAGCACTAAAACACCGTATAGAAAAGATTAGCGAAACACAATTTCATAAAATTAACAAAAAAAAATTAGAATCAATGTTACTAAATAATGGTTACCCCAAAATTTTTTTAAAAAAGCTACTTTTTACTAATACAATACACACACACAAACAAGACCAACAAAATAGCATTATTTATAAAACTTTACCATATATACAAAGATTAACTCCCTTGCTTGCTAAATTATTAAAACAACCGAATATTGTCATTGCTTTTAAATATGAAAAATGCATAAAAAAGTTATTTTCGAGAGTTAAAGATAAGACACCAACAAAGATGTGCAGTAATATAGTATATAAAGTGCAGTGTAGTTGTAATCGACCATATGTAGGGCAAACTAATCAATGGCTAAAAATAGGCTCACCCAACATAAAAGTGACATTAAATTAAAAAACATTTTGTGCATTGACAACACACGTAGTGAACACACTCCACTCACCGAACTACGACAATGTTAAAATTTTAGAAATTGAAAACAATTATAAACATAGACTATTCTTAGAAGCATTTCATATTCAACAACTAAATGACAGTATTAACAACAAACAAGACACACAAAATTTAAACACTATATACACATATCTATACAATTTTAAAAAATTCACAAAACAAAAATTTCACTTCTGTTCTGTTATAAAGTTTTCTGTTACACACATAAAATACCTTTCAAGACCAAAACACAAATGTATCTAGTAGTTATTAAATGACAGCTACATAAAATATATTCAAAATCGATATCGCATGTAAAGTTTTTATAATTTAATTCAAGTTTTTATTGTAAGTACTTTTGACTTTGTAACTGTTTCTATTTGTAATGTGTTAGGTTATGATTAAGGTTTTAAATAAACCGAAACGTAAACAATAAATGCAGATGGATTTTTAATATTTACGCATCAATTGAAGGAAGTATCCCAAAAAATAATTACGCCATTTTGACATTTTATATATATATATATATATATATATATATATATATTCATAATCCTAAGAACTTCTAATTCTAATTTATGATACTAAGGTGTATATAAGAAATCTAGATTGTAGTTAAGTGAAGAGGTCCAAGGTGCATCCAGAAAAATATCGAATAAAGCACGAGGTGAATTCTGGAAACAAGGGGTAACCGTACTAAATTATTGGTTCAAAGTACGTGAAGGAGTACAAAGCAGAGCATTGGTTTTCGATTGAAGATAATAAGGGGTGTTGATCCACAACACGCAGCAACTCATCAGAATATCACAAGTCAGGGCTAACTAGTTTTAAGGAATCCTTTCAAATATTAATTTTAACACTGAATATATTAATTTTGTCTAAAGTTTGTAAGGAGTTAACAAGGACATTGAATACGTTGAAATTTACGTGATAATCATCAAAGGGTCTTGAACGTTCCAGATTTTTTTGTAAAAGGTGTCGTTTTTGGTGACTATAAAGTTAAATTAAAAAGATATAATTTTTGGGATAAATGATCCATAAAATATTAATTGATTGAAGGGTGTATTTAAAAGATTACAGAAATTGTGAAGTGTAAACATTATTTCCTTTTATTATATGAATGTTGATTGACTTTGTTTTTATCAATTCAAACAGGTAAGACTTAAAGGGGTTAATTAAATTGTTCATCGTAACGCTGTGCACTCTGTGTAAATTAAACTGGGTTAGACGTGGCATAATTAAATTAGAAGATTGAGTAAAACATAGAGCGGTGGCGTTCAGCTGGACATTTTTTACATCGGCGTGCGGCGTTATCATATCAATATATATATATATATATATATATATATATATATATATATAAATTATTAATAAATGAATTATTAATAACGACCTGCTTTATTCTAATTTTCCAAAAATATTGTGGGTTTTACGTCGGCTGGATTATTTATGAAAACTCTTTTTTATAAACTTGAGCTTTCGGATTTATTTTAATCCTTTTTCAAAGGTATTAGGTGTGGTTATATAATAAATTGGCTTTGATAAATGTGCGCCTTGAAAATCGATTCCGGCGACAAACATCTTGCATCTTTGTTTCACTCATTTGTTTTTTAAATGTACTCGTCTGTCACACGCTTGAAAACTGTTTGTTCTTTTACCAGCTGATTATTCTCTATCTCCCTTAGTTGCCTTCTAACGATTTCCTGTCCCTTAAAATTATTGATTTTTGCTTCAAAATAACATACTGTTCGTTAACCTGGCCTTTCCGTTGTACAATACCTCGAAATGTTATCGTAACGTCTTCTAGCTTTCACAGAAATATTTATTTGCTTGAAGCTTTTATTCCTTGAACTCATCGACCGTTTTGTTATGTTATTTTGTAGTCTTCTACGAATTAAATGAACGTACTTTTTAGTTTACGATACTAAACAAATATCCGATGCATCAATTATTGATTTTTATATACCGCGAAGCTTTAATATTACACATGTTTGCCTGCAATAGTCAACCTTGTCTTACGTTAATGTATACAAATTATTAATTTTTACCTACCGCGAAGCTTTAGTATTATACATGGTTGTATGCAATAGTCAACCTTGTCATCGATCCTACTTGTCTTTGCATTAAATTAATGTATACAAATTATTACTTTGAAGCTACATAAAATTATGTCATTTAACACTAAAAATTTCTGTATGTAATCATCTGCCTTGTCTTATACTAAAGTATGCTGATATTACAAGCACTAATATGCAAGCTGTTAAAGATGCTAATGCATAGATTACAATTTTATCAGCACTTCCAAATGAATATTGATACCTTGTCGATCTGGTGCCTTACATATAGCATACTAGATTGGTTTGTATGTACGTTTAATTAATTAATAACAAATCTCAACGATTTACTCGTTTTGTTGCCAGTTTTATCAATAATTCCAAGCAATTTTCAAAATAGATATTATTTGAAATGCGGTTGCAAAATCAGGTATGTTTTTAAAAAACCTTTTGCTTGCTAGTAATTGAAGCAAACTCTACATTCTTACTTACAAAAGTGATAGTTTACGAACTAGAATCAAAAACTATAATGTTTTTATTTGTAGTTTGCCCTTTTTAAAAACTCTACATATTTTTGAATATGAATCTGTAGATTAAAGTTGATAAGAGTGTCTTGACAACATGTTTTTTTTAAAACAGCTTTTTTTTCTTACTTACCTTATATAAAACAAAGACGATGATGGCTAAAATAATAAAGGCAGCAACAACGCAAACAATGTATATCCAATACGAAACACTTTTTTCTGGTAAAGATCCCATCAGTAATGTATGAACTGATTCAGTTTCCCTAGAATATTGATTAATTAATGATGTATTATTAAAATTACAACTTACATTATATTTTGATTTTTATTAAGATTCGCTGTTGTACTATACAATATTATGTCTTTGGAATCCAGTATTTGATCTGAAACGTTACAATAGTAGTAGTTTATGAAATTAAGAAGATATTATTAATACAACAACAGCAACAACACCCCAATCACGGTATTCCTTTTCGGGATAATCAAACCTAGCCCCTTTTTCTTGGGGAATATGCAGGGTGTAGCTTTAGACCACTACATTACTTTAACTCTCAGTACCATTCACAATCTTTCTCCATATCGCTCGGTCTCTACACACTTCCTTTGCTTCTGCAACATTCATGCATTAATTTTGGCATGCTCTTTTGTTCCTAAAACTTCTCACCTATCGTTCTTTTAGAGTCTCCTCTACTACATCTAGTCATCCTTTACGCAGTCTGCCTCTTGTAACTCTACCAGTCATCTTACATGCATATAGACGCTTGGTAAGTCTATCCACATTAATTCTTTCCACATGTCCAAACTATCTAAACCCGTTTCGCTTACTCAACTCCTTAAGAGTCACTTGCATTGCACACTCTGCTCTGACCCATTCGTTTGATACTTTGTCTATCAATGTTTTTCTGCACATCCTTCCTGCAGCATTTATACGATTAGCATGCTTCTTTTCCCAGCCCCAAGTTTCTCTTCCATACAGAACAATTGGCACAAACACACTATTGCAAATGGTCAGCTTTGCATTTATACTTCATCCTCACACACTTCCAGACACATATCTTACAGTATTTGCTTTTCCTTCTATTTTACCATCCAGCTTTCCATTACTCAAAAACTTTCTACCAAGGTACACGAAGTTATTCACTATCTCTATCATGTTATTGCCCATTCTAAATTCAAAGTCATCAATTCTGCCATTTCTGTCAAAAATAATTACTTTCGTCTTATTTCCATTTACTCTTAATTCCATAGTTTCACTCGCTTTTGACAGTCTGTCAAGCATTCGGTGTGAATCTTGTAACGATTCAGTAAACAATTCCGTGTCATCCGCATACAGCAGCCCACTGACAAGAGTTTCAAGAATTTCCAATCTTCCATTCTTTCGCAAGCCTGCCTCATACATTTATCCATAAATACATTGATCAGCCATGGATACATCACACATACCTGTCTTACACCTTGCACTATGTCAAAGTATTGTCCCATGTCACCATTCACATGTACACACGCCCTACCGCCTTCGTACATCGTACTGATAGATTTTATTAAGCACTTGCTTACACCGTATTCACGCAGCACCTTCCATAATTCACTTCTGTGCACAAGGTCATACGTTTTTTCCAGATCTACAAATGCTGCATACATTTTCTTTTCGATAATTTGTTGCATTGCAAACATTTGATCAACACATTTTTTATATGCATAAAACCACATTAAACGTCAAATATCTTCCTCTGCATTCTCTTGAGGACTCCCTCGATCACAATTTTTCCATACACTTTACTGGGTACACTCAACAGATTTATCCCACGATAATTTTGCGTTCACACTTGCTGCCTCTATCTCTGTGCAAAGGGATAATGATCGCACTCTTCCAACCTTCAGGCACCTTCGCTTCAACTCTATCAGTTTGCGCAATGATTCAATCAGCACACTTCACTTGTTATTCCATCTACACAACAATTTCGTGTTTTTATGAGCTATTAGTATAAACTTGTCGCCGTTGAAAAAAATGGTCCATTCTTTGTTAATGAACGAAATGAACCACTTATATCTCTTTCTTAGAACTATTAAAATCGTCCTCTTATCTATTTTTATGATCTTCCGATAGTAACCCTTCTTCATATTGTAGCGTTTATTCATTAATGTGCTTATTTAAAATGTATTAGAACAATTCTCGAAAGCAATAACGTTTTCTTTTATTAGAAAGCGTAATCATATATTTTAGCACTAATTCAAATTAACTTCTTTGAAAGGAACCTATGCTTTATTACAAAATTAAAAATGGTATTTTACTCGTCTGTCACACGCTTGAAAACTGTTTGTTCTTTTACCAGCTGATTATTCTCTATCTCCTTAGTTGCCTTCTAACGATTTTCTGTCCCTTAAAATTATTGATTTTTGCTTCAAAATAACATACTGTTCGTTAACCTGGCCTTTCCGTTGTACAATACCTCGAAATGTTATCGTAACGTCTTCTAGCTTTCACAGAAATATTTATTTACTTGAAGCTTTTATTCCCTGAACTCCTCGACCGTTTTGTTATGTTATTTTGTAGTCTTCTACGAATTAAATGAACGTACTTTTTAGTTTACGATACTAAACAAATATCCGTTGCATCAATTATTGATTTTTATATACCACGAAGCTTTAATATTACACATGTTTGCCTGCAATAGTCAACCTTGTCTTACGTTAATGTATACAAATTATTGATTTTTACCTACCGCGAAGCTTTAGTATTATACATGGTTGTATGCAATAGTCAACCTTGTCATCGATCCTACTTGTCTTTGCATTAAATTAATGTATACAAATTATTACTTTGAAGCTACATAAAATTATGTCATTTAACACTAAAAATTTCTGTATGTAATCATCTGCCTTGTCTTATACTAAAGTATGCTGATATTACAAGCACTAATATGCAAGCTGTTAAAGATGCTAATGCATAGATTACAATTTTATCAGCACTTCCAAATGAATATTGATACCTTGTCGATCTGGTGCCTTACATATAGCATACTAGATTGGTTTGTATGTACGTTTAATTAATTAATAACAAATCTCAACGATTTACTCGTTTTGTTGCCAGTTTTATCAATAATTCCAAGCAATTTTCAAAATAGATATTATTTGAAATGCGGTTGCAAAATCAGGTATGTTTTTAAAAAACCTTTTGCTTGCTAGTAATTGAAGCAAACTCTACATTCTTACTTACAAAAGTGATAGTTTACGAACTAGAATCAAAAACTATAATGTTTTTATTTGTAGTTTGCCCTTTTTAAAAACTCTACATATTTTTGAATATGAATCTGTAGATTAAAGTTGATAAGAGTGTCTTGACAACATGTTTTTTTTAAAACAGCTTTTTTTTCTTACTTACCTTATATAAAACAAAGACGATGATGGCTAAAATAATAAAGGCAGCAACAACGCAAACAATGTATATCCAATACGAAACACTTTTTCTGGTAAAGATCCCATCAGTAATGTATGAACTGATTCAGTTTCCCTAGAATATTGATTAATTAATGATGTATTATTAAAATTACAACTTACATTATATTTTGATTTTTATTAAGATTCGCTGTTGTACTATACAATATTATGTCTTTGGAATCCAGTATTTGATCTGAAACGTTACAATAGTAGTAGTTTATGAAATTAAGAAGATATTATTAATACAACAACAGCAACAACACCCCAATCACGGTATTCCCTTTTCGGGATAATCAAACCTAGCCCCTTTTTCTTGGGGAATATGCAGGGTGTAGCTTTAGACCACTACATTACTTTAACTCTCAGTACCATTCACAATCTTTCTCCATATCGCTCGGTCTCTACACACTTCCTTTGCTTCTGCAACATTCATGCATTAATTTTGGCATGCTCTTTTGTTCCTAAAACTTCTCACCTATCGTTCTTTTAGAGTCTCCTCTACTACATCTAGTCATCCTTTACGCAGTCTGCCTCTTGTAACTCTACCAGTCATCTTACATGCATATAGACGCTTGGTAAGTCTATCCACATTAATTCTTTCCACATGTCCAAACTATCTAAACCCGTTTCGCTTACTCAACTCCTTAAGAGTCACTTGCATTGCACACTCTGCTCTGACCCATTCGTTTGATACTTTGTCTATCAATGTTTTTCTGCACATCCTTCCTGCAGCATTTATACGATTAGCATGCTTCTTTTCCCAGCCCCAAGTTTCTCTTCCATACAGAACAATTGGCACAAACACACTATTGCAAATGGTCAGCTTTGCATTTATACTTCATCCTCACACACTTCCAGACACATATCTTACAGTATTTGCTTTTCCTTCTATTTTACCATCCAGCTTTCCATTACTCAAAAACTTTCTACCAAGGTACACGAAGTTATTCACTATCTCTATCATGTTATTGCCCATTCTAAATTCAAAGTCATCAATTCTGCCATTTCTGTCAAAAATAATTACTTTCGTCTTATTTCCATTTACTCTTAATTCCATAGTTTCACTCGCTTTTGACAGTCTGTCAAGCATTCGGTGTGAATCTTGTAACGATTCAGTAAACAATTCCGTGTCATCCGCATACAGCAGCCCACTGACAAGAGTTTCAAGAATTTCCAATCTTCCATTCTTTCGCAAGCCTGCCTCATACATTTATCCATAAATACATTGATCAGCCATGGATACATCACACATACCTGTCTTACACCTTGCACTATGTCAAAGTATTGTCCCATGTCACCATTCACATGTACACACGCCCTACCGCCTTCGTACATCGTACTGATAGATTTTATTAAGCACTTGCTTACACCGTATTCACGCAGCACCTTCCATAATTCACTTCTGTGCACAAGGTCATACGTTTTTTCCAGATCTACAAATGCTGCATACATTTTCTTTTCGATAATTTGTTGCATTGCAAACATTTGATCAACACATTTTTATATGCATAAAACCACATTAAACGTCAAATATCTTCCTCTGCATTCTCTTGAGGACTCCCTCGATCACAATTTTTCCATACACTTTACTGGGTACACTCAACAGATTTATCCCACGATAATTTTGCGTTCACACTTGCTGCCTCTATCTCTGTGCAAAGGGATAATGATCGCACTCTTCCAACCTTCAGGCACCTTCGCTTCAACTCTATCAGTTTGCGCAATGATTCAATCAGCACACTTCACTTGTTATTCCATCTACACAACAATTTCGTGTTTTTATGAGCTATTAGTATAAACTTGTCGCCGTTGAAAAAAATGGTCCATTCTTTGTTAATGAACGAAATGAACCACTTATATCTCTTTCTTAGAACTATTAAAATCGTCCTCTTATCTATTTTTATGATCTTCCGATAGTAACCCTTCTTCATATTGTAGCGTTTATTCATTAATGTGCTTATTTAAAATGTTTTAGAACAATTCTCGAAAGCAATAACGTAATCTTTTATTAGAAAGCGTAATCATATATTTTAGCACTAATTCAAATTAACTTCTTTGAAAGGAACCTATGCTTTATTACAAAATTAAAAAATGGTATTTTTAACGAAAATGAATACTTTATGCGAAATGTACTAATTGAAATTTATTTGGTATGTTAAAAGTGTATGCGGCTCATTTTCAGTCTGCAATAAATGTCTAGACGCAAATTTTAATTACCTAATTTATAGGAGCTTTGTTCTAATGCTTTGTAATTGCAATAGGGAAATTTAAATTCCCCTGCCTTTTTCTTTTTTTTAGGATGTTTTCTTTTACCATAAAATTTGGCGCTCAATAACCTTTTGTGATCACGTAATCACATCAATATATATATATATATATATATATATATATATATATATATATATATTGCGATGATGGGTAAGTCTAACCATGTGTAAATAGGTCAAGTATGTATTTATGTAAGCACCCTGTATATAGATAACAAGAATTTATTTATATTACTCTTCAAATTAATTAAATTGGTATAAAAACGGACAGTATAATATGTAGATTCAAATTAATAATATATTTTTTACGCTTAAAATTACTTAGATTGGGATAAAAGGGCAAATTTTAATAAAAGTTTAAATCAATAATTTGTATACGTTAATTTAATGCATGGTTAAAAATTGCATACAAAAATTTGCAGTATTAAGCTCTGCAGGGTAAAAATCAATAATTTAGTAACGTACATTTATTAAATTTGTAGAATGCTACTATGTTTGAGATAGCAAAACAAGTTAAAAACAGTCAAGGAGTTCAGGGAATAAACGCTTAGAGGAGATAAATAATTCTGGTGTAGACTAGAATACGTTACAAAAACATTTCAAAGTAATGTCCAACGGAAAGATACAAGATTAACAAACAGACGACTAGTCTGCAAACAAATCAATAAAATTAAAAGACAGAGAATCGTTATAAAGTAACAAACTAAGATGGAAAATACAGCAGGTGGCTAAAGGACAAACAGTTTTCAAGCGCGTGACAGAAGAGTGTGTTTTAAAATCAAAAATGCGGGACGGAGATGCAAAATGTTTGTAAACGTTTTTAATTTATCAAGGCGCGCGTGTAGGAAAGGCACTAACCGTAGACGACATGGCAATAGTGGAACTATAAGAAGGACGGAAATTATGCGGTAGATAAAGATACCAGTAGAGTGGAAATAACGTCTACTTTGTAAGTAGGAAAACAAAACAGAGACAAGAAAAGGTGGGTATTACAGCGTGAGTGCACTAAGAATATAAACGCGGGCATAAGAGATCTGTTTAGGATTTGTTAGAAGGAATAGTAGAGGGGCGGTTTTTACGGAAAATCCTGACGGTTGGCTAGTTTAATTAGTTTTTCAGAGTAAAGTGTCGTTGGGGTGGTGAAATTCTTAGTTTTAAAAGTTCGTTAGGTGTTTGGTACGGGAGAATTTTGGGGAATTGTGTGGCGGTTGCTAGAGTTCGAAAAAAGTATTGTGAAAATACGTGACAAAAGAAGAGTTTAGAACTTATATAAGCTTTGCCGGAGGTGGCAAGGCTCTCTTCTTTTTCGCTCATTTTTGATTCACTTCGTTTACATTGAGTACCGTTAAGATAACATCCTAGCTTAAAAATCAGGTGTTAGTGCAGCCCGCCGAATGTCTTTTTCAGTGTTATAAAAGCACAAGTAGGTGCAATTGACGTAAACGGGCTGAACATATATGTATAAATAATTATGACGATTAGTACTGGATAGTACTATGGTAAGCGATTGAATTACATCTTGAACGAGAGTGCTAGTTGGACGTTAAGTGAAGTTTGGACTCTGCATGGGGAGCTGTATGGAAGGCATCCACAAATCTTTGGGGGAATTGAATGAACGAGTCTAGATGGAATGGTTGTTCTAGTTAGAAAGCAGACATTGGGTGTAGTCCAGGAACGTGAGCTTGGTGGACGTCATATACTGAAGTGGTGATTCCGGAGAACACCCCAGGTAACAAATTATTTTTATTGAACTGTGGTGCTGGTATCGAATTATAAAAACTATAAGTGATTTGAGTTACTTGGTGAAAATTTTATGAACTGAAAACATATGGAAAGACACTTTTCTATTTTAAATCTGAGCGTGTAAATACATAAATAAAATTTTTATTTGATGTAAGGTGTAAACGGGTCTCTATTTGTAATTTGATAATGCAATAATTTATACATTCACTATACAAGGTGTTTGTACTGAGCTCATCATTGACCTGGGAAAAGTAAATTTAGGGTTTCAGGATAGGCCCATCTACTTTTAAATGCAATGTTGAAGTATAGATGAACATAATATTCACGAGAAATTAGATTGAACTGAAGTGTGAAACATTTTATTGTAAATAATTTGTAAATATTGAGATTGTGTAAATCATAATTTATGTAATATAAATAAAAGGGTGTATGTTTTGTCGAAAGATTTAATTTTGAATTTTTTTAATTATCTTTAATATAAAGGAGTTGAATCAATGGAATACCCGTGGAAGATTACCTTGGGGAAGCATACATTGTTTTATTTAGATAAAGATTGGAGGAGTTTGGTTTTGAGTTTAGCTAGGGTAAGTAGCAGGAGGACATAAGTGGGGCACCATTACAGAAAGGATACACTGCAATTTTATGGTCACCGAACATTGGGGTTTAATTTTTAGGGCTTTTTTCCCGGAAAACCATTGCAAATTTTATGACAGCCCAACAGTGGGGCACGAATACATAAAGGAAACCACTGCAATTTTTATGGAGCCCAACAGTGGGACGCGATTCCAAAAATACACTGCAATTATTATGACGCCCAAAGTGAGGGGCACGAATTAGCGAGCCGATTCTAAAGGATCCACTGCAATATATATATATATATATATATATATATAATATATTAGATATATTATATCATAATACTATATATGATATACTATATATATAAATCTATTATATATAAAGAGTCGCGAGAGGTCATACAAACCCAATTTCTATAAATAAAACCCACCCAAATAGAAAGAATCCGGAAAATTGAAATTCTCAAATATTCATTGTTCCACCTAGTATAAATAAAAGCGTATTATAAACACAAAGCCATTATAATGCAAAGCAAGACACACTTCCCGTGCATGTAAGCCGTTAATAATCCGTGTGAAAACAATATCAATTTGTTACATTCATAAAGAGTCTATAAGCAAAGCCCTCACCAAAATACTAGAAATAACTTAAATTTAAGACATGCATTTTATTTAACATAAAAACACACTTCCCTTGTATGTTACAAGCTTCAAGATATAAATCCATTCATTTCTAAAAAGAACCTTCTGTGCACAACATATTCGCTTTACTTACCGTAAAACCATTTTTTTGTTACAATTATTAAGATGTAAATCTTTTTTCATTTGCAGAACCGTTAATAAAGCAATTGAAGCTTTAATTAATTACGTAATTATTGAAATCCATACTTTTATTAAAATACAACTTAAATTTAAGATATAAATAAAAACGTTGTCAAATACTAACTTTACTAGTTTACAAATCAACCATAAAGAGAGCAAACGCGTACTTTAACTATTGCTTCTTGTGTGTATAATAAAATATTCATTTTAAGAGTTTTAACTAAACAGTTTTTCCAGAACCTTTTCCTAATTACCTGGAACAATAATTTAGAAAATAGTTTGTAAAACCAAAAGTTTCATGAAATGGTTGGTTATATGGTTTATGATATTATACTACATTTGACTAATGTCCAAAGTCTTATTAAATTAATTTTAGTTTTGTTAATAAATTTTTCCAATTTCAATTTAACAATAAAATATTGAAACATTTCCCTTCCATAAATCTGCGTTTCAATTTTTTAATCGTAATAATTTTCTACAAGGTTATAGCTTTTTAACATCTTTTTATCTTCCCCCAGGGACTTTGTCTTTTGCAGCATCCGTAACCAAAAACGGTTGAGTCTAGCTGTGCCAGGGCAAATTATTTATACCCTTTCGTGCGCATATTCTCTTCATCACACCTAGGAAAGGGCAAGATGCAAGTTACAGGGATAGAAAAGTTTGCTTGTTCCCTCAAGTCCGGACAACAACTTATAACCTAACACTCTTAAGGACTGAATGAAGTTGGTAGGCACCTCCTGATTTTTCTTGAAACAGCCCGCACTAAATCAGAAAAGAAGAAGGGACAAGCGGCTACTAATTTCTCGACTACCTCCCTATTACGCGCACAGTTATTCTATACCACAATTCCGCTAGCAATGCATATTGTTGAAAAACAATAGACCTTCGATATCCTAAAATCCTACAATTCTAACTTAAATACCAAGTCTTACGATATAATTTGGTTTAACTAGCTGCTTTTCAAGATTTTGAAGTATTAACACTTTAATGTATAAGATATTCTACAAAAACATCTTCATTGCTTATTTGGCACCTGAATCAAACAAATTTTTTATACTTTTTCTTAATTGCCCTAACAAATTATAAGCTAAAGCAAGTCAAGTTCTTTCTTTCAATTTTTATTTTTACATACAAGTCATAAAAATCTGGGTTTTTGAATCATCATCGTCATTAGACCTCCAGTTCTGGAACTGGTTAGACGCATACTGCCATTGTTTCCTATTCTGAGCTAGCCTACACATTTCCCTGAAATTCCTACAGCCTAATCTTTCACTACCTACGTGCAATAGTCTGATTTAGCTCTACTTCTACCTCTCTTTCTTTCTATCTCTACCTGTAATATAACCCGCACTATTATCCAAAAGTCTTAAAACGTGTCCTGTTTTATTTCTTTTATTTTTGTTTTCCACTAATATCTTAATTCCCCTACTATTTATAGAACGTCTTTGTTATTAACTTTGTCTGTGCATACTATCATCATCATACATATGAAGCACCACATTCCAAAATGCTTCTACATTTTTTTTGTCTGCACCTCTTACTGTTCCTATTTCATAGCCGTACAGTGCTGTGCTCCACACATATGCTTTTAACAATTTTTTCTTGTTTATATGTTTGTTGTCTTTGAACATAGCAGCTGCTCTTTCTTGATAGATGCAGCTCTGCTCCCCTTCTATTGTTTTCTAAATATATACCCTATTTCATCGATATTCAGTGGTATGTGAAGGGGGTTAAGCAACCTGCGGCTACCAAGATCCTTCAACACTTAGCTCTTTGCCAAAATAACAGTTTTTCCGTAAATCTTTTTGCACAATCAGCATTAGTTGATAATATTGCAAAATCGACACCTATAGTTGTTTATAATAATCATTAGGTTTAAGTACAATTATTTTTTTCGTCCTTAGGTTTCCGTCTTGGAACAGGTTAGACGCGTACCTCCATTGATTTTTATTCTGGGCTAGCCTACACATTTCCTGAAATTACCACGGCTTACATCTTTCACTATCTGTGTGCAATAGTCTAACCTAGGTCTACCTCCACCTCTCTTTTTTCCTATTTCTGCATCTAATATACTCCGTACTACCCTCATGCCATAGTGTGTGACCTGTTACCTTATCTAGTCCATTTTTTTGATTTTTCCACATACTTCTTTCTTCCGCTACCATTTTTAGAACCTTTTTGTTCTTAACTTGGTCTATCCATGATACCTTCATCATTCGTATGTAGCACCACATTTTCCTGTCCGTTCCTTCTACTGTCCAAGTTTCAAAGCTGTATAGTGCTGTGCTCCACACATATGTTTTTAACAATCTTTTACGTGCTTCTATGTTTGCTGTTTTTGAACATAGTAGCTGCTCTTTTTTGTTAAATGCACCACAACCTTGTGCTAATCTTTGTTTTATATCTTTTAAATTTTTCCCACCTTGCGTTACTTTGGCTTCCTGGGTAGCAGAAAACCTTAACCTCTATTAGTTCCCGTTTCTTATTTGTATTTCAGTTTTTTATTTATTTCGTTTTTGTAAATTATCATACCGTATTTCCTTGTTAGAACTGTTTCCATTTCATTAAGAGCAGCTTCTAATTCTTTCTTGCTGGATGCTAATACCGCTATCATTTGCAAATCTATGCTTAATAATGTCAAATGTCTTTCTCTATTTAACTGTATTCATTGCTTTTTGATGTATAAATTAAAAATTAACTGGGATAGGGCACATCCCTGTTTTACCCCTTTTCTAATATTTTTTGGAAAAATTTTGTCCATTTATAATAACAAAAGAGTAATTTCGCGCGACAAGCTCAAGATAGAAATAAAATCTCAAAGATAACCTCGAAATAAAGTTAAAATCCTAAGATAAAGATAAATATCCTAATATAGTTCCCAAAGATAATCACAAGATAAAGGTAATATCCCAAGATAGTTCCCGAAGGTATTCTCAAATAAAGGTATTATAGGTAACCCCGAGATAAAGATAAAATTCTAAGATCATTTTTAGGATAACCCGAAAATAAAGATAAAATCCTAAGGTAATTCCCAATGGTAATCCCAAGATAAGATATTCCAAGAGAAGTTTTAAACAACCCCAAAATAAAGATATAGTTCAAAGATAAAATAATATTATAAAATGACATTAGATATATTTAAAACTAAATCCAGAGAGTGGTTCCGTTAAGCCGTTAGAAGAGGAGTTATCTTGTGTTCAAAATAGAGGTCCGAAAAGCAATTCCCGTTCTGTTGAACGCATAAGAGACCGGTTTACCGTGTGTAAACGATCGCCTGTACCCCAGGTGTGGAACCGATAAGGTATGACATCGGCAAAGAAATTAACAAAAACATAATGCCACTTCTTAAGGCTAGGTCAGTAAGGTCGCATGGCTAAAAACGGGGTCTGCACAATGTGACGCATTGCCGTGGGTTGCCTGGTTGTCAGACCATGAAGCGACTAACAGAAACGAAAAGGTAGGTAGATAGTAAAAACTATTGAACAAAGAAGGATGGAATCAGTTGGATGCCATAATAGCTTCCGAGGTTGAGAAGAAAAGAAGAATTGTTGGCATTGAGCAAAATTTAGTAGACAAGCTGTATAAAAAAAGTGCCACTCAACTCGCCAAGTGGAGTCAGTAACCCAGAGTGGGGAGAACCACTCTTATGTGACAAGTGGTAGTCTATGGGACTTAGATATGTCCAGACAAGCATGCCGTAGAAGAGAAAGAGAAATGTCCCAAGTAAAAAAAAAATTCTGAAGCACCTCTTGCCCAGCAAAAGAAACAAAAATAAAGCCACGCCTACTATTCTCAAAAATAAAGATGCTCAAACCAAAGACATCAAAATTGATAAGAGGAAGATACATACAATAAATTCACACCATCATAATCAAAAGAAGTATATAAAAGCAACAGTGTCTCATCGATATGTTAGAAAAAAAAA
Source organism: Platerodrilus igneus (assembly GCA_036346225.1). Classification (NCBI taxonomy): domain Eukaryota; kingdom Metazoa; phylum Arthropoda; class Insecta; order Coleoptera; family Lycidae; genus Platerodrilus; species Platerodrilus igneus. The sequence goes on from JARFIW010001125.1 coordinate 1,880,412, forward strand.
GTCATGTGATTTTGAAATTATAAATAAAGGGGAAAAAAGGGGGAGCGTGGAAACAGTATATAATAATGACTGAAAGCTCCAGAATAAAAAGGAAAACAAAAAATATAAATTTCTTGTTTTTGCAACAGCAAATATTGACTTTTTCAACAAAAGCATGTTTTCGATTACCATATTTACCCTATTTGAAAAGCATCAATTCGGCATTAGCTCTGACAGGTCTTAAAGAATTATTGCGTTGTCCATGTCAAAGATATATCAATCATAAATAGAAGAAAATAGTAACCAAGGAAATATTAGAAAAATTACTAATAATACTTTTAGTATCTAAGAAGCAAAAAAATAAAGATAAAAAATTAAAGGCATATTGTACAAATAAAAAAGTCAAAGTCATAAGAATGAATTAATTTGAAAACAAATTATCAACAGAATAACGAAGTTTAAGAACTAAAATGTCTTACCCATTTCAATATGAATGATGAAATGGTTTGTCAATATAAAACAATAAGTAAGGAGTAACCACAACAGACATTTGAGATATAACATATTTTATAATATAAGAAATATATAAAAACTTGAATAAAAGGTATTAATTATTGTGGAGTATTATCAGCAAAAGGTTTTGGGTTTTTCAAATGCTACTTTCCTGGTGATTTACTATTAAGATCTTCAACTTCGAAGATGAGTGAACCGACAACCTTGTCGCTCAACATAAGATAAATTTCGAAGGAAATTTAACAGAAAATTTTTTTGGTTCAACTCAATTTTTTTCATTTCAAGTGTATATATTTTTATTTTAAAAATTTAAATTTAATTTACAAAAAATCTCTGAAAAAATCAATTAAAGTGTTTTTATTTGTAACGTGACGAACAATAATTATCAAAAACTAAATTAATTTAATAAATAGGTCGGCAAAATAGTTACGTTTTATTTCATATTTAAAAATTTACTATTTTATTACGTTTAAACCATTCAGTTCCATTCATTTAAATTTACGTTTCGTATACTTCTACAATTTTAGCTGCGTAGATACACAAACGAACTCGTGGATTTAATGAAGGACAAGTAAAGTTAGTTGACTATTTACACGCTTCAAATTATAAAAAAGTACCATAGTAAATTTAAATGATTGGGAATTGAATAGTTTTAACATAATAAGGCAGAAAATTTTTTTAATATGAAGATGTACCTCCTTCCTCTCTCCCAATTAAAAGATTGTGGTAGGCAACAAAACAAGAGACCAAACAACAAAACAACAGTATAAAGAGAAAGAAAAGTCCTAATTTACAAACAAAGGAGAATGAAAAAGGAAGGAGACTTAAAAATCTATCTGGCTCAATGTACCAAAGTACCGGACCAAGCCAAGGATGCAGAAGACTACAACGGCCTAAAATTGTAGAAATATAGCAACCGTAAATCTAAATAACTGGATATGAATGTTTTTTTACGTAATAAGCCAGTAAATATGAAATAGAACGTAACAGAATATTTGACAAAGAAATTTGTTCACAAGCTTATTTAAATAAAAAAATGTTTAGAATTAAATGGAAACGAAAGAACGATTATTAAAAGCCAAAGTACTAAATATGTAGGTATAATTCACTGTAAAATAAGTATTTTATAAGGAATAACGAGTATAAGTATATTTAAGCTATGGAGGTTTACATAAACGACAAAAATTTTTTATTCGGCCGCGACTAAGGTAAGTTCACGTCATTCATAAAAACGCTAAAATGAATACGGTGATGTTTCAAGATAAATCACTTTATAGGGACTAATTATGAAAATAAATTATTTATAGGTTACCTGTGAAATACGAGATCTAAAAACATTGAGTAAACATCTTTAAAGCTTTCATAATTAGATAAACGTTGAAATACGTCAAATTACTAAATTATTTGCGAAAATAACGATTCTTATTAGCTTTACTAAAGTTAAAACATTAATTATTACTTTGAAAATCGTGTCCAGATACAAGAAAATTAATATTTTCTATCATTTAAAATATTTCACAATTATTTAGAAAAGCTAGTATACAAGTACACTACTAAAAATTGCTAGCAAGGTATTCTCTAGAGTATCAATACCTATGAAAGCTACACAAAGAACGTATTATTTAAAAACAAAATTGAACAATATTTTTCAGTCCGATAGCAAAGTTAGATAGTATTTCGAATACCAACACGAAGGAAGCGTTGAAACAAAAGTTAAAGTTACATGCAATTGGTAATTTTTGTTATTAATTTTTTAAATTAATTAGTACAGATATAGAAAGAATCCAACTGTTGACATCTTTTTTAATTAATACACGATATTATCTTACAGAAAACCACCCATAAGTTAAGGCGTCATTTATTACATCCCCTGTTCATGCGTTTGTTACTACACGTTAAAAACCTCTTAATCCTTACATAATAAATTTTATGATTTAGTTATGTAAATTTCTATGCCAAGGTTAAAATGTGTTTTTATTTACGTTTTCATCGAGTTTTCGGGCAACCGTAGTTTTTATTCTCATCAAATTTTCGTCACTTTGATCTTTCGATTGTAGTGACGCCCTAAAAAGGCGAGGTATAAAAGGTGGGAACGGTAATTGAGTCACTACATCGAAAAACATGCACTAAATAGCACTACAGCCAAAACGCAATTGCACTAGTCGAGTCCCGATACTAAAGTGTCCTACGTAATTCCAATGATAATCAGTTCAAAATCCAATAAAAGTTTCATAACATTTCGAAGAGACAATAAAAAATCCTACGGGTATGATGCAAACTCCCCGAGGGAATTTTAACGCATTTTTACACATTACATCATTCTATCCCTTCAATTTAACTATTAATTGATAACTTACTCAAGGGCAAAGTCAAGAACCAGGTGGAATTACTTTTATTTTTAAAAGATATACGGTCAATTTAATGAGTATAAGAAATGGAAACTGGTTACACAATAATTGAAAAATGCGTGTTACAGGATAAGTCACATAACGCACCAATTATTTTAAATATCCATTTCAAATAAATTTACAAATATACTTACCTAGTTTTTCAATACGTGCCCTTATTGGAAACTTTGCTGAAATATACTGATTGCGCTCTAATACTTCGTTACTTGTACATATAACTTGCATACATCTAACTTCACTCCTAGTACAATTAAAAAATAGAATCCTATCAACAGGCAAGTTTTCTAAAATATTGCGAGGGGTTGAATCAGTACTTCTTTTTAGCCGCGGCATTGCAGTTCCTGAATCTTCTTCATCAATATTGACATCTTTCCCTGACGTTTCAGTGGTAGAAAAGCTTGAATTTTCATCAGCTATACAGTTCATTGGCTGATTGTTTACATATACCTAATAAAATATAGTGTTAGATTTATATTTTGTTTGTTGCAATACCTCAGGTTTATATATTTCAAAAAGCAGTCGAGTTGTTTCTAAGACCATTCCAATTGGCAACTGAAATTCGATATTGTAGTCTAATAACGGGCTGGGTCCCAAATTTTCGATCAGGAATTCATGTGTTACATTAACTGAATTGAATTTAATTTTGTTTTCTTTGTTCATATATACAACTTGATCAGGATCTGATTTTCTGTAAAAGAAATAACTTACTACTTTTAAGGGCGTAATAATCTAAGAATATTTGATGGCGTATAAATAAAGACATCAGAACCTCTTGAATAAATGCTTTGCACGAAAACGCAAATATTAAGTTTTCAACATACCAAATTGGATGCTGTCATCGTATAGGTTAAAAGTTAAACAATAAGCCATATCCAATTTTTAGTTATAAAGATAAGGACTTTTTGCTTAAAAATAAACATCACTTAAAGAATACAACAATTATAGTTAAAGAAGATTTTACAAAGAAACATAGAAATGTTCAGAGGTATGTGTAAGGTATGGCTGGCGAAACGTACGGACATTGGATGGACAAATTAGGATCAATGATAAAACTCACTCAATCGTATACATGCGAGATTTATTATCTATTAAAAATAATTAGCAGGTAATCTTTTGCTGTCCATTATTTGCAATGTAAATGTACTTGTTTATATTCCCAAAAATAGTACACATTATATTTACTGTACTTCTTTGTAATGTTCTCATATATGTGCTTATTGTGTTGACATTACTCATAGTGTACTGCTGTAATACTGAAGCACATGCAAATGCACTACTATCTTAGCAACTGTTTTTATAAGTTAGCCGAATGAACTTCAAAACAGCACACGTACAAATTAAATATATTAACACGGGTTTTGATAATTGTAAGGACATAGCTCTAGGACAATGAATATTGTATAGAATTTTCTAAAACTTGACTCAAGCCAAACGTAAATGTCTACATTCATGATATAAGGGTAGAAGCGGATTGGCAATAGTTGAGCGGCGCTAAGTGATAATAATTTCAGGCCATTTTTTAATATTCTTTCCCTCCCTCTCTCTTTCTCTCTCTCTCTCTATATATATGTATATATATATATATATATATATATATATATATATATATATATATATATATATTGCTACGTACAATGACGTAGCGGACCAAAACGTAAGTACCAGGCTAGCCTATGAGACGCGGAAAATGGAGAGATTCACCTAAATACCAAAAAAAATATAAGTAAAGCATAAAAAAAATAAGCACATCGTCCACGATTATCTATTAACAACTAAAAGTAAATAAAGAAAAAAAATATTCTTTATTTGCATGCACAAATAAAAGTGTTATATTTTAGTGATATTCTAAAGGACAAATTTGATAGTGGATCCACGAAGTGCGCAATTCGCGGCTAACATGTAATAAAACTCAGTAAACAAAAAGGAAAATGAATACTTAAAATTTTCCAATCGCAAGTATGTTAAATTTAGGTACCAAATGCAAATTTGGTTTTTTTAAATGTAGTACAGGTGTTAAGATTAAGCATTAAATACAGCCCACGTTGTAGCAAGAACTAACGACGTATACCCAAAAGCACCAACGCAGTCAGCTGTTCAACAAGTATGGTAGGCTGGTTTTACACCATCCACCGTTAATAAATAAAAATACTTGATATGTATAATAGAATACAAAACACATACTTCTCTGCGTCCAGATACTTAACTTGCCAACTGCGTGGAGAAATAAATCAGCATAACAATGTAGCTACCATCGTAATTACAGTAATTGGTACACGGCAGCAAACAGGTGGGCTCCACCCAGAAGGAACGCCTGTGGCCTCCAGCAAAAAAAAGCAAATACATGTAAGGCGTCTCTAATTGACAGGACAACAATGAACGTGCATTGCTTTTAAAGTAATAGAACGAGCAATCCAGAATATTTTTCGTCGCACGAGCTGTAGTATCAAATTCAGAATGATTTTAAATGACGCCAAACATCCGTGTTATCGAAACATGACTTTAAACTTAAAAACACGGTTTTATCGGATAGTTCAATACACTATGTAGAAGAATGTTTAGATGGAAAACACATAAGAAGCAATTATACGCTATTAGAAGGTTTAACCAATTGAAGGTTGTAGCCTTTTAAATTCTGATTTTAGTTTAACGAGAAATTCCGATAATTAAAAATGGAGCCCACGGCAAATTAAGATGGAAGGTGGCTCTAAGTTGAGGAAATCTCAAAGGCAAAGCGGCTAGTCGAACTTATATGCTCTGGGTAGAGAATGAGCTGTGGGTCGGGGTGTAATTGCAACCACTAATAATAAAAATAAGGCGCCACCGTATTTTTTTTATACTGAGAAGACCTAATACAAGTCCCTTGTACAAGGCTAATGCGGAAACCTTTCTCCTATAACCGCTATATAATTTCAAAGACCACCTAATCTTTAAAGTGTCTTACCTTATGGCTCGACCTTGACCTTAGCAATCCTGCACTGCACCTGTGAACAGATTAAACAAAGAAAAGCACTGTTTGTGCATTCAAACTCAAAAATAATTAAATACAATCCGAATCGACTTTCATTCCTCTTAAATAAAAATAGTCTTTAGTCCGAAAATAAGAATCTATTCAACTGGTATTCAATAATGTAATTTTCTACAAAAAATATGTCTTCCTTTATAAGTTAATTTAAATTAGGAAGAGTTAATTACAATGGTACTGAATATATCCGTACCAATTACTATTTAATGAGGTTTATGTAACAAATTGACAAAGCATAAAATTGCTTATTTATAGAAAGAGTTAATTATGGTAAATTTACCTTAATTTCACAGTAGATAATTACAGATAACTTGTTCATAAAATATCAAATGTAGAAATCTAATTTCTAAAAATTAAAGTTGTAAGAATTTACTTTATTTAATTAGTAGTGACATTTTCTGATGTTTCATTGAGTTAATAAAAGAATTATGTAGGAACAAATTACAGATTCATATCGTATGACTACGAAAAATATAAGTGAGGTCTGTCTTTGACCTGTTCAAAGTTAACACAAGTCGGATAAAATAAAATTTATCTCGTTACTACGTCGACAGTTCAAACAACATACGAACATAATTTTTTGTACATACCAGAACTCCTATTTGCACCTAAATACTTGCTTGAAAGCTGACATATGTGATGACAACGGAAAATTCCATTCCAAACGAACAGCTGCGCTGCATACACGAGAAACACGTCACTTGGCTTCCATTATCTGCGTTTCAATTTACAGATGTTCCAGGAGTAATTCTCACCACGAGAAAACTGATGTTGTTTGTAATTAACTTGAATAAATTTATATATGTGATTCCATATTATACAAGAATAGAATTGTTTTCCTCAATTTCGCATGAATACCATTCAGAAAAATTTCTTATTTATAATTTACGTTGCAATATATTTTAATAATAAATTATTATTATTCCCAAAGTTACACTGAAAATTTCAATTAATATTATTATAGAAACAAATTCACTTACTGTTCCTAATGGTCTTTTAACAAAAACTTCATCGTTCTTCACGACTGGTTTCAACAAAACAAATGGACCATCCAAAACAATTTATGAAGATAGCTTCCACGAGCAATCTTCCATCGTGCACGCTTCCAACACCAAAAATCAATCACGGACATCGCTCCTAAGAACAACTATCGACCTGCTTGAACCCCAGCTGTGTTAGAAGTACCAGCCGAGCTTGTTGCTGCCCAGTAACAGCGATACCTAGCGGTTATTGAGTAGAGGGGGCTTTAAGAAGGATACCAAACAAAAGCTTTTATATTGTCTCCGTAGAATTTAACTTTTAACATGAACTAAATACTAATTATTTATTGGACAATAGATATTATTAAATTAAGTGGATTGGATAACATTATAATGTATTATATTATTTAATATTTAATAAAAGGATTGATTATACAGATATATATATTAGGTGGAAAATAAAATTGCTACACTGCCTCTTTCTAAGAGAAAAATTCTGGAATAAATACGAAGAATTTTTTTGAATTTATTGTTACATATTCATAACTTATTATTATTAATTTTACAAAATAAAACAAAATTACCACTTAAGATACAACATAATTGAAAATGAGTGACGAGTAACTACGCGTACTATACGCCACAAGGGGACAAATTCGGAAGTCTTAATCGGTAGGATGTCATTATCGTTTAATCATATTCGGGGTTATTATATCACTCATTTATACTCGAAACTTAAACAACAAAATATATAATACTGCCGTATTATAATTCCTTAATGAAAATATCAAATTATCATGACAAACATATTTTTACTATATTAACCGTAATTTACATATTTACAAAAGAAGAAAAGGACTCTCACTACTTTTGAGATCCACGACAAACATAACTTCAAAACAGCAAACAAGTCTTGAAATCACTAACGTTCAACAATCTACTGCATGTATATGCAACCAAAATGTAGAAATATCTCTTTCCCAGAAGAGACAAGTAAAACGTCACCACGTCTTACTTCTCAAAAATCTCACTCACGCATGAATGAACAAAATAGAACATTGCTATCTCACGCAATATTCATAATTAAACATAACTATCAAAGTTACTAACAATATTGACCTTCAACCAATATTTAATATGGACTCAAACTACTTGATTCCCATTATAATTATCAAATACCTTAATCTTAAATCCGAAAGAAAATAATAACCAAATATATACAACTTTATTTATCAAACACCTTAATCATAAAAATACCTAAACATTCCTTTATAACCTTGAACAAAAGAATTATACGACAAATGAAATCATTTGACAAACGGAAACATGTAACTTTTATCTTGACTCAAATGAATAACTTGCAACTAACAATATCAGCACAGTCTAGTATCAACCTTACTGCACTACAAAAATTCTTTTCATACTTCTTATCCAACATCTAAAATTTTTAGACTACCAAACAGTATTCCAATACAATATTTAAATCCTTAACTAAAAGATAAGACAGAAATAATTCCTACTATCAACCATTAAATATATCAACAACACTAATTAATGTTCAGAAACGTTCTCATTTTCAATATCACCACTGAACTCTGAATAAGGTTTTAAGTCCTTAACATGCCATCTGCCTGCCCTTGAACCATTTTCATTACTCAATTCATAAATTAAATTGAAACCTTCTTTTAACAATGCTCAAAACATATTTTGGCGCAAGCTTAGCTGTAAACTTATCACTTGCTTTCGAAAGAACTTTATTTGACCTCCAAACCTTGTCACCTACTTCGAAAGAAATGTTACGTCTCCTTAAATTATACGAATTACTAGACTGCATGTAAGCTAAATGTAACCTTTTCTGTACGTCTATCAAAATATCAAATAGTCCTTTATGATCTGACACATACGAAGGTCTATCACTAGAAATAAAATCAATATCAACTGAGGGTTCCACATCAAGACCATAAAATTTTCCAGACACAGGAACATGTCTACCAAAAACTAAGAAATTTGGCGAATAACCAGTGGCATGATGTTTTGCAGAATTAATCGCATACTGAATTTGGGGTAACTCTATGTCCCAAGTATCATGTTCTTTAATATACGAACGTATAGCTGTTCCGACTGTTCTATTTATCCTCTCTACAAAATTACATTGGGAGAGTAAACTGCATTAAACCAAATTTTTGAACGTCATATTTTTACATACTGCCTTGAAATTTCTACCACTAAATTGTGAGCCATTGTCACAAATAATATATTTGGGAACACCATAAACTAAAAACTTTTTCCTCCAATACACGTTCTATTATATGCGCTTTTGCACTACGTAACGGAAACAATAACGTAAATTTCGAGAACCAATCACCAATAACTAATAACCATTTGTGTCCAACCTTGGACCGTGGAAATGGGCCCATAAGGTCTATAGCGATAATCTGAAAGGGAACTTCACTTCTTTTCCTTTCCCATTAAACCAAGGGGTCCTCTATTCGATGCCTTCTGTGCACCACACGTTAAACAATTTTACAAAATTTCAACACATCAATACGCATTTTTGGCCAATAAAATTCTCTTGTATGCGTGCCAATGTTTTAAAAACCAAAATGTCCGGCCACTGAAGGGTCATGATTTATCCGAATAACCTCTTCCTTCTGTGATCTAGGGACTAAATATTTCCATTCCCTTACATTCGACGAGAGTGGTAAATTTGATGAAAGAAATTTAAATACATAATTATCTTCTACCTTCCATTGTGGGTAATCATCAGATGAAGCTAAAATTTTTTCTCGAAGAGACACATACCAGGGATCCACATTATCTAACTTGATCTCAACTAAATTATCAACATAACTCACGACTGGAACTGCGCGACTAAGACAATCTGGAACTACATTAAACTTCCCTTTTCGATGAACCAACTCAAAAGTATGCTGTCGTAAACGGACAGCCCATCTAGCTAATTTTCCGGTTGGGTTTTGTATATTATTAAGCCATAACAAAGAAAAGTGATCTGTGATAACAGTAAAACGGGTACCTTCTACCCAAGGTCGAAATTTTTCTATAGCGAAAATTACAGCGAGACATTCTTTCTCCGTGACTGAATAGTTTCGCTCAGTTCGGGTAAGTGATTTACTGGCATAAGAGATAACGTGCTCTACATCATCGATTTTTGAACTAAAACTGCTCCGAGTCCTGTATCACTAGCATCGCATTCGACAATAAATGGAACTGAATAGTCCGGTTGCGATAACAATGGAGCGGAAACTAAAGCCTGTTTAATCTGTACAAATGAGTTCTCAGCCTCAGATGTCCAAACAATAGATTGACCCTTTTTTCTTCCTTTTACCAAATCACTAATCGGTGACACTAAAGATGAAAAGTTTTTTATAAAACGACGATACCAACTACACATTCCTAAAAAACGTTTGACCTCAGTAGTTGTCTTAGGTCTGGGGAAATTTACCATCGCAGAAACCTTTTCGGGGTCTGTACGAAGAGAGTTCGATCCAACAATATAACCAAGAAATTTTAACGATTTCTTAAAGAATTCACACTTTTTCAAATTAATCGTAAGGTTTGCTTCCTTAAGACGTTCCTTCACCGTTTCTAATAACTTCAGATGTTCCTCAAAAGATGATGAACACAAAATAATGTCATCTAAATAACAAAAAACATGTGGCTCAAACTTCGGTCCAAAATTGAATCAACCAAACGCTGTTGCGTCTGAGCAGCATTCTTTAATCCGAATGGCATGGTGACAAACCTATATTGTCCTCTCGAAATAACACTAAACGCTGATTTATCCTTAGATGTTTCGGAAAGTGGGATTTGCCAAAAACTCTTTCTAAGGTCTAAACTAGAAATATAATTTGCACCTCTAAGTAAATTTATAATCCTATCGATATTTGGCAATGGGTAACTATCATGTTTAGTAATATCATTGAGCGCTCTTCCGTCAAAACAAAATCTGTACTCACTGTCTTGTTTTTAACCAACAGTACAGGGATGACCATGGACTCTGACATTCTTCCACTACTCCCAATCTCAGCATCTCATCTAATTCTTTATCTAACATCCTGCTCATAAAGGGGGACATGACATATGGTTTTTTGCGAAATGGTTTTGCATCACCAGTATCAATATCTAAAACAATTTTATCTGTACGCCCTAGTCTCTCTTCACTGCTAATTTCCTTGAAAGATTCTATTGCTATTCGTGCTTTTTCTTGTTGTGTTTCTAACAAATCATCCAAACTAAGTAATTGATTACTACAACTTAAGGGTACTGACGAATGACCAATATACGAAATACTATTGTTATCATAATCTTGAATGTGCCATGTATTGTTTTGAAATCTGCTATTAAACCAAAGGATTTTGCGAAATCGCTACCAAAAATAAATGTGTGAGGAAGAGATGGTACAACCAAAGCGTTAACAATGCGATATTGTCTCCCAATTCTAATAGGTAAATCAACTGAACCAATAACTTCTTGAAGAGCACCATCAGCAGTGGAAACTATTCTCTTCTCAGTTTTAAAAACTTTTAAATTTAATTCTTCCAGAACAGAAAACGCTAATGAACCAACAACGGTAGTAGTACAACCAGAGTCAAACAAACCTGTGACATCTCTATCTAACAATTTTACCATAATGTACGGACGATTGTCCTGAGGTTTCCTTAAAAATAACGCGTCAGCTTTTGGCTTGACGTTCCTTGACAAAAATCTTTAACGATGCCTAGCCATTTTGACCAATCATCTATATCAAAAAAATTTTCCTGCTTACACAACATAACCGTAGCCTTTTGCATGAAAGCATGATGCCGGCCACTCTGCATCTGCCTATCTACTCGTTTTTTGAACACGACGGACAATTTATCGACCTAACTCCACTATATCCGCAGCTATAACAAAATATTTTACGAGGAATCTTACACCTCCAAAAAGTATGACCTTCATCCAAACAATTCCAACATATAAGTTTATTTAATTTATATTTATTTACGGAGACTCTACTAGAGGGATTATTATTATTACTATGATTGTTACCAAGAGATTGTATTTGAGGGGGAAATGATTGATTATAAAAACTACGACCAGTTCGCGCTGAAAAGTTTTTTACAGGAGCTGACCACTTATTTTCAACTTGAAATTTTGAATTTCCTAATGCTTTCGGAACATATTTTACTGGACTTTGTACTAATTTATGCTTGGATGCATATGCTTCTTCCAATTTCTTACATAACTTTATTAATGTAGACATACTATCAATTTCCGTTAGAGCTAATTGACAAATAAAATCAGGTAATAGGTTCTTCTTTACCATTCTAACTTTTGTACATTCCGCAGGTGATTGTGGTAACCTACTAAACAAATTCTCCATATGAGCTATATAAATGACTACAGATTCTCCTTTTTGTTGATGACGCGACCTAATCTTTTCCCAAATCTCGTCCTCTGAGTGTGATGGTAAGAAATCTTCCTTTAATCGAATAACTAATGAATTCCAGTTTGTTAAAGAATTTCGAACACAACGATACCATTCTAAACCGTTACCTGTAAACAATTCTACAGAAGCATTAAATAAATCTTCTTCAGATACTTTACGCGAGTGTGCCAACTCAGCTACTCTATCTAAAAATTGATGAACCTGTTTTGGATCTCCAGAAAATTTTACTGACCACGAACCAATTGGAATAGGGGTACTAAATATGAAACAGTATGAATAGGAGCACTGACAACTGCTGGAATGGTTTCTCTCATAGAAAATTCACCATATGCGTTTACATCTTCATTCTTCTTAAGCTTTTCATGTAGCTCTGCCTCCATAGTAAGAATAGTTGCCAATGATTCATTCTTAAATAAGGTTACTTCATCTGAATTATCTAAAGGGATTTTATTCTCCTGACTCGGCCATCAAGATGTATCAATCTCGACTGTATCCTCTTAAATGTAGGGTCTGCTAATTCGCCTTCAAATTCTAATAAAACATTTCTTACTGACTCTATCGAAGCCTCAATTTCATCTCGTTCATCTGAATAATCTACGACATATGAGGAAGGATCAATTAAACGACCAGGTAATGTTGTTTCTTTGGCTAATAATCGGCCTAACATTTTCCTCTTATCCTGCATCGGTCTGCTGCTAACAACTCCACGGATTCTCAATTCATAATCCAACTCATCTTTATGCAAATAAACTACTTGATACGTCTCAGCCATCATGGGATAGACTAACTAACTAATTACAAATTAAACTCAATTAAACAACAACATCAATAGACTAAACCAATCTGAGGGTAAATGAATTACAAACCACAAGTGTAAACAACCAAAGTCAATCGAAGCCTATACTTTATGTGCTTATACAATTGGTACAGCAATCGAGGCCTACACGCTGGGCGCTATTTGTAGCCTTTTAAATTCTGATTTTAGTTTAACGAGAATTTCCGATAATTAAAAAGGGAGCCCACGGCAAATTAAGATGGAAGGTGGCTCTAAGTTGAGGAAATCTCAAAGGCAAAGCGGCTAGTCGAACTTATATGCTCTGGGTAGAGAATGAGCTGTGGGTCGGGGTGTAATTGCAACCACTAATAATAAAAATAAGGCGCCACCGTATTTTTTTATACTGAGAAGACCTAATACAAGTCCCTTGTACAAGGCTAATGCGGAAACCTTTCTCCTATAACCGCTATATAATTTCAAAGACCACCTAATCTTTAAAGTGTCTTACCTTATGGCTCGACCTTGACCTTAGCAATCCTGCACTGCACCTGTGAACAGATTAAACAAAGAAAAGCACTGTTTGTGCATTCAAACTCAAAAATAATTAAATACAATCCGAATCGACTTTCATTCCTCTTAAATAAAAATAGTCTTTAGTCCGAAAATAAGAATCTATTCAACTGGTATTCAATAATGTAATTTTCTACAAAAAATATGTCTTCCTTTATAAGTTAATTTAAATTAGGAAGAGTTAATTACAATGGTACTGAATATATCCGTACCAATTACTATTTAATGAGGTTTATGTAACAAATTGACAAAGCATAAAATTGCTTATTTATAGAAAGAGTTAATTATGGTAAATTTACCTTAATTTCACAGTAGATAATTACAGATAACTTGTTCATAAAATATCAAATGTAGAAATCTAATTTCTAAAAATTAAAGTTGTAAGAATTTACTTTATTTAATTAGTAGTGACATCTTCTGATGTTTCATTGAGTTAATAAAAGAATTATGTAGGAACAAATTACAGATTCATATCGTATGACTACGAAAAATATAAGTGAGGTCTGTCTTTGACCTGTTCAAAGTTAACACAAGTCGGATAAAATAAAATTTATCTCGTTACTACGTCGACAGTTCAAACAACATACGAACATAATTTTTTGTACATACCAGAACTCCTATTTGCACCTAAATACTTGCTTGAAAGCTGACATATGTGATGACAACGGAAAATTCCATTCCAAACGAACAGCTGCGCTGCATACACGAGAAACACGTCACTTGGCTTCCATTATCTGCGTTTCAATTTACAGATGTTCCAGGAGTAATTCTCACCACGAGAAAACTGATGTTGTTTGTAATTAACTTGAATAAATTTATATATGTGATTCCATATTATACAAGAATAGAATTGTTTTCCTCAATTTCGCATGAATACCATTCAGAAAAATTTCTTATTTATAATTTACGTTGCAATATATTTTAATAATAAATTATTATTATTCCCAAAGTTACACTGAAAATTTCAATTAATATTATTATAGAAACAAATTCACTTACTGTTCCTAATGGTCTTTTAACAAAAACTTCATCGTTCTTCACGACTGGTTTCAACAAAACAAATGGACCATCCAAAACAATTTATGAAGATAGCTTCCACGAGCAATCTTCCATCGTGCACGCTTCCAACACCAAAATCAATCACGGACATCGCTCCTAAGAACAACTATCGACCTGCTTGAACCCCAGCTGTGTTAGAAGTACCAGCCGAGCTTGTTGCTGCCCAGTAACAGCGATACCTAGCGGTTATTGAGTAGAGGGGGCTTTAAGAAGGATACCAAACAAAAGCTTTTATATTGTCTCCGTAGAATTTAACTTTTAACATGAACTAAATACTAGTTATTTATTGGACAATAGATATTATTAAATTAAGTGGATTGGATAACATTATAATGTATTATATTATTTAATATTTAATAAAAGGATTGATTATACAGATATATATATTAGGTGGAAAATAAAATTGCTACAAGGTTACCTAAACAGGCTATAAACTATGTAATTTTAGCACAATAAACTTTACGTTTCAAAACAAATATATTCAAATTGAGGAATTATTCGAAAGCGTATTTATTGCAGAAAACAAAATATACAGGATGTAAACTATTTAATTTTAGCCTAAACTTGTCGTTGTTAAAGAAAAAGGGATTTGAGTTAAAAATTTATTGGACCGCGTAATGATTAGTAACCGGAAAAAATATAGGGGATGTTCAAAATAAACGTAACAATTTATATATATATATATATATATATATAAAAATATGTATATATATATATATATATATTGCCGTGGATCTTTCTAAAAAACATTCGAGCCCCACGGATTGGCCGTCATAAATTGCAGTGGAACTTAGCTTTTAAAACCTTTTAACATCGCCAGTGTCAAAAAAAATAATTTTCAAAAATATAAAACTTTACAAAATTTTCTTACCCGGATCTGCTTCATCAAATTGATTTCTTCAGCAGCTTCCCTGGCTAGCTCAGCTGTGCCTCTTCTCGGATAGCTATATCTACTATCATTCTCTTTACCATTCACACACCACTTAATAAAATCACAAAATAATACAACAATCATACAATATTTATTTACCGCTATTTACAAACAATAATTCATAGTTATGTACAGTTCGGTGTTCTAGTTACACCTCAATAAATACTATCTTTGTAAAGTACTTGTTTTTAAAATTGTAATTTCAATCTTAACAATTAAATTTAAATTCATCATGAAATTTAATAAGCTTTACGTGCACCTTTTGTTTTATATTCAAAATATCATAATAATAGTCAGTTATGCGTATCTTTTTCAATACGTTTAATAACCAAAAATAACCATCAAAGTTCACTCACACATCACAAATAATTTCAACAGCTTATCAAAAAAAACAGCAAATTCAAATGAGTTACCTGGAAAATGCGTCCAGAGTCCATCTTCGTAGATGATGCGTAATCTTCCTGAACCCCTCGGTTTTGTAATTATGCGCGCTGCTCCACCAGCTATTTATAGATGAGAACTCAGTTTAAGCTGAGTTTCGTGCTACCAATTAACATTGATTCCAACACCCAAATCTATGTATATTACACTTGTTTATTACTGTAGTATTAATTTACGAGCTTGTTAAAGTATTCGTTGGACCACAGTTAACTTTAAATCACACGCCACTATTCGCGTTACTAACTATACGGCCCCAAATAATCTAATACTGTTGTACTGAATTTTACAAATTTTTAATACTCACAAGCCTCGTCGGTTGATTATTATACGTCGTTAAGCGATGCGAAATTAAAGAGAGCCCTATTAATTTTCTTCCCGTATTTATACAATAAAACAGGCCCCTCTTGGCCACACTTTACGTGAAATACTCAATTGAAAATAATATTTCCGCAAATTTTGTATAACCGTCTTAAAACTTCCAGAAATATTCCCTCGTCAACACGCTATATCATGCAAACTATCGAATCCACCTGTCGCGTGATCGTGTTCTACAACTATCTATTTCGACCAATGATTCAGTTTAGTGACGTCATAAAACTCCGCTTGTAATACCTTTATTCCTGTCTTATGCATACTTGATGTCGCGTTCTAACCTTTACTTGAGTTGTAGGAAATCGATATTGCTGACCGCGTCTTATGGACTCCACGTGGAGCGACTACGTGCGTACTCAATCAAATGCTTTTATACCTGTCTCGTTCTGTAGCATATTATTGATTGTGCATCCCTTCTGCTCTTTAAGAAACTCTTGTTAGTGTTTATGCAAAACCACCTACGGTTGAACAAAATTTCCTTGAAAGCTCGCCTTATTATGCTCACAAATAAGCGGAAGATGACCTTTTCAACATGCAGGTGTGCTCAATTATTGATTTTACATGCTTTGATGCGTTTTCTGACGTTAAATTAAACTAAATTAAATTAATTACGCGTTCTATTGACTTATAAAACTGATTTTCTTTATGACCTTATTACTTTTTAATCCCTAATTATAACAATACGTCAATACTTGTTAATTTAAATTAAATAAATGAAATACATTTTGCACGTAAATATTATGCTCCTTCCTCTATACAGGGTGTTTAGAAATTTCATTGCTTACCCCAAATTTAACCCTTTAAATCCACTACAATATATATATATATATATATATATATATATATATATATATATAGTATAATTTATTGTTTAATCAACAACCTAACGTTTCGGTACATTTTTGCACCTTTTTCAAAGGCTAATATGGAAACAGAAAATTCGAAATTAGCAACAAATACATAACCTGACGCTAACTACTTACTTTGATTATTAAAATATAGGAATTTGTATACAAATTACTACACGATTCACATAATAAATATGGGTCAAAAATTAAAAAATTTAAAAATTTGCAATTGCCTGAAGGACACGTCATGCCACGATGGCGGTTAAAACGGAAAGACAAAATTGAATGTGACAATATACAATAGGAATGACAGGGGACGTTCCAAAAATGGCATTAGTTACATAACATGAAAGGTAATATTTCAACGTTGTTTGAAGATATCATTACTATATAAAGCAGAGTTGACATTATGAACTTTATCAACATCCATCTTATTATTGATAGGATTATTTTCTATATTAATGTAAAAAGACTCAATAAATAGTCTAGTTTTATAATTGGTTTCGTTGTTCAAAATGATAGTGTCGTCGAACAATGGTGTATGACTGGTTGCAGAAACATGAGAAGACAATGAACATTTAGTGGAGTTTTTTCTGCAATCACTCCTGTGCTGGGTTAAGCGACTTTTGAGTCACTGACTGGTCTGACCAATGTAACTATTGTTACAACTGCACGTGATCTTGTAAACAACGTTACTGTTTAACAATTTCGGAGTACGATCCTTTAATTTCGTAAACAAATTCTGGATGGAGTAATTGTACTCGTAGACGATAGCAGTCAGTTGTTTAAGTAATTGTACTAAAAGTGGAGATAACTTCTGTATATACGGAAGCTTTTTGTACGTAATATCTATTTATGTAGCGTTCACTCTTAAGAAGTTGCTATAAATTAACTTATGTAACATTCTTTTTGGGTAACCGTTGTTCACTAAAGTGTCAATCAGTAATTTCTTATTCTTTGCTATGAACTGTGGGTCTGATATATGCTCAATTCGATATCGTAGGGCCTTAACAGTGTTCACCTTATGTTGAAAGAAATAGTTAGAATAGAAATTTAAATATCTGCCAGAGTTTGTTGGTTTAGTATACCAATCAAATAATAGATGATTAGAAGTATCTCTGATGACCAAAACATCCAAAAAAGGTAATTTACCATCTGCTTCAATTTCAAAAGTGAACTGAAGGTGTTCATTAAAATCATTAAACGTTGTTAAAGTTTGGTCAACATATTGAGCTGGCAATGAACAAATGATGTCGTCTACGTACTTTACCAAGAAAGACATCTCAAAAGGTAGTCTAGGTAGAACACTAGACAGTAAATTGTCCATAATCATTTGGACGATTATGGGTGATAGAGGTGTCGCTATTGGAGTTCCAAATAATTATAAGTAGAACTTATCTTGGAAAACAAAGTATGTATTGTTAAAGACCAAATTGACGGTTGTGAGAAACATATCTTCAGACATACTACAATAGGGCTTGATTTTATTCCAGTTGTCCTTAATAATGTTAATAACCATAGATAAAGGAATATTTGTAAAAAGGGAAGCTACATCCAGCGAAATAAGAATGTGATCTTCTGGTAGGTGAAAATTCTTGAATTGTCGTACAAACAATAAGCTATCTTTAACATTGTATCCACCATGAGAGAAAGCCTGTTGAAGCATTTTGATCAAGAAAGAAGCTATACCATAAGTAGGTGTATTAACCGTAGATATGATAGATCTTAGAGAGAGGACTGGTTTATGTATTTTTGGTAATCCATAGTATTTACCAGGAGTCGAGTTGCTAATGCTGAGTCGATTCTTTTCAGAATCATCCAACATCCCCTTTTTATGTAATAATTTCATTGCTCATTCACCTTTTTTTGAGTAGTGAATGTAGGATCCCTTTGCAACGGTTTATAGGTAGATGTATCTGATAAAAGATCAAGAGACTTTTCGACATACTGGGTTATTATGAATAAGCACCATTTATTGTAATTAGTACTTAAAGGTATTGAAATATTAGTATTGAAATGTAGTTTTGAGTTTTACTTCTGTATTTGATTGGAGCATTGAAGTATTGTTTTGAGTTTTACTTCCGTACTTACTTGGAGCCCTAAATAATGAATTGTAAAGTTGTCGCTTATTACTAATCTATTTTAGACTTACGCTTTAAGCCAACGGCAGATTTTCATACATTTGTGTGTTTAAACCCGTATACTGTTTTTTCTCTTGAAATTTTAATTAATGTTACTTTTACTTATAATTTTTAATTTAACTTTAGTTGAAATCTACGTAATACTTTTGTTACGACAGGTACAGTTCGTGTTTCGGTTATGGAATGAATGTTTGTTATCAGTTTTGATGCATTATATAGACAAGTCGTCTCACGTGCTATTATTAGTTGACCGCCTGCTATCTTGTTATTCGTCCGTGGCAGAGGAGTTGCACTACGCTATCATGGTTAGATTTTACTTCGAGTTGCTTACCTTATGCATTGCTCAGACGCTCCAAAAATTACGTAGACAATAAGCTTTATATTATGGATTTTGTTAGCCAATCGTTAGCAATCACGTAGTTGTAATTTGTACAAGGACTTTTAAATATTAATCTTTAATTCTACACGTACATCCAATATTATAATTTTCATACTTAATTTACCTATGTTGGGTTTTCTTTAAATGTGGCGATTTACATTTCAAACATTACGTGGCTTTCGCCTTATTGCGTTATGAAATACACTCGTTTGTCAAAAGTTTGTTTTATACGTTTTATTGCCTTCAATTCATTACGCAATGTCTTGAGTTTTAAAGAGATTTGTTTCACTTTTATATAAGCGTAGTTTATTTATTGGGAGCTTATGAATATATTAAATGTTACTAAAATGAATTGGGTTGCGCCCAGAACTATTTATTCTACTAAATGTGGTTCAGCTATTACAAAATGAGCTTCCTTTTATATTATATACGGTGATTTGTATTTGCTTTGGTGCTTGAGTATGTTTTTAAATGTTTAGAAATGTATTTAATAACTTCCAAAGTTATTTGTTTTGATTAATGTTTTTAAGTTATTGCAGAATAAGCTTCCTTTTATTGATTGTGGCTGGTTGTTGATTTTGTACAAGGTGATTGGAATTTACTTTTTGCATAATGACCAAATTATGTACCTTTTATGGTTTAAATGTTTGGTTTTCTTGAATTTCTATGTTGCTTATACACAGTATATTTCTCTTGTGACCTTATATACCTTTAAACAACCCTATTATCATAGCATATATATATATATATATATATATATATATATACGCATATTGATGTGATAAAAAGGTCACGAGGAATCATTAAATAGCCAAATTCTATGAAAGACCCTTCCAAAGAGCAGAAAACATAATTATTTGATAAAATACTACAACATTGAAAGGTCTTCGATATAAATAATCCTTATGCAAGAGCTACTGCTGAGTTTAAATAGAGGCACGTTGCAAACTGATATTCTAACTTCAATTAGAGATTTCATATGGAACCAGGAAGTATTTAATGCCGTCAATGATAATGAAAATGCTCTTTTGTTAAGCGCTATTTGACAATTACTATTGCAAGTATAAATTTTTGTTCTTTGTTTGTAACTGATAAAAATATTTAAATATTTGTAACATAAGCTAGAATAAGTTCCTAATCTTATATAAAAATTAAATGTGAAGGGGATAATTTTTAGGAAATTTTTAGATCACAGTTCAAAGCATTTTGATCTTACTAAATTATATGTGCAACGTCATTAACCAATCACACTTACAAGCGGGGTAATAAAGGACAGGTAAAGTATCCACATATAAATCAAAATCGAGTTTGTACCCCACAGAGGAGATATTTGAATTTTGATACTTGTTAACAATGATTAGGTAAGGATTATTTTAGGTAACTTTTAGAAATAACGTTCTGTATGAACGTAAGCTGTAAACTGTTTTACAAATGTAAGAGAATCTTTTGTATGAAAGAAAATTGTTTTGAATGCATATATGTCTTCTGAGGCTCCTGCATTTCATTTTATTTCGTAAATTCCACAATATAATTTCTGTTAAGCTAGCCAGTCAAGGAGAAGGACACGCTAAGATAGTACTTTCATATTTCCTATTGTATTCTCGTCAATACAGTTTGCTGTACCTAAGTCACAACATTAATTTGGGTTATTTACATTTCATAGGCCAATTCACAGCAATATTTAGCGGCGCTCCAACGTGTGGTTGCTTCACGACAATATTAGTGGCGCGTAATGTGGTGCTGGATTAAATAGTCTGAAAATTAGTTCCTTGTTATGTAAGATTGTGTGGGAGTTTCCTCTTGTAATATATCTTATTGGTTTCCAGTATGACTGATAAGATGAAAGAAGTTCGTGAGAGTTTATTGAAAAATTCCAAAAAATTTTGGTTAAAAATGTCACTTCAACAATGCTATATTTATATCTCACCGGGAAGATCAACAGATAGTCTTCTTCTGCAGCATCCGGTATCCGCAAGGTAATCCAGCGGAGAGATTTATACAAGAAATGCGAATCTTTAAGGATTATGTCATTTCAAGATCACAGAAGTTGGGAAAGTAATCTGGACAAGTGGAGAAATACATCAAACATATACTCCATACGGTTACTGAGGAATCTCCTATTACATTAATGAGAAACATTTATCCGGAAAAAGCATGGAATATTCGGCCTTAAGATCATAAGTTTGGAGTGAAGTTAAATAAGGTCTTAAAGAGGTTGTAAGAAAAGGTGCGAAAGTATGTGAGAAAAATGAATCAAAGTGTAAAAATGAGGACAACGTACAAGATTGGAGACAAAATGGTCATTAAAAATTTGAGAGCAGGAAAAAGACATCTGTACACGTGTGCAAATTTACAGCTACAATATGTGGGTCCTTATGTAATTGAGACGTAATAGTGCATACTACCTATGTACTGAAAGAGGTAGCTTCCGATCAGATAAGAGGAAAATACCAGATAAATTTAATCTATTTGTATAATGCGGATCGACTGAAAAATGTCAATTTGAAAATAACGTAAGTAAGCGAGATAGTGAGATTCTAGGCAAGATTTTTATTACTTGAGTAGTAAAGCTAGGTAGGTACTGGTACAACTTCATAAAATTTTATACTCTATATTTTTCCAACATTGTGATAGTTTAGAAGATAATTTGTACAGTATGCTGTGTAGTGTATGCAAATGAAAGGGAGTTCCGTTTGAAATGAAACGCGATGAGATCGTGTTTAAATATGAGAAAATTAGAAATAACGGATAGTCATCATCATTAGGTCTCCAGCTCTGGAACTGGTTAGACGCGTACCCTCTTTGTTTCCTATTACCTAAAATTTCCAAAATCTGCATCTATCACTATCTGCGTGTAATAGTCTGATTTAGGTATACCTCTACCTTTTTCTTTTCCTATCTCTGCTTGTAATATATCTCGCACTATTCCCCAAAAATGCCTTACAACGTATCCTACCCTTCTATTGCTCCATTTTTTATTGTTTTCTGCAGATATCTTTATTTCTCTACTATTTCTATAAGCTATTTGTTATTAACTTTGTCTGCCCTTGATATCATCTTCATACAACTAAAGCACATCATTCCAAAAGGCTTCTACCATTTTTCTGTCTGCTTTTCCTACTGTTCCCATTTCAGGGACGTACTGTGCTGTGCTCCACACATATGCTTTCAACAACTTTCTCCGTATCTCTATGTTTATTGTCTTCGAACATAGCAGCTGTTCTGTCTTAGTAGATGCAGTTTGGTTGCCCTTCTATTATTTTACAAATATACACCCTACTTCCCCAATATTCAGTGGTATGTGAAGGGGATTAAGCAGCCTGCGGCTACCAAGATCTCCCAGCACTTAAACATTTGTCGAATTAATAGTATTCCAATATATCTTCTCGCACAATCAACATTAGTTTAAAGTATTTCAAAACCAACACCTGTAGTTGTTTATAATAATCATCAGATTTAAGTGCAATTATTTTTTTTGTCATTAGGTTTTTCGTCTTGAAACTGGTTTGGACGTGTACCTCCACTTATTTATATTCTGAACTAGTCTACACAGTTTCCTGAAATTCCCACACCCTAGATACAGCTCCGTTCCTTTTCTGATGCTTCCTAATTATTGCAATATTTCACCAAGATTCAGTGGTTTATGAAAGGGGTTTAAGCAGCCTGTGGCTGCTAACATTCCCCAACACTTAGACATTTGCCGAATTAATAGTTTTTCAGTAAAGCGTTTCGCACAATTAACATTAACAACCAATACATGTAGTGGCTTATAATAATCATCGTGTTTAACTACAGTTATTTTTTCGTCATTAATTTATCCATCATGGGATTGGTTGGAAACGTACCTCCATTGATTCCTATTCTGAGCTAGCCTAAATATTTTGTTGACATTCGCACAGCCTACACGTTTCATTATCTGTGTGCAATAGTGTAACTCAGGTCTACCTCTACATCTTTTTTTTCCTATCTCTGTTTCTATTATATTTCGTACTATTCCCTCGTGCCTTAGTATGTGGCTTATCATCTTATCTCTCCTATTTTTTACTGTTTTCCACATAGTTCTTTCTTCCCCTACCATTTCTAGTACCTCTTTGTCTGTCCAAAATATCTTCATCATTCGTCTATAGCACCACCTACCTTTTTCTTGTCCGCTTCTCCTACTGTCCAAACTTCACAGCCGTACAGTGCTGTGCTCCACACATATGTTTTAAGCAATATTTTTCTTGTTTCTGTTTGTTGTCTTTGAACATAGTAGATGCTTTTTTTTTGTTAAATGTAGCACGACCTTGTGCTAATCTTTGTTTAGTATCTTTTGCGCTCTTCCCATCTTGCGTTATTTGGCTTCTCAGGTAGCAGGAATCATTGACCTCTTGTTGGTTCTCGTTACGTATTTGTACTCTTGTTTTTTATTTATTTTCCCCTCCTTTGGGTACTAGTACTTTCGTTATATTTTTGTTAGAACTGTTTCCATTTCAATAAGTGCAGCCTTTAACTTTTCTTTGCTAGATGCTAATACCGCTATATCATCTACACATCTAAGCATATCAATCTTTTATCCTTGTATAGTAATTCCAAACGTCTCCTGCATTTGACAGTATTCATTGCCTCTTCAATGTTCAGGTTAAAAATTAATAGGGATAGGGCACATCCCTGTCTTGCCCCTTTCCTAATATTTACTACTCTACGTTCTTGCTCTGATTCTATTACCGCTGTTTGCTCTTTGTATAAGCTATGTACTACCCGTCTATCCCTAAAACTCATTTCAATATTTTTAAGTACTTAGAACATTTTTTTCCATTTTACATTGTCGAATGCTTCTTTCAGATCTAAAAACCTCATATACACGCTTTTCCCTTCTTCCATTGTTTTCTCGATTATCACACTTAAAACTAAAATAGTCTCCCGTGGTCCCCTGTCTCGCCTAAATCCCAATTGATCATCTCCTAGTATTTTTTGAGCTCGTTTTTCTATTCGTCTTTGTACAATTCTAGTTAATATTTTTGACCCGTGTGCTGTCACACTTATTGTTCGAAAATTTTCATATCTATCCGCGACTCTCTTTTTTTATATAGTTACTATGATGTTACGTTTGAAATCTTTGGGCATCTCGCCTGTCTCGTGCATATAGCTTACTAGTTGGAAAAGTATAGGATATACCAAGTCATCATTTTCAATATCTGATTAGTGTTCTAATGTTGTTAGTTCATCTCCTTCATATACATTTTATATATATCTTTCCATCTAACCTGTAATTAATTAACTAGAATAATGTGCTAGCGTGTCTTATTAGTTTTTGTGGACTGTATTGCGAAAGTATAACAAAACGCGAGCTTTAAATGCGAAAATTGTATGCATGTAAAAACAAACAGAATGCATAAATTCACTCACCAATATTGTCCTTGGTGTGTGGTCCTCTTCAATGTTGCTGCAAATGCCCCCGGGGGAGTTAGTTGAATGAACTGTTACAAGCACTATACTTTATTGTTTGCATAGCTTTTCCCGCACAACCATTCCGGTACTAGGTCGAATGAAGAGTCGTCGATAAACGTAACAAAACCACTTTCGCACGCGTTTACTCTATAGGAAGCGCAAGCGCACTGCACAATTTTATTCCACTATAGTTTGAGTTTTAATCAATACGAAACATTCTGCCCACCAAAATAGCTTTGGGCTATTTTTTTTGTATAAACTTAACACGAAAAATTTAATTTTGACCGAGTCTTGTATATATGTAGAACTAAACGAATATAATAATTCTTACGAAACTATAATAAAAGACACTAAAATAATTAATATTTATTATTGAGACGGCAATGGGCATAGTTTGACCATTGATCTTTTCAAATTCTCTCGTGAAGTTTTTACGGTGGCTACACGTGGTACTCCATCGCTTCCACGATGAAGCTCTATAATTCTGGCAAGTTTCCAATTTAAAGGAAGAACACGAAATGAAGGCAATTCACCCATAACTGGACTGACAGGAATAGGACAAAGACGATAGCAATGATAAAACTTAGATAGTATTCTACGAACTGCGCGAAGAGATGAGATGATCCAAAATCGTTCTTGAAGCAAGTACATCGACGTCGTGTTTACTCCCGAATGTGAATTTTGTGTGTGCACTTGTTTAATCTGTTAAACGATGTTTATTGAATAATACGGCTGGATGTTTTGCGAAATCTGGAAGACTGGAATGAATCAATCTCCCGCCTACTCTTAAAATGTCATTCGAATCAAGAAATAAGCCTAGACGTTGCAGATGTTTAGGCAAAGGCTCACCTTGACGAACGGCTTCGATTTCAACTTTAAGTGAACTAAATTGGACCACCTTGACAATAACCATAAGAGCAGTGTGAAGCTCCACTGACGATAAAAATAGCGAATTGATGGTACCTTTTCTAACTTTAAAGATTCTCAGACAATATGCGACTATACGTTGAATTTTTTATAACGAGGAAAATTTGTTTGATAAGTCTTCCAGCCAAGTTGATTCTACATTAACAATCAAAGTAATGCATTTCTCCTCAGAAGATGCTTCCAGAGAAGAGACGAACAATTTTGGCAAAGGCCAATTTCCTTCAGACAACGACAAGAATTCAGGACCTGCCCACCATAGCGGATGCGCGGGCAATACCAAAGGAAATAAACCTCTGGTAGCACAATCAGATGGGTTGTTTGAAGAACTAATGTAACTCCACTGTTCGGGAGAAATACGTTCTTGGATGTAACTAACACGGTTAGCTACAAACATTTTTAAACGATAGGTAGGTGACTTAATCCAAGTCAAAGCGACAGAAGAATCAGTGTAACAACAGATTTTTTCAAAGGTTACATTTGAATATGTAGTTTTAACAAAATGAACTAATTTAGACAAAATGTTACAGGCGGAAATGCTACTAAGTGTATCTTTTCCAGTCAAATTAGAAAATGGGGGCGGCCTGTAAAACAAAATTTAAAGGGGGGTCACCGGCACTAGCTAGCGGAAGGTCGTGGATCATATAGAGGGTTGAAATTTTGAAAAAAAAAAGGTTAAATTAATTTATAATATACTACAAAAATGTGGCACTTACCTTTCATAAAATATTGTGGCTTAATGACAATTGCCAAGGGCGCCAGACAAGTCGAGAATGTCCAAATGTTCGTACAAAACCTTGAGAGACTTGTCATCCCAAGGAGGACAATTGTTTCTTTTAATCAATTCCTCACGTTTTACTACTTATATAAAAAAATAAGAAAAACTATTGACTTAATCAACGGCAAACAAAACTATTTAATTCACAGAGCAATAAACGTGAACCTCTTACAAGCATTGATTTTAGTTTATAAATTTTTAAGTGAATAGGTGACTATGGAATTTATGAAAATTTTGAGTACATAAGTAGTTATCAAACACTTGTATATGAAAGAAACTTATATTATAAATCGTACACTAATTTAATCCTACGGTTTATGGCCAAAACGTCCTAACAAATAAACTAACTAAAAATTGGTCATGCTACTTAACTATAAAAGACTTACTAATAATTGTCCATTGTTTGAGGGTTTGTTTTCCAACGTAGAGCAGTTATTAAATTTGGGAAGAGAATCTCGCTTGTTGCTTCTGTTTGTAATGTTTAAGAAAATTGACTGGCACACGAACTCGGCAGAATTTTGACAATATCACTTACTTGTGCGTCACACGCCTACAAGTTTTTAAATATTTATCTTGTATCACTTTAAATCCGCGAACTATGGGCATAACCCTCGCGAAACTGGAAGAGTAACACTTCTTTACAATTTTTTTCTAACGTGATACGAAGTGGAATATTCTGTCATTCCAGAGAACGCCACCCGCAAAACTACGTTTCTCTCTACTTCTTAACCACGGTCGGCCCCATTGGAAAAACTCCTCGCCTTTTGGCTAAGCCTTCAAATATATAGACTATTCCTATCCTAATAATTATGAGCGTCATTTTCTATTATCCAATGACTGAACAGGACCTCCCACAAAACAAGATTTCAGAAACCAAATCCAACCCCTTTTTTAGATGAGAATCACGGAAGCAACTATTTTTCCCAAGAATTTAAATTATCTATTCCTTCTACGAATTACCTAATTATTGCAATGTGGGATCTACCTATGGCGGCCGTAGACTGGCATTAACAAAGACCGGCAAACCTACTTGAGCCGAAATGGATTTTAAATACAATGAATGTCTCCAGACTACTTAAAATTACTTGTAATATTTGAACAAATCAACTTGGAAATAGTTTTGTGCTATTATAATATTTTGTTTTGTCTAACCCGCTGTCAAGCATCGAAGGTTAAGCTTTTCAAACTGAAATTGGTTTCCTTTATTTACGCTAAAAGGTACTACACATTTTAATTTTATCCGATTTGTCAGTCTGTAACCGACCTAACTTTAAGAGGTTTATTGTTACTTGGTTTAGCTTTAAATTATTATGACCTGCCGCTGGAATTTTAGTAGCCTGAAGCTGTTGGTAAATGTGGTCTTTTATTATAAGGGTCCTAAATAAAATGAGGTAATTTATTGTGGGAATTTTTGTCTATACTTTATGCAAGTTACTGGATTTTTAATTAATTAATGTGTTTATTCGTTAACATTACAAAATAATGTTACAAAAAGTACGGTAGCACATAGTTCTAGCTTGGGTATAGAAAGACATTTCAAAGGGGCGACCTTTGATCTAGCCATAACAAAGTGAACAGATATTTTTCCTGACGGAAATACTAATCGAAAATACGTAATAGCCGAATATCCTTTCTTGGACCCGTCACAAAAACCATGTAGTTGTATACTACAGGCTTCATCAATAGCGATATAACGAGGAATTTGGATTGAATCATAAATGAAAATTCAGCAACAATTTTTTCCAAAATATGACAATAGATTCAGGAGGAGGATCATCCCAATCTAACCCTAGTACCCAAAATTGTTGAATGAGTTGTTTGAGTGAAAAGATAACTGGTGTAATAAATCCTAGAGGATCGTAAATCCTAGCAACTGTCGAAAGTAAAATCCGCTTAGAAAGACGATTTTCTAAATGCTGCATTTCAAATAAAAAATTATCAGGTACCGAGTGCCACTGAAGACTAAGCACTTTTATGGTAAACTTAAGATCATTTGCGACTAAACTTGGTTTTACATGTTGATACTCACAAATATCTTCTAACAGTAGTGGACTGTTGCTAGCCCATTTGCGTAGTTCAAAGCAGCCAGCACGTAGTAATTCAATGAGTTGACGTTTTAGTTCATGAGTTGCCTGGAGAGTGGACGACCCAGTCAATATATCATTAACATACAAATTATTTCTTAAAGCATAAGCAGCTAGCTTTAAGAGAGTGCGAATGGCAAGAAAAGGAGCGGATGAAACTCCATATGTAATTGTGTTCAACTGATGGGTTGAAATTGGTTCAAAAGGATTCCATCGCCATTGTATCAATTAATAAGAACAATCCGTTTCTGATATCAATATTTGCCTGTACATTTGTTTTATGTCACAGACAAAAACGAACTTGGGAATACGAAATACCAAATGTATTTTTACAATATCATTCTGGAGCTTAGGTCCAGTGAGTAAGGTATAATTCAATGAAATACCATTCGAAGCTCGAGCAAAAGCATCAAAAACAATTCTCAATTTAGGTTTATTATTTTCTAGTTTGAACACGGCATGGTGTGGAATAAAATACGCATTATTGTCAGCTGGAAGCGTTGATAAAAGCGACATGTGACCAGATGCTTCGTAATCACGCATGAAATCTACATACAAATTTTGCAAATCTGGATTAGTTTCGAGACGACGCTCTAGTGACAATAGACGCTTAATGGCAATAGATTTCGAGTCCAGAAACTCACGAACATTTGTCTAAATGGGAGGCTCACGCCAAACCTACCATTGGGTAACCGATACAACGAGTTATCAAAAGATTGTTGAGCAAGGTCATCTTCCGGGGACGACAAACTCTTCGTTGGAGTGTCGTCAAGCTCCCAAAAATGTTTAAGATTAATATCCATACATGGATCGACAGATACAAAGAACGAATGAATAACATTGGTTGAGATAGGATCGACAGTACCAAATATCATGTAACCAAATATGGTGTTGACAGCAACAGGCGAAATTTCTTTGCCATCAATTTTCCCATCGAGCAAAATACGACTGGCAACATCAGAGCCCAATAACATTTGTACTGGAAAAGGATGTCTCCAGTTTTCATCTGCGAGTTTTATGTTTTCCAAATGAGAGACCAATACGATCGAATATACTTGTTTGGAAGATTACCGCAAATGGACGGCAAAACCATTAAGTTTATTTTCAAATTGTTGTCCGTGGGGACTGAATCATAATCCTGAATGGGACGAATTGTTCCAGATATCACACCTAACGTTTGGTGTGAAGTCTGGCCCAAACCAGAAATAAGAATCGAAGAAGGACGAGACGCTATACCAATAGACTTACTATAAGACTCCGTAATAAATGAAATTTGACTCCCAGTGTCTACTAGAGCATGAATGATTTGAGGTTGATTTCTCTTGTCGAGAATTTCCAAACAAACCGTGAGTAGCAGAGCTAGACAAGTTGTCGCCTCAGACCCAAGTGTTGTAGTACAAGTAGCATAATTAGACGAACTGGTTTGCAAATTTTCTTCACGAGTTGGAGTTGAAGAAGGTGGTAACGTAGCAATCGACTGCACAAAATGTAACAATGTATGATGATTTTTATTGCAAGTTTTGCACGAAACTTTTGATGGACAAGACGACATGTTATGATTTGGTCGAAGACAGTTCAAACATAACCGAAGATATTTGGCTTGCTCGTGACGCATGTTTGGAGACAATTTCAGAAATTGCTCGCACGAATACAACACATGATTTCCCTTGCAAAGAATGCAGGAAAACGAATTGTTCTTAGGAGAAGTGTTAGTCTCAGCTATTATTGTCTTAGGCTTCAAGTCAGAATTCGAACGAGTGAGACCTTGTTTATTAATAGTACCTTTAAGCACTTTCGGTTGTTTGCTTGAGACAAGATTCTCTAAGGCTACACATTGTTTTGACAAAAAGTCTTTAACGCAATTGAATGTAGGCACATCAGTAGAATTGAAATGCAATTCGAATTGTTTACAAGTTTCCTCATCGAATTTACATAATAAAAGATCTACAATAACGAAATCCCAACTTTCAACATCAAATTGTAACGATCCCAAAATCGATAAGTTTTCTGTGAATCAGTCAATTAAATTTCGAAGTTGTTTTACGTTTTCCGCATGCATAGGCGGGTAGTTTTTTATTAAACTCCAATGGTGATTAGTCAAAAAACGTTTATTATTATATCTAGAACATAAGGTGTCATATGCTAATTTGTAATTTTCATGACAAAAAGGAATAGACCGCAACAATGTCAATGATTCAACCGACAAGCTCGAAAGAAGGTAGAAATGCGTTTTGATGTCCGTTAAATGCGGTTGTTTATCTATCAAAACATCAAACATATCCTTGAAAGTCTTGAAGTTTTTAGGGTCATTATCAGAACGTGGTAGAGTAATTTTGGGTAATTTTACTCTAAGTGTAAAGATATTGTCTTGTCGAATTGTGTGACTCGCAGACGGAGTTTTCACTTCAGCAGAAAATATCTCTTGCTCTATCAAAAGGATAGAATAATATTCGTCATCTACGTTTCGACACAAATTCTCTAAAGTCGGTTGCAATTCCGATTCTGTGTTTACGAATACACTAACATACCTTTCAGTAAAATCCTTGTAAATAGATTCAACTATTCGACATTTCAACTTAAATAATTTATGTACAAAATCATTGTATTGTGCCTTCTCAGAAAAATCAAAAATTTCATGAATCTTAGCCGCATAAAGCTTTAATAAAGTTACAGACGTATCTGTGTCAGGCATTTTGTATGAAAATAACAAACGACAATTATTTCGATTAACAACGACCGACAATTATCTTATTGTTTAAATTCAATCACCGAAAATGATCCAATAAAGTCATTACCCAATTTGTAATGTTAAATGCGAAATGAGTAGTTAGATACCTAAAATTTCCTATTGGATTTTGGAAAGCTTATTTTAAACGAAATGACAACTCTTAACAAGAAGGTTTATAGAATACCCCAACGGTTTAGTTATTCAAACAAGAAATATAGCTAAAATATTTAGTGGTTATAAACCCTTAAGAATGCAGGTACGTATTTTGATAAAACTGGAATGTTGTTTCCAGCTGTACATAAGCCAAAGGGAGTGACCTACTAGACAGGTATACGAAATTTTACAATAGAACAACTTTGAAGCCAACATTTGCAACAGGTTTTCTATACGAACGATTTAACTGTATCTGTAAAATAATTAATAATGCTCTCTAACTAAATTATTGCTAAATCGTAATATATCTATAATCAAATAATCATCTTTAATTAATAGACTTGTGTATCGAATTTTTTATATATAAGTAAATACAAATATGATGCTAATATTTGCTAATCGAAGTTTTACATACATACAAGCTATAACGAAATGAATTAATTTATTAACCATGGACAGTTCTAACCGGCTCGAAGGCCTAAAAATGTTATTAATTAAGTAGAATAATGTGCTGGCGCGTCTTATTAGTTTTTGTAGACTGTATTGCGAAAGTATAACAAAACGCGAGCTTTAAATGCGAAAATTGTATGCATGTAAAAACAAACAGAATGCATAAAGTCACTCACCAATATTGTCCTTGGTGTGTGGTCCTCTTCAATGTTGCTGCAATGCCCCGGGTGAGTCAGTTGAATGCACTGTTACAAGCACTATACTTTATTGTTTGCATAGCTTTTACCGCACAACCGTTCCGGTACTAGGTCGAATGAAGAGTCGTCGATAAACGTAACAAAACCACTTTCGCACGCGTTTACTCTATAAGAGGCGCAAGCGCACTGCACAATTTTATTTCACTATAGTTTGAGTTTTAATCAATACGAAACATAACCACTTTCTCTACATTTTCTATAATGACGTTTCCTTCGGCGTCCCTTATAGTTTTGCTATATAGTTTTATGTCCCTAAAATTCATTTAATTAGTTTGTAAGCTTCGTCTGTCTTTCCCATTTTCATCTTAGTTTGTCGTTTTCATCAATCTATTGTTCTTTCGCTTTTCTGCATTTGCGAATAATTTACCATTTTATGGGTTTTGTATCTCTATTCTCCTGTTTCGTCTGATCTATTTTTGAATTTTTGTCTTTTTTCTATTAGATTCAGGATATTTTTGTTATCCATGGTTTTTTATTTTCTTTGTGTATACCCCAGAATATCTCTGACCACCATGTCTAAGATGGATTTGATGTTATTCTATTCTGTTTCTACTTCCTTAGTATTAGAAATTTTTCCGATATCTTTCAGAAATTCATTTGACTTTTATCTAATCTTTCGTGGATATCCCTATCTTTTAGTTTCTCAATGTCAAAGTGCTGGTTTACGTTTTTTTTTAAAAATTTTTAATTTAAGAACGGACTTCATAATTACAAATTTGTGGTTAGTGTCTACATCTGCTTCTGGGTAGCTTCTACAGCCTTTTAGTCGATTCCTAAACCGTTGTCTAACCAGAATGTAATCTATTTGATATCTTCCTATAGCTCCTGGCATGTTCCACGTGTATGGTCTTTTAGCATAATGTTAAAATAACATGTGATGGTAAAATTGTTTTTGTCGCAAAATTCTACCAACCTGTTTTCCCTGTCGTTTCTTGTGCTTAAACCAAATAAACCTGCTACCGTTTCTTCCTTACCCTTGCCTACCACTGCATTAAAATCCCCCGTAATTATTAAATTTTCATGTCCTTTCACGTATGTATACTTGTATTATTACTGTACTTGTCGGTTTAGATTCTAATCTGACCATGAGTACTTTTTCGTTCTTTTGTATGTAATTTTTTCGCATAAGTATTCCCACATCCGAATTTCCTTCCTCTGCTCTTATATGAATTAACCTGAAGTCTCAATCCAAAAATCGTCCTTCTGTGGCCATCAAACTTTGCTGATTCCTATTATGTCTAGTGTTAACCTATCCATTTCAATTGTCAAGTTATCTAGTATACACTTACTTGCTTCATAATTCTATCATTTCATGCTCGACTCGCAAAATGTTTGCGACTCTTACTCTAAATTTTCCGATCGAATTCTCTAGAATAGTCCCGCTCTTCGAGATCAGAATGGGAGACTATTTTAACTCCGGAATCTTTTACCCCAGAGAATGCCATCACGCTGTGCACTTGGGAGGTAATGTGGTGGTTTCTCCTTGCCTTCTACAATGCAGTAGTGTAGTTTAGAGTGCCATACCGACCGACCCCTATAGTCTGTACGACTCTTAAGTACTGAAGGAGCTGCTGCCTTCTTTCGGCGACCTGTCTTAGTCTGGTTCCTCACCAAATACCCCAGCAATTTGATAAAACCTTTGGTTTGGCTCTTTAGCTCATAGGAACACTCAAGCCCTTCTGCCCGTACTAGTAATCTAGAACTTCGTCAAGGTGCAGGTCCATTCGTAACGGTTTTCATTCGAACATCCAAAATATGGTACGTAAGTAGTTGTGTTAAAATTCAGTGTTATCCAAAAATTACAGATTTTATAATTAATTAAAAACGTACTGCTAATCGTATACATAGCTAAGCTAACTTATCACTTAATGCAAAAGATCAGCACGACCACTAAGTCCTTGTTGACAACTTCTTTCATCACGAAAAGTTAACGTGTTGTGATCAGCTTTAGCAATTTTAACTACCCAAATGAATAATCAAGAAACCATCTCGAAAGCTGCAAAGGACAACTAGCAAACAAGCAAAGCTCGAAAACACATCACGCCACTATACAATAAACAAGATATCAAGTCCGATATCAGAAGAATTAAACAAATTTATATCGTTTTCAACAAAAGAATTCAAAGGACGTGTTATGTTTTACAATTTTAAATAAACAGCAGGTGATGGGAAAGGAAATATACCAAATCATTTTTTAATAAACATTATTTTAGTAGTTTATTTGTGTTATTCTATTTGTTTCAGTAAATAACTTATGGGTTTGCCCTGTTTTTTGTTTACAAGTTTCAAGATATAATATCAAAAATATAACATGTGTTTGTTGACAACTTACAAAAAGAAAACAACGAATGGCCGTTTTTGACGTTTATGCAAAGCCTTAAACTGGGCCCTTTTTATTTTCAACACTTCCAACGTTTAATAAATATTTTTGTCTTATTTTCGATATCACCCTTACTACCAACTAACATAATATTCATTCATAAGCTAGATTGTATACATACGTACCCAGCAATATCTATAACAGAGCGTGATTGCAACTGCAGGTTCATTACAAAAACATTGTCGTCAGAACTTTTTTCTTCGCCTTTACTTTCTGCTGTTAAATTAAGGAAAAGATTTGTTTCTTTAGGATCTAAATCTTTAATGTCAAGCTCAAAAATTAAAGCTTTCTGAAAAGATACAGATTATGAAGGCTCTCGCAGCAATAAATACTTACGTTTGTGTTTGTCTGAAGAACATTATCCAATGAACACTGATATACTCTATCATCGTTAAACTCGCATTTGCTTGAGATTCGAACAATTTCAGTGCCTATTGGCAATTTCATCAAAACTTTAGGTAGGTAAGCAGGTTCTCCAGCATTTTCTACGTGAACGTAAAGGTTTAACGTTGTCATAGTTCCAAGAATTAAGTTCTGTCTAAAATTTCCAGTAAGTAAATTTTTTAATCTATGCACAATACTTGTGATTATTCAAACTTCGTGCAATTGAACAGATCAAAAGTTTAATGGAACAATTGTACAATTCAATATTTATTGCATGTGCCTCTAATGCTGTTGACCGGAAAAAATTATTTTTCCGTGGTGATGCTATAGTGTAAAGACAGTTGGTTGCATGTACAAAAATTATTGACAATTAACATTGAGAGTTAAATTAAAATAACAAATAACATTGTGACAATTTTCTTGTATGTATCGAAATTTTCTTACAATATAACAAGGCTGTATTGAGGCAAGTTAAAAAAAGTTAGCCAAGAGCGAGTCGAGCTCGCGCTATTAGGATTCCGTACCAAAACTACAGTGAGCAATCAATAAACCAAATTAGCTATTTCTATTTTTTTATGTATATTTAAATCTTATCCACATTTGATTGTGATAACTGAAAAATGAATATATTGTCCCACATTGTACTGCTACATTAGTAAATACGTTGTCTATTAATGTGTTTAAAATTTTTTTCCCAGCAACTATTACACTGTCAAAAAAATATGCAGTTTTCTGATAATCTATGACTCGATAGCTACAATCCTTATTAAAATCAAACTTTTAGCTTTGGAAATGTAGGAGAACAAGGGGACGGTTATTTTTGGCACATTTTGAGCTATATTATGAAGACTACTGGACCGAAATGTATAAAAAAAATTTTTGAAGCCTTTTAGAATCCTTTTTCAAATGATACCTCGCACGATATATTTATTAAAACTTTTTTGTTTTGACCGAATTAACCCTTGCCATTTTAATCATTTTTATTTTCTGACTGTCGATATATGTGCGCGCCATAAAGACCTAGCATTGTACCAAATTTCAAATTCCTACGTTACATAGTTTTCGAGAAAAACCTCTGTGACAGACAGACGGGCGGACACGAGAGTGATCTGATAAAGGTTCCGTTATACCTTATAAGGTACGGAAAATCCTAAAAATGAAAAAATTCGCTACAAATTATTTATTTGCAAACCAAAATAAATTTTCGAATTTTAATAAGTCTTAGTCCCAAATGGAAAACAACAAACGATCTGCTATTTCCTAGTTTGATTAAATTGCAAAACTAAACACCATATTTTGCACCAATAATAATAATATAGAGAACCATTTAGGTGTTTTGAAGCCTTGCTTAGAAAATACTCTCTGTATGTTTGTCGTTGTTTGTTTTGTATATTTTTTTAACGCTTTTTTAGGAATTAAGACGATTTTATACAAACTTGCTTAGAAAGTTTTAAAGAAAAAGCATTTTAATCATTAAAGGCCCATGAACATAATTTGTTGTTCACAATATATCTCAAGATTTTTGATTTGCTTCGTAAACACGGCGCGTGGTCTCAAGCATTTGTTCTGATAGAATACCCCAGATCGAATTGTCTTTATAAGTTGTTTTCTTGTCCGCTCACTTTCATGTAATCTTCGAGCCAAGCAAGATGGGAGTTGTTGATGGTGAGAATTAGTGGTGAAAAAATTAAGTGACTTAACTTATGTTCGTTTTAGCGCAAACACCGACCGGTCAAAAATACGCTCAGATCATCAATATGTTCCACGAATTAGTCTAGGGTACATTAAAATTTATTTGTGCACGTAAACGGCTGGAGACGAGCTGAAACCGGATCATAACCAACGCAAGGGTAGCTGGTGATCAGTGGTTAAGGGCGAGTCTTTTACTTTTGCCGAATCCTTAACCGAATTTATGTAACAACCCCTTCTCTACATATGATCAAATTACTATCCGTGAACATCCTCACGGTTTCAGTTCATAAACTCTATTAAAATGTTGTAGTCTTCCTTAATTTTTATTAATTTTGCATTACTATATATCTATATTTTTTGTGAAAGAAAAACCTGTGATTAAATTTTGTTATATTCGAAGCTCTCACTTGCGAAAAGTTTAAAAGAGTTTATGCTTTACTAAAACTAAATATGATTTATATTAAGGTTGGTTGTATAAAATTCCCGTTTTTTATTAATTTGTACATGACTGTTAGATCTGACATTCATTAACGAACACGACGACTATGCAATGAGATTTTGTTCAAAGTTTTTTACACTTAGAAGTCTGTGATATAATTTATGTGTTAGCAATCGCTGTTATTTGATTCAAGTTATTTGTTATGGATGGAAATATTAACATTCTAAATACTCCCTGTATGTTTGTTGTGGTTTGTTTAATATTCTTCTTAATCTTCTTTGGGTATTAAACCACTCATAGTTTTTAAAGTTATCTTTATTAATGTTTCGATCCATAACCTAGGATCGTTTTCAAAATAATAAAAACTTCAAGTTTGACATTTATGACATAAATTGAAGGTGACTTTGATTTATTGATGTTTGAAATATTTGGTTTGAGTCACTAAGCAAAATTTTTAAAGTTTAAATGAATAATTGCCTTCAATTTGTTACGCCTGGGACCGACTTTTTAGGTAGCCATAGCTTAACGTGAAATCAGCTGATTAATTTTATTGTAAAATTCAATAACTTGGGAATTGGAAAACATTTTTAACATGTTTCTATTTATACAATTTAGAGGATGGTTATTAAAAGTGTGCAATTGCATTATTAAAAGGCTTAAGTAGTCGTTTTTATATTTATTTTGAAGGAAATCATTATGATTTAGGCTACCTCTTTGGTAGATTTTAACATTGTTCTGAGGTAACCTTATGGTGGGTTTACACTTGTCAGATACCAATGTTGTTCTATGAAGGTTGTATATGGATCTGAGGCGACCCTTCAAAATAAATATAAAAACGACTACTTAAGCCTTTAATAATGCAATTGCACACTTCTTTAATAACCATCCTCTAAATTGTATAAATAGAAACATGTTAAAAATGTTTTCCAATTCCCAAGTTATTGAATTTTACAATAAAATTAATCAGCTGATTTCACGTTAAGCGTATTGGCTACCTAAAAGTCGGTCCCAGGCCGTAACACAAATTGAAGGCAATTATCCATTTAAACTTTAAAAATTTTGCTTAGTGTACTCAAACCAAATATTTCAAACATCAATAAATCAAAGTCACCTTCAATTTGAGTCATAAATGTCAAACTTGAAGTTTTTATTATTTTGAAAACGATCCTAGGTTATGGATCGAAACGTTAATAAAGATAATTTTAAAAACTATGAGTGGTTTAATACCCAAAGAAGATTAAGAAGAATATTAACATTCTGCTAATTATTTTAAGTTCATAAGGTATAACCACTTATCCAAAAATTTAAGTAAAAATATTAAAAATCACCAACTACGGAGGGGTTTTCTGTATCTACCTTAAAATATTTCTTTTTTGATTAACAGTTGCTAGATACAGTGACATCAAAAATTAATTTAAATTGTTTTTAGTTTTACTAAGAAAATTTCAGCGCACATCCACTAACTCTCTCTTGGTGTGATAGCCACGTTAGCCGTTGGCAAAACAGTTTGTAGTCTTTTAATCTAGTAAGCGTAAAACTTTAATTTTTTTTAAAGTACATTACTACCGCGTCTCATGTGCAATATTGATGATTAAGCCCGCTTCAATTATTTAAGACTTGTTTCACTAGCGCAGTATCGTAGGACATTCTTAACTTTGGCATAGTAACCGTGTAATTAGCACGCATCGTATTTTTAAAACTGTTACGCAAACGTCCACAACGTGGGGCACGAAAATTCTTGTTAAATAGGCACGTTATATTTTATAAAATAGATTCACGAAAACATTTTTTGTTTTTTATTAGTATTATCTTATCACTTAAAGTAAAATTTCGAAACGTGAACTATTACATTTGCACCTAATGTGCAGGCACAAAATTCTTTTATAATCAAATCTTTCTGATTGTAATAATCTAGTTCTTGGGTAATTTAGGATTTTTGTGTTAGCATTATTTTCAGACTAGTTTGCAATTTAAAAGTTAATTTGACGTTCAATAATTTGAATATTTACTAATATATTTGGTGGAAAATACACAACGATAACTTTCACATAATTTGTTCGTTCATAGCAACAGAGAGAGATAACTATTTTATAAAAATAACAAGTATTTCTTATATCCAAGAGCGCGTGTTTTTGTTTTAAGGTACATTAATTTTATATTTTATGTTTGTGTAATTGATTAAGGTTTGTACACATTTTAACTCGTAAAGATGTTGTTTTAATAGTGGTATACACATTGTTTTCATTAATACAATATCAACATTGTGGTTTAAAAGCAATATGTGTATTTGGTTAG
The DNA here is from genome assembly GCA_036346225.1 of Platerodrilus igneus. Classification (NCBI taxonomy): domain Eukaryota; kingdom Metazoa; phylum Arthropoda; class Insecta; order Coleoptera; family Lycidae; genus Platerodrilus; species Platerodrilus igneus. The sequence goes on from JARFIW010001125.1 coordinate 1,920,273, forward strand.
AACAAATTTGATGGACATTTCGTAAAGTTGTTAGTTGTATTTAATTTTGTATGCATCAAATTATCTTTTAACATTTGTAGAATCTTGATTTCGATTTAGTGTTTTGTTCTGTAGGTTCTTACCGTAAAATTTTGTTTAGTATTGTAATAGGCTTGCTTATCTGAAGTTTTTGAAGTCCTTGAGTCAGATTTTTAATTTTAATGTATGTGTTACGTGGTTTAATTATTTGATGTTTTAAGCTGGCAGGTACTTTTCAGATTGTATTTTTTTATAAAAAACATGAATAAGAGTACGTATTAAAATTTCAAGTTCTTAGTACTTATGCAGGAAAAGAGATAATTAATAGCTTATTTTGTTAATCTGGCACGTTAAGTTTTATTGATAACGTTTTTGGACGACCCATTTTATTTCATCGGCACTGCAATGCAAAGTGTTTGGTTTTAGTCATGGTGAGACTTGTCATTCTAGCAGTTTTACATCATTCTCTTGGTCGAGAATGCTATAACTTTTTTGGGGATTATTAGTAAAAGCGCAACTCATGGAAGGGTTGTCGCTCTAGCAATTCTCTATGTCGAGAATGCTGTAGTGCTTTTTTTATTCATAAGTCTAAGTGAAGCCCACAGAGGAGTCTGTCACTCTAGCAATTTATGCGTTGTAAGGCACTTTTATATGTTTCGGCAGTTTAATAATATGTGAAGCGAAATTTGCTCGCCAGAAAATAAAGTTATAATTACCCATAATAGTAATTAATTTTGTGGAGAATTTGTTTAGTAAATTATAGGTTATTCCAGATTTTTTAAATTTAAATTTTTTTTAATTGTTTATGTTTTTTAAAGTTTTTAAATTTTGATCGTCCCACTCTTTAATTAGAAAATTGTTTTTGGTGAAATATTTTTAGACTGATCTGAAAATTAGCATATTAAAATTCTAATGCCATATTTTTGTTCTAATTCCGATAATCCGGAGGGATATCGTTTGGATTAAAATTTGTTATGTACATTACACTTACAAATGTATAAGCCTTTTTGATTTTCTATGTTTAGTAAAAATTGTTGTGTATCGTATAGAATAGAAACTTTTTGGTCAATGTTTAAATTTGCGCATCAACTATAGATAGAAGTTACTAATATCGTAACTCATCAATTCTGAATAGAAGTTAATATCATCGTAACTCATCAACTATTATTTCCGAGGTAAGGTTTAAATAATTTTTTGACTTAAATATTACTCTTGTACAAGAAGAAATTAAATACAGTTGAATTTGAGTAGTATTACTAGGAAAGGTAAAAAATTTTCAGTTGGAAATACTTCAAGGTTTTCAACTGAAAGAAAATTTCTTAGTTTGTTTTTAGTTCGAAGTTTTTAGGTGTTTTGAAGGATTGCTATGAAGCAATACTTCATTTAGGCGCTACTCTATCATATATAGAGTAATAAAATGTTTAAAGTTGAATTGCATGATGTGCTGGAAACTAAATATTTTTCAGTTTATATTCGTGAGGTATAAAAATTCAACACTTGGAAAATTTTGTTAGACGTATGCCGATAAGAAATATTAGCATTTAGGTTAATAAAATTAAAGGAGACAATTGAAGCTCTTGTCTCGACTTCCAAAAATTTATATATAAAAATATCTAACTTCTTTCTGAGGTTGTAAATTTTTCTGTTTGTTTATTTTCTGCCCCCCCCCCCCCGTGCATTATACGAGTGTAGAGATTTTGATTATGACTTCAACCGATTTGACTTTTACCGATTTTGCTTCCTTTTGGACGTGTGGTACGCAAAACACTCATTTATAAATCTATTAACCCCTTAGTCATTAAGTCTTCTAGAAGTTTTTGAAATAATTTTTAATAATTTTAGTTATATCGAATTCTTTATACATCTTTGGTCAGATATGGAAAACAACAAACAATATGTTATTTTGTTACGTTTATTTTCGACGATGGATTCAGATGCGTCCTTTTTGTGGTAATTCGTTTCTCATTCACCTAGCTTCTGTTTCTGTTCAAAACCCCATACTGTATTTTTAACTCGTTACAATAGTACGCGCAATCCTAACATTTCTAGTCAAATCTATTCATGTTAAAAACGAAAATTTGTTCGATGGTTAAATGGTTTATTTTCGGTATATTTTATTTTTCTACAATGAATACACTTTGTAATAATTCCGCAACTCAAAGCTATTGTGCTTTAAAAACAAAACTTTGTGCTATAATTAATTAGTCGAGACCTTGAAGGTATCAGTTGATTTGTTAAACATTGCGATAACCTATAATTACTTTTTCTGTTGTTTCATTCTAAACCTTCGTCTAAATAATGTATTGAATTATTCCGATAAAACCGTATTTTCCAGTTAAAATCGTTCAATAACGCGAATGTTTGCATTTCGAATTCGTGTTATTTGAACTCATTTTTGAACTTGACCCTGCAGCTTGTGCGTCGAGATGTTTGTTGCATGTTTCGTCACCGTACTTTGAAAGCAATGCGCACTTTTTTTTTTGTTCGACAAGATAGAGATGGTTTGCGTGTATTAGTGAGTTTCCCGCGCTTATTCATTCTAATTCGATTTTCTTTTTAGCTTTTTTAGCTGGAGGCCAAAGGGGTCCTTTCTCTGAGTCGGCCTGACTGTTCGTTGCCGTAGAGCAGCTGTTTTTTATGGATCGCTACTGTACTTACGATGGCCTTCACGTCGCTGTGTTGACTCAACCCCCACGGTTGGCCAGAGAAGTATCCTAACGCATAGAGGTATGCGTCTTGTTTTCTTTTATCATCATTAGGTCTTCAGTCCTGGAACTGGTTAGACGCGTACCATCATTACCATCATTGTTTCTGAACTAACCTACATATTTCCCTGAAATTTGCACAGTCTGCATCTATAACTATCTGATATAGGTCTACATCTACTTCTTTTTTCCTATCTTTGCTTGTAATATATCCCATACTATTCCCCAAACATGCCTTAGAACGTATTCTGCCCTTCTATTTCTCTTACCTTTTTTCCCAGATATCCTTGTTCCCTTACTATTTCTATAACCTACTTGTTATTATCTTTGTCTGTCCATGCTATCGTCCTCATACATCTGAAAGATAGCATTTCAAGAGGCTGTTACCGTTTTTCTGTCTGCGTTTCAGACTGTCCGTATTTCATAGGCATACTGTGCTATGCTCCACACATATGCTTTCAACAATTTTCTTCTTGTTTTATTTTTGTTGTCTTTTCTCATAAGCGCTGTTCTTTCTTGTTAGATGCAGTTCAGTCACCTTCTATTGTTTTACAATTATATACCCTATTTCTCCGACCTTCAGTGATTGTGAAGGGAGGTAAGCAGCCTGTGGTTGGCAAGTTCCCCCGACACTTAACCATTTACTGATTTAATATATTTTCCAATATATCTTTTCGTACAGTCTTCATTAGTTGCAGATATTTCGCAACCAACAACTAGTTGTTTATAATAATCATCAGATTTATCTGCGCTTATATTTTCGTCATTAAGTTTTCCGTCTCAAAACTGGTTGGACACGTGCCTGCACTTATTTATATTCTGAGCTAGCCTATATAGTTCCCTGAAATTCTCACACAGCATGTGTATACAGCTCGTTCCCCTTCTATTGTTTTCTAATTTTATGCCCTACTTCAGCAAGATTCAGTAAAGGGCGTTAAGCAACCTGTGGCTACCAAGATATCCCAACACTTAGACAATTGCCGAAGTAATGGTTTTCCAGTAAATCCTTTCACACACTTAACATTATTCGAGAATATTGCTCAGCCAATTCTTGTAGTTACTTATAATACTCATCACAGTTATTTTTTCGTCATTAGTTTATCCATCTTGGGATTGGTTGGATACGTACCTCCATTGATTTCTATTCTGGGCTAACCTACACATCTCCCTGAAACCCCTACAGCCTACATCTTTTACTATCTGTGTGCAGTAGTCTAACCTAGGCCTGCCTCTTTTTCTCTTTTTTCCTATCTCTGCTTCTAATATTTTCCACACTATTCCCTCATGCCGTAGTATGTGGCCTATCATCTTATCTCTCCTCTTTTTTACCGTTTTCCACATATTTCTTTCTTCCCCTACCATTTTTAGTACCTCTTTGTTCTTAACTTTTTCTGTCCATGATATCTTCATCATACGTCTGTAGCACCACATTTTAAAGGCTTCTACCTTTTTCTTGTCCGCTTCTCCTACTGTCCAGGCTTCACAGCCGTACAGTGCTGTGCTCCACACATATGTTTTTATTATTTATTTTAGTTTTCGACCTTACTTAAGGTCGGTTTGACGCAGCTCTAACTTCTTTTCTATTCTGTGCTAATCTAAAAAGCTTTACATACCCTTCACAACCTAAATTTCTAATAATTTGACTAATATAGTTTGGTCTAGGTCTTCCTATATCCTTCTATCTTTTTCCTATCCAGCTGACTCTACATAGATATTAGTAACCTGATGGTTGTTAAAGAACTCTAACATGTTTACATGATTACCATTTATAAGGAAATGAAATATAACCTGGTTATCCGCTTCAAAAAGGAAAAGTGTTAAATTATATGTTATGGTAAGGCTTAAGCAACGAATCGCTGCCAACATGCCAGACCGCTACCAAATTGTGAGTTATGTCATGGTGACGTTTATTAAATTATATGTTATGATAAGGCTTAAGCAACGAAACGCTACCAACATGCCAGACCGCTAACTAATTGTGAGTTATGTCCTGGTGACAGTTAGTTAACTGATTTTTATTTTTTTGTTTTGTTTTGTTTTCGAACTTACTTAAAGTCGGTTTGACGCAGCTTTAAATTCTTTTCTATTCTGAGCTAGTCTAAAAAGGTCTACATAGCCTTCACAACCTAGATCTCTAATAATTTGACTAATATAGCTTTGTCTAGGCCTTCCTACTCTATTTTTATTTGGTAGTCTATAATCTAAGACTTTACTAAATAGTCCCTCATGTCTTAACTGGTGCCCTATCATTCTATCTCTCCTAACCTTCAATTGTTTCCACATACAGGGATCCTCACCTATCCTTCTATAAACTTCCTCGTTTGTTACTCTATCTGTCCAACTAATCTTTAACATTCTCCTATAACACCAAGTTTCAAAAGCTTCTATCTTTTTCTTATCTACTTCTTTAATTGTCCAAGTCTCACTACCGTATAGTAGAACGCTCCATACGTACGACTTTAAGAAACTTTTTCTATTATCTAAACTAATACTATTAGCTATTAGTAAGTTTTTCTTTTTTAAAAACATTTTTTAGCTTGAGCTATTCTAGCTACTATATCCCTTCTGCTACGTCCATCCTTTGTAATTATACTACCTAAATAGCAAAATTCATCTACCTCCTCTAACTCGGTATTACCTATTTTTAATTTTGGTTTAAAACTAGGCTGTAACTCACTTGTCATTATCTTTGTCTTTACTGAGTTAATTCTCATAATATAGTTACTCTGTAGTATCTCATCTAAAATATTTAAAAACTCTTCTAACTCTTTTCTAGACTCTGCTATAATGGCTATATCATCTGCAAAACGTAACATGTCTATTTTCTGTCTCTGTACACTAATACCTATCTCTTTTCTCTCTCTAGCTAAGTTTAAAGCTTCCTCAATATAAACATTAAAAATCAAGGGAGACAGTATACAACCCTGTCTAACACCATTTCTAATCTTAGCTTCCTTTTCTATTTCATCAAATCTAAACATATGTTTTAAGCAATCTTTTCCTTGTTTCTATGTTTGTGGTCTTTGAGCCACAGTAGTTGCTTTTTCTTGTTAAATGTAGCACGACCTTGTGCTAATTTTTGTTTTATATCTTTTGTGCTTTTCCCATCTTGCGTTATTTGGCTTCCTAGGTAGCAGAAATGCTTAATTCTTGTAAGTTTGTGTTACATACTTGTATTCCTGTTTTTGATTTATTTTCCCCACTTTTGCATACTAGAACTTTAGTTTTAGTTTTGTTAATTTTTATACCGTATCCCTCTCTTTGAACCGTTTCCATTTCATTAAGAGCAGCTTCCAACTCTTCCTTACTAGCCGCTAACACCGCTATATCATCTGCAAATCTAAGCATATCAATTTTTTGTCCCTGCATAGTAATTCCAAATGTCTTCCTGCATTTGACAGTATTCATTGCGTCTTGTATGTACAAGTTAAAAACCAATGGGTTTTTGAGTATTTCAAACATTTTTTTCCATTTTACATTGTCGAATGCTTTGTAGATCTACAAACCCTATATACATGCTTTCCCCTTTTTCTATTGTTTTCTCCATTATCACTTTCAGAGCTAAAATAGTCTCCCGTGTTCCCCTGTTTCGCCTAAACCAAAATTGGTCTTTTCCTAGTATTTCTTCCGCCCGTTTTTCCATTCGTCTTTGCACAATTCTATTTAATATTTTTGACACGTGTGCTTTCAAACTGATTGTTCGAAAATTTCACATCTATCCGCGCCGTTCTTTTTTGGTATAGTTACTATGATGCTACGTTTGAAATCTTTGGGTATCTCGCCTGTCTCATACATATAGCTTACAAGTTGGAAGAGACGTTCTGTTACTGCTTGTCCAGCGGCTTTTAGAGTTTCTGCCTGCACCTTATCTGTACCCGGCGCCTTACCATTTTTCAGACTCTTTAATGCTAATTCAAACTCGTCTCTAAGTATAGGATATCCCAAGTCATCATTTTCAATGTCTAATTCCTGTTCTAATGCAGTTAGTTCCTCTCCTGCATATAAATTCCCTATATATTCTTGCCATCTACCCACTTTCTTTACGTTTTCTATGATGACGTTTCCTTGTGCGTCCCTTATATTTTTGCTATACGGTTTTATGTCCCTAAAATTCATTCTAATTAATTTGTATGCTTCGTCTGTCTTTCCTATTTCCATCTTCGTTTGTACCTCTTTGCACTTTTCATCAATCCATTGTTCTTTAGCTTTCCTGCATTTTCGAATAATTTCCCATTTTATAGCTTTGTATCTCTGTTTTCCTGTTTCGTCTGATTTATTTTTGTATTTTCGTCTTTCTTCTATTAAATTCAGGATATCCTTTGTTATCCATGGTTTCTTATTTTCTTTTTGTGTATACCCCAGAATATCTCTAACCGCCATGTCTAAACTGGATTTAATGTTATTCCATTCTGTTTCTACTTCCTTAGTATCAGATATTTTTCCGATATCTTTGAGCAATTCATTTGACTTTTGTTCGAATCTTTCTTGAATATCTTTATCTTTTAGTTTCTCTAAGTCCAATTGCCTTTTTCCGGTTCTTTTCTTCACCTTCTTAAATTTAAGTGCAGCCTTCATAATTACGATGTTGTGGTCAGTGACTGTATCTGCTTCTGAGTAGCTTCTACAGTCTTTTACTTGATTCCTAAACCGTTGTCTAACAAGAATGTAATCCATTTGATATCTTCCCATATCTCCTGGCATCTTCCACGTATATCGTCTTCTAGCATGATGTTGAAATAATGTGTTTGTGATGATTAAATTGTTCGTGTCGCAAAATTCTACCAGCCTATTTCCCCTGTCGTTTCTTGTGCCTAAACCAAATAAACCTACTACCGCTCCTTCCCTACCTTTACCTACCACGGCATTAAAATCCCCCGTAATTAATAAATTTTCATGTCCTTTTACGTATCTTAATATGTCTTCGATATCTTTGTAGATGGCTTCTACCTCTTCGTCACTATAGCTAGAGGTGGGCATGTATACTTGTATTATTACTGTGTTTACCGGTACTCTTTCGTTCTTTTGTAAGTAATTTTCTACACAGTATCCTATCTTTTTCCGCATAACTATCCCCACACCCAAATTTCCTTCCTCTGCTCCTGTATAAATTACCCTGAAGTCTCCACTCCAAAAATCCCCCGCCTCTGACCACCGAACTTCGCTAATCCCTACTACGTCTAGTGATAACCTATTCATTTCGATTTTTAGGTTCTCTAGCTTACCTACTTGCTTCATACTTCTAACATTCCACGCTCCGACTCGCAGAATGTTCCCGACTCTTATTTTTAACTTTCCGATCGCATCCTCCGAAGTAGTCCCCTCCCGGAGATCCGAATCGGGGACTATTTTAACTCCAGAATCTTTTACCCCAGAGAATGCCATCATGTTTGTTATAATTTAGGTACGCTGTGTACTTGCGAGATAATGTGGTGGGTGGTTTCCCGTTGCCTTCCACATCACTGTAGTGTGTCTTAGACTGCCATACCGACCCCTATGGTCTCTGCCAATCTAAGTACCGAAAGAGCCGCTGCCCTCTTTCGGGGACCTGTCTTAGTCTGGTTCCTCACTAACGACCCTACTACTTTGGTTGGACCTGTAGTTTGGCTCTTTAGCTCATTAGAACGCGCAAGCCATTTCACCTGTTCTAGTAATTTAGAACTTCGGCAAGGTGCAGGTCCATTCTTTTATACATGTCAAAATTTTTTATTTATCAACGGTTGAAGGTGTGAAACCAGTTCACCATACTTATTGAACAGTTGGCTGCGCAGGTACTTCTAGTTATACTTCGTTAGTTCTTACTACAGCGTGGCCTGTATTTAATGCTTAAATTTAACACCTGTACTATTGAGAAAATCAACATTCGCTATTTTTAATTTTAACATATTTGCTATTGAGTAAATTTACATTTAATGCGTAAATTTAACACCCTTACTATTGAGAAAATCTAAATTTAAAACTTGCTATTGCTATTTTTATTGAGAAAATCGAAACACTAATCTTTTTTTTTTGTTTCAATGAATTACATTAGATGTTATCCGCAAATTGCGCACTTCGTAGATCCACTATCAAATTTGTCCTTTACAATATCACTAAAATTTAATACTTTTATTTGTTCATGCGAATCAAGAAATTTTTTTTTATTTTTATTTACTTTTATTGTTAATAAATAATCGTGGACGATGTCCTCAATTCTTTTTGTGCTTTTTTTTTTTTGGTATTTAGGTGAATCCCCCCACTCTCTGCGTTTGATAGCTAGGCTGGTATTTACGTTTCGTCTGGCTACGTCATTGTACATAGCAATTTTCTAGTAATTTCTTAGTATGATTAAATTGCAAGGTTAAACTCTAAGTTTGGTGCCAATAATTGTATAGAAAGTAATTCAGGTGTTTTGAAACCTTACTTAGAAAGTTTTAAATAGCATTTTAATCATTAAAAATCCGTGTAAATAATTTGTTGTTCACAATATATTTCAAAACTTTTGACTTGCCTCAAAAACACGACGTGTGGTCACCAAACGATGGTTCTGATTAGAATTTCCCATGTCGGTTTGTATTTATAAGTTGTTTCCTTAGTCCGTTTGTCGAGCCAAGCGAGATGGGGGCCGATGTTGGTGAGAATTAGTGATGAAGAGAAAGTGCCTTAATTTATATTGTTTCAACGCAAACACTCACATGTCAAATAACACACTCAGGTCATCAATAAGCTCCACGAGTCAGTTTGGGGTCTATTAAAATTTATCCCTGCACGCGATCGGCCGGAGATTAGCAGAAATTGGATCAAAACCAACGCAAGGGTAGCCGGTGACCAGTGGTTAAGGGCGAGTCATTTCCTTTTGCTAAATCCTTAACCGGTAACCGGTAATAATTGATAATCCCATGCGATACTACGTATGTAGTTTCTACACTATTTGTGTTTGCTACTCCTAGTCGTTAAGAGCTTTTGATCCTGGATCATCCAAAGAATTTTGTTGCTTGTTCTGAAGTGTACTCGTAATTGGCTTGGTGTCATGTATTTGACGTTCAGCCTTTCCAGTATATTTGGAATCAACTGGTAGGTTCTTCGAAGCGCCTCTGTGACGTAGTTGGTTTGATTGTGACCACCAAACCCAAGATCCCAGTTTCGATTCCCGATACGGTCCGCTTGAAAAATGTTAGGTGAGTATTTTTCATTAAAATACGCCCTCGTTTGGAAGAGAGGTAAAATGGAGATTCCATGTGTGTGTTGTCACGCATGCTAACGATCCCTAACTTGTTTAAAACAGCAAGTGTTCGGCAAAAGTCAAATTTCCAGGTAAAAAAACTCGCCTTTTGGTCAAAGTAGTACCTTCTGGTGGAGCATTGAAAAAATCAAATATAAGGTAGGTTCGCTTTCGCTTTAGTGTGTCTGTTATTGAGCGTGCATAATCTCTTTAATTTTATGCTAGCGTGAGGTTGTAGAATTTCTTTCTTTTCTTCGGGCGGCTGTGTATGTGATAGTACATTACCGCTCTCATTTTTACTATAAGGTGAAGTGTCGTGATTAAAAATTATTACCAATAGCGTGTCTAGTAATGTTGTTCAATACGCACCCGTTATTCAAATCGGTATTCTCCGTTGTGTGCTGTTCAGTTTTTGTTTTGGCTTTGTTAGATTATTCCTGTGTGTCCATATGTTAGTAGCGTGTTATGAACTGAATATTGTGTCTTTCTAGGTTTATTAAAACATCTAAATTGTTTAAAATTACTTTTTCATCTGCTAAAAATCGTAATATTTATTGTTGTCTTTTAAGATACATGTATTTTAAGGAATTAGTACATTCTGCAGATATTAGAATTCTTTCACATTCAAAATATGCACTTAATATGTCGTATTTCTTGCGATTTTAAAATTTTGCCATGTAGTAATAGACTAACTGCTTGTTACTTTTATTTTCGACGATAGATTCAAATACGTCCTTTTTTGTGGTAATTCGTTTTTCATTCACCTAGCTTCTGTTTCTATTCAAAACCTCATCTTGTATTTTTACCTCTTTACAATAGTACGCGCAATCGTAACATTTCTTTCAAATCTATTCATTCTAAAACGAAAATTTATTCCATAAATTAAATAATTAATACCATGTTTTAGGTATTCATTAATTTGTTATACATTCCGATAACGTATAATTGCTTTCTCTTGTGTTTCCCACCTAAGGACTTGCCAAAAGAATGGATCCTACCATTAGTTGACAGCGTGTTTTCGAGTTTGCTAATTGCGATTTGATAACGCTAGGATTGCAGTTCGAACTCGTGTTATTTGAACCAATTTTTTATTTGATTCTGCAACTTGTGCGTTAAAATATTTTCCACAGCCATGCACGTTTTTTGTTCGACAAGTAGCAGGCATCTTGCGTGTATCGGTGGGTTTTCTCGCGCTTGCCCGTTCTAATCAGATTCTCTTTTTAGTTCTTAGCTGGAAGCCAAATTGGTTCTTTCTTTATGTAGGCCCAACCGGTCGTTGATGTAGACCAACTGCTTTTATCTGTAGACCGCTGCTGTAGTTACGGTGGCAGAGCGAATGGATCCTGACTACCGTGGTGTTGCTGTGCTGGCTCACCCCCGACGACTTGCAAGATAAGCATCCCGACGCATAGAAGTATGTGACTCGTTTTCTTTTATGCACATCGAGGATTATTATTTATCTGCGGTTGACGTTGTGAAAGCAGTTCACCATACATGTTTAAAAGCTAGCTACGCTAGTGCTTCTGGTTATATTTCTTTAATTCTTACTACAACTTGGTCTACATTTAATACTTTAATTTAACACACTTGCTCTTGAGAAAATCTAAGCATTACTTTTTCCAATTAGTTTTATTACATGTTAACTACAAAATGCACACTTCGTGAATCCATTATAAAATTTGTCCTTTACAATATTATTCAAATTTAATTGCCCATGTAAATCAAGAAATTTTAATTTATTTTTATTGTTAATAGATAATCGTGGCGACGTGCTTTTTTTTGGTTTTTTTGGTATGTTGGGGAAATCCCCCCATTCTTCGCGTTTGGTAGTTAGCCTGGTGTTTACGTTTCTTCCGGCTATGTCTAGGTACGAAGCATGCTTGACTTAAAAACAAACAACACAATTTATTACTTGTGCAATAATTATGTTAGATGCTCTTTGGCGTTAGTTCTGCAAACAATTGCCATCTTATGCATGCGTTTTACAGCCAACTGTTTATTACCACTATTATAAATTAATTTATTACAACAATTATACTATATGCTTTTAAAAAACTCCCAAAAGGGCTTTTTAGTAAAATGGCAGTTAACTGCGGTTTGTATTGAAGAAATGCAAGTTTATATTATAACCTCTTAAGCGCATCGTTTTAATCTTCAATGTAGAAAATGTATAAAAGCTTTAACCCCATTTTTAGATATATTTATAAACAAATGGGTTTACAAATTAATAGAAGTGCTACAAATATCAATTATTTGAAAGGAAAAGATGATTATTTATTTCTGATTTTACCATTGAATTTATCTCGAAAAAAGCTGCCTCTAAACAAACAAACATTGGTTTTTGAATCCCTAATAATAGCTGAGTGACCTATTAACCGCATCTAATTTAGTTAGTTAGTAATTAACTAGAATAAATTGTCTTTAGTATATTATAATTTCAGTAACTATGGGTAAAAATGCTTGTGTAACCAGTTAATAATAAATAAGTCATTGCAAAAGAGGTTTTGTTTCAATTCCAAACTAATCATTGTGAACTCCGATGAAATATGATGCTGTAACAAAAAAATCTATTGCACAAACAACAGTTCTTTATTACCAAACTGATTGTACAAGCTATTTCAACAACTCGTAGCAACAATAAAATTCTAAAAGCTCTCACAACGCCTTGTTTCCAACTAATTGATAGCAGTACAAATATTAACTTCCAAAACTACGATACTATTTCTTTAATTACTAATAACAATGCATTATAATTAATTTATATTGATTCGTATGATTACTACAATAGTTTATATTGACCACGTGACTGATTTATATCACGACTTTATAGTTCGAGTAAAAATGTAATATTGTAAAAAAGCTTTAATTAGAACTGAAGTAACTAACGCTCAACACAGCAATTTATATTTTATCTAATTATTCAAATTATTTCAAGAACATACCAGAATATTCAAATAATATCTCGAATCTACCTAGAGTAATCTTAGTAACGCTCGTAAACGCAAAACCTTTGTACCTGTCAATTGAGTCCATCGCTCGCAGGGGTCTATCGATCATCTTTTGTGTATAAATATTTTGTTTACGTTCTAATTTAATTGTTCTGGTCAGAGGTAGACTAAACCGCGTTACAACACATAGCTCGCATATTTTAATCTACTTGTTTTATGATAGTTAAAAGTTGAGTTAGCTATCATTAAATATTTACATTCAATTATTGGTTTGAATAAGTACAAGTATTTGAAATTTATGTCTCTTACAAGTTGTTTTCAAAATTAGCTGTAATCTTCAAATCTGGTTGACATATGTTGTCGCTGCCACAACCATTTGCAAATGGTATTCTTAGTATTATAGACTTACTTTCCATTGGATCAGTAACAGGACAATTGGCACAAAATTCTGTAACAAAAGCTTTGATAAGTAAATACTTATATCAGTTTTTTCTGTTACGGTATTCTGTGCAAACACGAATGAAAAGTAAAGTAAGCAAAGGAAATCGCCCGCGCTGAATACCGCAACAAAATGAGGGGAAATTTCACAGAAATACGGCCGCACTAGCTGAAAACGTCATAGTATGGAGTGGGTCACACAGAAAGAAAATTAGAAACCTCATGAACTGGATTTATTACAAACTTTTGGATAACAAACATGGTATCAAAAGAAATATTTACAAAAACTAAAACGAAACGTAAGCTCCTGTTGAAACATGATATAAACGAAAACGTCAACTTGCATATAACACAACATAACCCCGAAATATACATAGACTTTAAAGAAATATCAATTTGAAATTATTTACCCGTCACATAAAATATTAAAATCTAAATAACAACTACATGTATACTTACCAATGTTTTCAGCCCTTAATAAACACAAGAAAAAAATTAGAGATAATTTAGATAGTAATACCCAGCTGTTTACCTGCTTTTTACCGAAGTGCACTTCCTAGAAGTAATAAAGTAATCCTAAACTGAAGATTACGAAGTGTTAAAACTTAATCTAAATTATAATTAGTAAAAAATTTGTTGACGTTAGCATTCCTTAAATCTTAAGTTATAGTAAGTAAAAATTTACTTCAACGCAAACTTCTGTTTATCTTAATCGTGACTTGAAAACAATCGCGTAATCACTGTATGCACTAACACGAGTTATGTATCCCCCAATTACATATATATATATATATATATATATATATATATATATATATATTGATATATTGAATCTAATATGAATTATTAGAAATTATTAAGTAAAAGTATAAGTTCAATGCAACATTGTAACACAAGGATAACCCAGAGAGGTTATCGACAGTTCATGAGAACGTAATGCAGCTTTGCATCCGTGAGGGCAGTGATACTGCAGGTGGCAGGTCACAGGCGGTCAACATACCGCAGTTACTTAGAATTAAGTTGTTACATTGTAATAAAGTGTACAATAAAGAGAAACGCAGACATGAGATCTGCAAGTTCTCACAGCCGTGTGAGGAGCAGGTTATTATAAAAGGCCCGGGAGCTCAATGCCCGGCAGTCAGTCTTCAAACTCCATACTTCGTTGTTTGAGCTACTCAACCGAGTCAGTCTTCGAACTCCATACTTCGTTGTTCAAGCTACTCACTAGTACAATAATTATTTTAGTATTATGTACAAGTTATCCAAATTTTAACTAATAAAAATTTGTTAAAGTCAAAGTGTTTTTAAAAAACCAGCTCCAAAGGCCCGAACTTTAACTGGCGCAGTCGGTAGGATGTCAAAAGGGCACTGAAAATCCAAAAATCGGAAGATTAGTGACCAAGAATTTTAATTCGAAATTTTGGCAGAACCCAAACCAAGTTGGAGGAAGAACAAGCATAGTCTGAATCCAGCAACAAACCAAGTTGGACAAGGAACAAAAATCGTCTAAGGCCAACAAACAAACCAAGGTGGACAAGATACAGAATCGATCGAACCCACCAAAGAAACAGATGAAATTAATGTAAGTTCATTTCCATAATTTTATTTCAAACCAAAAACTATAATTGATATATGCTAGTATTATAACTATTGATTACTATTGTTTTATGTATTTTATTATTATGAATATTTTTTTTTTTTTGAAAATAGTTCAAAGTGAATTATTTTCAAAACGAGACTGTATAACATTTTATGAGACGAATGTTAAAGAGATAAAATTTTTCTTTAAAAAGCAAATGAAACTTGAAGTTTAAAAGAAATTTTCTTTTAAAATAAATAAGAATTGAATTTAAAAAGAAACCCTTACCATAATTAATAGAACGAACTCAAAAATAATCCAAAAAAATAACGGGCGCACATTCACTAAACACCAAAAATTAGAAACATTAACCACCGCGATTCAACGCACGCTATAAACCGGTAAACTAACGCAAACTTAATTTCAAAACTAATCCTTTAAGCAGTACAGAACGATAATAAAACCATTGACCTTATAAAATCACAGCAAAACACTCTGCTACAGTAACCTAAAACCACCTAAGATAAATACGCGAAGAAAGCATCCTTTATTATACAATTAAAACTCAGAGAAAATCGCTTTCAGAATCCTTGCACAGTACTAAAGAAATAGCTTTCAGGAACTTTCAGTACTAAAGCAATTCGCATCATAAGTATTAATCTATCACGGAATTATAGAAGCGCATGAAAATTACACCATAACACTCTATAAATAATTTGCAGTACAAAAACGGCATAAAACGCTCATAATTACAGTACGGGAGATTCAATTACAAGTTGTGAACACCGAGGTATTTAAAAATAAAACTAGACGTAACACTTTATACAAAGTACGGAAAGTAATTCCTATAATTTCTATTAACACCTGTAAGTGCAATTAACTCAACGTACGTGACAAAGTAACGAAGATTACATCCTTTAGTATTCAATTTCAACAGTAAAGTACAAAAGTAAGTAACCTCAGGTCATAACTACGCAACTCAGTAAAACCCACGGAAGAGTATTAATTACGAGTTAACCGAACTGAGCAAAATAACGCTAAACGAGAATAAATCCATCCATTTAAGATTCCTTAAGAAACAGGAACTCAAGACTTCGTTGTTCAAGCTACTCACTAGTACAATAATTATTTTAGTATTATGTACAAGTTATCCAAATTTTAACTAATAAAAATTTGTTAAAGTCAAAGTGTTTTTAAAAAACCAGCTCCAAAGGCCCGAACTTTAACTCACGTGAAAGTAAATTTTTAAACTGCAGTCTGTAGTTTATTATACCCTAACCACGAATAAGAAAATAAAGCTAAACCTTGGCGTGGTTCTCGAGCAAATATAGAAGAATTACCTAGGTTCCGTAGAAAGCTTAAAAAAAGCAGAGTATTTGTATTTTAAGTCAGTTTTTGTGCTAAAAAGAAGTAGCTGCGTTCAGAGACAATTATTTGCTCAGATTTATACATAGTCAGCCTGCCTCTGGTACCGCCGTAGAAGATCTGAAATTGTGTACTTACAATTGTCGACGGACTGAATACGTCTATAAAACAACTTCACTAGTTATATAGCTTGACTAAGTTTGACTTTTAAAAACCTACGTAAAGCCATGTCTCTTAAAAGAAACCATTTTCAGTAACACCGCGACTTTTCAGAATCTCTTTACTTGAAAAAGACTGTGTAAAATAAAATCCCTTTCAACGGTCCACCTGTATATATAACGAGAGAAGACATCAGGTGGTAATGTGTTGTCCTGCAAAAACATTTCCCATCGACAAAATACTACCTGCAGCAGGTTTTCTCACAACTGCAAGGTATTCCCAGAACACCACCTGCACACCAGCGCAATTAAAAGAGCAGGTGGCCTCAATACAATATGACGACTTTCACGAAATATTTCCGCGTAAGAAACCCTTGCCCGGTAGTGTCCAAACAACGTCTGTTCTATCTGTTAGGTATATCTGCAATACACGTGGCAGCATTGTGTAGTTAAATGTATAACATGTGCTCTATTGCTTGTATAAAACCATAGCGATTTACTATTCTGAATAATTCTGCCGGTGACAGATAAGCGGGTGGACAATTTTAATTGCTTGTAATCTGAGTCCGTGAACACCTGCGTAAAAAGACTCTGTATAGTATTCCCAGAACACCATCTATAAACCAACGCAATTAAGAAAGCAAATGGCCTCAATACAACATGGCGACTTTCCCGATATATGTCTGCATGAGAAACCCCTTGTTAGGTATGTCTGCAACCCACATGGCAGCATTACGTAATTAAATGTATGACAGGTGGTTTATCTCATGTATAAAACCATGGAGATTTACTACTTGGAATACTGCTATCGGGAACAAGTAAACAGGTGGACAATTTTTCTTGCTCTCAATATGAGGCTGTAAACGCCCGTGTGATAACGAAATATAACATTTCGTAGTAACAGTATTAATAACTAACATTTTTAAGCAAGCACATTAAACGTATTTATTGAAGAGATGCTGGCGCTAAACTTATTTCGGAGAATCCAAAAAGCGACGATTTTTAACCTTTGCCAACCAAAGCAAATTAACATAGAATAGTTGTCATATATTTAACGTTGTAACTAAATACCTAATGAGATTTTATAAGATGCTTGAATAAGTAATCATTTTAATTTGAAAAGTATTCGATCTTGTTATTAAATACTTAAATGACTCGAAATAACATAGACAGTGTGATTTCGTTTAGGTTAAAAATTTTATGAAGTAGTTGGAACTTAAAATTTATATAAAAGATGCAGAAATATATCGATTGCGGAAATTTAACGTTACAAATCCCTTCTAGCAAAATTACAAGGTCTGAGTAGGAAGCATAAGCAATGGAGCAGACAGTACACTAATAAGATAAACCCAAAGGGAAGCTACTCCTTTGTCTAACATTGACGAAGTTCTTTTTAATTCTCCTCTTTTATCGAATGTAGCTGAAGTGTTCTCTGTTTCTGTTTGTTTTTCTACGGTTGATACTCTTACAGCCAATACTGTTCCTTTTTCTAATTTTGATATTCTAACAGTCAATGTTGTTTTTTTTTCTAACGCTGACTTTCTTACAACCAATACTAAAACCAAACGGTGTTCTTCTATAACGAGTACTAAGTTTCTTAAACCACAACCACCACTACTACCCCCATCCTCGCCAACCCCTGCACAACCGTGTGTACCAACTACTACACCCTCTGTTAATCCTGTTTTGCGGAAAACCGCCCAAACAATACTAGTCCCTGCTTCGGTCATTCAATCAACGAAACCGGTTAATAAAGGAAATAAAAGACAGAAAATATTCTATGCTGATTCAGAACCTGAAGAGACATGTCGACAAAATCCTAATTTGCCTGACCTTGCTTTATTTTTCTTATGACGACGCACACGTCTTAAACCCCATTGCTAGTTGGCCCCCTCAATTTCTATGATGACTCTGACCTTCCTTGGGATTTGATTTCTGGACTTTACTTTTTCTAGTTTTCTAATTAATCTTCTTTTTCTGATCGGTTTTCTTCACTTTATGAATCTTTGTTTTCTTGTCATCATTCCGCCCGCACACTACTCAACCAATCCCGTGTAGGTTTGGTTTAGAATAGTCCCACAGCGAAACCTTCCTGTCGTAAGAGGCAACTAAAGCGGCCCAACATATTCACACACATACTTCATACATATTTTCTTTTGTGCCGGCTTTTATGTTCTGTTCTCTTTCTATAATTTTGGTGCTGCTTTTTTGTGATTTTAGTTTCAGTTTTACTTCTCCGTTCCTTCTGATACACTTTCCTTTCTCAATCCTTCTGCTGGTTTTCTTACCGTTAGTTCTCATACGAACCTTATGAAATTTTTCCATTCTCTTCCTGTGGAGGGTGCTTTCTAGATCTTCTTTCTTTCTTTCGGAAACCACGACTTAGTCGACTTTTGGCCGAGTTAGGTTGTTTTTTTTCAGTTCATTGTTTAATGCGATTCTTTGTTACTACGGCTTGAAGTAATTCATTATGTTTTTTATCCAGCATTTCTGTTGCTCTCTTGCTTACTTTGAGGCTTAACGGTTATTCTCTCGTTTTGGCTTGTACTGCTGGTTTTCCTCCTAGTTCCTTTTCTTACTTTTTGGCTTTTCGCGAGAAACAATTTTTTTTCTTGAAGTTGTAAACTTTACTGTTTATTTACTAGAGATGTCCGTTCTCCAACTACTTTTTTTTCAGTGTTAGGCTATTCCATCTTTGTTCTCGGTGATTGCTGCTTTTTCTTTTTCCTTTTCCGATGTCCGTTATACTTCTTGATTTGGTCCGGGGTACTATATCTTTGAGCTGGATAAAAATTCTTTGGTCGATTTTCTTGCGTTTCTTGTAGCTTTTAAGCGAATTTTTTTTGGTTCGTCCTGTTTGCGTATATTGGGCTTTTGAGCCGGATGTAAGTTAATTTTGTTGATTTTTTACTTTTCTTTGAGTTTTCTCAAACGAATTTTCTTTTGCTTTATGCCATTGGTGTACTGCCTGCTTTGTTGCTTCCGCTTCCTACCCCGACCTTTTGATTTTGCTGGGGAGTTTATTACGGTAAGTTTTTGAAATAGAGTGATTCGGCATTAAATTGCAACCACCTTAATTAAAAGCGTTAATATAACGTTTTTTGTTTTTCTCAAGTAATACAAACTTAACAAATACGTATTAAACTGTCCTGTATAAAAATGCCTCTCACTGCGTGGAAGATATTCTATAACCGTTTTTTAATTCGTTGAAATGTTTGCTGGTCGTAAACCACTTCTAAAAGCTAGAAGTTTGCCTTATCAACTTCCCGCAACATATTCTAACCGCCGCTTGTTATTTTTAATAGTTATTCGTCGAAAAATTATAATTTCTGCGCTCATTAAATACTTAATGGAGCTGTTATCGCGTTTTCTGTGAAATTTATTTCCAGGCGTTTGAGCTCGCTCAAGTTTTATCGGTAATAAAATAGGTCTGCCAATTAAGTTGTTCTTCGTAGCGTGGATTAATAATAATACAAACCTCTATTCTTTTCTAAAAAGTTAGGCAACTGATCTTTCTTGGCCGTATGGCATGTGCTGCATAATCGCTTAGATAGTTTAAAATATATTTTGCTTTTTCGTGAGACAACGAAGTTCAATAGAATTAATTATCATATTTTACCTTTGTTATTATTTACATTCTACGAATGTCTTCGCTGTTCTTGTCTGGAATATATATTTTTGCTTGCTTTCGTAGAACAGGTAACATTGTACTGCTGGAAATGATTTTATGTTATTTCTTCCGTGGTTTTGAAGTTGCATAAATAAATGTCAAACTGTGTGAAAGCTCTCTTATTTTTTCGTTCTCTTACGTAGTTCGTCGTTCTTACTTATACGATTCCTCTGTTATACAACGCCCTTTGAGCGTTATAAAGTCGCGTTTTTAAAATGCATTTTTTTACTATTGCAGTGAAGTTGGTGATTACAGCGCATAGCCGTAGACAGATACAGCCACATTTTTGCAACCTAAGATAGTACCTAAGAGAAGATAGCTTCAGGTATAGTGTATTTTTTGTTTGCTTTATTTATGTTGACACTTCTTTTGGTTGATTCCGCAATTACCGTACGTTACCAAATGCTTGCGTACAACATGAACAATTATATACTTTATTTTTATAGCTCGCTGTTTAAAATTTTAATGCGCTAGAGTACTTTTCTTCCATTTACTTTTCTGTATAAACTAATGTTAATGTCAACAACCTACTGTATAAAATTTAATGGTATGCTCTTAAATCTTACGAGTTGCGTTTCCCAAAGCAGATGTTACTGTATTATTTCTTTATTTCTTGTACATATTTAGGGTTGGAACATGATGTAATGTTACGTGCCGAAAAATTCGGCACTAAACCTTCTTAATTAAGTTTTAATTTGTAAGGATTTCGCGCCAATGAATTTAAAAAGACTTGTGCGCGTATTTCCGTCACTTCAGATAAGGCGTTGCGCGAGATTTGCACCGACGCGGTGTGTGAAGAAGGAGGCAAGTGGTGGATTTCCGGATACGTGGGGACTAGCCTCCGAGATGTGAACAAGTGTTGTTGTCTTTTGTGTCTGATTGTATCTTTTTTTGTTATGTAGGTTCCTTTTTGCCTTCTCTTGACTATCGTTCCTTATAAACCAGTTCCTGTTGTTCCCTACATATAGGAAGAAGACAAAATTGAATTTGGATTCAACCGGGCTCAAGAATTTCCACGCCCGAAAGATTAGCGAAGCCGCTGCCGACCATCATGGAGTAATCCCGCGAGAAGCCCTACATGTTCACGTGAGTGCCCCGTTGGGGTTTTCTTTAAGATTTGTATTTCTTTTAACTTTGTAATTGTGTTGCAATAATTTGCATATTGTATGACGTCATCTATAATTTGCGCGTCATTTTTACAATTATCTAACATGGCTACCAACTGATATAGTGGTTCGCGTACCGGCGCGGCGGGGCTGTAATAGTAAATAATCTTGTATTTAGATAATAAAATTTTATTTTCGATATTTTAAAAGGTTTAGGTTTAGACTGTACTATATGTAAATTGATGTTTTGTGTACATCACATTGTAACGAACGATTACGTAAATGTGCTTTGAGGTTTGTAAATATTCTTTTGGGACTGTATGTTTTAGTTACATGTTGTGATATAGTTCTTTTCTGAGGTTTCCAATTCTTTTCATTCTAGATCACCTACCGCACTTTAAGACGTTTTTGAGTTAGCCCGAACTCTAATTCTTTTGGGGTTCAATTTTACTATTCTGTCCTTGTGTTTTGTTGCAGTATTCAGTGTAAACGAATTTTTGTACTTTGTTTTCTTTCTTGTCTGCACGAAATACCATAACAATTTTTTCATAGTTTGTTTAATTTATACAACAATAATTGAATACAAATAGTAAGTGAGCAGGTCCGTTCACAACGAAATATCATACGCTAGTAGGTAAGCTATGAGAGTTCTAGCGCAAAACCACCCATTTTTACATGTAAAACTCCATAAGAAAATCCAAGGTCCATTCTGGTAATTTTTGTACCCACTATGGAAATCTCTTTACAGAGGAAAATCAATGCCAAATCCCCATAGAGCCGTGCCTGATTTTTAATACCCATAACAAAATATATGCATGTTTCCCAACACCACTGGATAGTGATAGCAATAAACTTAAATAAAAATAATAAATAATTTAAAAATTTATTAAATAATGTTAACAAAATAGTAATATGTTTTTCTATTTATACATTTACAATAATAGTAGTATCATATAATTTTACAGCTATACCTATATATTAATTACATAACTAATTATAATGACAAATATTATTTTATATACACAACTTATATCCATTCAGTATATAGAGTTAAACCACAACAACTATATGTGCAACTGATCCACCAATATATATCACAATACATAGCTGTTGTATTATTAGTAAGGACAGCTTAATCAATGTCCATGATAGAATAGTGTCCAATGGGTAATGTAGTGTATACACCAGGAATCAAGTAACGTTTGTTATCGTGTGGACTTAAGGCAATCTTCTCTTGAACAATAGTATGAACGTGATGCTTAGTCGACTGAATTAAGTTCTGCGTTACAGATACATCTTTAAGCTCTTTCAGGCATCTAACATAATCCTCAAACGTGATTCTGCTTTTTACTAAAGAATTTTTTACCACCCGTGATCTTCTTCGTAACACCAAAATTTTGGATAGCAGGCGATCGTGATTCATCTTCTTCCATCAATTGTGAGAATTTGGCCCCCTTTGCCGTATTATAAATCTTCGTCACGTACATCTTAGATCGTAATCCAAGAAAGTCTGTCATAATGCGTTCTCATCTTTTATCATCCCCAATACCTTTTTGTTAACCAAAGGAATTCCATAAATGTTGTTTGGCTTTTTGGATTTCGCTGTATATCTTGAAAACGGTTAGAGATATTTAAATTTAGTAAAACAATTTTCTCATTATTTCGCCTGGCGCATCAATTAATAAAATCATGATTTTTATATCTACTGCCCTTTTGGACTTCATCCCATATTTTGAAAACGGTTAGAGATATTTAAATTTAGTAAAACAATTTTCTTATTATTTTGTTTGGTGCATTAATTAGTAAAATCTTTATTTTGATATCTAGTGCCCTTTTGGATTTCGCTCTATATCTTGAAAACGGTTAGAAATATTTAAATTTAGCAAAGACAATTTTCTTATTATTTCGCCTGGCGCATCAAGTAGTAAAATCATCATTTTGATATTTAGGGCCCTTTTGGAATTCATAATATATCTTGAAAACGGGTGTAAATATTTAAATTTAGCAAAAACAACTTTCTTATTATTTTCACATAGTAATCCATTAGTAAAATCTCCATTTTGATATCTAGTGTCCCTTTGGACTTCGTCCCGTATCTTGAAAACATGTGGAAATACTTAAATTTGGTAAAGATAATTATATTCATATTAAGTATGATGACGCATTGATTATAGCGATTGACGCTTGTATAATGAATGAGCTTTGGCTGATATACTACCATAATTTTTAAAAATTTATACTAATATTTTGTTAAGTAGAGACCTAGCTATATGGTTATCTATATTTGTATAATCCCAAACTTTTTGAAGGTCTTAGGAAATTTTTGGAGACAACCCCGTTTTCCCACTTCCGAGGTGGAGGTGGACCACCTCTAAAATTTCTTGTGAATTTTGAAGGTTGTTGACCCTATAAATTGGTGGACGCTTTATTCAACGCTACACCGCTCTGGACTGCTGACGTGATAGCAATATGATCCTTGGAAAAAAGTTAGTGCTTCTAGCAGGAGTCGAACCCGCTACCTTTGAATTACAAGGTCGGTGCTCTAACCATTCAACCACAAATACATAACGCTTTTAAATACTATTCGAGGATTTATATGTTGTAGTCGGTGACTCGCTCTTGCGTATGTTTTAACTGTTGTCAATTAAGATCAATATATAATTTGTAGTTCTTATTAAATAGGACCGGTAGTGAGCTTAAACACATTTCGGCCTGTTTAAATTGCTGCGAACACCTTCCTTTTGGAAGGCCAAATGTAAATTACTGATTTCCACCGCTTTGAGAGCATCGAAATTTAGGTCCTATTCCAGTGACCTTGTGTACAAAATAATATTTCTTCAATAGTTGATAAAATGATGGCCTTAAATTGATCTAAAACACACTTGTTATATTCTCCTATACGAAGTAATTGTAAATCAATAATTTTGCTAATATCTGATAAAGATGCATGGATGAATATAACACCACAGATACTTTAGTTATCACATTACTATTAAATATGGCATTGTCTCGAACTGACTAATACACAATTCTTGGAAAACGTATTCAGTTTATATTGAGAATGCAATACAATTGGTAGCTTAGAGCAAACTTCGCGTCCACACTTTTATCCTTATGGTATAAATTTTAAAGTTATATGTACATGATCATTGCTGTTAATAAAACCGCTTTGTCAGAATCGATTTACCAATGCCGATTTTACCAAAACAGGTTTTAGTGAAAACCGATTTTACCAAAATCCGATGTTACCAAAAGCGGTTCTATCGATACCGGTATACCAACACCGGCTTGTAGTTTCGATGATAACTGAGCGGTAAACCTGTTTTAAACACATACACTTGCAGATCGATACTCGTATATTTTATTATTTAATCTAACAGAAATTACATATGTATAGTCATTATTGTACAACATACAGCAATTTAAACAGGCCGAAAAGTGTATAAGCTCACTACCGGTCCTATTTAATAAGAATTATAAATTATATATTGATCTTAATTGATTACAGTTAAAACATACGCAAGAGCGCGTCAGCGACTACAACATATAAATCCTCAAATAGTATTTAAAAGCGTTATGTGTTTGTGGTTGAATGGTTAGAGCATCGGCCTTGTAATTCAGAGGTAGAATAATAAGAAAATTGTTTTACTAAATTTAAATATCTCTAACCGTTTTCAAAATATGGGATGAAGTCCAAAAGGGCAGTAGATATAAAAATCATGATTTTATTAATTGATGCGCCAGGCGAAATAATGAGAAAATTGTTTTACTAAATTTAAATATCTCTAACCGTTTTCAAGATGTAGAGCGAAATCCAAAAGTCCAAACAACATTTATGGAATTCCTTTGATTAACAAAAAGGTATTGGGGATGATGAAAGATGAGGACGCATAATGACCAACTTCATTGGATTACGATCTAAGATGTATGTGGCGAAGATTTATAATACGGCAGAGGGTGCCGAATTCTCACAATTGATGGAAGAAGATGAATCACGATCACCTGCTATCCAAAATTTTGGTGTTACGAAGAAGATCAAGGGTGTTAAAAATTCTTTAGTAAAAAGCAGAATCACGTTTGAGGATTATGTTAGACGCCTGGAAGAGATTAAAGATGTTTCTGTAACGCAGAACTTAATTCAGTCGACTAAGCATCGCGTTCATACTACTGTTCAAGAGAAGATTGCCTTAAGTCCACACGATAACAAACGTTACTTGATTCCTGGTACATACACTACATTACCCTTTGGACACTATTCTATCATGAACATTGATTAAGCTGTCCTTGCTAATAATACATCAGTTATGTATTGTGATATATATTGGTGGATCAGTTGCACATATAGTTGTTGTGGTTTAACTCTATATACTGAATGGATATAAGTTGTGTATATAAAATAATATTTGTCATTATAATTAGTTATGTAATTAATATATAGGTATAGCTGTAAAATTATATGATACTACTATTATTGTAAATGTATAAATAGAAAAACATATTACTATTTCGTTAACATTATTAAATAAATTTTTTTAATTATTTATTATTTTTATTTAAGTTTATTGCTATCACTATCCAGTGGTGTTGGTAAACATGCATATATTTTGTTATGGGTATTAAAAATCAGGCATGGCTCTATGGGGATTTGCCATTGATTTTCCTCTGTAAGGAGATTTCCATAGTGGGTACAAAAATTACCAGAATGGACCTTGAATTTTCTTATGGAGATTTACATGTAAAAATGGGTGGTTTTGCGCTAGAACTCTCATAGCTTACCTACTTACGCTGGTTTGTTCGTATACTTAAAATATATAAAGCAAGAATAAACAAATTCATATTGCGACAAAAGAGAGGCGAGCATATGTGCCTTAAGGCCGTAGTATATATGTGTTAGGTTGTATTGTTATTAACAATGAAACTTTCACGAAATTAATTATAAATATTAGACACGTCGAGGCGTGTGTACGCTGTACGCTACAACTACTAAAATCGAATTTTCTTGAAAACCGTTAGTTTTACAAAAAAAATTAATAGATTATTTGTAGGCAATTTCCTAAGCTACACATTTGATAACAACATTTTTTTCCGTTAAAAGTGATCGTTAGCGAGATTTTCGCTAAAAACCGTATATGTTGACCTTTGACCCGGTGTAACATTTTTAGCGGTGCATGAATCGGTGGGTATATTTGGGATGTTGGTAGTGGTTGTTGGTACCACAGAAAGAAGCATTGTACAAAAAATCAACTTTCCGGAAATTTTTCCGAACTTTGACTTTTTTTTTGTTTTTATTTCCCGGATTATTAGGTCTTGTATGGTTACATTTTTTTGAATAGCAGAAAAGCGCTTCGGGTTTCTAGCTATAACGCAATATCTCTCATGTACTTCCCATGCTAGCTTTGTTTAATCTATGATCCACAATTTATACTTAATTAACCTACAAAACAAAAAATGGCTAGTATTTAATAACACTCTACAACACCTCTTATTTAGGGAAACAGCTGTGGAAAAACTGATTGTATTACAAGAACAAGAACATAAATTGCTTGATTTCTATATTTAGATGTAACTGTATGCCATTTAAAAGATATCGTAATAATTGCACAGATGTTATATTGGCTCCCGAAACAGATTGTTCTCGAAACTTAGAACTTTATTTTTCAATACTCCCGAAAATGTCAACCACAATGATCTATGACTATCCTCTATATATTTTTTCTAGTTTTAAAGAACCAACAGATACAACAAATTCTGACCATACCTCGTAAAACCGAAAGAATTACTGTTAATGATTTTTTCATTGTCGGTAAAGAAACGAAGATTAAAATAAGAAAAAGTTAATTCACTAAGGAAAAAGCTAGGGGTACTGAAAAAATTTATCAAGAGAACAGCACAGGTCTATACTAGAAGGAGGAAAAACCATAGGAAATTACAGAAGTATTTTAAAACCCACTAAGAAAGTTTTGATTCACAAGCTTTACTTTAATACTTAAAATTAAGAGATTCCAATTCCAAAACAGAATGTTAGGTCGGATAATGTTTTGGGATTTAAAATTTGTCCTCTTACGTTTTTGTATATTAAATAAAGTAAAAATTATGAGTACAAAGATTTCTTTTTATCCAAGTTACAAGATTTTTTCAATAAGTCACCGTTCAAATCGTGTTAAGTCAGTAAATGTGTGAAAGCATTTTAAATATTATACTTTTTATTAATTTACTTTTAATTACCTTTTTGTGGCTTTTCTGCTTGGTTATAAAATAATTCTACTGTAAATGGTTTGGTGTAATCCATAGCTCCATTCTAGAATCTTGACATTGTTAAATAAATATGAATAATGAGATACCTCTTACCTTTGAAAGCATTATCATTACATCACCAGAGGCAGCATCATTCTTTCTTAGTGTAACCATTCTTTCGACTTTATCTTTATTTACTGCTCTAGAATCTTTAATTATTTGTATCTTTGTATCCAAGGACTCAATAGTACCAGTAGAAGAGTTGTAGCTTATAGAATAGCTTATGTTAAAAGTGTCGATATTGACTGCCAGTTCTTGCATGTTTGACTCAAGTTTAGCGGCGTACTTGGCAACAGGTTTTGATTTTAAAATTGCAACATGTCCCGATATGTACGCACCAACAGCAATATCTACAAAAGCAATTTATGTATAATTTATAAAGCAAGAGTCCAAGACTAACCGTTTGATAAATTTTGATCGACATCCACACCTTTAGAGATACTAAATCCAAAGCCTTCCAGTGCAAGATCTATTCTGTTAGCAGAAATCTTCTGGCTGTACTCAGTATTCAAACCATTCTTGCTACCCAAATATATGTAAATTGTACCATGTCCATCTTCATTTGGAGCTGCTATTGCTATATCTAAAATATTTAAAAAATAAAAACCAGCGTTATACCAAGTTATAAATTATGCTTTGAATTATCCCTAATAACCATAAATAAAATAAAATATAAAAATAAATTGCTTCATACAAGATTCGAATTTACAATTTACAGATTGAGGACTTATTCGGAAAGACCGTTCATCAACAGTCTTGTAACGCTTTAGCGTTATGTTAATAAAATCCGAGTACAAAAAGAGGTCAATACTCTCAAAAGGACAAATTTAATATTGATATAACCCTGTGTGTTCTGATTTCATATATAGTAGTCTTCAGTAAGCAATACATTGCAGCAAAATTGTTAGTTCTATTAAAATCATTAACATTGAAACCACAAAAATTCTGTTTTATAGATATTCTAAATAATTCAGGTTAGTAACTTACCTAAAAGCTACCAAAAAGGAAAGAGATTTCAATATTAGGCAATTTCCACAAAATTAAGAAAGCCCTTTTTCATCATTCGTTAGAAATAATCCCTGTTAAATACATATTGGAACAGGACTCAGGTTCATAACTAATTATAAGATAATACAGTGATTTCTTAATGAACATCTCAAATATAGGAGAGTTTTTTACAAATTTTAGTTAAATAAATTAAATCCAATTTGACATGGTTTCAATACATAGTTGCAATACCAGGTAAAAATCGGCTGCTGAATAAGGAAATTCACCGATGTCAGATTGTAGATACAATCATTTCATACAATAGACTGCAATGTATTTATATAATATTACAAAGACAGAACGAAACACAAACAATAACCAAAGTAAATCACATGATACTACGAATTCCTTCCCGGGATCTATTTTATAAAGTCAATAGAGAAACTGTACTACGAAAATAAATCCTAGGACAACATAAGAAAGAAGGGGGAAATTAAATGACAATAATTACATCCAACGAATAATAAGAATTAATTATTCTCGAACCAGTAATAAAAACATATTAAAATGTAGTCATTTAAACGCGTAATATAGCGGTAGACCAGCGCTGTAGAAATCCGTATACATAAGTTTTTAAAAGTAAAGCTCTAAGAGTAAAATTGCTAGAAATTAGTTTAGAACGTAAAAATGTAGTTATATGAGTGAATAATAGAAAGTTGAACGAAGCACTACTTCAAGAAAAAACGTAAGTACAGATGTTCCTGCAGGACAACAATTGAGCTTACGCCAGCACGGGCAAGGTGTTAGTAATTCACATATTTGTAAAATTATCGTCGCTATGACCATAAAGGGATTAGAACCTAGAAAATTTACCCCTACGTTAACATGGAACTTTGTGTGGTGTCGAGCCAAGGAAGCTGTTGTTTGAAAGACGAAAAATAGAGGTATTGCAATTTTAGAAAAATAGTGTTTCTAGATATTTTTAACTTTATAGTAGGCGAATTAACCTGTGAGTATTTATAGGCTTTTATGTATATGTAAGTTTTTGATGTAAACCTGGTTAATATTTTACGAAATAGGAAACTAATTGAATATGGAAGTGATTATTCTATTGATCAGTGTTTTACCGACGGAACGGGTATTAATTAAACTTATGTATAATGTTATAATTTTAAAATATTAAAATATATAAGTATCGGTTATAAATTGTTTAGAATCGACAATGAAGAGATTCCAAATATTCAAAGATTTAACTCTTTTCTATTTCATCACGAATGACATTTCCAGATACTGTGATTTATAAATGTCATGTAATTAAATATTGGATATAGGAAAATTTAAACTGATGATAGCTTTGTTGATGAACTAGATTTAGGGTCTTTTTAGGATTTTTTACAATACCTGGCCATAGAGATGTAGAAACTAAGTTTTCTTTAAGATGTTTGTGTGCACATTGAAATTATTTAATTTTATTGGAACTTAAGTTAGTTGAACTTTATTTACATTTATTTAGTAACTAAGATAGTATTTAGATTACTCTAAAGGATATCTAGCTACCCCAATGATAGAATTTTATTTGAAACAGTTATTTTAGTTTTCAATTCTATTTAATTTGACCAAAAATTTAAGAAATATTTTAAGGTATTTTAGAAAATGTAACGCATAATAGGAAAAGCTTAGGGAACTGAAACTAGGGAGACCTTATGCGGAAGAGCCGTCTTTCGCTTAGGATAATATCAAAAGAGATTGCTGTGTTAGACAGTTTGATACCCCTCGATTATGCCAAGTAGAAAAAGTCTTTCAGAGTGTTAATTAGTTTATTATTTTTATTTTAAGTTTTCTTGTCGTCCTTTATATTTTTTCCATAATAACCCATTTCTGCACCGTTGCAGTTAGCTAACGCACTCTTATATTGTTACTGGGTCTCCACGTCTTCAGAGCAACTCCAAATTTATTAATTGAACGCTCATTTTTCCCGTAACAGTCTATTGTATAGATTTTGTACCAACAGACTTACTTCTGTAAATTATAGCACGAACAATCTTAATTAATTAGTGCATTTATTGGAATTTTAGATCTAGACAGATTTGTACAATTTAGAACATTTAAAATTTTATTCATTTTGCATAACTTACCTCTAAATGAATCCCCATTAATATCACCAAGATTTGAGATGGCCGTACCAAATCTGGCTCCAGGCATTTTATCACCAAACAGGCTTATGAAACTGTCAAAACTGCCCTAAAATATGAAGACGGAACTTCAATACAAGTAAGTGGTAATTAAATTAATTAGAAATAATAATAGCTTTATATCATTAAATTAAATTGAAGGAAAAATAATCAAATTAGCCACAATGCACAATCACGCCTAGCCGTAAAGCTAACAGTTATGGTTACTCATCAATTAATTAATTTTCCAAAAATATGCATATAATGTGTGTTTCGTAGAGATACATTAGTACAAAGTACAAATTTATTATAATAATTTATTTTTATCAAAGCTTTAAATAGTAAAATGCCAAACGTTAAACCACATTTAAAATAATACATATAACTATCTATATAAACAAATTTAATCCCATAATATTGTAACGAAAATTTTATTTGGACAACAAACATATCTTCACCTTCAAACTGGTTATGCAAACTTTTACAACACTCGTAGATATTTTCTTAATTACTTATTATCGAAGCAGATATAATTAACTACACAATCACTATTTACTGTTTACTGTTTACCGTTAACCGTTTACCGTTTACCGTTTACCGTTTACCGTTTACCGTTTACCGTTTACCGTTTACCGTTTACCGTTTATCGTTTATCGTTTACCGTTTACCGTTTACCGTTTATCGTTTATCGTTTACCGTTTACCGTTTACCGTTTACCGTTTACCGTTTACCGTTTACCGTTTACCGTTTACCGTTTGCCGTTTACCGTTTGCCGTTTGCCGTCTACCGTCTACCGTCTACCTCCCGCCATCTACCGTTTACCGTTTACCGTTTACCGTTTACCGTTTACCGTTTACCGTTTACCGTTTACCGTTTACCGTTTACCGTTTACCGTTTACCGTTTACCGTTTACCGTTTACCGTTTACCGTTTACCGTTTACCGTTTACCGTTTACCGTTTACCGTTTATCGTTTACCGTTTACCGTTTACCGTTTACCGTTTGCCGTTTGCCGTTTACCGTTTACCGTTTACCGTTTACCGTTTACCGTTTACCGTTTACCGTTTACCGTTTGCCGTTTACCGTTGGCCGTTTGCCGTCTACCTCCCGCCAACTACCGTTTATTGTTTACCGTTTACCGTTTACCGTTTACCGTTTACCGTTTACCGTTTACCGTTTACCGTTTACCGTTTACCGTTTACCGTTTACCGTTTACCGTTTACCGTTTACCGTTTACCGTTTACCGGTTACCGTTTACCGGTTTACCGTTTACCGTTTACCGTTTACCGTTTACCGTTTACCGTTTACCGTTTACCGTTTACCGTTTACCGTTTACCGTTTACCGTTTACCGTTTACCGTTTACCGTTTACCGTTTACCGTTTACCGTTTACCGTTTACCGTTTACCGTTTACCGTTTACCGTTTACCGTTTACCGTTTACCGTTTACCGTTTACCGTTTACCGTTTACCGTTTACCGTTTACCGTTTGCCGTTTACCGTTGGCCGTTTGCCGTCTACCTCCCGCCAACTACCGTTTACCGTTTACCGTTTACCGTTTACCGTTTACCGTTTACCGTTTACCGTTTACCGTTTACCGTTTACCGTTTACCGTTTACCGTATACCGTTTACCGTTTACCGTTTACCGTATACCGTTTACCGTTTACCGTTTACCGTTTACCGTTTACCGTTTACCGTTTACCGTTTACCGTTTACCGTTTACCATTTACCGTTTACCGTTTACCGTTTACCGTTTACCGTTTACCGTTTACGTTTACCGTTTACCGTTTACCGTTTGCCGTTTACCGTTGGCCGTTTGCCGTCTACCGCCCGCCAACTACCGTTTACCGTGTACCGTTTACCGTTTACCGTTTACCGTTTACCGTTTACCGTTTACCGTTTACCGTTTTCCTGTTTACCGTTTACCGTTTACCGTTTACCGTATACCGTTTACCGTATACCGTTTACCGTTTACCGTTTACCGTTTACGGTTTACCGTTTACCGTTTACCGTTTACCGTTTACCGTTTACCGTTTACCGTTTACCGTTTACCGTTTACCGTTTACCGTTTACCGTTTACCGTTTACCGTTTACCGTTTACCGTTTACCGTTTACCGTTTACCGTTTACCGTTCACAGTCTACCGTTTACCGTTTGCCGTTTGCCGTTTGTCGTTTAACGGTTACCACTTACCGTTTAAAGTTTACGGTGTACCGTTTACCGTTTACCGTTTACCGTTTACCGTTTACCGTTTACCGTTAACCGTTAACCGTTAATCGTCAACCGTCAACAGTCAACCGTCAACCGTCAACCGTCAACCGTTAACCGTTAATCGTTAATCGTTAATCGTTTACCGTTTGCCGTTTACCGTTTGCCGTTTACCGTTTGCCGTTTACCGTTTACCGTTTAC
The DNA here is from genome assembly GCA_036346225.1 of Platerodrilus igneus. Taxonomy (NCBI): domain Eukaryota; kingdom Metazoa; phylum Arthropoda; class Insecta; order Coleoptera; family Lycidae; genus Platerodrilus; species Platerodrilus igneus. The sequence continues at coordinate 1,953,315 of JARFIW010001125.1, forward strand.
CGTTTACCGTTTACCGTTTACCGTTTACCGTTTACCGTTTACCGTTTACCGTTTACCGTTTACCGTTTACCGTTTACCGTTTACCGTTTACCGTTTACCGTTTACCGTTTACCGTTTACCGTTTACCGTTTACCGTTTACCGTTTACCGTTTACCGTTTACCGTTTACCGTTTACCGTTTACCGTTTACCGTTTACCGTTTACCGTTTACCGTTTACCGTTTACCGTTTACCGTTTACCGTTTACCGTTTACCGTTTACCGTTTACCGTTTACCGTTTACCGTTTACCGTTTACCGTTTGCCGTTTGCGCTTTTACCGTTTGCCGTTTGCCGTTTGCCGTTTACCGTTTACCGTTTACCGTTTACCATCCACCGTTCACCGTTTGCCGTTTGCCGTTTGCCGTTTGCCGTTTGCCGTTTACCGTTTACCGTTTACCGTTTATCGTTTACCGTTTACCGTTTTCCGTTTACCGTTTACCGTTTACGGTTTACCGTTTACCGTTTACCGTTTACCGTTTACCGTTTACCGTTTACCGTTTACCGTTTACCGTTTACCGTTTACCGTTTACCGTTTACCGTTTACCGTTCACAGTCTACCGTTTACCGTTTACCGTTTGCCGTTTGCCGTTTGCCGTTTGTCGTTTAACGGTTACCACTTACCGTTTAAAGTTTACGTTGTACCGTTTACCGTTTACCGTTTACCGTTTACCGGTTACCGTTTACCGTTTACCGTTTACCGTTTACCGTTTACCGTTTACCGTTTACCGTTTACCGTTTACCGTTTACCGTTTACCGTTTACCGTTTACCGTTTACCGTTTACCGTTTACCGTTTACCGTTTACCGTTTACCGTTTACCGTTTACCGTTTACCGTTTACCGTTTACCGTTTACCGTTTACCGTTTACCGTTTACCGTTTACCGTTTACCGTTTACCGTTTACCGTTTACCGTTTACCGTTCACCGTTTGCCGGGTACCGTTTATTGTTTACCGGTTACCGTTTACCGTTTACTGTTTACTGTTTACCGCTTACCGTTTACCGTTTACCGTTTATCGTTTACCGTTTACTGTTTAACGTTTACTGTTTACTATTTACTATTTGCTATTTACTATTTACCACAGTAAGTTATATTAATAAAGACACATTTTTATCGACAGTAATTTATTTCACATATGTACTACCAGTTATTACGTATTACAACTATCAGTCGGAACTATACTTCAAAACCCCTTAGCGGCTATTTATACTTATTAAATTGTCTAGTTATTTGGCAAACATTGCAGAAATTATGCAAATTACGTTTTAGAGATTTCCTATTGTTATCTTTTAAATGCAAAAGTCTTGTACCTGTCAATCAAAGGATTTCGCGCCGCAGGGCTTGTCAATGATATTTTGTGAACAATTCGTTTACGTTCTGTCATTAATCACTAATCACTAATCGGTTCAATAACGCGTACAAAGCCTTCCCGGAGAGTACATTCCAAACGTCCAATCACCACACTTTCTGTTCTTCGAGGTAGAATGACGTTGTCGGTCAAACATACTCACACCGACACGTCTTCTACTTTGTAAAATAGCACTTCCTTGTTCCTTACTCTCAAGGCATCCATGGAATCCATACCTCTTTAAGATATCCATTCCCAAGATAACTTCTTTAGCGATGTTCGCTATTACTACCAGATGGTCAAACATCCTGTTCTCGACTCCGGTTTTTACAACTAGCATTTGTTGTGTTTGAAGTTCTTCACTAGCCATCGTTCGAAGACGCACCGTCGCGGGTGACACTATACCACTGTCGCGTACTACATCCAGATTAGCAATTGTTTTATTGGCTCTGGTAGCAATCAAGAACTTCACAGTGTTCTCATTAAACTGTTCATATATGTAAATATTGTCTGCATACTTAGATCGTGCAATGTCGATGTTGGTCTCCGGGACAAAATCCGTACAGGTCAACTTTTGTCCCCTCCTATCGACCTCCTTTAGTTTTCCGGTTTGTCTACTTCCTTCTTAGGCTGTTTACATATGGACGTTATATGCCCAAACTAACCATAATTGCAGCATCGGGATCCCTTCCTCTTTGGTTGATCTACACGAAGTGCCTGTCGTACCTCCTCCTCTATGCCTTCGTGACCTAGCTCTTTTACGGACCATCATACCTTGCCACTACGCAATGCTAATCTTACTTTGCCGCTTCAAATTCCGGTGCATAATCTGGCGCATCATCTAAAGTCCTGATTGAGACAGCCCTAGTGCTTGCTGGATTTCTCTGTCGCGTATTTCGTCAACAAAGTCTATTGCTAACTGTTTTAGGACGCCGTCCGGTGCTGTTCGGTAAGCTGGTCTCATCAGGCTACCAATATATGCTTCAATTTCTTGTAAATTCTCGTTGGCCTTTTAGAAACGATACTTCATTTATGCGTGGTACACTTGTTACAGATGAAAGTCGTCATATCTGAATTCCAGCGTTAATGCTAAAGTCACGTTGCGTCGTTCCTCATGGTGTGGATATGGTCTGCAGAATGGTCAAAGTCTCACCTCGTAATGCGACAATCAATGCGGTTGCCCTTTCGCCATCGTTCCAGCCGTTAGCTTTCGCGAAAGTCTTGAATTGCTCGAAATATGTCTCCCAATGTGTTTTTCTATCAAATATGGGTGGTTTAATCTAAATCGTGACATTTGTTCTCATTTCCCGACGTTCTTAAATTTTAGGGCGTGTTGCTGTATAACGGGCACTCAGGATTTGAGTACTTGCACTGTTAGGGAATTAATCTGTTCGTTCGTCCTTAGAACCTTTCTTCTATTTTACGCGAGTTCCCTAACAATTTTTCAGAAAATTTCGGTTCTCGTTCGTGCGAACTTTTTAATAAATCATCTGAAAAGTTTGTTTCTAATTTCTGCAGAGCGCTGGACAATTTGGTTTCTAGTGTTTCAAGACTCTTTAAAGGTTCCGCTTCAACCTTTTTCGAGGATTTAGCATTTTCTTTAATAAACACCTTTTTTAATTGGCCGCAACACCAGAAAAAGTTAACACATATGGTATGAAAACCTCCGACACACATATAATGCAACAACGTTCAAATTGAATAGCTAAAGGTATATCTAGACGTGTACTGTGTCACCAATACAGACAATATGATACATAGCCAAAAGGGGCTTTATAAGTCATACATTTGTCCATTAAAATCTTTGCAATTTGCATTAACTTTTACTCCAACTACGTTAGTAAAATAACAAATGTAAATGAATAAACATACCTCTCCATTATTTTTATAAACGTAGACACATCCTTCATCATAGGAATTTGTTAAATATGTTGGAGCTCCAACCAGTATATCATCAGCCAAATCTCCATTAATGTCTGTACATAATAAAGCTGCACCAAAATATGATCCTAATTGATGACCAACAATTTTTTTGTGGAGAATTAGATCAGAATCATCATCCGCAGAAAATTCATAAATTAATACCTACATATCAGATTCAGTCATAAGCTGATTTAGGAAAAATTAAATAGAAAGCTATAAATAATACGTACCGCTCCATAGAGATCACGTGCTCTTGGCGCTCCAGCAACATACCATAATATGTCTGGATAACGAGAATGAAATCTACCTGATGAAACTGCATATCCTAAAAAATGTACAATATAAGTATTTTCTAAAATGCTTATTACCTTATTTTCTTAATATTAAGATGGATTTTTGACCTCGAGAAAATATTATTAGTAGTAAAAGCTCAATTTGTTGTCATCTACAATTTCGCCACAGAACAAGTATTTCACAGAGGTCAATGACAAAGTATGCCTAAAATTTGTAATCAAAGAAATTTCGTAAACCTTATGTGTAAATAGCAAAGTAAGTAAGCCGACTAACTTATAAAAATGTTAAGGTGGATGCTTGAAGAGGGCTGAAGTGCTGTCATTTTAAAATACCCGTCTTACTCAGTTATTAACTTGGATACCACCTGGTTTTAATTTTTATGGTTTATAAATAGTACCACAGCTGAAAGATGTAGAGAATATCAGAACAAGAAATTAGACAGTACTCTACCGGCAATACAAGCCTAAACTGTTACCCAAATAACTAGTCACACAGTAAATTAGAACCTAATTTGAAATATTAGTTTTTTAAATCAGCTGCCAATTAGAAGATACTAGTCTACTTTGAAAGTAGTTAAACAAAAGTTTATCTTTCTTTGATGTTAATATCTGACACTTTAATGTCATTTGCAATAAATATTAAAAGAATACTTTAGATATACTGAAAGGTTCATTTCCAACTTTTTGTATTATCTAAATTTATTATATTTGTTTAAAAATGAACAAAACTCCCTTCGTTTCTCATCCGCTCCTATTTAGTTTAAAAGTTACTAATTACATGGTAAGAATAAAATGTTTTAATATGCCTAAATAGGCGAATATACTGTCCCGGAAATTTTTTATCGCCCTCAAGAAAGTGATGGGGAATTTGATTGCACCTCCAACTATTTCTGCCTGGAATTACAGATTTCACTTTAGTACAACTCAAATAGAGCAGTTGTATTTTGGTCGGAATGTCGTTTAGTGCGTGTTTTTTGATATAGTGACCTAATTTATTATAGCCCCGTCGACGTGATACATGCGCCACAAATGACAGTTGGTAACGATATTACATAATGTGAAAATTGAAGCGCAAATTTCGATGACGTCACACAATATGCAAATTATGGCACGTAATTACACAAAATTTAAAGGAAATAAATTTTAAAGAAAACCCCCAAAAGGGGCAGTCACGTGAACATGTAAAGCTTCCTTCAGAATTAGTCTATGATGGTCGCCCGTGGCTTCGCTAATATTTCTCGGGTAGGGCTGCCTTGACTAATCTCGTCGGGTGTGAGAACTCTTAAGCCAGGTTGCGTCCAAATTCGCTTGTCTTCTTCCTATATGTAGACAAATATAAGGTAGGGGAGACAGGTAAAAGGTACAATAATTTCGGAACACAGGAAACCTACATATCAGGAAAAAGACACGGTAAGATACCACACAACCACTCTTTTTTGCGTTTCAGAGGCAAGTCCCAACGCGTTTTTCGGAAATTCCCCACTTCCTTCTTCAGCCACACGCGTCGGTGCGAAATCTCGCGCAGCGCACTTCTGAAGTGATGGAAGTACGTGCAACAAGTCTTTTAAATTTATGGCGCGAAATTCTCAAATATTAAAACTTAACTAATGTCTAGTGCCGATTTCGGCACGTAACAATCGCGACAAAGCCATAAAAGAAAAAACAAAAAAAAGAAAATGACTGTTAGCACAGTAACATCTTAACATCTAAATCCTAACCACACTACATAAATCCTAACTTAAATTTTACAAAATGTTTATTTGAGGCGCCACCTGGTTTTTAGACCGATAACACGTCTTCCGGATTACCAGGAAACGAAATATGTAGCCCCATTGTCTTTGACTTTATTTATAAGTGCACACACGAGTCTTTAATGTGGCGCAGTTATAATCGACAGCACAAATTTGTCGGGGAGCATGAAACACTACTTAAACTAAAACAAATGCGACAAGTCGCCTAACCTATATACTAACCTAAAGCTAACATTACAGTTTCCTAAGTGCAGACGGACATGAGCGTTGCATCTAGACTGTTTCTTCGTTGGCAAAAAAAGTACCCAAAATTAAAAATGTTCAAAAGAGTGAGTTACTCTACACTCTAGCTAATTTTTAATTACTGGTACTCTGGTTCAATAAACAATACACATCGAAACTTCTCCATAACATGCTTGTGAATCAACAAATTTACCAAACGTACCACCTTACTAAATCCTTACATTGCTAACCTAACAAATTACATTTCTACCATCAGGTTAGCTTTTTCACTTAATATTCAAGAAAAATAATTCCCACGTCTGGTCATAAATACCATACGTTAGGAAGATAAAAAGATAAAGCAAAATCTCAAGTTATTATCGAAGATAATAGATAAGATAACAATATTGAACTCAAATCACTATCAAAAGTTATAGGTAAGATAACGGTATTAAGCTTCAGTTATTATTAAAGATAATAAATAAGATAGCGATATTAAACTAAAGTTATTACTAAAGGTAATAGGTAAGATAACGATATTAAACTAAGGTTATTATCAAAGATAATAAATAAGATAAAGATATTAACTTAAGTTATTATCAAAGATAATAGATAAGATAACGATAGAGTGGCTCCTTGGGGTCGTTATATGGGAATTTCTCGTACCCCCTAAAAAGAGCAACCTATGAAGCAGGCCCGTTTGCAGTAAACGGTACGAGGGACCGGCAAAGGCATTTGGGTGCATTCCTGCACCCGGCGTTAATTGATATCGGTGATATATTCACGCGATATCCGCACGATATATCTACATGCACTCGCACATTCACGCACTCATACATACATTCACTGTTAGCGACTATGTGCGCTGACAGTGGCACCGCATGACCTCACGAAAGATTCCCAGAGACGTGGTCCAGGTGTCTGTGAAAACCCCCGCGCAACCACACGGTGACTAACGGAAATGAAAGGGCAGTAGAAATAGGAACGGTAGAAAGAGGGAGGTAGGTATTTGGAATGCATAAGAGGCACTTCCGAGTAGTAAAAAAATAGAGGAAGGGCTCGCATTGACCTATAGAGACAGAAAAGGTGGATAGCAAAGCACTACTCAACCAACCAATGTAGTCAGTAGCCCGGAGTGAGGAAAAAGTCACTCTTATGTGGTAGACGGGTGTTCCAGGACGAGAACAGGTCTACCAAAGGAAAGATAAGGCAGAAACGGAGACAGCAGGATACCAAAAAGTAGAGTTTTTGGACAGGCGTCCGAGAGAATGTAGAGAGTTGTCCCTATTAAAACACAGATCGGTCTGAAGGACTACCTGCGATATTAATCCGACAAGTTAAGGTATATCATAAGTTAAAAAGTTCACTAGACTGTTAACGAGAACTAGTACAATCAATTTTCTAACGAGTGCATACATTACGATAAGAAAATCAGACAAAAGTTGACAATACAACTTAAAAGTATCATTACAGATACAATTACACAAAAACAAATTGTTTCAAGGTAATTTTTTAAAACGGTAACACCCTAAACACACAAAGATGTCTAATTATAAGCAATTAAATACAGACCCACTGTCCCAATATACTGAAACAACCGAGAGTTTAATAAGATATCCATAAGAAGCGATAGCACCTCACCACGAAGTTCAATAAAAAACAATGAAAAGAATGTTTATAAGTTATGGCGATTCAGTAGGAAAAGAAACAAATAATGATATCGGATAATGTGAGCGACTGTAGTAATTCAGAGGAAAAACACATGGAATAGAAAGTCCTAGTTTTTTGCAACTGCGAATATGAACTATTTCTTACAATGGCATAGGCTGCGGCTCTTATGTGAGCCCAAAGAAGAAAGCATCCACTCAAACATCAGCTCAAACCAATCATAAAAATTCTATGAGTTATTACAACCAAAGTTATGACAATTACCACACAATTAAACGTTGTAAGATAAATACTAAAAACCAAATACTCTATTGTAGGAAAAGTTCGAGGATTAATTAAATGAAGTGACAGAGTTATACTGGGGAATCTAGAGAATAAAACGATATAAAAGTAACGGTAAGTTCAGGGAAAAAGTCAACCAGAAGGAAAAAGGTTTAAGGTAAATAAGTTAAACGTATAAAAGGTAGTTGTATAAGAGAAGGAATAAGTAATTAAAGATACTAATTGATGGTGAGAACAAAAAATATTAGGTAAATCGTGAGGGGAATGGAACGTCAAAACTTAACTAGCATTTGGGTCAGCAGAGAATGGCTTAAGGTCTTTAATATGCCACCCGCCTTGGCGTTTTTTTTCAGCATCTTGAAGTTCGTAGATAAGTGGACTAACGACACCGGTGACCTTACAAAGGATAAATTTATGGGCTAATTTTGAAGATAATTTTTTAGGTGCATCCGATAAGACATAATTCCTTTTCCAAACATGTTCGCCCAAGGCGAAGGAAATATTTCGTTTACGTAAGTTATAATGGTCGTTACTCTTTTTGTAAGCTTTTAACAAATTTTTCCTAACGTCGTTAAAGATAGAAAGTATTGATTGTTGGTCTTTGTCCCAGCGTACTTTATCGTCAAATTCAATTACGTTAGTATCGTCAGGCACTAAACCATAGTAACTCCCATCAATTGGGGTATATCTTCCAAAAACAAGAAATGACGGAGTGAACTGGGTTGCTTCGTGTTTAGATGTACGCAAAGCTCGAGCAATTTTAAAAATATGTCCATCCCATGTAGTGTGGTCTGAATCAATATAGGAAGAAATAGCGGTAATTAAAACTCTATTTACTCTTTCGGTAGGGTTTACTTGGGGATGGTATTTTACGTTAAACCAAATTTTTTGTACTTTGTAACTTATAACGAAATTTTGAAAATCTTTAGAGATAAATTGTGCCCCATTGTCACAAAGGATAATCTAAGGAACCCCAAAGATAAGAAATACATTTTGCTCTAGGAATTTAATTATAGCAGCAGATGTAGCTTTACGTAAGGGTTGCACCATAACAAATTTAGACAACCAATCGGTGACAACTAAAAGATATTGCTTACCTTTTTTCGATCTCGGGAGAGGTCCTAATAAGTCAAGCGATATTAATTGAAAGGGATAAGATACACGTTTAAAGTTACCCATTAAGCCAGAACGAGCCCCTTGTGCGCTCTTATGAGAACCACAAATTTTACAGTTTCTAATATAGTGACAGACAGATTGTTTTAGTGTGGACCAATAATATAATTCAGATATTTTAGCGAGAGTTTTTGTAACACCAAGATGAACAGCTATGGGATCATCATGACATAATTTAAGCACTTCACTGCGGTTAACGGTAGGAACGACAAGTTTCTATTCAGGGATGTTGAATATTTTGTGAGGTATAGAATCATTATTGTTCCGTCTTTATGTAAAGTAATTAAAGCTAAATTTTATCTCATTGAGTTTGTTGCTTATTTTTAAATCCGTTGCGCGTATTCAAAATTTAGTTAGAGTGGAAAATCCTTGAGTTTACCATAGCACACAGCCAGTGCCGTGAGTGTCGGAGCGCGGTTGCTAGCGCGTATCCTTCAACAACTGGGTATCGATTGGAAAATCCACGTTTTTACAAGTTTCGTTTGGCTCTTTGAATTGACCGCATCGATCGTGCACGTTCTGCATGAATAAGAGTTCTCGTTTCGTAGTGAAAAACAGTTTGTTATGTAATGTATGTTGGAACCGCTGTTAATTACCCGCATATAGTTTTTTCAACGTGTTACTTGCTGAGTTTCGACTACGCCGCATAGAGTTCACACATTCTACGTGGAGTTAATTAGATACTACATAGTTTTTTTTTCGCATTGGAACCACATCGTAAACAACCACAGGTAAGTGCTATAGTAAACGCTTTGATTGAGTGATTTGTTTAAAAGACATTTAATTATTTTGTGCTTGTTCACACCTATCAAATTAAATTATACAGTCCACTTCTAAATCTCACTTTTTGAGCTTTCGACAATTACCGCAACACGTTACAATTATACTGTGTAATTTTGGATTACTTCATTTAAATTATTTCAACAGATAGAAAGAAAAGGGATTAAACAATCTTTATTGTTGTGAAGTAGGGCATTCTGTGTTTAATAGATTGAGCTAGCCTTGGAAAATAAATTTCAAGAAATCATAGGATTTTAAAAGGGGTTGATGTTCACACCAATAAAAGCAGCAACACCAATCATAAAAGGGTATATCACAGCAACAAAAAAAGAGCACACCAACGTAGGGGCTACATCACAGCAATGAAAATGATACCCAACGTAAGGGCTTGAATCGTAAGGGTATATCACAGCAAATAAAAATCGCACTAATCGTGGGGCATAAAGGAATTAAAGAGAATATCACAACAATATTAAGGACACACCAACTTAAGAGTTTTATCACACCAATATATGATTTCTTATTTTTCTTTGACAGACTAATGTGCTGTCTTTGTTTGTACTAATCAACTAATTTTTGTTTCAGAGAGACGATTCGTTTTTTTTTTCTTCTTGGGTTTTGTTTTCGATTATTTTCTCTCGCTCAATCTCCGATTGACGTTATTTAGCCAGGCATCTCTTTCTTTGGCTACGTAATTTCGTGCGAGTCTTTACTTTAATTGGTTTCTTTTTGTTTTTCTTGACCAGCACGGTTTACCGTAGCAAAATTAACTGAGAACCCAGACCGCAGCTCCCTGAGAATTCAACTCCGTCGCCGGAAAACGAAAATGAAGTAAAAATCTGTTATAACCTTGGCATAGAAATTTGCATGCCCAAAACATAAAGTTTATTATGTAAGGGTGTTTGCGGTGTAGCAAACATAAACAGTCAATTTATTCAATATTCCAAAGCTACCCTAATTGCAAAATACTTTCTGGGATCTAACAAACCACTTCTATCTAATAAGGAAACGTATTACTACTTATTCGTTAGGATAATTTGAACATGCTGTCTTTGAGCCTTTTAACATTTATACACATAGTTATTGGAGGTTCGTATATTGAGTTGATCTTCGAGAAATGCGTTTCTGATATTATGCTCCAAACGTTTTATTTATCTTTTCGATATAAGTATCACGCTACTGCAATAATCAAATCCCTTTCTACAAGGGGTAGATAGTACACGCCATTAAATCTAAATTAACTATGCAGGTTCTACACCTCTTGCCTTAAAGTTTTTTCTAGGCATGCAGTAATCCATGTTTTCAGTTTCACAAATTGATACAAAGTGTACGGAAATTCACATAATGCAACATATAATGTCATCAAAACTCAAAAATGGAACAAAACACAATTCCCAAAACGAACTCTAACCTGCTTATTACTTCTTTTTGTAACACTTTTAAAAATTGAATCTCTAGTTTAACCATATGCCGTACAACATTTTTATTTCAATCATCAATAAATAACGGCGAAAAAGTTTCACATAACTTTATATATGTTAATTAGGACAATTAGCACTCGAGTTAAATTACATTGCAATATATCTTAGATAATAAAGTATTGCCCAAGGAAATTTCAAGGATTGTTCATTCATTTTTTCTCATTTAATAAAATTGAAACTAAAAACATAATCTTGAAGTAAACTTGCAATTGTTATTTTAGTAAAATCCTTTTTTCGCGAAATAAAATATAATACAAAGGTTTTCCTATTCTAGAAAATACCATTAATAATGGATATATTCCCGAAATGAATGAAAATAACCAAATTTTCTGGATTTTCCTTAATATAGAAGATACTTACCAAGATAAGAGTTATCTTCAGCTAAACTAGTGACATACACAGGATTTGGAATATTAAATTCAGTATATAACTGCCGTTTTTTCCTAAAATCCGATAAACGCTGTTGCGGCGGACTGACATTAGCACCTGAAGATTTATAGCGAATGGTAGTACCTAAAAAATACTCAATTTTATCAAGATAAAATAAATGCTACGGTACCTTGCCAACTTAGAACACCAGGTGCCCCAAGTAACAACTCAAATTCTTCTCCAGTCTGTAACAAAAGAGATAAGTAAAAATTAAAATTTTTTTGAACCGGATTTAAATTATTTAAAACTATAAGGAATTAATCATAATCATTATTAGGTCTTCAGTCCTGGAACGCGTACCTCCGTTGTTTCCTATTCTGGGCTAACCTACACGTATCCCTGCGTGCAATAGTCTGATCCAATCTACCTTTACTTCTCCTTTTTCCTGTTTCGGCTTGTAATGTATCCCGCACTAATACCTAAATCACAGAACAAGGTGTTGCCATCTTGGTAATGAATAACTTGCAGGCAAACATACAAGTAATCGCTAACCAACTAACTGATTCTTCAAAGATTACTATATGCAGCATGTATTTCCCTCACATCGATTCGACAATCGACAATTTAAGAACCGTCGTACTTCAGCTACCAAAACCCTTTCTGTTAGCAGGTGACTTTAACGGCAATAATATTTTATGGGGGTCAGTTAACAGCACAGCCAGTGAAAGAGATATTGATCAACTAATTAACAAAAACGACTTTGTGATTCAGAATACTGGTGAAGACACTTACCTCAATTCATGCTTGAATACATTATCCACTATAAATTTATTTATTCTCACCCGGTATTGCACATATTTTGTCGTGGCAAGTGTTACAAGGCGAATTAATATCGGATCATTTACCAGTCCAAATCTGTATTGCCGATAGGCTGGAAGACTTAAAGTTTTCGTCATTGTGGAATACTAGACGTGCGGATTAAAAATTATTTCAAGAAGTTCTTACACCCATACAGCAGCTATCAACCATAAAAGCCATGGTAGAGAAGTTAACGAAAACTAATATATCCGCTGCCGAAAAAGCATTCCTAAAGTTAAGCCAGTACCCTAGTGGAATCGAGGAGTAGCTCCTGCAATAAAGGAAAAGAAATACGCTTTACGGAAATTTTACAAATTTTCAACAACTTAAAATTTAATTGAATTTAAAAAATTAGGAAGCAGACGAGTAATTCGCAGAAACAAAAACGATCCTGGGCAAACTATATATCCATACTTAACTCACAGATTCCTAACTCTTAAGTATGGAGAAGAATCAGTTCCATATTGGGAAGATCAACATCAACTCAACCTATAAGTTTAGCGATCAACAACTAAACAATATTTGCTACCACGCACATAGATAATACTCTGGCAATCCATTTTCCACCGTTAATGAAAAAAATCTGGAACTATAAAATACAAGGAACCCAGTCTTTAACTTTACAGAACTGCTAGAGTTAGATAACAATTTGGATTTTAATATAACGGAGCTTCAACGAGAGGTAGAGCATTGCAGAGAATGTGTACTAGGACACGATCAAATAATCTATAGCATGCTCACAAACCTGCTTCAACCTGAAAAATCGCTAATGGAGTTGAGGCGCCAATATCGCTCATCAGTTGTACCAGTAAGGTCTTACGGAAAATAGTAAGCAATAGACTAATGTGGCTGTTAGAGTTAAATAACCTTCTCTTTAAGACACAAACCGGATTTCGCCGTCATCAGTCTACTACAAACCATGTAGTCCACTTGGAAACAGAAAACACGAAGTACTACTGTCCTTAGACCTTTGGGGTCGCCGTGAATCAATGTAGTAGGCGTAAGACTACGGATCCCAAGGTCCTGAGTTCGAATCTCGACACGGCCGACTGCTTGAAAAATGACAGGTGTACATTTTTCACAAAAATTACGTCCTCGTTCGGATGACAGGTTAAATGGAAATCCCGTGTGTGAGTGTTGTCACGCACGTTAAAGATCCCTACCTTGCCTGGAACGACAAGGGTTCGGCAAAATTCTAAATATCCAAGCAACAAAAAACTTGCCACCTGTTCAATGTAGTACCTTAGGGTGGAGCATTGGAAAAAAAATCAAATGTCCTTAGACCTTGTAAAGGTATACAGATAGGTCCAAAACAGACAAATGTGTCGGTAGTGCTTTCCATGCTTACGACCGCACTCACAAATGGGAGGTTCCTGCAAACATTGTGTCTGTATGCCATATGGAAAACGACTCGTTTGGCCGAAATAATTAAGGAATTGGAGATTCTAATTTGCTCGGACTCTCTTAGCAATATTCAAGTCATATCCAACATCTACACCTCTATTTCTTTAGTACAAGATATCCAGTCTGAGATCAATTGGTTTCCTAGGAATTAATAAAACAGACACAATAATGTGGATCCTGAGACATATAGGAATAAAAGGCAACACCCTAGCGGATGAGATAGCCCGTAAATCTATCGAAAACGATCGGGGTGCTCGTGTTCAAGTAGCTGTATCTAATGCTGTTAAAACAGCTTTAAAACAAGTAATACTAGACCCGCTGGCAAGCTGAATAGAATAAATCTAGCTCAAAGTTATCACTTTTAGGTCTACTTCTATCTCTTTCATGTTAGATACAGCTCGGTTTTCCTTCTATTGTTTTCTAAATATATCCCTATATCCCCACCTCCACAGAGGCGGTCCTGGTTATCAGTAGGACTCTCCCTATCAAATATATCGTTAGGAAGTTTCGAGATAGAAAGTTAGTAGATACAGGAAAAGGACGCGAAATTATCGAAGATATACATCTTGGCAATAGGAAGAGTAAAAGATTGCGCTAACGGCTTTACCAAACATGAACACTTTGACAAACCTCCAGGCGAACGTCTGGAGGATAACGCATACGGCGCTCGAGTTTCGACGTTTAAAGTTCTGTTGGGTTAGGTCGCACGATGCTAACGTAGGGAACGATAGGGCTGATGAATTAGCTAAAGAGGTCGCGACGGGCGACTTTCAGATATCACATTTGTCGATACCAAGGTCTCTAATTAAAAGAAAGCTGCGCGAAAAGTCAATCAGGCAATGGGAAAAGAGGTGGAACAACGCTACCACGTGCAGGTTGCCCCACAAATTCATACCGACCTTAGATGCTAGAGGTAATATCGAGGTATAACTCGATCATAAAATGTTGCAACTGATAACAGGACACGGCGCCCTAAAAGCGTATTTACGAAGATTTGGCTTAACCGACAAGGATCGCTGTGAATCCGGTGAGGGCGCTGAAAGTGCAGAGCACATGCTCTTCGACTGCCCGCTTTAGGCGGCGAATCGACGGTTAGCTGATAGCAAATCACCTATTCTAGGTCTAGCATGGCCAAAGAGCCTAGAGGAAGTTGGGGAAGTAGCTAACCAGAAAACGGTGATAACCGCGCATAAATCGGAAGGAAGTGGGGGGATTGGAAATTTTAGAGGCGACCTGGCGATAAATGATATGAGTTTGGTAACTAAAACCTGTATTTAAATAATATTTAAAAAATTAAAAAAAAACCTGTAGAAAATAAAAAAAAAAATAAAAAATTATCATAATATTTATAAAAGTCTATATGCACGAAACCCCCGCACCACTATCTAATCTTATACGCGGGGTAATCGTGAATAAATAAAAAACTAAAAACTTAATCCGAGCAAATAAATAAATAAGAACATATAAATTAAAATTCTCATTAAAATTAATCATTGAAATAAACGAAGGAATAAAATAATAAAATAATATAGAATGAAACCGCGCGTCCCTCCAGGACTTAACAGTGAAGTGATAGTCATTGTGACCCCCCAGGACGATTAGTGCATACCCACCGCAACTTTAGCAGTGCATATCCATTTCCTTCTAGTAGTAAGTTTAAATGTATGCAGACGACCAGATCTTCGGATGCTGGAGAAATATATTAACGAGGTAAGAACAAAATTGTGGCGGTTGTGCTCGCATAAGCATTGATTTATGATAATTAGTACATTTGAAATAATGTAAAGAGCACGTTTTGTGCGTAATGACGCTAGCCGGTATGATGCTTACGCGAGTTCACCTGATAATTTGGGTTTTGCTTTTTGCAATTTAATGCACTGCTCAACGCTTAATGCTTATAGATATTTATTTATGTATTTACATAAATATTTATATTTATTTTTATATTTTTGTCTACTTTTATTGTTTGTGGCTTGATATTATTTATTTGACGTTCTGCCGCTATTTTTGGGGGTAGCTTATAAATAGGAAGGAATATTGTTTGAGAAGATTGTAATTACAATATAAATCAGAGTAGTGAGCTTGCGCAGTGTGCTTATCCCTAGAGGAGTAGGGCAATACTAGAAAAAGAGTGGGAGAGTTTCGCGGTTCTCTCGCGAGAACGTGGCTTTTTACCGGGTATCGTCGAGTTAAGTGCACGTTTTTGTCTCTGGTAACGTATCGTTAGGGTTATCTATGTAGTTCCTTGCCTAATTATTTTTGTTGTCTACCTCCATACCTTATTTTCCTGTCCAATCCCTACATAGGTAAGACATCTGCCGCCACCTAGGCATACCGATCTTCACGTCTGTGGAAGAAGACCTCATGTTTACCTTAGCTAGCCGGAGCCGTTCCGTACGCATTTGATAGCGTCGACGTATCATCTCTAATTCCTCCGGGAGGAGCCGCGACTGGACTTGGCTAGAGGCCTACCCGAGCGCAATTTCGGGCGAAAGCAGGATTTCTGATGTAAGTAATCCTTTACTTATTTTGTGTGCTTTATTTTTTGTGTTAAAAATTGGGTCAATTTACGTAGGATTGCGTAATATTGAAGACGTCATCGGTAGAGGACCGCACCCAAATCCGTATAAGATTAGTGCTGCCAACTGCCGATAATGTCTATCAAACCACGCTACCGGTGTTGTATTTATCAGAACTTTTGTAAATGTAACCACGGCGCGAACGTAAGAATTTAGCGCTCCAACGTGTGTTTTTAGGTGGTACAATTCCTATATACCTATGGAATGAATAGATTATTGTTTAAACAAGCCTTTTCATCTAAATTGTAGCAATAAATTTTATTATCTATGTACACTAAGATATCTGTGAATTTTTAATTTCAGCTGGTAACTTGCGAAAATTCCCCAGAAATTTTCCGGAATTGACAGATAGCGTTTGTAATTAAGAACCGCCACTTTGTTATATAAAACTTCAAATTTTTACAAGGATGTATACTAACCTTACTTTTTCCAAGTAAGTACAATAAATAAATATTTTAAGTAATTGCACGTCTTAAATACCGTTTATTATAATAATTATTTACCTTATCTCAGTTAAAATATAACCCTTGCTGTAATAAAAAAAAACTGCATCTAAAATTCTCTAGTTTGCTTATAAAAAAAAAGCGTTTTAATCAATCACTTGTTAACTAATATTTAAACTCCCTTTTTAAAGAAACCTTATGTTTAAAAAAAAACCCTTTAACGTGACGATTTGACCTCTAGAATATCTTTTGAAGATGCTACATTAATAGCCTCGTGTTATCTGTTAAAATGATACCTTACCGATGCTTTTCTATATTTTGGAGGGCTTTTTTTTGTAACTTATCAAGGAGATATCCCTTGTTAAATACTAACCTTGTTCGCATATAGTTTTAAATGTGTTTCTTTAGTGTTTTGATTAATTAACGTTTTAACACTTGCATATTATTCTTTACCGGTAACGTTCCTAACAAGTTTTCACCCGTAAATAAATACCTTATCGTACTAACTTAAAGTAGCTGTAACGTTTTTTTACTTTCTGTTTCGCGAGGGTATTGCATGTCTCGTATATGTCGTGCCTCAAATAGAAATTCAAAATGTGGTAATAAACTGAATCTCTTTGAATGCCTTAAAATTGTCTTTAAAATCGTTTAACTTTACGTATATCTAAGAGCTTGTCACGTTTACTTCTTTGACAATGTACCTAATGTTCGTAGCTTTCACTTGGCTCAATAATTTAAAATAACCCGCAGGTTGTTTGGCAAGATGGAACTTGCGTATATCTCAATTTACTTTTGACGTTAGGCATAGGCCTGGCAAATTAAATATCGTACCTGTTGCCTTATCTCGTGATGTTGTTTCTCTTAACCTTCCAAATTTAATTCTGGATACCTGGTACCTCAATATGATTAAAAAAGTTTCTGATAATCCCGACAAATTCCCTACCTTTCGTGTAACTAATAATAGACTATATAAATTTGTATCTTCGTCCCCACATAAAATATCGAATATACCTGAATGGAAACTGGTCGTGCCCACTGCAAACCGCAGTGAGGTACTCAAATTATGTCACGATGATCCCATTGCTGCACACCTTGGTGTTACAAAAACTCTCGCTAAAATATCTGAATTATATTACTGGCCCACACTTAAGCAATCTGTTTGTCGCTACATCAAGAGCTGCAAAATTTGTGGTTCCCATAAGAGTTCACAAGATGCTCGTCCTGGTTTAATGGGTAACTTTAAGCGTGTATCTTATCCCTTTCAATTAATATCGCTTGACTTATTAAGACCTCTCCCCCGATCGAAAAGAGGTAATCAATATCTTTTAGTCGTTACCGATTGGTTTTCTAAATTTGTTTTGGTGCAACCCTTACGTAAAGCTACATCCGCAGCTATAATTAAATTTCTAGAACAAAATGTCTTTCTTATCTTTGGTGTCCCTCAGATTATTCTTTGTGACAATGGTGCACAATTTATCTCTAAAGATTTTCAGAATTTCGTTAAAAGTTACAAAGTACAAAAAATTTGGTTTAACGCAAAATATCACCCCCAAGTAAACCCTACCGAGAGAGTAAATCGAGTTTTAATTACCGCTTTCTCTTCCTATATTAATTCAGACCATACTACATGGGATGAACATATCTTTGAAATTGCTCAAGCTTTGCGTACATCTAAACACGAAGCAACCCAATTCACTCCGTCATTTCTTGTTTTTGGAAGATATACCCCAATCGATGGGAGTTACTATGGTTTAGTGCCTGACGATACTAACGTAATTGAATTTGACGATAAAGTACGTTGGGACAAGGACCAACAGTCATTACCTTCTATCTTTAACGACGTTAGAAAAAATTTGTTAAAAGCTTACGAAAAGAGCAAGGACCATTATAATCTACGTAAACGAAATATTTCCTTCGCCTTGGGCGAACAAGTTTGGAAAAAGAACTATGTCTTATCGGATGCATCTAAGAAATTCTCTTCAAAATTAGCCCCTAAATTCATTCTTTGTAAGGTCACTCGTGTCATTAGTCCCATTATCTACGAACTTCAGGATGCTGAAGGAAAACGCCAAGGCAGGTGGCATATTAAAGACCTTAAGCCATTCTCTACCGACCCAAATGCTAATTAAGTTTTTCATGTTCCATGCCCCTCACCATTTACCTAATATTTTTTTGTTTTCACCATCAATTAGTATCTTTAATTACTTATTCCTTCTCTTATACACCTACGTTTTATACGTTTAACTCATTTACCTTAAACCTTTTCTTTTGGTTGACTTTTCCTTGACTATACCGTTGGTTGTGTGTCACTTCATTCTCTACACCCTCCAATATAACTCTGTCGTTTCATTTAATTAACTCTCGAACTTTTCCTCCAGCATATTATTTGGTTTTAGTATTTTTCTTACGTCATTTAATTTTGTGTGGTAATTGTCGTAACTTTGGTTGTAATAACTCATTGAATTTTTATGATTGGTTTTAGTTGATGTTGAGTGAATGCTTTCTTCTTTGGGCTCACATAGGACACGCGCAATCTATGCCATTGAAAGAAATAGTTCATATTCGCAGTTGCAAAAACTAGGATTGTCTATTCCATGTGTTTTTCTTCTGAATTATTGCAGTCGCCCACATTATACTATATCTTTATTTGTTCTTTCTATTAAATCTACATAACTTACAAACATTTTTTTCATTGCTTTTATTGAACTTTGTGGTGAGATGCTATTGCTTCTTATTGTTATCTTATTAAATTCTCGGTTGTTTTAGTATATTGGGACAGTGTATCTGTATTTAACTGCTTATTATTGGGCATTTTTGTGTGTTTAGGGTGCTATGAAATACTACCTTAAAACAGTTTGTTTTTGTGTGTTTGTATCTGTAATGATACGTTTAAGTTGTCGTGTCTACCTTTGTCTGATTTTCTTATCGTAGTCGAAGCACTCGTTAGGAAAATGATCGTACTAGTTCTCTTAGGAGTCTAGTGAATTTTAAAAATGTGTATACCTTATCTTGTCGGATTAATATCGCAGGTGGTCCTTCAGACTGCGCTGTGTTTAATAGGGACAACTCTCTACCTTCTCTTGGACGCTTGTCCAAAAACTATACTTTTTTCTTAACCCGCTATCTCCGCTATGCCTTATTCTTCCTTCGGTGGACCTGTTCTTGTCCCGGAACACCCGTCTGCCACATAAGAATGATGTTCCCTCATTCCGAGCTACTAGTCACATTGGCTGGTTGAGTAGCGCTTTGCTATCCACCTTTCCATCTGTCGCTTTTGCTCAATGCGAGCCCTTCCTCTACTTTCTTCTACCTGGAAGTGTCTCTTATGCACTCCAAAAAACCAAACTCCTTCTTTTTACCGTTCCTGTTTCTCTACTGCTTTTTCATTTCTGTTAGTCACCGTGTGGTTGCGCGGGAGGTTTTCACAGACACCTGGACCATGTCTCTGCGAATATTTCGTGGGGTCATGCGGTGCCGCTGTCAGTGCATGGGCTCTGGCAGTGAAGGTATGGATGAGTGTGTGAATGTGTGAGTGAATGTGTATATATCTATATATCGATATACCGTGTGGATATCGGGTGATGGTATCACCGATATCGATTATCGCCGGGTGCAGGAATGCACCCAAATGTCTTTGCCGGTCTCTCGTGCTGTTCTTGTGAACGGACCTGCTTCACGGGTTTCTCTTTTTAGAGAGCACGAGTCAATCCCATTTAAACGGCTCTACTGGAGCCACTCTATTTGTTGTTATTCATTGTCTTGGGTAATAACTAGGTCAATATCTTTGTCTTCTTTATTATCTTTGACAATACCCTTAGTTTTAATATCGTTATCTTACTGATTACCTTCAATAATAACCTTAGTTTAGTATCGTTATCTTACCGATTACCGTTAGTAATAATTTTGGTTTAAATTATCGTTATCTTACCGACTACCGTTAGGAATGACTTCGAGTTATTTCGCGTTATCTTACCGGTTATCTTTAGTAATAACTTTTGTTTAAATTCGTGTTACTTTACCTACTATCTCTTATAATCACTTTAGCTTAATATCGTGTTATCTTATCGAGTATCTCAAATAATAACTAAAGCTTAAAATCGTTATCTTGTCTATTATCTCATCTACTATCTTTAACAACAATTTGAGATCTTGTCTTATCTTTTTATCGTCCTAACGTGTGGTATATATGACCAGACGTGGGAATTATTTTTTTCCTGAAATTTAAGTGAAAAAGCTAACCCGATTTAGAAATGTAATTTGGCAGGTTAGCATATAAGGATTTAGTAGGTGGTACTTTTGGTAAATTTGTTGATTCACAACTATGTCATGGACAAGTTTTAAATGTGCATCGTTGGAAAACCAAAGTACCAGTAACAAAATTTGCTAGAGTGCAAAGTGACTCACTCTATGAACATTTTTAAATTTGGGCACTTCTTGCCAAAAAGAAGAATAGTTTGATGCAACACTCATGTGTGTCTGCACATAACAACTTTTATGTTAGCTTTAGTTAGATAGGTTTAGATAGTTTAGGCGACTTGTCGCACCCGTGTTAGTTTAAGTAGTGTTTCATGCTCCCCGACCAATTTGTGCTGTCGGTGATTAGTGTAGTCAAAGACTATCGGGCTACCTATTCCGTTTCCTGGTACTTCGGTAGACGTTTTATCGGTCGAAAAAACCAGGTGGCGCCTTATATAAACATTTTGTAGGTTTTAAGTTAGGGTTTATGTAGGGTAGTTAGGATTTAGATTTTAAGCTGTTACTGTGCTAACAGACTTTTTCTTTTTTAAGTTTTTTCTTTTGTGGCTTTGTCGCGATTGTTATGTGTCATTGCCACTTAAACATTGTTTTAGGTTAGTTTTTGGTGTACGGAAGTTTCCCGCCATATTTTCAAATACGCAGGTGCGCGGGAATTTTTAAATGGACTAGGCGGTACTTCCGTACGTCAGAGTAGTGAGCTTGCGCAGTGTGCTTATCCCTAGAGGAGTAGGGCAATACTAGAAAAAGAGTGGGAGAGTTTCGCGGTTCTCTCGCGAGAACGTGGCTTTTTACCGGGTATCGTCGAGTTAAGTGCACGTTTTTGTCTCTGGTAACGTATCGTTAGGGTTATCTATGTAGTTCCTTGCCTAATTATCTTTGTTGTCTACCTCCATACCTTATTTTCCTGTCCAATCCCTACATAGGTAAGACATCTGCCGCCACCTAGGCATACCGATCTTCACGTCTGTGGAAGAAGACCTCATGTTTACCTTAGCTAGCCGGAGCCGTTCCGTACGCATTTGATAGCGTCGACGTATCATCTCTAATTCCTCCGGGAGGAGCCCCGACTGGACTTGGCTAGAGGCCTACCCGAGCGCAATTTCGGGCGAAAGCAGGATTTCTGATGTAAGTAATCCTTTACTTATTTTGTGTGCTTTATTTTTTGTGTTAAAAATTGAGTCAATTTACGTAGGATTGCGTAATATTGAAGACGTCATCGGTAGAGGACCGCACCCAAATCCGTATAAGATTAGTGCTGCCAACTGCCTATAGTGTCTATCAAACCACGCTACCGGTGTTGTATTTATCAGAACTTTTGTAAATGTAACCACGGCGCGAACGTAAGAACTAAGGCTAACAAATTACTTTGACCAGGGAAGATGAATTTGTAAATTTATAAAGCAGGTAAGATAGCTGGATTCACTATTAATATATTTGGCGTATTCTTAGAAAATTTGAATCCATTTTAAATTAGCTAGCTAAATTTGGATAGTTTTAAGTCGACTCTTCAGGTCGCACCGGTAAGCAAAGCTGGCAGCTGCTATCCGGCATTACAGATCCCTCCCCATTCATTTTGTTTGTGTCTTGTTGATCGGGTACACTCCAAAGTCAACGCTAGGGATACCATCAATCAAGCCCTATTCTTAGTTTTTGTTTCAGTTGTTAGATTTTTCTTAAGATGTTTTAATTTTGAAGTTAAAATAATTAGGAACACGTTTATATTTTCGCGTTTAAAGTCTATTTTAGTAACTTTGGGTGGAGCATTGGGGACGTGACTGCAAGCATAGCGGCCCTTAATTAAACTATAATGTATATAAAGGGGGGGTGGCTCCGTGGCGTAGTTGATATGTGTGTGACTGCAATGCCCAAAGTCCCGGGTTCAAATCCGGACACGGTCCGCTTGAAAATGCTAGACGAGCATTTTTCACGAAAATACGCCATCGTTTGGATTATAGGTAAAATGGAGGTCCCGTGTGAGTGTTGTCATGCACGTTCGGCAAAATTCAAAATGTCCAGATAAAAAAAGCTCGCTTGCTGGCCAATGTAGTACTTTCGGGTGGAGCATTGGAAAAAAATCGATAAATCGATAAATTCTGTCACACAATTAACATTAGTTTAAAATATTGCAAAACCAACACTTGTAGTTGCTTTTAATATTCATCAGGTTTAAGTACATTTATGATTTTCGTCATTAGATTTTCCGTTTTGGAACTGGTTGTACGCGTATCTAAATTGATATATATATATTTCGAGCTAACCTACACATTTCCCTGAATTTCCTACATCCTACATCTTTGACCAACTGTGTGCTATAGTCTAACCTAGGTTTAACTTTACCTCTTTCTTTTTCCTATCTCTGCTTCTAATATATTTCGCAGTATTCCTTCATATCTTAGTATGTGACCTATCATCATATCTCTCCTATTTTTTTACTGTTTTCCACACATTTCTTTCTTCACCTACCGTTTCTTGAACTTCTTTGTTCTTAACTTTGTCTGTCCATGATATCTTCATTAAATGTCCGCAACAACATATTTCAAAGGCTTCATCTTCTTACTGTCCGCTTCTCCTACAGCACAACTTTCACAGCCGTATAGTGCTGTGCTCCACACGTATACTTTTTGTGATATTTTGCTTATTTCTGTGTTTGCTGTCTTTGAACATAGTGGTTGCTTTTTCTTGTTAAATGCAATACGGTCTCGTGCTTATTTTTGTTTTATATTTCTTGCACTTTTCCCATCTTGCCTTATTTGGCTTCCTGCATAGCAGAAAATTTTGACCTCTTGTAAGTCTCACTTCCTTTTTGTATTCTGGTTTTTAATTTATTTTCCTCTGCTTTACATACTAGTCTTTTAATTTTATTTTAGTTATGTTTCATACCGTACCTCTTTGGTGGAACCGTTTATATTTCACTAAGAGCTGCTTCTAACTCTTCCTTGCCAAATGCTAATACCTTTATATCATCTAAAAATTTATACATATCAATCGTTTGTCCCTGCATAGTAATCCAAATGTATTTCTGCATTTGACAGTATTCATTGTCTTTTCGATGTGCAAGTAAAAAATTAACGAGGATATGGCATATCTCTGTCTCAGATTTTCCCTGATATTTACTTCTCTAAGATCCTGCCCTAATTTTATTATCGCTGTTTGCTCTTTGTATAAGCATTATACTATTCGCCTATCTCTAAAATTCCAATATCTTTGAATATTTCGAAATTCTTTTGCATTTTACATTGTCGAATGTTTTTTTTAAATCTACAAACCTAATATACACACCCTCTCGTTTTTCTAACGCCTTCTCCATTATCACCCTCAAATCTGAAATAGCCTCCCGTGTTCCCATGTTTCACCTAAACCCAAATTGATCTTCTCCTAGTAATTCTTCAGCCCGTTCTTCAGTTCGTCTTTGTTCAATTCTAGCTAATATTTTTGATAAGTGTACTATCAAACTTATTGTTCGAAAATCTTCACATCTATAAGCGCCTCTCTTTTTTGAAATACTGATTATGATGTTATGTTTGAAATCTTTAGGTATCTCTTGTCCAACGGTTTTACAGCTTCAGCTTGCACCTTATCTATATCCAGTGCCTTATCATTTTTCAAACCCTCTAATGTTAATTAAAACTTATCTCTAAGTATAGGGTATCCCTAGTCAGTGGTTTCAACGTGTGATTCCTATTCTAGTGCTACTAATCTCCGTTCTGCAGATAAATTCCTTATATATTCTTGCTATTTAACCACTTTCTTTACATTTTGTATGATTATGTTTCTTTCTGCGCCCTTTATATTTTTACTATACGGTTTTATATCCTAAAATTGATTCTAATTAGTTTGTATGCTTCATCTTGCTTTGCTATTTCTATCTTAGTTTGTACCTCTTTGCACTTTTTATCAATCCATTGTTTTTTAGCTTTCCTGCATTTACAAATTATTTCTCATTTTATGGATTTGTAACTCTGTTTTCCTGCTTCATCTGGTTTATTTTCGTGCTTTTGTCTTTCTTCTATTAAAATTAGGATATTTTTTGTTATCCACGCTTCCTTATTTTCTTTTTGTGTATATCCTAGAATATTTATGGCCGCCATGTCCAACCTATATTTAATGTTATTCCATTCTGTATCTACTTCCTTAGTATCAGAAATTTTCCTGATGTCTTTCAGCAATTAATTTATTTGACGTTTTCTCAAATCTTTTGGGGATATCCTTGTCCGTTAGTTTCTTAGAGTCAAAATACCTTCGTTGGGTCCTTTTCTTTCACATTTTATATTTAAGCGCGGCTTTCATAATTACCATGTTGTGGTCAGTGTCAATATCTGCTTCTGTGTTGCTTCTACAGTATTTACTTGATTCCTAAATTGTTGTTTAACAAAAATGTAATCTATTTGACATCTTTTTGTATCTACTGACGTCTTCCACGTATATCGTTTTCTAGCATGATGTTGCAATAATGTATTTGTGACGGTTAAATTGTTTTTTGTCGCAAAATTCTGCTAACCTACTTCCTCTGTCGTTACTCGTGCCTAATCCAAATAAACCTACTACCGCACTACACTACACTCACCTACCACTTTATTGAAATCCCCACTAATTGTTAAATTTTCATGTCTTTTTACGCATCTCAGTAAATCTTTGATATCTTTGTAGATCGCTTTTACCGCTTCCTCACTGTAGGTAGAGGTGGGCATGTATACTTGAATCATTACTGTCTTTACCGGTTTAGATTCTAATCTAACCATGAGTACTTTTTCGTTCTGTTCTGAGTACTTTTCTACATGATGTCCATTTTTTTTCGCATATCTATACCCACACCCGAATTTCCTTCCTCTGATGCTGTTTAAATTACACTAATGTCTCCGCTCTAAATATCCCCCGCCTCTGGCACCGAACTTCGCTATTCCCTACTTTCTCTAACGTTAACCTATCCATTTTAATGTTCAAGTTTTCTAGCTTACCTACTTACATTAAACTTCTTACATTCCACGCTCCGACTCGCAAAATGTTCTGGACTTGTCTTTTAGATTTTTCAATCACATCCTCCGAAGTAGTTCCCTTTCGAAGATTCGAATGGGGGACTATTTTAACCCCGTAATCTTTTACCCCAGAGGCTGCCATCATTTTGTTACAATTTAAGTACAGTGTGTATTTGGAAGATGATGTGGTGGTTTTCCGTTGTCTTCCACATCGACCACTTTCTAGTTGCCGCTAGAAGCGAGCGGACGTGTTTTTGCGAGCTCCCGCTTCAGCAATAACAGTAAGTTTTTATCTAGGGTTTATATTATTTATTGTTGTATTATTTTATTTAAAGCTTTGCTTTTTATTGTGTTTTATTTTTATACTTGTGTGCCATCAAATTTTTAATACAGGGCAGTAAAATAAAAATTTTAAAACAGAATTTAAACTAAATAAAAACTAAAAAAATCGCGTTTTCTTTGTAATTTAAACCAAATCCGTGTTTTAAAATAAACTAACTAAATTTCGGGTTAAGAAAACAAAAATCTACTAAACTAATACTCAAAAATAATTTCGAAATAACTTAAAGGCAAATTTAAAATAAAAACGGCGTAAATCGAGTAAAAAACCGGGTAAAACAACCAAAAAGTGTGTGAATTTTTTATAGTGCCCGTATTATCAAATAATAACCAAGAACAAAAATCTACGCCTTTTTAAATCAAATAAATAACTCAAAAACTGTAATTTTTTAAACGATTTTAATATAAATTTTCCGTAATTTAAGTACACGCGTACTTATAAGTTCCTTTAAAATCGATTTTGGTGTAATTAAGCGGTGTAACAGTTACAAGTTGTGCTAGTTACCAAGTGATTAAGGGAAAGGTCATTTCCGGTGACCGCATTCCGATTGTGCTCGACCTTATTTTGTTAATTACACATTTAAAAATAAAGTGTTGTTATTTATAAATTAGATATTTTAATATTTTGAAGTAATTAGTTTATTTAAATTTGATTTGGCGGTTTAAAAATTTTAAATAAATAAATAGTGTTTTTTGCGGTACATTTTGAATCGAATTGCGTTAGGGAATTTATTTGGTTCTAATTGTTATTTTGACGCTTGGTGCTTGTTGTATTTTTGTTAAAATTTGATATTTAATTGGGCGGTTTGAAGTTTAAATAAATACAAGGTTGCTTGCGGTTCACGTTTAAACAAAACACTTTTATTGGACTAACGTATTGCGCTCTTCTAGCGTCGTTCTTTTAGCATCGTAACGGTCAAGTCGTCTTTGAGCTGCGTTTTAGGCGTCATTCTTTGTTAGTTTTGTCAGCATGGTGGTCCACCGCGACGAGGAGCCGTTGCCCAGGAAGAAGAGGGGAGATCGGTCGGAGGCTGAGGGCGCTGTTGGGGGGAAACAGCTGAAGGTAGTCCTAAACGACGTTATGCTAGGGATTCAGGAGGAGGTAAAGGAGCCTGTGTCTGCGGCGGTCGTGTCGGGGAGGTCGGGGCCACCCGTGGTGGTTGCGGCGCCAGAATTGCCTTTTACTTCGAGAGCCCAGCGCACGATGTCGACTAGCAGCAACGTTAGCGTTGATGCTAGCGACCTCGATGAGCTGGAGCTCTTGAAATTCAGGGTGAGGAAGGCGCACGCTGCCGTCTATGGGAAGGTGCCGGCGACCTCCGCCACTATCGTCGTCGAAGAAAGAAAGATGGTTCGGCACGCCGTGGGTGACATCCGCGATGTTACGAAGCAACTTATAGGTATGGTTAGGGCGCTTCGTCTTTGCCTAGATAGTCCTGGGAGAGCTGGTGTTGTCGGGGGAAATCCAGCGGTGGTTGCTTCTGTTTCGGGGCAGCAGTGTTCCCTGGGCCAGGAGGTGCCGATGCCGCGGAAGGTGTCGTATGCTGCAGCTGCTGCAGGTGCAACGCCTACCTTTGCAGTTAGGGTCAGGGGAGGCCAGGGGAGAAAGAGAACGTCATGTCGACCCTCAATAAGAAGGTCGATCCCGCTCGTGATGGGTTTGTCGTGGTCGGAGCTCGAAGGACTCGCAGGGGCGGTGTAGTAGTTGAATGTGCAGGAAGAGAAGATGCGAAGAAATTGCAGTCGAAGGTCGGCGGTCACTGCAAAGAGCTCGTGGCGAAGACCATCGGGAAGAAGCGCCCACGGGTCGTTTTTCCGGGGGTCAAAGCGGGGATGAAAGCAGAAGAACTAGTGCGGTTCATCGCGAGCCAGAATCCCCGCTTCGGCGATTTGAAGATCGAAGACCACCTGAGGGAGAAATTTAGATTTGGCGGAAAGGGCCCTAGGGATCCCTTCGTCAACGTAGTCTTCGAAGTGACCCCCACACTTCGGAGACGCATATTAGCTGACGCTATAAACCTTAGGTGGCGAAGAGTCTAGGCCCGGGACCACTTCTCGATGACCCAGTGCTACAGGTGCTACGAGTACGGCCATAGATCGATGGAGTGCAGGTAGAAGGTACAGTGGTGCGGTAACTGTGCTGAAGTCGGACACGAGTTCAAGAATTGCCGGAGGGCAGTCCCCTGCTTTGTGGTTTGCGCTAGGGCAAATGACAGAACTGGCGATGGCGCGAAAGTCGATACGCGCCACGACGCCAAGTCGAGTAGATGCCCCACGATGCTGAGAATGAAGAACGCAATCACACGGAACATCGATTATGGACCGTGAAGAAAAAGAAAGATTTAAAAGAAGCAAGAAGACTAAATTCGCGCAATTAAATCTCGGGAAAGGAAAAGGGTCTACAAATAACTTCGTAAAGTTATTCAGCGAAAATAGTATCGACATCGGGCTTATACAGGAACCGCACCTGTATAGCCACAAAATAACAGGTTTTGGGAAGGGGGTTACCGTTTTAAACGCAAACAGCGAACGACTGCGTAGCGGGATAATAATAAATAACGGGACGTGCGCCGGAATAATTTTAAATAATTTATCAGACGATTTTATAATGACGGCCGAAATAAAAACGGGGTTAAATACGTTTTACGTGATTAGCACGTATTTTTCACCGGTCGATTCCCGACGGGAAAATCCTCAAACCGAGGACTTAATAAACCAAATCGAAGGCATTTTTCGTAAAATTGGAAGGAATAAAAAACTAATAATCGGGGGAGACTTTAATGCCAAGTCGCCACTATAAGGTAGCCCTATCGAAGACAATAGAGGCTCGCAGGTTGCCGATCTTTTGACGGAATGGGATCTTAGTGTGATAAACACTAATGATTCACCTACGTTTAAGGGGCATAGAGGTAGCAGTTTTATAGATATTACTGCAGCCTCGCACGAGATGTTAGGGAAAATTTATAATTGGGAACTTAGGTCGGACGAGGTGACGCTCTCTGAGCACAAATTGATTACGTGGGATATTGATGCCGAGGAAAGCCAAAACGAACAACTAACTATCTTTCCGCGGTTCTGCAATAAAAAAGCAAATTGGGAGCGGTTTAAACAAAAATTCGGCGAAATAATTCCAGCGCTCGGAATGAGCTATTAAACTGCCGAGTGGCAGACGAAATAGAAACACTCGCGGTAAAATTAAACGACGCGGTGGTAGACGCGTCGTCGTACTCCATGCCGCCAAAGAAAGCATTTAAAGATAGCGTACCGTGGTGGACACGAGAGCTAACCACTAAGCGGGCAGAAACGCGTAACCTAAGGCGCCGCCTTCAACGAGCCTCGGGAGATAAGAGAACAACGGCGACTCGAATATAATCAAAGTTACCGCGAATATAAAATAATAATAAAAGAACGAATAAATTTAAAGAATTTTGTAGGCGAAACTCAGAGAAAGTACCATGGGGAACCGCATACCACGTAATTAGATAAGAACAACAAAAAATCGCGCTCGGTAATATAAAGAAAACAAATGGCGAATATACGGACGGTTTTAAAACCACGGCGGAATATTTATTAGAAAAATTCTTCCCTTCGGATAAACCCGAGGAGGATGAAGGGTCGCATGATTTAGTTCGTCGGGAAGCTGCAAATGCGAAAGGAACAGGTACCGATAAGGCAATCCTAGTTCACGAGGTTGTCAGGGCTCTTAGGAGGATGAACCCTAAGAAGGCGCCGGGGCATGACGGAATCACCTCAGTCGCAGCTCTGGGGGCGTGCCTGTTAGCCCCGTGTGTCTTTGTCGGGTTGTTTAATCTTTGTTTAGAGAGGGGCGTATTAACGCGTTGCTGGAAAATCCAGAACGTGAAATTTATTCCGAAACCCAAAAAGGCGGATGCGTCAGACCCGGGCAGCTATCGTCCAATTACCTTGCTACCGGTGTTGGGGAAAGCTTTAGATCGCGTCATGACTACGCGAGTTGAGCACTTAGTGCGAAAAAGGGGTGGTTTTAATAAACGACAGTTCGGTTTTATGGAGGGTAAGTCGACTATCGACGCGTTTGGAGTTTGTAGTCGGGGAAATTAAACAAGCAAGAGATGCTAAAGAGCACTGTGTTGTTGTTGCTTTGGGCATTTCAGGAGCATTTGATGCTGCCTGGTGGCCATTAATCGTATGCGAGTTAGAACGTAGGGGTTGTCCGCGGAACTTGATGTATTTAGTCAAGAGTTATTTCTCGGGGCGACTGGCGCAGGTTGAAATTCCGGGTGAAGTTTTGTCGCGCGAGGTGAAAAGAGGATGCCCGCAGGGGTCATGCTGTAGTCCCACATTTTGGAAGTTGTTGTACAAAAGCATCTTTAGGGTCAAGTTGCCTGCGGGATGCTCAATCGTTGGATTTGCGGATGACACGCTTTTAGTTATCAGATCGCGATTATTAATGGACATGCGAACCAAACCAAACGAGACGCTAAATAAATTGTACGAATGGTCGCGGAAAGTAAAATTACAATTCAATACATCAAAATCGGAGGCGCTTTATTTCGGGACGAAATCGGGACAGCGACCCCCAGACTAGAGTTAGGGGGAGGAGAAAATCCCGTTCAAAGAAGCCATCACGTACCTCGGCGTTAAAATAGACAATAAATTAAATTGGAAAGCGCACGTACAGTATGTAAAAAGTAAGGGCGGAGAAATCAAATAGAATGATGGCGGCGGCGAAAACAAACTGGGGTTTCCGAGGCGAATCGCTGAGGACGGTCTATGCCGCAGCAATTGAACCGGCAATGCTGTACGCAGCATCCGTATGGGTGGAAGGTTGTAAAGTCCGGGAGATGCGTCAATTAACGAGCGTGCAACGTATAACCGCGGTAAAGGCGGCGAGGGCATACAGGACCACATCCACGGAGGCTGTTCTGGTGATCAGTAGGACTCTCCCTATCGAATATGTCGTTAGGGAGATTAGAGATAGGAGACTTATAGATATAGGGAAAGGGCGCGAAATTATCGAAGATATTAATCTAGGTAATAGGGACGTCGCAAGAAAGATCGTGGTATCAGAGTTGGGGCACCCGGCCGATATTAGAGGAATCGAGTTTGTCGAAGGTGATCGGGACGCAACGGGTATCAGAAATTACACGGACGGTTCACGTATGGATGACGGATAAGCAGGCGCGGCGTTTGTCGTGTTTAAACAGGAAAGGGAGGTGTTCCGGTTACAAACCAAACTCGCGAACTGGAGCACTATCTTCCGGTGCGAATTGGTAGCCATACGAGAGGCTATCGATTACGTAATAAATCACACGGGCAGAGACGATTATTATATAATCAACGACAGTAAATCAGCGCTGACGGCATTAACTAACATGAACACCTCGACAGACCTCCAGGCGGACGTCTGGAAAATAGCGCATACAGCGCTCGAGTTTCGACGTTTAAAGTTCTGTTGGGTTAGGTCGCACGATGGCAACGTAGGGAATGATAGGGCTGACGAATTAGCTAAAGAAGCCGCGACGGGCGACTTTCGGATATCACATTCGTCGATACCGAGGTCTTTAATTAAGAAAGCTGCGCGAAAATCAATTCGACAATGGGAAGAGAGGTGGAACAACGCTGCCACGGGCAGGTTGACCCACAAATTCATACCGAGCATAGAAGCTAGAAGTAAAATCGAGGTTAAGCTCGATCACAAAATGGTGCAGTTGATAACAGGGCACGGCGCCCTGAAGGCGTATTTACAAAGGTTCGGTCTAACCAACAGCGACCGCTGCGAATGCGGTGAGGGCGCGGAAAGCGCAGAGCACGTGCTCTTCGACTGCCCGCTTGAGGCGGGAAATCGTGGGTCGGCTGATAGCAAACTAGCTATCCTAGGTCTGGCATGGCCAAAGAGCCTAGAGGAAGTCGGGGAAGTGGTTAACCAGAAGGCGTTCTGGACAGCCTTAAAAGAATTCGCGGGAAGGGTCGCGAGATTAGACAATGACAACCGCGTGTAAAATTCGGTGGGGTTGGTGGGAGGATTGTAAAATTTTAAATTGACTTGGCGTGAGTAAGGATACGAGCATAGATATAACCAAAACTTGATATTAAAAAAAAATAATAACATGATAGTTATACCCAAATGTTATGCACGAGACACCCCCACACCATTAATACAGTCACTGCCTATCTTCATAATTATGTGCGGAAAATCGGGAATAAATAATAACAAATAAACAAAAACAAATAAATCAGAAACCCTCATTAAATTAAATCAATATAATAAACAAAGATAATAAAATAGAGTGAAACCGCGCATCCCCCCCAGGACTTGAAAGTGAAGTGATAGTGATAGTGATTGTGATCCCCCCCAAGAACATTTAGTGCATACCCACCAGGACTTTAGCAGTGCACCCCATCTTCCCCTTAGAAGTAAGTTACAGTTAGATGTAGGCAGACGACCAGATCTTCGGATGCTGGAGGTAAGACGTAAATATGTTGGGGGCTGTACTCGTACAAACATTGATTTACATTAATTAGAGGTTTTTGAAATAATTTATCAAGCACGTTTTATGCGTAATGGCGCTAGCCGACACAATGCTTGTGCGAGTGCACCTGATAAATAAGGTGATGCTTTTGCTATTTTGTGCACTGCTATATGCTTAACGCTTATTAAACATTTATTTATATATTTATATAATTATATTTATTTATATTTTATATTTACACTTTATATTTGTTAGCATGTATTGTAATATTTTGTGGCATTTGTTTTGTTTGACGTTCTGTCGCCATTTTGGTTGCAGTATATATTTGGGAAGGAAGAGTAGAGTTGTGAAGATTGTAATCATAATATAAATCAGTTAGGGAATGATAGGGAAAGCTAGGGATGGATTTAAATTAGTTAGCTAGATTTGGATAGTTTTAAGACGACCCTTCAGGTCGCACTGGTAAGCAGAGCCGGCGTCTGCTATTCGGTATTATGGATCCCTCCCCCTCTCATTTTTGCTTGTGTCTTGTTGATCGGGTACACTAGAAAGTCAGCGCTAGGGATACCATTATTTACAACCCTGTTTTTAGTTTTTGTTTCAGTTTGTCAGATTTTTAGGTTTGTTAGAGTTTGTTAGTTTTGTTAGATTTTTAGGTTTGTTAGATTTTTATTTAGTTTTTATTTATGGTGGATCAACTATGAAGTTAGAATAAATTATTAGCACGATAATTTTTCGCGTTTAAACCCAATGTAGTACCTCCGGGTGGAGCATTGGGGACGTGGCCGCAAGTATAGCGGCTCTTATTCAAATTATAATGTCTTCCACATCGCAGTAGTATGTTTTAGAATGCCATACCGATTCCTATGGTCACTGCCAATCTAAGTACCGAAAAAGCAGTTGCCCTCTTTCGGAGACCTGTCTTAGTCTGGTTCCTCACTAAAGACCCCACTAGTTTGGTTAAACCTATAGTTCGGCTCTTTATCTCACTGAAACATTTAAGCCATTCTACTCGTTTTAGTATTCTAAAACTTCTTTAAGGTGCAGGTTCATTCAGAACGGTGGTCATAATATGAATATATAATTATTTAAGAATATAATGTATTAAAAATACCTCACAAAGTACTTAGTTTGGGATTTGTAGTGTTATGCCATCTTTTTGTATATTTAATACATAATAATTTGCTAATTAATCTATAAAGAATGAGGCATAATATTAAGAACTTCAACGTATCTCATTAATATCATAAGAAACATTTATTAACAAAAATGTGGGAGTTTCAAACTAAAGACATCAGAGGCTTTCAACCTCGTTATTCTGATTTGTTGATTTAACAAGTGCTAGCTCTACCTAAAAGCTTTTTTAATGAGACCATAAGGAGCTTTTATCTTTCATGATTAGATGATTAGAAAACATTTTCAAAGTGGTAAAAGTTTCAAAAAAGGTCTTTCATGGAAAATTAGTTTATACAATTTTAACATTGGCATTAAATAAATACTAAATAGTATCGATTATTACAAATTTAACTAAGTAGTACTTACATTTATGTAATGCATGGCCGTTCCTGCTTGACCTAGAGCATAGTAGTACTTGACGACGTTTAGGGAATATCCTTGTTTGCCTAAAAAGTTAAAAAGTGTAAATATCTTCTACAAAAAACAATTGCATCTTTTAAAATCAACATCATATATTAAATATTACTAATTTACAGTGTTATCTTTTTTACAGCAAAATTCCAGTGTAATTGCTTATATGTTTTTATGTACTCTTGATATCTAGAAATAAAAATAACGAAAACGTTAAAAATAGGTTTTATTGAAAAAAAATAATAAGAAGAAATTTATAATTGAATTCTACGCAGAGTAGATAATCTCTTTTGAAGGTCCATGTCATGTCTTTTGTGTATTGTGTTGACAAACATTATTCAGTCGCATGTCAGGTCCCGATTGTGAGTCGGATCTGGGTCAATATAGTGAGTTCTCAATTATGTTTTTCTTTGGAAACAAAGATCTTCTAAGTTTGGAGACATTAAAATATTGTAAGACTAATATTAACTTATTAATTTTAATTTTCTTAATTAATAGTGTTACGTTTTTTTGTGGCAGCCACGTTGGGCGCCAAATTTATGTTACGTTAATTAGCGGCTGCCACGTTGGGCGCCAAAAATCTATGTTACGTAACACAAAGAAAATCAAAGCAATGACCCGGATCAATCGGAGAGTAGGGGGTTGTAGAAAGCAGACTGACCTATGATGTATGCGGCGGTAAGGAGTTAGTAACAGTACCTGCAATAAAAGAAATTAGTATAGTAAACCTGCAAAAAAAAGATTAGTCTTGCAAACCTGAAATAAAGAAAAAGCATAGCAGCAATGAAAAGTCTAAATTATTCAGTACTTTGTAGAGTGTAAAAAAGAAACTGTTTAGATAAACTATATAATATAATAACGGTAAAAGCAATACAAAATTTTTAGTACAAAGTGAGGTAATATTGGGAGTAGCAGAAACGTTTCCTCACACACCAATTCAACATAAATCAGACAAAATGTTAAAAAATAAATAGGTAAGACACAATTGATATGAGTAATTCAGTAAATAAATAGGTAAGACACAATTGGTATGAGTAATTTAGTAGTATTGATTGTTTTTTTTTTTTTATTTTTTTTTCTTAAAAGCATGCAAATCTATTGTAAACGGTATCAGAACGACGAAGACATGGCAAACAACGGATAGATATTTAAAGTACTAATAAGTAGGAAATAGTTCAACTTACAAGAGTCCTTCAGCGACGCTCCCTTGCAATGGAAGTGTGAGATTCAACGATGTCCAGCACTAACGAAGCACTTCACCCCGACTGTGAGGGTGTTGATGGAACTTCTCACACGTTACACTAATCACACCTATGCATTTCACTGGGGTTAGCAGCAGACAATATCACGCGTCGTAATTAGGTAGTTGATAAATTTCTTGGGAATTCTATTTCCTAAGACAATAATTTCGAAATATTCTGAGGCACTAGTTTGATTTCAACTGGGACCAGATGTATGTTATTTTCATAAACGTCCCAGTAAGCAGTGAGAAACTACCGCCAATACCTTAGTAAACCGGTAATCTGTTATATTTCGCAAACACGAAACTTGCACAAGCAAAGATCTGTTGTAGATTCTTTGGGGTTAGAAAATTCAGAAACTACAGTATCCACAGTATTTGGGATAATTCAAAGTATGAACTACTCAAATAAGAAAAGGACAACGCCACAAAAAAACACAATTAGTAAAACAACGTGTATCACTAAAAACCGTCCGTGTTCCGTAAACAACACGCGTGCAGGTCGAGTCCAACAAGTTCCACTCCTTTTATCTCCAACAGAAAATCAACTAAAACCGTGTCGTGCTTGTAGTTAATGAACAACTTTAAAATTTTATCGCATTAATTTTCACTAGCTTCAAAGCAAAACGGAAAGCAAACAGTATATTTTTAACGTAATTAATATATAGAAACCAAACACGAAACTAAAACTCCAAACACAATTAATAAAAGCCACAAGGAAACAGTATTTTGAGCGCAACACATCGGAACCAAACACAAACTGTTTATATAAACTCGTTGTTACCATAAACTTTTGTCGACTCTTCTTATTTAGACCTGTATACCCACACAAGGAACAAAATTTATATGAATGCAGTCATCATATCTACTAATTAATCACGAGCCGCTTATCACTTTCGACAAGCTGGAAAGTATTTAAAATTCGTGCCTCGCAATTTATTCATTAATGAAAATCAACCTTCAATTAATCTATTTTTAAAGTAATACACACGAGTTAAATTGCATACAATATGAAAACTGCACGTTACAATAGGTCTATAAAAACAAGTTTTAACATAAATTTGCACAAATGGAATGTTAGTAACTTGAAAAGATATCAAAAAAATAACTTCAGAGGATTTCACTTTTAAATTTTGGTCAAATACTTTAAAACATTTGGTAGTAAACTATTGTGCCATGGTACAAATAAGTTAACCACATGAAATAGGGTTTTTCAAATGATTTTTAGGAATCTCGATAACTAATTTTTGGTTTAATTTCTATTTTAAATAAAAATATGAGTATCTACCTGCATTTAATAGCGGCATAAGTTTTCGTCCTTGAGCGCTTACATTTGTCGAGTTTTGAATAGAGTAACATATCCCATTTGCCAAATAATGCTGTCCGTTTCTATCAATCCTGTCGTTTGCCCACTTTGGAGCGCAAACCTGTAAGTAAAATAAATTATAATGATCTAAAATTATTAATTAAGTATAACAGCCTTAAAATTAATGGTTCTTATAAGTATTACCAGATATGGATAGTTTCGTCTCGAAACCTTTAGTGCTATTAATTATTTAAAACTGATGAGCAGCTTGTGGTGCTTTTCGGCCGCATGAAGTTTCATTTTAATTATAGCAATTAGAACATTTTCAGTTCATCACTGAACAGCTTTCTTCCTGGTCTTAAATTTAAATAAGTTTCAACGTGTAAAGTGTTACGATTATAGTTTTCCACGAACCAGAGGATAATAATCACCTATTACATGTATTTCTACTAAGCACGCCTTTTCCAGGTTAAAAATGTGGTGTGGTTAGTTCAGTTAGCCTCGAGAAGCGCTCTATGGGGGGATATCACCAAGCTTATTAGAATGAGGGATTTTTAAAGCAAAAGACTTTACTTGATTACCGGTGATTAAACGCGAATGCGTGTTAGTTACAGATGAAATGTTTCTTTTGTATCCTTTTACTTTCTCCTTTAACTAGCTGATAACCATCTAGTGTTCTGCAAAGATGTAGGTTCACGCACTTCGCCGTCAAAATTTGGTGAAATATAGAAGAAACTAATCCCACGTAATCCTAACCCCCAGAAAACGAGTAAAAACTGTCTTTGGTTTCAACAAATACGCAGGTATCCACTGGCTTATTTTTACTGTGTTTGTTTTATCCGTGACGAAAATAATTACAACCAAATTGAGGGTTTATAAATTACGCTTAGAGTTATGTAGTGATTGATGTCGCGGAAAAATATGTTCTCCTTTAACTACCTCATAACCATCTTGTGTTCTGCAAAGGTGTAGGTTCACGCACTTCGTCGTTAAAATTTGGTAAAATATGGAAGAAATTAATCCCACGTAACTCTAACCCTAGAAGACGAGTGGAGACTCTCTTGGGCTTCAGTAAATACGCGGGTATCTGTTGGCTTATTTTTACTTTGATAGCATCATCCGTGACGAAAACAAGTGCAACCAAATTGGGGGTTTATAAATTACGCACAGTTATGTAGGGATTGACGTCGCGGAAAAAACGTAATGTTTGGCATTCTAAGAAACAGGTAGTTTCACACAAAATGTTAAATGAAAAAAATTGTTTTAAAAGTTGGCTCTTTCTCGTAGTGATGTAATGTAATGTAATTACGTCATACATATCTCATGTTCGTCGTCTATCTACTTCCTAAATCAAAAACATAAATTCTAACGTTAAATCTAAAACATTTTTAATTTTTCCTTCAACTAATACTACTTCACTAAATATAATTTATAAACTAAAACTAAAGTTGGGGTTTAAGTAGTAATACTCATAGCGCTGGCATTAGAGTGTCTGATCAACAAGACACTAGCAAGAATGAAAGCCGCTGGGGAATCCGTAATGCCGGACAGCAGCCACCGGCTTTGCTTACTGGTGCGACCGGAAAGGTTGACTTAAAGCTATTTAAATCTAGCTAAATTGGTATTTACTGATGAATTGGAATTTCTAAGCAGACGTCAAATTTATTAGTAGTCAAAACCAGCTATTTTTTCCTACTCTATAAATTAACAATATTGTTAGTTTAAGGAATTTATTTTAACTTCAGCTTAACGTTTACAATCGTTCCCTCAAGCGACAAAACAATAAAATATATAATGCACAATACAGGTATAAAATGTAATATATAAACATCTAACAAAAGCATTAAGCATATTGCCACGGTAAAAATTCGATAACTAATCGATATAATGGGTACCTTAACGTTACGATGACAAATAGTGCTCCGGAATAGCTCAGAAAAGACTCATCAGGGCGGTGGGTAAAGAATCGCATTCATGGACCATAAGGAACCACTAGAAAGGTCCAATAAGTCAAAACTAACTATTTTATTAATGGGCGCCAGGAACAGGAGCAAGCAGCATCAACGAGAAATGTTCCACTATTCTCGGGCGAAACCCAAGATAACTCACTATATCAATAAATTAACAGGGCACAGAATTAAACCTGAATTTATTGAAGTAACTACAATGCCAAACAGGAAATCAAACACATAAATATAAATTTCACTAGAACAAATAATTCTACAAATAATCATACATACAAGATTCAAACTTAAATGATTCAAGAGAAAATTAACCAAGCTAAGTGCTCACAATAAGCAAATATATGTTTACTCCAGGTGATTGTATAAATAATATTTAACAGTAATAACGCAATGGTGTTCAGAATATCCGGGCACGAGCCCATACGCAAAAATAATTCGTACTAAGTAATAATTGGGTACACGCAGACTTGGTGGCCACTAAGTAGCTGTAACAGCATAACTCAAGTGAGTAATAATTTAACCAAGGGTTTAAGCTCGTGACTAGATTTACAATCAATATGTATAAATCACTGGAACGCATTAACGAGTTGTTAGCAACAATCATAAGAACATAGCACTTGCTACGGAAGCATTCAATCATTAATACCTAAATAATTTTATCATAAATACAAATTTTACGTTAATTATCGCAACCCACCTTACACACAGGTGTAAGTATGGTTGCATGCAAAGCAAAATACTAATATGGTGTATATAAGGTTGCATACACAAAATATTTATCCAATAATCTCACAGAACAAACACAACACACTTAAATAAGGAAGTATACGACCTCAAGAAGTAATTCCAATGCACCAGTAGCAGTCAGGATTCCAAATCCAACTTAACAGGATTACAGCACTTAAAGGTAGTCACACAAAATCGCTTCAGGTGTAATATTCATCAACGGATAACTCCAACAGGTTTCAATTGATATTTCGGTAGTCCAGCAGATGGAACTTATTGTATCAATAATTAATTCTTTGTCGGGAGCTTCAATACCATCTATTTCAGTAAGTTGTCGAGGTTGGGTAATCGTAATACCACCAGAACGATTACTTAAACGAATCTTCACAAATGTGCATCTACTTAAATTGGAACTGCTAAACCTAAAATATGCAATTACTCTTGGACTCGCACGCAGACGTAGGCATAGACTTAAATTTGAAGTTAAATTTGAAGTTACATTTGAACCTAGATTTGAAGTTAGATTTGAACCCTAAAATTCATGTAATACATAGAACAGGAAGTACTACAAAGCTATTACTTACCACATAACAATCTGGGTAGGATATAACAAATATCACAAAAATGTGCTTCACGAACTGAGTGAAAGCCAACCCAATAGTATTAATCAAAACGACGTAAAATCCGCCTAAGGCGTAATAATTAACTTTCGTACTCACAAACACCAGAAAGATTAATTTTATCCAAGGTAGTAAGCAAGAATCCGCTACAATAAGCGATATAAAGTTTTGCTTACACACCAAGTTCGTCGTTTCGGTTCGAAGGCTGAATCAAGAAGAACGACGAGCCACCACATGGGCTCGTTATCGCCCTTAGGTGAGATAACATTTTCCCACAATTAAACCACTTTTTATGAACAAAAACAAATTAATGTGCAACAATTAATACAGTTTTACAATAACAACTTGACAAATGTCAATTCAGTGAAATATCTAACCAAAGGAGAGATTCAAAGGCTTCTAACCACAGAGCATTATGTTAAAAAGATTTTAAAAATTGCAATGAATTATAAAACTTAGAACGGGACGTTCCACTCCCCCTCAACTTCGAAGGAAGTAAACTCCTTAAAGTTTACGACGTTCAGCAGCAGGCTGAACCTAACATAACCAATAACACAAAAAGCTATTCAATCATCATCAAATACATTAGCAGGTTTCAGTTCTTGAGCATGCCAGATACCTTTAGGTTGTCCATCTTCAGTTTCCAGTTCGTAAGTTGCTATTCCTAATTTCTTTTTAACTTTATAAGGGCCTAGGAATTTTGGAGCAAGTTTTGTTGAAAAGGACTTGGTCGCATCACTCAAAGCCTAATTACGTCGCCACACAAGTTGACCAGGTTCATAGTGAACAGCTCTTCTTCGTAGATTATACGTATGACGAAAGCGTTCATGCGCTTGACGTAATTTTTCTTTAACAGTTTCAAACATTTTCTGATAACCAGTTTTACGTTTTTCTATATGTTCATTTAAATCTAGATCGGGTGTTTCAATTTTTAAGTTAAAGTCTTCTCCGCAGGAAATATGTTCACGTCCAAAATTTATAAAGTATGGGGTGAAACCAGTAGTTTCGCTAACAGAAGTTCTAATTGCACAGGTCACAGCGGATAAATTGATATCCCAATTTTTCTGTGACTCTTTAATATATGTTGCAAGCATAGTCTTGATGACTTTGTTCGTACCTTCGGTTGGATTTGCACGAGGGTAATATAAGGAGTAAATATAATAGTAGATTTATATTTTTCATACAAGTGTCTAAAGCGTTTACTTTCCATTTGTCCACCATTGTCGCAAATAATATACTGGGGTACACCATAGACCAAAAATATACCATCTTCTACGCTCGTGCATAAAGTTTTAGCACTAGCAGATCGAAGGGGAAAAGTAAGTACATATTTACTAAAATAATCGGTGACAACTAGCAAATATTTATATCCTTGAGTAGATCGAACAAGGGGACCCATAAAATCTAAACTTATCATTTGCCAAGGCTGTATGACAAGCGGTCGCTCACCCATAAGACCAGCAGGAGCTTTTTGTTCGGGCTTATGTTGTTGACAAGTAAAACAATGGTTAACATACCGGGTAATATCACACTTCATTTGGGGCCAATAATATAACATTTTAATTCTAGAGTAAGTCTTGAAGATTCCTAAATGACCAGAAATGGGATCATTATGATATCGCCACAAAAGTTGGGAACGTTTTTCTTTAGGAACTACTAATCTCCACAAGTCATTTTCAGTAGCTAATTCAGGTATAGTTGGTTTAACAAACTTATAGAGTCGTTCGTCTTCCACTCGCCACAAAGGAAATTTTAAGGGATTAGAACTAACTTTCTGAAGTACTTTACGATACCATCTATCGGTAGTGTTAGAATAATCATCATCGTCCACTTTAATAGGTTCAATAGAAACAGGGACAGCACGTAAAAGAAAATCGGGTACAATATGCTCTTTACCTTTACGATGGATTATTGTGTAATCATAGGATTGCAATCTCAAAGCCCAACGTGCCAAACGTCCTTGAGGGTCTTTCAGTTTATGAAGCCATAATAGGGAATGGTGGTCGGTAATTATCGTGAAGTAATGACCTTCCAGATAGTGTCGTAATTTTTCAACTGACCAGATAACGGCAATACACTCACGTTCGGTGGCAGAATATTTTTGCTCTTGCACAGTAAGGGAGCGAGATAAGTAGCAAATAACTCTGTCGCCAATATCAGTGGATTGGGTAAGAACGGCACCAATACCATAAGCAGAGGCATCAGTTTGTAAAACAAACGGCTTGGAAAAATCAGGGCACGTCAACACAGGAGCAATTATTAACAACTCTTTGATACGATTGAAGGCGGTTTCGCAATCAGAAGTCCAACGCCAAGTACAACTTTTCTTAGTTAGACTAGTCAAAGGTTGAACAATAGTAGAAAAATCAGGGACGAAACGTCGATACCATGATGCTGTACCTAGAAAACGTCGGAGATCAGTAACAGATTTCGGATACGGGATGTCTAATATAGCTTTCACTTTATCGGGATCAGGTCGAAGTCCATGTTGATCTACCAAATATCCTAAATAACGTAACTCAGATAAACAGAATTTACATTTATCGAGGCTTATGACGAGACCAGCTTCAGTTAAGCAATCAAAAACTTTGCCAAGAATTTCTAAGTGATGGTCAAAATCTTTGGATACAATAATTATATCATCCAAATATTGCAGAACAAAAGGTTGTAAATCAGCACCAAGTGTATTATCAATGAGACGCTGGAATGTAGCGGGGGCATTAGTTAAGCCGAATGACATTCGATTGAATCGATAGAGCCCACGACCAGGAACAGTGAAGGCCGTAAAGTCTTTCGATGACTCACTAACAGGGACTTGCCAATAAGCAGATAATATATCAATAGAACTCAAATAACGAGCATCTCTTAATTGATCTAAAATCGCAGACATGTAAGGTAGCGGATAAGCAT
The DNA here is from genome assembly GCA_036346225.1 of Platerodrilus igneus. NCBI lineage: Eukaryota > Metazoa > Arthropoda > Insecta > Coleoptera > Lycidae > Platerodrilus > Platerodrilus igneus. The sequence goes on from JARFIW010001125.1 coordinate 1,996,298, forward strand.
CTTTGATAGTTACAGAATTTAATTGACGATAGTCAATACAAAATCTATACGAACCATCTTTCTTCGGTACCAAACAAACAGGAGAGGACCAAGAACTTTTACACGGTGAAATAATTCCATCCTTTAACATATGGTCTAATTCTTTATCAATAATCTTTTGTTTAAAAGGGGAAACAGGATAGTACCGTTGTTTAATTGGTTTAGTACCAGGCAGTACTTCGATTACATGTTCGGTTGTTTTACAATAACCTAGTGCAGTTCCCATATTTTGCAATTTTTCCCTAAGAAGGAGATTTAAAGCAGATCGTTGACCAATTGTTAAAGCATCTTGAGTATTAATACCAGAAACATTATTTTTGTATTTACTATTAGGCTCTGACTCGGGAGAAAAATGCCAAACACCTTCCTTTAAATTTGGGATTATACTCATGACCTCCCAAAAATCTATACCTAATATAAGGACATGGCTAAATTCAGGTACTACTAAAACTTTTATTATATGTAATTTTTCCATCAGTTGTACAGGGGTTGAGATATAGCCTAAAGCTTTGCAAATATTACCACTAGCAACAGTGCATTCAGATGGGGATTTGATTAAAGTTAATCCTAATTTCATTAACAATTCATAACCAGGTAAACCTACAACAGTTTGACTTGCACCACTATCTAATAAAGCTAAGATAGAATGTCCTAAAATTTTAACTTCAAGATATGGTCTTTGGTCATCTTGGGCATGTGACAAAACAAAGTCCAATAGTGACTGATTAGGAAAATTATTATAATTCGAATAAATTTTATTTTTATTTTCAATGTTGGCCAAGGTTGGAGAAAAAGGGAGGGAAACCACTTGACCTATTGGTTCCTCCGGGGTAAGTTTAAATGACGGTTACAATCTGGGCATGTACGTACCGTAAAATCATGTTTACCACACTTGTAACAAATTAATTTCTTTGGTTCGGAACAAACTTTAGTCAAATGTCCTAAACGAGAACAATTATAACAAACAATTGATGGTGAATTGGTTCTAACTTCATTAACATTCGTGCACATAACCGATTGATCCTGAACACCAGCAATATTTTTAGTCGAGACCGATACAAAAGCAAAATCTGGTTCCACATAAGAGCGTTGATTTTTATTAGGGGGTACATAACTGTCTACCCTAAATTTCTTTAATTCTAATTTCAAACATTCCTCTTCCAATTTCTGTAAAGAATCCACAGCAGGTAACTGGGTTGTATAAAATGGGGATAAATTATGCGAAACAATATCAAGTTGAACATCTTCAGGCATAGAACCGTAACGTCGAAACATTGAGGTCATACAGGATAAATAGTCAATAATACCTTCAGAAGGATCTTGTGTTCTTGCTAAAATATCCTTGAAAAGTCTACGTTTATAATCAGGAGGTTCAAAATGTAACAATAATAAGGTAGATAATGATTTCCAATTAGAAAACCTATGGCGATTACTTCGATACCAAAGGAGTGCATTTGACTCAAATAAATCCACAGAGGACTCAAATAATTCAAGTTCAGAAATATTTCGGGCTCTACGGAGCTCGTCAACTCGTTCAAGAAAATTATGAACAGTAAGTCCATCAGGATCGCCAGAAAATTTTAAGTTCCATTTCAACACTGGTAATGATCTTAAATTCGAATTTGGAAATGAAGTATTAAATATGTTATTTGGGTTAGCTGCAGCTTCAGATAATTCTTCGTCAGCATCAACATTAAACGAGGGTTGTTTTGATAATAAATTACTGAGATTTTCCACTTCTTTAGAAGAGTGAAAATCCAAAGTATCTAATAAAGTAAGAATTTTTGTTAAAAGACTCGAGCGTAACTCTACTTGTTCAGGTGTCTACGGATATAAGATTAATTCGTTTCCACAAATGAATCGTCCGAGCACGAATAGTAGCAACAGGAGAATCAGCTTTCTGTAAATTAGATTGTAATTCAACTATCTATTCAGAAATAATAGTAAATTCATCATCAGGTATAAGATCTGATGTATTAAAAGAAGAAGCAATACTAGTTTGTTCCATTTTTAATAACGGGCGTAAATAAGCTCGCATACCTTCAACTGTTTCTTTCGCTAATACAGTAACACCACGAATCAATAACTCAAAAGATAATTCATCCTTACGAAGTCGATGAACATCCATTTTATAATCAGACATTTTAATATAAATTGAAAAAAACAAATTATTCACTAATATAATGTTCAAATCGTAATGCAATAATAAATATTTTATATTTTATCAAATAATTATGTAAATAACCACTAACTATCTCTGCAAGTTAGATATGTGTTCAATTTTTGTAATTACACAAATTTTTCTTTATATCATCAATAACTTCACAAAATATGCACCTAGAAATTCAGTACCAATAATCAATACCAGAGTATTTTTAAACACTTTCAAATAATAGCACAAATAAATGTTTAAGAAAGCACAAACTAGCACAAGCATACAAATCAACATACAAACACCGCAATAATATTGTTGCCTAAAATTGCAACTTCACAAAATATCCAATAATCCAAAAAAAAAAATAAAAAAATTAGGGGTTGTAAAATGAAATGCAAAACAAAGTCTTGCACGTTGAGAATTAATTTTTGTCGTTGGGACAACAAGCAATATAGTATCAATTCTGTATTTCGAACCACAAACCACAAACGTTGTGTCAATTTTTGCCAATTCAAGACCACAGACGTTGGTCGACAATTTTTTTTGCGAATTCAAGGCCACAGACGTTCGGGCGCCATTTTTTGTCACGGTAAAATTCGATAACTAATCGATATAATGGGTTCCTTAACGTTACGATGACAAATAGTGCTCCGAAATAGCTCAGAAAAGACTCATCAGGGCGGTGGGTAAAGAATCGCATTCATGGACCATAAGGAACCACTAGAAAGGTCCAATAAGTCAAAACTAACTATTTTATTAATGGGCGCCAGGAACAGGAGCAAGCAGGATCAACGAGAAATGTTCCACTATTCTCGGGCGAAACCCAAGATAACTCACTATATCAATAAATTAACAGGGCAGAGAATTAAACCTGAATTTATTGAAGTAACTACAATGCCAAACAGGAAATCAAACACATAAATATAAATTTCACTAGAACAAATAATTCTACAAATAATCATACATACAAGATTCAAACCTAAATGATTCAAGAGAAAATTAACCAAGCTAAGTGCTCACAATAAGCAAATATATGTTTACTCCAGGTGATTGTATAAATAATATTTAACAGTAATAACGCAATGGTGTTCAGAATATCCGGGCACGAGCCCATACGCAAAAATAATTCGTACTAAGTAATAATTGGGTACACGCAGACTTGGTGGCCACTAAGTAAGCTGTAACAGCATAACTCAAGTGAGTAATAATTTAACCAAGGGTTTAAGCTCGTGACTAGATTTACAATCAATATGTATAAATCACTGGAACGCATTAACGAGTTGTTAGCAACAATCATAAGAACATAGCACTTGCTACGGAAGCATTCAATCATTAATACCTAAATAATTTTATCATAAATACAGATTTTACGTTAATTATCGCAACCCACCTTACACACAGGTGTAAGTATGGTTGCATGCAAAGCAAAATACTAATATGGTGTATATAAGGTTGCATACACAAAAATATTTATCCAATAATCTCACAGAACAAACACAACACACTTAAATAAGGAAGTATACGACCTCAAGAAGTAATTCCAATGCACCAGTAGCAGTCAGGGATTCCAAATCCAACTTAACAGGATTACAGCACTTAAAGGTAGTCACACAAAATCGCTTCAGGTGTAATATTCATCAACGGATAACTCCAACAGGTTTCAATTGATATTTCGGTAGTCCAGCAGATGGAACTTATTGTATCAATAATTAATTCTTTGTCGGGAGCTTCAATACCATCTATTTCAGTAAGTTGTCGAGGTTGGGTAATCGTAATACCACCAGAACGATTACTTAAACGAATCTTCACAAATGTGCATCTACTTAAATTGAAACTGCTAAACCTAAAATATGCAATTACTCTTGGACTCGCACGCAGACGTAGGCATAGACTTAAATTTGAAGTTAAATTTGAAGTTACATTTGAACCTAGATTTGAAGTTAGATTTGAACCCTAAAATTCATGTAATACATAGAACAGGAAGTACTACAAAGCTATTACTTACCACATAACAATGTGGGTAGGATATAACAAATATCACAAAAATGTGCTTCACGAACTGAGTGAAAGCCAACCCAATAGTATTAATCAAAACGACGTAAAATCCGCCTAAGGCGTAATAATTAACTTTCGTACTCACAAACACCAGAAAGATTAATTTTATCCGAGGTAGTAAGCAAGAATCCGCTACAATAAGCGATATAAAGTTTTGCTTACACACCAAGTTCGTCGTTTCGGTTCGAAGGCTGGATCAAGAAGAACGACGAGCCACCACATGGGCTCGTTATCGCCCTTAGGTGAGATAACATTTTCCCACAATTAAACCACTTTTTATGAACAAAAACAAATTAATGTGCAACAATTAATACAGTTTTACAATAACAACTTGACAAATGTCAATTCAGTGAAATATCTAACCAAAGGAGAGATTCAAAGGCTTCTAACCACAGAGCATTATGTTAAAAAGATTCTAAAAATTGCAATGAATTATAAAACTTAGAACGGGACGTTCCAATATAAGCATATAATGTACAGAATATCAAAGAAACGCCCCTTAAATTATCAGGTGCATTCACGTAAACATTATATCGGTTAACACTATCACACTAAAACGTGCTCGTTTAAAATTAACTGGAAAATTTACTTGTCATACAAATCAATGTTTATGCCAGTACAGCCTCCATAATGTTTATGAACACCTCGAATATATATATTTCTTCTGGATCCGAAAATCTGGTCGTCTACCTACATCTAATTATATCTTACTGCTAAAGAGAGATGGATATACAAATGTTAAAGTCATGGTGGGTATGCACTAAATGTCATGGAGGATCACAATCACTATCACTTTTTAAGTCCTGGGGGATCCGTAGGTCACTCTAATTTAATTCCTTGGTTTAATTAAACCATTTCGTTAGTGGTGGAGTATTCCACCAAAAATTCTGTATCGGTAAAATACAGAAAACCTCGACTAAACTAACGAAAATGGGTGTAAGTGTTGGAAGAGGGTTCCAGAATGCTATCGGGTATGAAATATGTCTTTATCAGGAAGTATCTTAAGCGCCATCTAATCTCACGGGATTTCTAGAGTAAAACCAAGAATAGCAAGAGGGTACCAAAATCTGAGATTAGGAGATTAATTCTGGCTTCAAAGTTACCTGAGAAATTACTAAGTACACTATTGCCTAAAAATAAAACAAGTCGTAAAGACACTAAAACCCTATTTAAAACCGCTAGCTGAAAGGAAAGTTTCTAAAATCAATTGTTAAATGACCTGAAATTTCCAATCACCTTTGTAGGTAATTTGCTACGTACTGTTTTGGCCCCCACAATAGCCGGTAGTTCACAGAAAAATCGATAAAGTATACCTATAAAATTTCCTGGTTCAGTAAAATACCAAAACCTCGACTGTACTAACAAAAACGGTTGCCAATTAAGTTAGTGGGACGGGTTGTGTAAATGTTTGAAGAGGGTTCTAAAACGCTATCGTGTATGAAATATGTCTTGATCGGAAAATACCTTGGACGCTAACTAATCTCGCAGGTCTGCTAGGAAAAAGTCCTAGAGAGAACAGCAGGAGGGTGCCAAAATCTAAGATTTCAAATACATGATACAGTCTTAAGCAAATTTACTTAACTAAAATCTTCACTTAAACACACAGACGTGCTGTAGGTGCGTTTATAAGTGCACGCAATAAATTTTAACTATTTACTTAGTTACAAACGTGTTCACTCGTATAGCTTCAGATGGATACATAAATATTCGATAAAGTTAAGCAACCAGACGGCTACCGAGATCCTCTACCACTTAAACCCATGCCGAATCCATAGTTCTCCAATTACTCCTTTCGCACATTCAACATTTGTTGAACGTATTGCAAAACCAACACATATAGTTGTTTATAATAATCATCAGGTTTAAATGCAATTACTTTTTTTACCAGTAGGTTTTCTGTCCTGAAATTGCTTAAACACGTACTTGCATTGATTTCCATTCTGAGCTAGCCTAAACATTTTTTTGAAATTCCTACAACCTATATCTTTAACTATCTGTGTGAAGTGGCCTAATCTAAAACTACTTCTACCTATCTTTTTTCCTTTCTCTGTTTCTTATATATTCGTACTCCCTCATGCCTCAATATGTCTTAACATCCTATCTTTCTTATTGTTCATTGTTTTCCACACATTTCTCTCTTCACCTACCGTTTTTAGAACCCTTTGTTCTTGACTTTGTCTGCTCGTGATATCTTCATCATACGTGTGTAGCACCACATTTCAAAGGTTTTTACATTTTTTGTATACGCTTCTCCTACTGTCCACGTTTCACACTTTTACAGTGCTATGCTCCACACATATGCTTTCAACAACCTTTTTCGTGTTTCTATGTTTATTATTTTTGAACAAAGTAGTTGCATTTTCTTGTTAAATGTGAATCACAAGAGTTTCATTAAAATTATCTGGATAACCATTAACAAGCAATAACTTTATTATTTCATAAGGGGAAGGAAACATCCACTGGCCGGTTTCGGTTTTCTTAAACCTCGTCAAAGTGAATTAGTTTTCAACAACCCTATAAGGTAATCGAAGCTATTATACTGATATAAGTTCGATATAAGTACAAAGGTTCCTTCAAACTTATAACAGTGTAATAGCTTCGATTACTTCGTGAGGTTGTTTGAAACTAATTCGCTCTGACGAGCTTAAGAAAGTCTTGGACCTTATATTTTCCTTCTTTCAATTACTAATTCGATTTGAAATAATCATTTGGGTATTACAATTAATAAGATGAAATAACAACTTAGACTTTTATGAAAAACCCAAATGAGCATTTCAAATCGAATTAGTAATTGAAAGAAGGAAAATATAAGGTCCAAGACTTTCTTAAGCTCGTCAGAGCAATTAGTTTCAAACAACCTCACGAAGTAATCGAAGCTATTATACTGTTATAAGTTCGAAGGAACCTTTGTACTTATATCGAACTTATATCAGTATAATAGCTTCGATTATCTCATAGGGTTGTTGGAAACTAATTCCCTTTGATGAGGCTTAAGAAAACCGAAACCGGTCAGTGGATATATATACACACACACACACACACACACACACACACACACACACACATTTATACATCTTAATACTATTTTGTTTTAAAACAAATAATTTAATAAAAGCAATTACTATATATTATTATAAAATGTCATCATTACAGGTATGTACTTACATATATCGGATCTCCAACAGTTTCACCGCCATCTAGAGTGGCACCTAATAAACTACCGTCTCGTTTACTTTTGTAGTTAAATCGACTATCGCCTGGTTTATGCTCAGTGTTACCTAAAAATATTCTAATTGAAACATGTTCTAGAAAAACTTACTTCGTTTAATATATAAACTACATACACTTTGAGTGAAATTTGGGACATTAGAAAATATGTGCCCAGTATACAAAGCGTGTAACATTGCCATTTTTAGTGTAGAAATATAACACATTTATTACAGAAATGGATATCAAATGAAAGATAAATATACCGTGTCCATACAAAAATAATGATTAGTAAATAAAATTAAAAAGTGATTAATATTTATGTTTCAATGTATTCAGGAATAATTCTATGTTAAGATAATATAAAGATGAAGTAAAACAAATTTATTTATTCTCTCAATTATGCAGAGTAAGTGTATAAACAAATACGTTCAAAGTAAAGGACCTTTTAGAATGAGATAAAATTCTTATTTTTTGGTAAAACTCATTTATTTTATTCAAAATAGTTTCCTTGAAACTCAAAACATCAATTTGCATCATCAAAATCCATGTCGGACGAGTAGTTTAGGTTTTCTGTAGATATGTTATCGAGAATGTCAGTGCATCATTTTGTATGGCCTCCACGTTGGCATAACGTTTTGTTTTAATTGTCAAATGTATTTTTCCAAATAGGTGGATACACATAGTGCTAAATCGAGTGAATACAAAGAGTGTTGTTGGTTAAAATATAATTTTTTGGTCAAAAAAACAGTCGCAAGTGTTTATCGATGAGATGGAGTGCTGTCGTACAGCAAGCGCCAACTTCCTTCTTCACGATATTCTGGCCGAATACTGTGAATATACCACCTCAAACCCCTTAAAACACTAAGAAACATAGCATTAATTAACTGATCAGGTGAAATGAATTCGTTTGACTTCTCCAAACTCTTTTTTCGATTTAAGCTCATCTGGGTGTTTTCAGTCAGCACTTTGGCACTTGGTTTCGGGATCGTATTGAAAGCACTACGTTACATCATTATTCAAAATGTATAAGAAGAGTCGGTTCTTTTCGACTTATTGAAGATGTATTTATATTGAAATCTGCTCAATTTTTGGGCAATCGTCAATTTGTGCGGAACAACGTCTGAACATACTTTTTCTTAGACCCAAACATTCGTTCAAAATACGATAAATTGATATTTTAGAGATATTCAATTCCAAGTCCATCAATTTCGATGGAAATTTTGGCTAATCTTTGATGAATTCACGTATCGCGTACATGTGTAACAAATTTTGATTGCCCACAATGTTGGTCGTCATTTACGACTTCAAGACCATCTTTAAAGCACGTATACCACTCGTAGACTTTGCTACGGAATCATCGCTCATCATAATAAACTTGTTTCGGTAAAAGCTTTACCAAATTCAAAACAGAGCCTGTTTCTTGTTCGATATTCATTTTTGCACCGATGCAACAGTCACAAAGCAATATCTTAACCTATATATATTCAATTATCAGGTGTGCTTGACAGAATATTTAATACCCAGACAATAAAAGCTGCAGCAATTAGCATATTCATAATATTAAATAAAAGCAATTAAAATTTACGAAATTGTTTCTGCACAAGTTTTGTTTATCTTAGTATGACTTGAAAACAATCACGTAACCACATTCTGTACTATACCCTATAATTAATTAGAATCTGAATCTGTAAACTATATTGTATAATGACCAAATATAAACAACATATTTCTACCTAATCTTAAATCACTGCATATTTATAAATTAATTTTTATACAACAAAATTAAACATTTTTGTCCTGTGTTACAGAGTAGCAACATTTTTGTTATGTATATCTTGGTTTCGGTGCCATAGAGAAATGCACTGTCTGTTCCGCGGCTAGTCAGAAGCACAAGGGGCCGGGATCTAAAAAAATGAGATGGTACTAAGTATTATTTGTTGAGCGCCAAGGCGGGTTCCGCGTAGACAACCTCTGAAATGTAAAAACCAATCTTACCTGCCTAATTGGCTGATTCAGAATCTAGAAACCAATACTGATTAATTTGCTTTCGAGTTTATGAAAAACGCTATTACAGGGTACACTCTACATATATTTATATTAAACAACAACTACTAACCATATAAGAAAGAGCAATAATTTCAATAATGTATATATAACGGGAAGCAATTGATTGCACCTGCCACTTTATATATCAGTTGCCTAAATATTTACTTTTATTTGGAAGGTGGGTTTGCACAAAACAACACCTTGTATGTATAGTGAAGTTACTTGGCTAGGCGTTTTAAATTACCTTAATAGTAAAGGTGTGAAACTTAACATATTATTTAGATCTGAGACCTAGATACGGTATGAAAATTAACAAAAAAAGGAGGGAAAAATAAATTAAAAACTAAAATACAAACAGGTAATGAGAACCTACAAGAAGATAAAGATTTCTGCTACGTAGGAAGACAAATAATGCAAGATGAGAAGAACGCAAAAGGTACAAAACAAAGATTACCACAAGGTCGTGCTACAGTTAACAAGAAAAAGCAGTTCCTGTGTTCAAACATTGACAACAAACCTAAAAACAAGGAAAAGATTGCTTAAAACATATGTGTGAAGCAAATCACTGTACGGCTGTGAAACCTGGACAGTAGGAGAAGCGGACAGTAAAAAGATGAGAGCCTTTGAAATGTGGTGCCACAGACGTATAACGAAGATATCATGGATAGACAAAGTTAAGAATAAAAAGATACTAGAAATGGTAGAGGAAAAAAGAAGTATGTGGAAAACAGTAAAAAATAGGAGAGATAAAATGATAGGCCACATACTAAAGAATGAGGCAATGGTGCGATATATTTTAGAAGCAGATATATGAAAAAAGAGAGGCAGAGGTAGCCCTAGGTTAAACAATTGCACACAGATAGACACAACTGGAGAAAATTTAACGAAGCACTGCATAGAATGATCACGGAAGACAACCCGGATATAAACAACGCACAAGACATAGACACCCATGTACTAAACCGAACGAGCACAATGAAACAATACAGCAAAAAACCAACCTCCCTCTCCTTCCAACACACGACTGAACTTATAAGAATACATTATCAAAGATAAAGAAACACTAGTACGACGTTGGCACAACACACCCAACCCACACACAAAACGTATCCTAAACACTAAACAACAAGTGATCAAAATCATGTTGAAAAAACACTTCAACGAATCAGGGACCAAACACATATATGATACATTACAAAACGGAAGTTAACCTGTACAGACTAAACCGGACACTACTTTCTAAAAATAGCTCCAAACCCACTCCCTACAAGGACAACACTATATGCTATACTCAATCGAGGACATAACGACACATTTCGCAAACGTTCTGAAATAAACGCACTCTGTTAATTCCACTAATAACAAAAACTTCTCTGACGTTGTGAACACGGCACTAAACCACTCACTACAATTACCAACAGACAATGTGGCACACCACAAGAAGATAGACAAACTTGCTATGTACATCGACATAGCTGGACGGACAATACAAGAATGGCAGGGCTCAATCGGCGAGTAGGCGGGATTTTATAATTACCGAAAATCAAGAGAATGCCTAAGATAAAGAAAAGAAATTAATAGTGCTTATTAATACATATAATTACTCTAAATGACATTTTAGAGAGATATAAAAGCATAGTACACCCAAAAACGAAAAATCAATACAACAATTGTACATATAGCAAGAAAAAACCCAAACAAAAAATACTGTTTAAAATGGCGAGCTGCAGTTTGTAGGTCACCACAAATCTCAATTAACAAAACAAAAAAAATTTACAACTCTAAAAACAACAGCTCTAAATTATCATTGTAAACATAAAGAAACATATATAACATTGGCACTACGGTGTCATATCTAACAAAAATTTACAACTAAAAAAAGGAAAACTCACTGTTCTAAATCATCATCTTCGGCATACAATTAAATGTATAGGATGGTCAAAATAAATACAATATTGATAAGAAATATTATCTCACATAACGATAATCATTTCAAAACTACTAAGTTTAGTCACCACATGGAGTCTGATAAATATACTGTTTTGACCAATTTTACAGGACTTATACAAGAAAATAGTGCATAAACACTCACCCGAGCGTCCACGGTGTAGGTTTAGTCACACCCTCCATGAGGACAGGGATAAACAAATGGGCTTGGAATCACGCAATGTGGGTGTTCTCCCATACCAAGAGGAGCGGCAATACAATGGGCCGCCAGGTCCACCGTAGAAAGCTATAATAAGTACAAGTAACGATTAGTTATTTCACACCGAAAAGTACATTTTTTAACATTGCAAGTACTTACCACACAGTGTGTGCACAAAATTTTTTCAAAGAACGGAAACGACAATTGCTTTTCGTCGTATGCAGAAAAGAATAATTATCAACTTGTTTGATAGCACCAATTTACATTCATGCCGGTATTATCAAACACACAAATGTGACTAGCAATTGGAAACATGCATTATCGGTGAAGTAGGATTCATTATTTCAACGAGATTTTAGGTTGAAATGGTATAAGCAGTAATTATGCTCTATAGGAATCTGCATCACGTTGACGGATACTTAAAACAAAATACCGACTATTCGATTGTAGAAGAGCTATTTGGTTTGAAGTAAATAAGTTTAAAATGAAAATTATTGTACAGCGTACTTATTGTAGGAAGGCAAAATATACAGGAAGTTGTTTGAGTATTTGAAAGCAGAATCTATGTGAATGAATAATAAACTAATAGGGTACGGTTTAAATTCACCGGCGGAAAATAAACGTAACAAACTATCAACGAACAGAGTAACACAAAGACATCTGGAAAGGATGTAATACCAAACATCGCATGGAAGCACATCACAAAAAAGACGCTCGCACTAATAACAAAAATCTTCAATAGTATCATCAACTATAGACACTCCCCTACAGACTGGAAATCGGCAATGGTATGATGATACCGAAACTGAACAAAACACAAGAGACGTTAACAACTACAGACCCATATCACTACTAAACTTTATTCCAAAAGTTTTCAAAAGACTTCTACTGACGAGACTTAAACCACTACTACAAGACAGACACAAACAATACGGATTCAAAGAACAACACTCCACTACACTACAAGCGATCCGAGTGATCAACTACATTGCCATAAACTACAACAAAAGACTGACCACTGTAGCAGTCGCACAAAACATGAAAAACGCTTTCGACAAGGTATGGACCAATGGACTACTCTTCAAACGCGCTACAACACACAGAATACCGACACTATACATACAACTACTACATAGCTACCTAACGAACATGATCATGCAGGTCAACATTGAGAACGCACTTTTACCACTGACGAACATCAACGCAGGTGTCTCTCAAAGAGGTTGTCTCTCCCTGACACTATTTAACGCCTACGTACACGATAAGCCTTACTCGGCTCGTTTTACGTCACCTACTCAGACAACACACTAATCCTAAGAAAAGGACGCAACATCAAAGAAGCCACAAACAAAATACAAAAACAGCTCGACGCACTACCAATCTGGTTTGATCAATGGAGGATCAAACTAAACGTACAAAAAACAGATGCAATTAACTTTTCCAAACAAAGGACAACCACATAGAACCCACGACGACATGAAAAACAACACCTGAGTCGGAACTCCACAATAAAATACTTAGGTATATACATTGACAGACAACTCACATTCAACAGAAACGCTGAACAAAGCGAGACGCGCAAAAGGCCACCATCACGACATACTTACCCACAAAAACGGACTACCACTAAACTTAAAACTAAAACATACAAAACGTACCTGCGACCAATACTTAGTTATGTAACTGAAGCCTGGTACACACACTAACAAAACCAAAAAACGTAAACTAGAAGCACTACAAAACGAGACTATTAGAACCATCACAAGAGCACCCTGATCCGTACGCAACGAGACACTAAGACACGACGTACAACTATCAACGCTAGAATTTTACTTTACATAACACTCGACAAACACCTTCAACACAATAAACACAACAGATGTAGCACACCCACGCAACATCGCAACCTCATATAAGACAAACAAATATAAAAAATCACATCCTCGACACATACTAGCTGTTGGATAGCAATTTAAAGAAAAAAAAAGCATAGGCAGTTATCGATATCATCAACATCCACCAGCACGAGAACAAGCAATCAACTACCAGTAAAGGATCAAACAGTCAGCAGTCATGAACCCTCCCACCTTTCCCAATCATCGAACCAGTAATAGAACAAAAAGAAACCACCACTCAGGGCAGATAATGCCCTAAGATAAAAAAGACCAAGGATACCTACAAGGCTGCCAAAATTTCCAAAATAAACGCTGCAAGAGGAAGATGGGCAAAACACCATAAGCTCAGGATCGTCAGAAGTGAGCTTGTGAAAATAGCATAGATGTCATTTTAAGTGTATCATCGACAAACCAAACCTTGCAATTTCGAAGCCCTTGAAGATTCCTGTCTCTACCAAAAATAAGTATTCTGTTTGGTACTGCACCACTGTGCGCCTCTACTGTTTTCAAAAATTTTGTAACATTTCAGAATTAGTAATGGTAACAAGTGTCATGGATTTACTGGTGCGTCAGTAAAGGCTCTTTTTTTGCCGTATGGTTTTTTCAATGCTGCTTGATTTGGAGGTGTTCTCTGACAAGCTTCGGATATATTGTTAACACACGCATTAATAACCTGAGACGTAGTTACTAATGTTACTTCGAATCGGTGTTTTATTCTGGTAATTACCGTGTCCCTTTCAACTTTAGCAACATTTGCACCATGAAAATGAAGATTGGTTGCTCTAATAATTTCGCCATTAGCAACATGAATTCTAGATTAGCACAAATACTACCAACTACAAAAGTTCCAGAAAAGGCGTATATAGTATACCTTGCAGCTGTGGTTTAGCGTACATAAGAGAAACAGGACGGTCAGTGCAGAATCGACTAAACGAGCATAAGCGATGCTTATAACAAGTCAGTACAATCGCTCAGCAGTGGCGAAAAACCATCATGAAACAGGCCATACCAGTAACTTTGAAAAGACGAAACTAATTGTCAGAATTCCATTTTTCTACAATAGAAAAATCAGAGAATCCATAGAAATCATTAAAAATTCTAACAATTTAAATAAAGACGATGGCTACTACCTTTTTCCCATTTGGAGAACGAGTCTATGTTCACAAAAGCAGAACCGTAACTTTCACCGATCCGTTACACACTCCTCTCTATTCATGATCACTTAAGCATCAAGTTCTCTCCCTATATAAACCATCACTTTCGCTACTTTCACCAGTTACTTTGCCACAAGACACCTTTTGGCTTAAATGGGTTGGTGAGTCTGCTAGTTTAGAGGTACTTTTTATACTTTTTACACTTGTCTAATTAATATTTTATCATTCTTATTTTTGTTATTATTATTTTATATTTATATTTCATTTGTTTTTTGTCCTGATGAAGCTCCTTACGAAAGTGGGCGAAACGTCGACCTTAGTTTATAAAATGACACGGTACCAACTCGGAACCATAAACATTTATAATGACTCCGGCCGTGAAAGCCTCCGGCAATATCACAAAAACCTTTACGGGGCGAATATTGTAAACAAAACAAAAACTTTCAATAACCTTAGACACTCATTCGCAAAATTACTTTGTACACTCACCTTTTTGTTACAGTGCCGTAACTCTGATATAGTTCCCAATTTCCTTACAATAAAATACCACATTAACACATATTCCAGCCAAAAAGTTCTTCACCGTGCAGAACTATCACCACTCCGCGAACGAATTTCTAACTCTCGAAAAGAAATAGACAGTATTTCTAAACAACTCCAACAGTTCCATCTAACATTATCCACTATGCTCAGCTACAATGACTGGACTCTGTTTGATCAAATTTCATTCTTGCAAGCCCAAAAGATCACCGAACTCACTACAAAAATCTACTTACGCAAATTCTTGCATCTTCCCAAGAATCACGGCGAGTCAACTACGACAAACCGGCCACGGTGAGCCGGCCACGGCTACTTGTCTTAGACCCGTGGTAAAACTTAATTGTGCATATTTATTTACCAACTGTACCGCCACTAATACAATACATAGAATCTTTTTTCACACGACTTCCACCAGTTGTTAAAATTTTAGGTACTGGAACACTAAAAATTTACATTAAGCGGCTGCAAATGGATATCGTATTGGTAAATGATTAAAGACAGTAGAAAAATGAAAACTCCAAATAATCAGTACTTATTTTATTGTCGAATTACTCACTACAAATAATTCTCTAAGTTGTTGCAGGAGTCAGTAGGACCTGCATTAGAAGATCTTGTATATAACGTGGTTACTGCACTCTACACAAGTTATTAGAAATACAACTTTCCAAATGATACATTCTCCGATCGATGGATAGTGTGTTACGCTAACATTCTGCAATAGAGAAATTCTGCATTAAATTGCAACGACCTTAATTAAAACCCCTAATTTAACCGCTTCTTATATTATTCTCCCAAATAATCCAAATTTAAAAATAATTCAAATATTAAAACCGGCCTGCATAAAAATGTTCCTCAATACGTGGAATGTATCCTATAACCATTTATCAATTCGTTAAAAACAAACAAACATTTATTTTACTTAACACTCTTCCTTGAAATACGCTTTTGTTATTTCAAATAATTATTCGTTGAAATATTTGCTTCTAAAACCTCAAAGCTCGCCTTTAACTTCTTCGTAAAACATTCTAACCGCCGCTTGTTATTCCAACAGTCTATTTGTTATAACAAACAAACATTTTGCTTCTAGTAGGTTGTTTAAGAAGAATAAGTACTTTAATGGTTTGTTATCGGCGCGTTTAGCGTAAAATTCTAATTCATTTTGTCTACATTTGCTCGGTCGCTTAAATTTTATGGGCAATAAATATCGTCTTCCTAATTAAGTTATTTCGTAGTATATTAGTAGCGCGGATTGATAATCTAACAAACCTTTATTTTTTTCTACAAAGTCAGGCAACCTACTTGCTGAGTTGTGTTTCTGGTGATATAACTCACAGGAATGCTTTAAAATGTATCTTACTTTACCATGCGAGCAACGAAATCCAATTGAATCAATTATCGTACTTTGCTTTCTTTAATAGGTTACATTCTACGAACGATTTTCGCCGTTATTGTCTAGAATATATATTTTCACTTGCCTTCTCAGAATATTCTACACCAATATCGGTGGGAATGGTTTTATGTTTCTATTCCGTGGTTTTCAAAGTTGTACAAATACAACTCCAACTTTGAAAAAGGTCTATTATGTATTCGACTTCGCTCTTACTTTTTCGTTCTTATTACTTCTACGATACTTTTGTTATACAACGTCTTGTGAGCGCTGTAAAATCGCGCTTTTAAAATACGTTTGTGCTAGTACAGCTAAATTAAGTTGTTCCAGCACCCAACCGTAGACGAATACAGTCGCATTTCCTAAGACACCAAAAAGAAGACAGCTCCAGGTATAATATATTTTTCTGTTTGCTTTATTTTGTATTGCTGTTTTGGTAGATAGACACTTCTTTTGATTGATTCCGCAATAAATTGCAGACCGACGTTAACGCACGTTCACAAACACGAACAATTATGTACTTATTCCTAAAATTTGTTATTTAAAATTTTAATGCGTTGGAGCGCTTTTCTGCTGTTTGTGTTTTGCTGTATAAATTAATGTAAACGTCAACAACGGACTGTTTAAAATTTTAATATTACGAAATTTTTACTTACTGCTATTATTTCGTTATTTCTTGTACATATTTAGAGTTTAAACATATTTTAAGTATGCTTATATTTACATAGTAAGATTTTTTTCTGAATATTTTTGAGGTTTAGGTTATATTGTATTATATGTAAATTAACGCTCTATGTACATCACGTTGTTACTTACGCATACGTAAATGTGTTTTCGACGTTTGTAAATATTCTTTTGCGACTGCATGTTTTCCTACAAGTTCATAATATAGTTCTTTGTTATTGAGGTTCCTAATTCTTTTCTTTCTAGGTCACACATCCCACTTTACGACGTTTTTAAACTATCTCAAACTCTGATCCTTTTGGAGTTCGATTCTGTCCCTGTGTTTTGTTGCGATACTCGGTGTATGCGATTTTCTCTACTGCATTCTTTCTTATCTGCATGGAATACCTTAACAAATGAAAAAGAAGCAATTGGAACACGTACTCTGCGAGTGCCATACAGGTGAATAAAGGGAAAAATTGGAAAGGGGCAGAGTTTTATAAGAACATTTCTTTATCGTCAAACGGTGTTGTTTTCTACGATTTATGACGTTGCCCCCTGCTTCTTTCTTTTGAACAAGTGATCCTTCTTTATTTTGTTACGCATTGCAACAGGTTGGTAGTTTTGATGGTACGAGGGGAAACTAACTTATTGCCATTTCTCAACCCGTAACTGTAATCGTAGTAGTTAATGAAGTATGTGGGAAGTGGCAGGTTTCAATATTGGTTTAGATCAATAATATCCCTTTTTTAATAAAAATGAATATAAACCCTTAACCACAAAAAATATTTAAAATACTAGATACGTATTTCGACCACGATGTGGTCATTATCAGTAGGAATTTGCAATTAGCTGTTGTTCCGGAACACTTCAGAGGATATTCTCCTCACCACTTAGGTTGAAGTGAACCTTCCCAACATATAATTTATTAGAATGTTGCTTTAAACAGTATCGAGGATATTCTCCTCACCCACAGGCTGGTGTTCTCCACAATAAACAAGTGAATTGTGACGTTATAACTAAAATCTACTTAATTCATGTTAATTCTAAATCTGCTGAAGCGGAACCAAAGAAATCTTGCTTTCTCATTGGTTGTTAACCAATAGAGAAAGCAAGGCAGATGGGTCTGTGGATCCTTTATCAGTGTTTAATAGGTGTCTTTCATGTTTAACAATCTGAATTGATTCATATGCATTTAAGAAGGAAAACATTGGTACCGCTCTTAACACTTTAACATTTTCTAGTTTAATGGGGTGGATGGTTTCAAAAATATGCTTGGCGACCTGAGACGTTTTGTATTTACCATATTTGAAGTCAGCAATGTGCTCTTTAAATCTTGTTGTTTTATTCCTCTTGGTCTGATCAATATATTTTTGAAAACACATTGGTCCTGAACAATTAATTTCATAAATCCCCGACTTTTGTAAACTTTTTAGTAAAAAATTTAGTTACTAAATCGTACGATAATTATTAACACTGCGGTTTTAAAGACCGATTAAATATCGTTCCACGATTTTACTTTCAAAATAAAGAAGTATACAAATGTAAATCTGCAAATAAAGCATCTTGTTCTCTAAAAATCTAATCTACACTTACCATCAGAGTCGACGACAAATGGTCTACATGGTTCATTATTTCCTATATCACATCTGTATAGTACACCGGGTTCTTTGAGATTTGCATGAGTTGGATATGTTGAATTTGATTTAGGTGCACCTACGAGAACGCTAAAAAAAGCAATGTTATTTCAGTTGCTATAATTTGGTTTTTATATCAATAAAATAAATACTAAAGTTTTGTACAATAACGAACACGTCTTTGGTACTGGCAACAATTTCTATGCTCTTACTGGTTGTTAGAGAATACCAGTATTTGTGTCCATTCATACTACTCAACAATTATGGCAGTTCTTTATGAGCTTAAAATGAAATAATTGTTATCGAACGATTTACAAATTCTCAATTTTTCATAGACTTTCTGAGATTGTTTCAGAACGCTTTACTTTTGTATAAAAAATGTCTATCACGCACACCGAGCCACTATAAAGCAGATCTGTCAAAAATCTAACCAGATTATTGCTATTTATGAATTCTTAATCAAATCGAGCTTTACTTTAGTTCATATTTTGTTATAGTTCGGAAGATCAAGTGGAGATAATTTACAGAGAGGTTCGGTAAAGAAGTTCACCTATAACTCTGTAGGTTAAAAACTGTCGTCAACTTTAACTGTAAAAAACAATATAGATTGCCTAATTCATGGAAAAGAAAAGTAAGTTACATTCTTTAAGAAGGCTGGAAGCACTATCGTTCAGAGAATTTGTCTTAATCAATGATTGAATTCGAAGCAACTTGATATTAATTAGTTGTGGAAATTTTAGAGAGCTAATGAGAATGCGCATCAACACATACTGTTACGTGTAAGAACGGCATTAGTACTTTTCTAATTTTGAGCTTTCTTGACTCTAAAGGGGACAAAGACACCGTATCAGTTTACAGCTGCGCTGACTAGAAGCAGTTTTCTGGAAAGGCTTCCTATGAAAAAAAAATACACCTCGAAGATATACAATTTGCAAAACAACTTTAAAACACAGCTACTTTTTGAGGTTCACTTACTTTGAAACGCTTATAGCTTTTGTTTGTCGCATATTAACTGAGCACTAAACCACCAATTGTTCAATAATTTACCCCGCGATGTCCTACTCCGTAGGTTGTTATTTCAAATAGGCCTTTCCGTCTAACGTCATTTAATACTTTAGTGAAGCTTGATAAAGTTTCTTCTTACAAATAAACAAATATATCAAGTTAAAATAACAAAAAAAAAGAAACATATTTTTTTGTAATCCCTAACTGGCCAGGTAAACGCCTATATATTTTGCTTTACTTGAATTAAATAACGTTTACAATTAATTTATAGTAATACCGTAACAAAACACGCGTATTGCAATGTAACTTTAAGCATCCTAATTACAACGGACAATATGAATTAATATTCTAAATTCTAAGTCTTATAAAAAGCTACCATTCTCGTTAGAAAAGAACATACGTTTATCAATGTAGATTTGCATGTAAGTTTTTAACAATACACAAATGACGGTTTTCAATTGTTTACCAGCAAAAAATCATGATAAACAAACCATCTATCACCAATACAGACTTTTTAGATTACTTTACCCTACAACCAGACTTGTTATAGGTTCACATTTCACATTTGTTAATTTGAATTATTTACAGACTTATATGACGTTCGCTTTCGTTTCGGTAGTTTTAATTAGCGAGGATTACGCTCTTTTCTAATACATTTAGTTATGGCAGAAAAGCACTTCTTCATCAGCTTAATAAACGCTTTCAATATACATAAATTGATTGGATACGTGAAAGCTTTTTATACAACAACGCCATCATCTCTACAATCGCATCCGCAATGGACGCGGATGACCAATTTGAAAGAGAAAATGCAATTCGTAAACAGTTTGATACTCATTTTTCTAATAAAAGCGCTTTATTTGAACTTTGTCCAAGTAAACTTGCCTTATCCCAAGCCAATTTACTCGTTCCTCAAGATACTTTTAAGTCAACAGTGTCTCCACCAATTTTTACCCTCACTACTTTTGATGGGGATGGTTGCCTATTTGAAAGTTTTGAAACATTATCCAGGTGTTCATGGGTTTTTGTAAACCAACTCAATTTAATTTTATAATAGCCCTCTGTTTCGATACCCTTATAATGAAGGGAAATCGACAGTCCTCCGACTAAGCTAGGGGTAGACCTTATGAGGAGTGGTCGTGGGTTTCACAACAAAGACATTATTTACTTACCGACTCTAAAATACAAAATACGGTGTGCAAAGGGGGCGCCACCAAGTCTTAGAATTTTAAAACACGGTCATTTGTAGTTGTCAAAAAAATTGTTACAGTTTTATTGACCGCTTTGATAGTGTAGTCCATCTAAATGACGAGCTGTCAGCCGTGGTAAATTTTGATACTTTCAATCTGTACTGAAGGGCCCTGGATTGGTTACCATTAAGAACTTTGATCTTATGTACGCCAATGACCCTCTTGCATACAATAAGCTCTGCGAAAAATATTGTAAGTAGGAGATTTTGAGGGCTTTTGGGACAGTGTCTCTCTCTCTGCGCCTCTCGACGCCTCTCTAACCTAATTTAAGCGCCTCTCAACGTCTATCTAACCCCACCTAACCTTCGACGACCATACGATTCAATCGTTACTTTTAATATAGAACCGAATTATAAATTTAAAAAACTCTGAACATATACAGCGTTAACGCACTTCATGCGTTTTTAAATTGTAAAAGTTAACAATACAATCATGTTACTTTAAAACAAGAAATTATAATGGGAAGGTCAAATGGTGTTGTTTCGATGGTATCTGCGACAAGCAAATTATGAAATATTTGTTAAATAATAAACATTACAAATGACTTAATATTTTTCATTGATAAATTTTCATACATTTTGTTGTAGAAAATTTCTAAAGTAAAAAGGTTTACGATAAAAAATTATAGCCAACGAAACATTTTTCAACAAAATATTCAGTTGTTCAGCGAGTACCGCGAGAAGGTCATACACGCTTTTCTCACCGGGGTAAGAAAGTGAGAGGAAATTTCAACGTCATTGGCAGGCAAGTACTTTGAAATAATACGTTTCTTTTTCAGTCCTTTCATATAGACCGTAGCGTAGGGAGGTATAATTTTTTGCAAGTACAGTGTTAAATATAGTAACGATAAGCAGCTTGTTGAAGGCTTTTCCCAACTAAGCCCATGCAATTACATCTGTAACTAGGCGTTTTGTTTCTTGAAACTTTCGCTCAAGTTAGTAGCGTCGAAGGGCATCTCCAAAATCTCGTGCCATACTTCGTTGTTTTCCACATGCAAAACTCCCACTTCTTTAACAAAGAATTCGCTTGTTTTCTGCTAAAAGCACTGAATATCCAAAATATACATGTTTCCGCTTTGACAGCTGATTCGTAACCATCTAGACTTGTAGCAAGCCCTCTTATATACTAAATCAAGTCCATTGCCAGTATCCAACTTCTCCCTCCATTCAACCACTGCACTAAAAATTCCCGTCCATTAATACGTTTCCGTATAACTTTTTAAACTAAATATGTGTCTGGGGCTGTCATAGGATGAACCTCTTCTTTATAGAAAACTTCCATGATTGGCTGTCCTTCCAAATCTTTTAGTAGATATGTGATTGGATCGGATCGTTGTACTTTGATAATTTTGAACGATTCTGTGCTCCAATTAGGGTGGTATCCTTTATCAAAAACAGTCTTATATTTTGATATTCGTACTATATCACCAACCTTAAGCAAGTTGTTCTGGTTTGTAGCACTGCTGATCGTGGTAGGTAGTTTTATCCTTTCGGAATATTTTTCGGCTTCTGTAGGTCTCATCTTAATAATCCGATGTACTGTATTGTTATATTCATCCATAACTTTAGGTAATATTTTCAACTATTTATAACTTCCTTGTAAGTGGAATCTCCGGTACAATTTCGGATTCTTCAAAGATTACAGAAAAGTTGTGGTCAACATACCCCAGGAATTAATTTTAATCAGATCCAAGTCGATAGCTACAAGTCGGCTAAAATACTTTAACTTTTTGCATACCGCTTATCTCATAGGAGGTTCCGCATATAACATTAAGCGATTTTGCAAAGGCTTTGCTGCTAACTGAAATGCAGAATCAATCGTCTATAATTGCAGCATTTAGAAAATAAGAACTACACGAACTGCCTTCTCTAACACAATCAAAGTCACAAGTGTAGAGAACCAAAGTATCAAACGAAACAGAACAAGCTTGATGGATAATACTAGTGTTTCAAAATGTAAAGTAAGATAAGAAGGAGGATAATGCAACCAGTTTTGCGAATGCATATATAACCAACGCCAAAGTGTTTTTAAACTCTCAGGCGTTTCCTCAAGGTAGATTAAATTTGGATTTCGAACAAAACTACTTGCCTGCGTACTTGTCTTACGCCACCTTTATGGAAAATACTACTCCGACAAGACTTCTAATAAATGTTTAATGGATTACAGCAGGTTCAAGGAAACGCCCGTATTTGTAATCGATTGCCGTTACCAATTTGAAAGTCTCAAGGATGCATTAGTGGATGTTGGAATGGAATTAGAAGCATCAAGAAGCTTTGAACCATCGATAAAGGCTCATGCTTTAATTATTCAAGATTCAATGTTTGAATATAATCTATTTACGGAAATTGTTAATATATTTATCCACAATTAGTTTTAATTCAATTATTTTTTTTAAATAAATTCTGTATAAAATTTTATATAGTTTTATTAAGATAGTTTAAGAAGTTCCTGAGTACAATCTTGTAATGACCTGAGTGCGGCCCACAACAACCTGGGCGCGATCCGCAACGGTCCGGGTGCGACCCATAACGGTCTGGGCGCGCCCCACAACGACCCGGGTGCGGTCCAAAAGGCCCGGGCGCGGTCCACAACGGCCCGGGTGCGGCCCACAACTTATCATTAGTAAATAAGAAGATTTAATTTTCGACTTGAGCCAGTCTTAACCAAATGCTTGAAAGATGTACACTAAGAAAACTTTAGCAAAAGCAATTAGCGAATTCCAGCAAAGTGTAATTAGTACCCGATCTGCTAGTAAACTGTACAAAATCTCAAGAAGAAGCTATGTCGTCGTCTGGAGGAACTTGCTAGCCGAAAGAAGAATGGTGTTCTGGTAGGTGCTGAGCAAGAAGTTAAAATACCTATTCAAAACTTTGAGAATTTACCACGGCCGGTGCAAAAGAAGTTGGTAAACATGGTCCTTTGTTTCCATCCTATTTACAAGCAATACTTGCTAGACCATCGGGTTGTGGAAAGACCAATGCCTAAATATCTCTCATTTTACACGAGAATGAACTTAGATTTTAAAATGTCTATGTATTCTCGAAAAGCCTATATCAACCCAAATACGAATTACTAAGAAACGTATTTACACCTTTAAAAGAAGAAATTGGTTACTACAGGTTTGGAAATTGTAAAGACGTTATTGTACCAGGGGATGCTAAGGAAGATTCGATTATGGTTTTCGACGATATCCCTGCAGATGAGCAAAACAAAATCACCCACTTTTTCTCGTTTGGTAGACATAAAAGTATAGTCTGCTTCTATTTATGTCAAAGTTTCGCAAAGGTCTTAAAACACAGACTAAGAGACAACGATGACGTGATTGCATTATGGAAACAAGACGAGACTAATGTTCGGCATATTTTTCTTGATCATATTAATGGAGACATGTCATATCCAAGATTTAAAGCAATGTGCATGCAGTGCTGAAAGAAAGTCGAATCGAAGCATAATTTTATAACTATTGTGAAAGAGTTTGATGCTGATAAAAGACGGTATAGGAAGAAATTTGACCAGTATATAAATACTAGAGATCATGCTGAAAATCGTTAGTTGTGATCAAGTGCGCAAAGATGGCAGACTTTAATGAGTTTATTGCAAATAAGCGCAAACCTTCAGTTAATGCACGACGCTTCACGAAAAAAGTTTGTGGAATATAGGAAGGGTTACACTACTTCCCAGCAAAAATTCAAACAGACGCATAAACAATTGATCGAGCCTTTGCAAGTAGCTGCATCTCAATTACAAGAAATTACTGAAAAAAAGGTTAAAGTCGAACATAATGAAACATTTTTAAAGAAAATTAAACAGCCCATTCCGGAGGAACCTATACATCCTTACTATGCAGAAGTGTTGGCTAGAGGTGAAGACGATAATATCGACAAATCAGTTTATAGACTAAAATACAATATTAAAAGCGATGAACAGAGTTTGAGAAAAAGTGTGCTGGAGATTGATCCAGAAAGCAGCGACATTACCTTAAATAATGTAATATACCCGGCTACAATAGGATTATACAATCTGCAAACATTTAAAAACATTAGCCTGGAAGATGGTGATATCAATTTACACGAAGATTTACCAAATTACTTGGAAATGATTAAATCTGCTTCGATTTTCAGGTGCAAGATTTAACTGCGTTTCCAACTAATAACAAAAAGTTTGAAAAGTATGTGTTAAAGAATAATGTAGATTTTCAGAGACAATCAAAAAGAATACAGCCACAGAAGCAAGGTACGAGATTTTGTAATCGGCTATATAAAAAATTGAATGATACTCGCGTTCAATGAAACAATATCCACGAATTAGTAGATCGATTGAAATTATTGGTAGGATCTAAGCAGGCACGCAATACAAGTGCTGAGAATATAAACGAAATGATGTCTATAATAGAAGAGTTGAGAGAAGAGGGTATAATAGAATAAGCCTGATACAAAGTTGTCCAGTTTTAAAATACCTATCGATCGTTTCGGACGTTTGGAGCGAGAAGTTGAAGATACTAGACGAAGTCCTCCAGGTCGTGGCTTTTATTAACACCCAACGGCCAAGGTTACGATATGCTGCAAAAAAGATTAGTGAATGCAGCTGATTCTAAGTGTGACTCCGATCTAGTGAAGAAGAAACAATCAGTTTTCGTGAAAATAGACTGAGAAATATTGCAGATCCTAAAAAAGTCAATGATTGCATAAATAAGAAGTATGTATTTCATCTTATAAATTAAACATTTTCTCACTGTCTTAAAAGTATGGAAGATATTCGGCGCAAAGCTGTAGTTTACAATGCAATAAATCAACGTATCACACATCTTAGTCCTCCTGTTGAAAAATCAGATGCTGCAACCAAAGAATATATAGTCGAAAGATGTGATAAAGTTGCATTCGATGTGAAAGCATCTGTACACCTGTTTATTAATTTGAATAGCACATATGCAACAAACGCTTAAGAACTTAGTCTTGCACTTTCGTCGATTTATAACGCATCGACAGATGAGGTTAGAAACAAGTATTACAAACCAAAACTCTAACTTACTCCAAGGGTACAACTACAAAATGATGAGTCGCTTAGTCTAGCCTCCGTATCGTCCAAACATGAGTAAGGAAATCGTCGTCAGGAAATTGTTTAAATTGACTCGCAGGCACTTTATGCGCCGGCGTACAGTTCTTTTACCTGTTTAAAGAGATCTTATGCAATTTGATTTGGCTGAGTTTCAATCTTACGCTCGCGTTAATAAAGGTTATAGGTATCTTCTTATTGGTTTGGATTGTTTTACCAAGTATGTTGTTAAACCTTAAAAAATAAAACTGGTCCGGAAGTTACAAAAGCAATGAAAAGTATTTTGCGAACGATGCTTCATGACAGGAAGAATATTGCTCCAAAAATCGATCTGCAAACGGATGAAGGCAGGATATTTACAATCGCTAGTTTAAAAAACTTATGCAAAAATATAAAGTAAACCACTACTCCACACATTGAGCGACTACAGTCAGTATGGCTAATCGATTGATTAAGACTATTAAAAACAAATTGTACAGGAGATTCCACTTACAAGGAAGTTATAAATGGTTGGAAATATTACTTAAAGTTATGGATGAATATAACAATACAGTAAATCGGATTATTAAGATGAGACTTGCAGAGATCGAAAATATTCTGAAAAGATAAAACCATCTACCACGATCAGCAGTGCTACAAACTAGAAGAACTTACTCTTTTTTATCGTACTTTCCATTTTCAAGCGCTAGTATTATCAATTGAGCTTTTCTGTTCCGTTTGATACTTTGATTCTCCACACCTGTGACTTTGATTGTGTTAGAGAAAGTAGTTCGTGTAGTTCCTATTTTCTAAATGTTGCAATTATAGACCATTGATTCTGCATTTAAGTTAGCAGCGAAGCCTTTACAAAATCGCTTAATGTTATATACGGAACCACCCATGAGATACGCTGTATGCCAAAAGTTAAAGTATTTTCAGCCGACTTGCAGCAATCGACGTCAGACTTGGATCTGATTAAAATTAATTCCTGTGGCATGTTGACCACAACTTTTCTGTAATCTTCAAAGAATCCGAAATTGTATCAAAGATTCCACTTACAAGGAAGTTATAAATAGTTGGAAATATTACCTAAAGTTATGGATAAATATAACAATACAGTACATCGGATTATTAAGATGAGACGTGCAGAAGCCGAAAAATATTCCGAAGGGATAAAACTACCTACTACGATCAGCAGTGCTACAAACTAGAACAACTTGCTTAAGGTTGGTGATATAGTACGAATATCAAAATATAAGGCTGTTTTTGATAAAGAAGACTACCCTAAGTGGAGCACAAACTTGTTCAAAATTATCAAAATACAACGATCCGATCCAATAATGCATCTACTAGAAGATTTGGAAAAACAGCCAAGTATGGGAGCTTTCTATAGAGAAGAGGTTCAGCCTACAACAGCCCCTAACACATATTTAGTTTAAAAAGTTATACGGAAACGTAACAATGGGCAGGAACCTTTAGTGCAGTGGTTGAATGGAGGAAGAAGTTGGATACTGGCCACGGACTTGATTTAGTACATAAAAGGGCTTGCTACAAGTCTAGATAGTTACCGAATCAGCTCTCAAAGCGGAAACATGTGTATTTTGGATACCCAGTGCTTTCAGCATAAAACAAGCGAATTTCTTGTTAAAGAAGTGGCAGTTTTGGATGTGGAAAACAACGAAGTATGGCACGAGAAATTTGGAGATGCCCTTCGACGCTACCAACTCGAGCGAAAGTTTCAAGAAACAAAACGCTTGGTTACAGAAGTACTTGCATGGGCTTAGTTAGGAAAATCCTTCAACAAGCGGCTTATCGTTACTATATTTAACGCTGAACTTGCAAAAAATTATACCGCCCTACACTACCGTCTATGTGGAAGGACTAGAAAAGGAACGTATTATTTTAAAGTACTTGCCAATCAATAACGTTGAAATTTTCTTTCACTTTCTTACCCCAGTATGACCTTCTCGCGGTGCTCGCTGAGCAACTGAATATTTTGTTGAAAAATGTTTCATTGGCTAACAACACGCCTATAATTTTTTATAGTATACCTTTTTGTTTTAGGAATTTTCTACAACAAAATGTATGAAAATTTATCAATACAAAATATTAAATCATTTTTAATGTTTATTATTTAACAAATATTTCTTAATTAGCTTGCCGAAGATACTATCCAAACGAAACCATTTGACCTTCTCATTTGTAATTTCTTGTTTTGAAGTAAAATGATTGTATTGTTAACTTTTACAATTTAAAAACGCATGGAGTGTGTTAACACTGTATATGTTCAGAGCTTTTTTAATTTATAATTCGGTTCTATATTAAAAGTAATGATTGAATTGTATTTTTCCAGGCCGTCGGAGGTTAGGTGAGGTTAAAGAAGCGTTGAGGGACGCTTAAGTTAGGTTAGAGTGGCGCCGGGAGGCGCTGAGAGGGAGGCGCTGTCCCAAAAGCCCTCAAAATTCCCTACTATCGTACTATTTGCCGTCTTATATCCGCTCTTTGGGAAAATCTTGCTAAATTTCCCAAGTTGAATTCTGACCATTCGTCAGGCTTACAAAAATTAGTAGACACTTATGTCGACAACTTGCAGGTGGCTACAAAATTTGATCTACCTGAAGAGGAATGAGATTTTATTCGGGTACACATGTTTCTAGACCGCCGTAGTGTACATACATTGTAATTTGAATTAGGGCCGCTATACGAAGGTACTACATTGGGAGTAGTGTACATAAAGCTCGCAATTTTAAATTGTATCAGAACCCTATCGCTTGCTTACTTAGAAGACTTATAGATCTTTGTCAAATTTGTCAAATTTATCGAGCAATCATAAAACCTATTTAAACAAAGTTATTCATTCTAACAACATGCCCAGGTCTCGCTCCGCTGCTTCCATGTTAGTTCATACTAGTCCTAATGTTAAGTGTTCGCCTCGTGATCAAGATCGTGGTCTTTATCATTTTATAGAGTTCGTTAAACTTTCTCCTCAATGATCGCTACACTTTTGTCAAAAAACATAAGTTGTATCACCTGTCTAAGTAGTTCGCAAGTTTTGAATAAGTGCAAATCTACTATTTCTTGCTGCTGATGCAATGAAAGTCATTCTTCTTCGTCTTCTTTCGATTTCGGCCCACTATGGACCACGTGAAATAACTTATGGTGATATCTTTCTCCTCTCTTTCTTCTCTTCCAGTATTCTTTCAATTTTTCTCCGTATTGTTTCTTTCTTTCTTCTGTCCATTTTGCTCCAGTCTTCTTTTTTTCCTTTTCTTGGAAACCTTTTACTATGAGTTTTTCTCTTTGTTTTTTCTATCTATTTTCATTTCTTCCATATCTTTTCTGATTTACTTGATCCATGTCATCTGTGTCTTAGGGTTTCTGTCGAAGTAATTGAATAGTCTCTTTGTTAATCTTTCATCATTCATTCTTTTAATGTGACCGTAAAATATCACTCTTCTCTTTCTCATTGTGTCTGTTATTTTCTCTGTTTTTGAATAAATCATTGTTTCTCAGTTTCCATGTCCCGTCTTTACATTTTGGTCCCAGGATTTTCCATGAAATTTTTCTTTTTTTTTTTACCGCGTCTAGCTGTCTGATTGTGTTCAGTATAAGGCGTACTGAGGCATAGAGATCCTTTGGTTTGATAACTGTATTATAGTGCCTTATCTTTGCATTGATGGATATGGACTTCTTATTGTATATATTTTTTGTCAAGTGGACCGCTACTTCTATTTTTCTTGCTCTTGTTAGGATGGCTTCTTTGTCAAGGGCGTTTGGTTGAATTATTTCTCCCAGGTATTTAAACTTGTTTACTCCCTTAATTTTTCCATATTTTGTTGTAATCTGTTTTGGTATTCTTTTCTCTTGGTCATGTATTCTGTCCTTTTATATGATATTTGTAGTCCAGCCTTTTCTGCTGTTTCTTTCAGTATATCAATTTGTTTTCTTTCATCTTGTACGTTTTCCGCTAGTATTGGCAGATCGTCTACAATAACCACACAGTCAATTTCCAGATTATCTTTCTTTCTTTCTTTTTTTATTTTAGGAATTTTTTCTTCTTCTATTCCTTTCCACTACTCTCTCATTACCTTCTCTAGTACACAGTTGAAGAGTAAGGGGGATAAACCATCTCTTTGTGTTACTCCTGTTTTGACCTCAAAGGGTTCTGAAATTTCTCCGATAAATTTTACTTTTGATTTTGTGTTTGTTAGAGTATTTTTTATAATTGCGATTAATTTGTCATCGGCTCCGAATTCTTCTAATGTATTGAATAGTGTTTCTCTATCTATAGAATCGTATGTCTTTTGAAACTCATTATTCTTTATTGCATTTTAATCACATTTTACCTAAGTCCGCAACTGCTTTTAGTAACAAGGCTTGTTTGCGCCCTGTTCTCACTGCCCCTACGGTTTCACCTGCTACTACTTCCGCACTTCAATACCGCTATAAGTCTTCAGTTCCTTTTGCTTGTGAAAAAATATTTGCTTTGTCAAGTTGTCTTATTTAATTCTTTCTCCAAACCTTTAGTTTTGTTAATCTTCACGGTTCAAATTCACTCTTGTTCGTTGCAGAAATTTCGTTATTTACTCGACTCGGGTAGCATAACTTCCTTTATCTCGCTAAATAGTGTGAAACGTTTGGGTTTCGAGTTACTCGGTTTTCTCTAACCCTTAATGGCTTACGCTCTATGTGCTCCTCGATTTGTCCACGTTTGCCCAACCAAAATTTTTATTTGCCCATTTTTTAAAAAAGTTGTAGTTAAATATAAAATTGTGAAATTTTTCAAAATGCACATAGAATTCGTTTGCCCAGCACAAACTTTTGTTTACCCATCCCGCAAAGACTAGTTATAAATAAGATAATACGGACGATCATCTAATATAAACAATTCTGACGCATTTTTTGCGCATTGAGGACTGGAATCGTATACCCACTCCTTTTACCCACACTTTTTTTTGTTTGCCCATGCGTTAGTGTTGTTTGCCCACCCCGCAAAGAATAGTTGTAAATAAAATAATATGGACAATCATCTAATATGAGCAATTCTAATGCATTTTTACGCATTGAGGCTGGAATCGTTTGCCACTTGCTCTTTTTGTTTGCTCATGCGTTAATGTTGTTTGCCCACCCCGCAAGGGATAGTTATAAATAAACTCCCTTTTGGCGTATAGCTGATTGCTAGTGAATGACGCGTTGGAATTCTTTGACGGCTTTATATAATAAAATCATCAATACGTCATACACTTTAGAAAACTTCTAGAGTTTTCCAGTTGGTCTGACTCATCAACGATGATATAATTTTTTCGAAATTCCGTTCATTTTACACGTTTATAGCCGCAATTTTAATTTATGAGGTCGTAAAAATAGTTTCTTAATTGATTGAACGAATGAAAATAAGTATCGGTTATTGTTTATTATCTAATTTATAAAGTCTCTAAACGTCTTATCGCATTATATAGCCGCGTGAATTAGAATGTTTATTCATGTTGTCCATAGTAAAAGATAATTAGCTGTCATTTATTTATATCTACGAAAATGACATAAGTTTAATCTCGCACTAGCAAAATCAGGAATATTGTAGTATTTCGTGTAGTATTTTATTTTGCATTAAAAGTGCTTATAATGGAAAGAAATGACCCGCGAGTACTTTCAATAATGTTTTCAGTAAAAAACAAATGTTTAAAAATATTTTTTTTGTCCTTCTTCAGTAAAGAACATACTTATTACGTGTTTTAAAATTGTATTTCATTACATAGAATGATTGTTTATACATGTATTGAGTAGCAAGGGTCGTGCAGTAACCATAAATTGCAATAGGAATCAGAAAACTGCATTTATTTAGCGGAAAATTAGGTAATTCATACAATATGTAAATAGCAAGCATTTAACACTCTGTATATAGACTGTTATTAATTATAAGTAATGCCAGTGAACGTATCTTTCAACAATAGAACGCGTATTTAGAAGAAATGATCGTACATGTAATTAAACACGCGTTGAGAAGTGTTCTAATTAGTTATAAAACAAATACAAAAGTAAGAGATAAAACCTAACAAAGCTTTATGCAATTACACTGAAACAATAAACATGTTTGATAAGAAAACGCAGTTTCAAACACGCATAAAAATACATAAACGAAAACAGCATTTATTTTGTTCAATTATTCAAAAGGCGATATCTATACAAAACAACGTCTGGCAAAGATAACAATGTATCAATAGCAAATAAACCTTACACGGAAACAGAAGAAATTACATCAGAAACAACTTCGAAATGCAGGAAATATTAAAAACCGGGTCGGTTAGGATATCTGCAAAACTGCTTAAAAACCCAGCCCACATGTAAGCGGGAAGAGCCTATATATAACACAGAGCAATAATAAGACGGGTCAGTTTACAACCCATGCAGGGCAAAACTGCGTCACTGTTAATCAGAAAGTCACGTGTAATTTAAATATAATAGAATATCAAGTGTATGTCACAGTGATATTAGTGCAACGACTACAAAAACTTCTTTTGCCGTTTAACGGCTTCGAATCTGTGGTACATTTCTAAATATTTCGAATATGTGGTGTATTTCTAAACATTACAAGTTGCAATAATTCAAGTATGCGTCGATAAGAATAATTCAAATCTGGATCAATATAATATTTCAAATCAGCGTCGACAATTATATTTTTGGTACAATTTTGAGTTGCGAGATTCAAGGCATATAAAATAAAGAAGCACGAAGTAATTTATGGAAAACAAGGGGTAACTGTACTCAAGTATTGGTTCGGCTAAGCAGAGCAGTGATAGACGAATGAGGACAACAAAGGGGTGTTGATCCACAACCCGAACAACCTTTAGCAGGTTAGATCTATTTAATTTTAAGATATCTTTCTAATTAAATTTCAATATTGAATTTATTCAATTTATATAAAATGTGTAATGAAGTCAACAACAAACATTGCAGACGTTAAACTTACCTAATATATTATAAAGGGGTCTAGAACGTTCCAGGTTTCTTTGGTAAAAAGGTAGTTTTTGGTGAATTTAGATTGAATTCAAGGTATATAAATTTTGGGATAAATAATACATATGATATTGACTGATTGAGGGGTGTATTTAAATATTTTTCAAAAATTGTAAATAATATTTCTTTTCATTATATGAAATTAATTGACTTCGTTTTGTCAATTCAAACAAATAGGTAATCACAAAGGAATGGAGAAAAAAAATTGATCATCGTAACGTTGTACACTCTGTGTAGATTAAAAAGAGCTAGCCGTGGCATAATAATAAAATTAGTAAGATAAAATTTGAAGTGAGAACACAGAGAGGTAGCGTTAAGTACGAACGTCATTACACCGAGTACGGCGTTATCATATCAATATATATATATATATATATATATATATATATGTGTGTGTGTGTGTGTATATATAGTGGGTGTGTATGTGTGCGTGAGTGAGTGTGTGTGTGTGTGTGTGTGTGTGTGCGTATTTCTGTGAACTATGACCAGTCCCCAAAATTAGGACTGCTATAACGCTTACAACTATGGAGTTGCTAGCTTTTAAATCAGTTGTGCTATAGAATTTGGGCATTAACAACTCTAAAAATAGGAAATTATGAAGTTTCTGTAGATATATTGACATCGTAGCACTCATTACATTTATCATATTTTTTGAAACTAGCTATATAATTGGTGACGCTGTTACTTGTAATGTGAAGACCGGTAGATGTCAGAAACACAATAAGAAAGGCGTACGTAAATCGAAGGACGTTAGCACATTCTCTCCTCAATCTTGAACTGACATATAATCCTTAATTTTAGATAGCAGTGACAAACAGTGCTACTAATAGTAATAGAGAATACAAATAAAAAAATGGATGATAGGGACCAACGTAATCTCGCTGTTTAAATGCTTTCTTTAAATTTTAGTTTACACTAAATTGTGTGGTCACATTTAAATGTATGATGTTCACTCCTTGTATATAATTGTCATAATAATAGTCTAAAGTTTGTTGATAATGAATTAAATAAAAAGTATTTCGATAAGTGCATTGAATCAGCGGAAACAGGAAATCAAACTTCGAGTATAAAAACAATAATATTATCCATAAAACAAATATGTTCAAAATTTTGTGTATTTTGAATATTTACATAAAAGAAGTTTGCTAAAGATCTAGAACGCGTAGTAAAATTCGTGATTAATAGTACTGAATTTTAAGGAGTAAGTGACGTAGTTGATAAAACGACATCAAGGTTATTAATAGTGTATCATTTGCTTACAAACTTCAGGTGAGCAGTTCTGATTAGCGTTTGTGATATTTCCGTGGATTCACCTTTACCCGGAAAATAAAACGATTCACACACAAACCAACACCGAGTTGTTTGTATGTCTGTTATCTCACCGTTTATCTATCGCGGTTACGTACGAGTAAAATAAATAGTAATTAAAAGTGAAACTTATATTCTTAAAATGTATTGACGTACCTGGAAGTGGTTCCTTTTTGTAACAGCACAGAATAACCGAAATAAGTATTTTCATCGCCACCTATTTTAATTATATCGATGAAGTTTGTATCGAAGTTGAAGTTATGACACTCTTTAAAAAGTGATGTGTACGTTAAGAAAACAAGTCCAAAAATTTTGGGAAGATTAAACATTTTTTTAGCAGTTATCGAGTATCTGTACCGGATATTTACACATTAAAACACAAATGCAGTACGTACAGAGTCGCGATAAATAACGTACTAAAAGCAAACGCATCTATTCCTTTGTAGTTAAAGAAGTAGGAGAACGATGAATAATCAGTTGATATCATGTCATACTACTAGAATTTGAAATGGGTTTTTCTCAAAGTTTGAAATCAATAAAATGCATTATTAGTTTCTTTCTTGCTCTATTAATTTTCCTATTCTTCATTACCTCGCTAACAACCTGAGAGACAGTTAATATTATCCACTCTGAGTTAACCTTTGAATTCATTAAACTTTTTACTATCTAGATGTTCTTGACTTCAACCGTGTCATATTAAATACTAATAAAATTGGCATTTTGCTCACTTCGCAACGGGCATCATCAGGACGTAGATCACTACTTTAAAACGCGCAGATTTGCCCGCTTGACTAAGTCGGATTAGTATCTGTAACAAAATTATCACAAAGGAAGTTACTTATAGACGAACAAACTCATTTACTCTATCAACCTAAAAAATGCATTTACCGAAGTAACTCAAGAACTATGGGAAGATTACCGTTTATATAAACCAGAGATGGTCAAACTTTTGAAGTGCTCGATTTACATTATAATTCAACATCCGAAACGGTCGGGACCCGTCATTATCGATTTAAATCAAATGTAAAATTGTTTCTGGTATATAGAGGTCCCACGAAGGAGATTACACTGTTTGAGTATTAAAACTGAAACGAAAATAATAAAAATATTATTTTTAAGTCAACAAAAAGTTCGAATCCCTACTGATGAAATTCTAATCATGCAGATGTTCAAACTGTCTTACACTGGGAGAAATACATCGTCTAAAACTGTTGCTAGAGCAATTCGAGTTATATTTAATTTGTGTCTAAGAGCGACGTAATTCTTTAAATATACATTTTTCATTACAGAGCAAATTACATATACTAGTTGAAGTAACTGTTAAGGTTTGTACTTTATACTGTTTTTGAGCTTTAAATAATGTAATAATTGTAGAAAACAAAATAATAAAATTGAAGTGTAGTCTGGGTATAAACGTACTTGTCATTCCCCGCATTCTAAAATTTCCATTTCTTACAGTCTTCAATTTTATTAAAATGGAAATAATGGCAGAACTATGTGTCCTGCGACAACAGTTATGTAATCAAATTTATCGTAAAAAGGAAAATAGTCACAAAGAAGATAGCCGAAACACTACGTTCAAAAGCAAATCCACAAATTAAAAAAGATTTGGGAACAGTTCAAGGCAAATGACCACACTCTAAGTACCCTTCCTAACCTTCAAAGGGATTCGGATTATATATTACATAATCGGTTCAGTGAAACGGAACACCTATACATTAAAACGGAAGAACAGTTAAGCACTTACATTTTCGAATTGGAGCCAATCCCTATTAGCGTTGCACCGGACCCTACCAACGCGAGTTATGTATCCCCAACCTTATATGTATTATAAAATAGAATCTAATAGGAAATTATTAGAAATCATTAACAAATTATTAAGTCAAGTGCAACAATGTAATTCGAGGATAATTAAATAAAGGTTATTAACAGTTATGAGAACGGATGCAATTCAATGTATTCCAGACGATAGTGATACTGCAGGTGGCAGGTCACAAATGGTTGAGATACCGCGATTACCTAGAAAGTAAGAATGGTATTAAAAAATAAGCAGACATAAGTTCTAGAAGTTTCCATAGAACTGTGAGGGGCAGGGGCAACATAAATACCCCTGGAGCCCCAAGACCGGTCAGTCAGTCAAAGTATTTCAGCTTTAACATTGCAGTTTGCTTAGGCTACTCACCCTAATAATAGTTCAATTAGTAATTATTTTTTTACTTAGAATATTAAATCAAGATTGCCAAAATTCCATATTTAATATCTATTTGAAGAATAAATAAATTGTTACAAAATTTTTGGAAATAGTCTTTAAAACCACCGCTCGCAAGACCTGAAACATAACTGACGCAGCGGTGCGGATGTCAAAAGGTGACTAGGAAACACAAATTCGAAGAACTGGTGGTCTGGAATTTCAATTCCCAATTTGGCAAAACCCAAATAAAGTTAAACCACGTACAAACAACCACCGAATCCAGCAAAACAAACAAACTTAGAAGAGATGCAAGCATCGATCGAATCCAAACCGAACCAACGTGGACAAAGTACAAAATCGACACTGTCCATGAAAGCGACGAAGAAATTAATGTAAGTTCATTTTCCTTAAATCCAATTTATTTTTTACAAATTTACTAAACCATTTCGGATGGACCTGCACTTTGCCGAAGTTTTAGATTACTAGAACAGGTGAAATGGCTTGCGTGTTCTAATTAGCTAAAGAGCCAAACTACAGCCCCAACCTAAATAGGAGGGTCGTTAGTGAGGAACCAAACTAAGACAAGTCCCCGAAAGAGGGCAGCGGCTCTAAGGGCACTTAGATTAGCAGAGACTATAGGGGTCGGTATGGCAGTCTAAGACAAACTACCGCCATGTGGAAGACAACGGGAAACCACCACACTACCTCCCAAATACACATTATAATGTGAATAAGGACCGCTATACTTGCGGCCACGTCCCCAATACTCCACCCGAAGATATTACATTGAGTTTAAACGCAAAAAATAAACGTGCTTCAAATTAAATCTCACTTCCAAATTCATCAATCCTAATTAAAAACCTAACAAACTGGAACTAAAGCAAAAATTAAAAAATAATAATAAAGATAGTGTTCAAATAACGGTATCTCAAGCGCTAATTCCTGAGTGTGCCCAATCAACAAGACACAAGTAAAAGTAAAAATCGGGAGGAATCCGTAATATCGGACAGCAGTTGCCAGCTCTACTTACCGGTGCGAGCTGAAGGGTCGTCTTAAAAATATCCAAATCTACCTAGCTAATTTTAAAATGGATTCAAATTTTCTAAACATTCGCCAAATATTTTAATAGTAAATACAGCTATTTTGCCCCCACCCCCAAGTACACAGCGTACTTAAATTGTAATAAACATGATGGCATTCTCTGGGGTAAAAGATTCCGGAGTTAAAATAGTCCCCCATTTGGATCGCCGGGAAGGAACTACTTCGGAGAATGCGATCAAAAAATTCAGAATAAGAGGAACATTTTGCAAGTCGGAGCGTGGAATGTTAGAAGTACGAAGCAAGTAGGTAAGCTTGTAAACCTAAAAATAGAAATGAATAGGTTAGCACTAGACATAGTACGGATCAGCGAAAGTCGGTGTCCAGAGACGGGGGACTTTTGGAGTAGAGACTTCAGGATGATTCATACAGGAGCAGAGAAGGGAAATCCGGGCGTGGGGATAATTATGCGGAAAAAAATAGGATACTGTGTAGAAAATTACTTACAAAAAACGAAAGAGTACGCATGGTTAGATTAGAATCTAAACTGGTAAACACAGTAATAATACAAGTATACATGACCACCTTTAGCATCAGTGACGAAGAGGTAGAAGCAATCTACAAAGATATCGAAGACATATTAAGATACGCAAAAAGGCATGAAAATTTAATAATTACGGGGGTTTTTAATGCAGTGGTAGGTGAGGGTAGGGAATAGCGGTAGCTGAATTTTTTGGTTTAGGCACAAGAAACGACAGGGGAAATAGAATGGTAGAATTTTGCAACAAGAACAAATTAATCATCACAAACACATTATTCCAACATCATGCTAGAAGATGATATACGTAGAAGATGCCAGGAGATATAGGAAAATATCAAATGGATTACATTCTTGTTAGACAACGGTTTAGGAATCAAGTAAAAAACTGTAGAAGCTACCCAGAAGCAGATATAGACACTGACCACAACATCGTAATTATGAAGGTCGCACTTAAATTTAAAAATTTGAAAAAACGAAACGGAAAAGGGCACGTTGACTTTGAGAAACTAAAAGATAAAGATATTCAAAAAATATTCGAAAAAAAATTAAATTAATTACTGAAAGATACCAGGAAAGTATCTGATACTAAGGCGTAAAAACATAATGGAATAACATTAAATCAAGCCTATACATGACGGCCAGAGATATTCTGGGGTTTACACAAAAAAAACCATGGATAACAAAGGATCTCCTGAATTCAATAAAAGAAAGAAGAAAATACAAATTTAAATAAGAGGAAACAGGAAAACAGAAATACAAAGACATAACATGGAAAATTATTCGCAAATGCAAGAAAGCTAAAGAACAATGGATTGATGAAAAGTGCAAAGGGGTACAAACTAAGAAGAAATAGGAAAGACAGATGAAGCATACAAACTGATTAGAATCAATTTTAGGGATTATATCCGTATAATAAAAATATAAAGGATGCGGGAGGAAACGTCATTATAGAAAATGTAGAGAAAGTGGATAGATGGAAGAATATATACGGAATTTATATGCAGGAAAAAACTAACCGCATTAGAACAGGAATCAGGCATTGAAAATGAAGACTTGGGATATCCTATACTTAGAGATGAATTTGAATTAGCATTCAAAGGTCTAAAAAAAGGTAAGACGCCGGGTACAGATAAGGTGCAAACAAAAACTCTAAAAGCCGCTGGACAAGCAGTAACAGAACGTCTCTTCCAACTTGTAAGCTATATGTATGAGACAGGCGAGATACCCAAACATTTCAAACGTAACATCATAGTAAGTACACCAAAAAAGGAAAGCGCGGATAGATGTGAAAACCAACGAACAATAAGTTTGACAGCACACTAGAATTCTATAAAGACGAATGGAAAACGTGCTGAAGAAATACTAGAAGATCAATTTGGGTTTAAGCGAAACAGGGGAACACGGGAGGCTATTTTAGCTCTGAGGGTGATAATCGAGAAAACAATAGAAAAAGGGAAAGAGTGTATATAGGGTTCATAGATCTGGAAAAAGCATTCGACAATATAAAATGCAACATTTAACAAGGAAAAGCAACTACTGTGTTCAAAGACAACTAACATAGCAACAAGGAAAGGGTTGCTTAAAACATATGTGTGGAGTACAGCTCTGTACGGGTATAAAGAAAGCCTGGACAGTAGGAGAAGCGGACAAGAAAAAAGTAGAAGACTTTGAAATGTGGTGCCACAGACGTATGATGAAGATATCAAGAACAGACAAAGTTAAGAACAAAGAGGTACTAAAAATGGTAGGGGTAGAAAGAAATATGTGGAAAAGATAGGATGATAGGCCACATATTACGGCATGAGGGAATAGTGCGGAATATATTAGAAGCAGATATAGGAAAAAGAGAAATAGAGGTAGACCTAGGTTAGACTAGTGCACGCAGATAGTGAAAGTAGACTGTAGGAATTTCAGAAAGATGTGTAGGCTAGCCCAGAAGAGAAATCAATGGAGGAACGCAGACAACCAGTCCAAAATGGATAAACTAATGACAAAAAAATTACTGTACTTAATCACAATGATTATTATAAGCAACTACAAGCATTGGTTGTGCAATATTCTAGAAGAAAGTTAATTGCGTGAAAGGATTTACTGAAAAACTATTAATTCGGCAAATATCCAAGTGTTGGGGGATCTTGACAGCCACAGGCTGCTTAACCCTCTTCACATACCACTGAATCTCGGTGAAATGGGGCATTTAATTAGAAAACAATAGAAGGGGAACCGAGCTGTATATAGGCTTTGTGAGAATTTCAGGTAACTGTGCAGGCTAGCTCAGATTATAGTAAGTGGAGGTATGCGTCCAACCAGTTTTGGGACGGAAACCAAATAACAAAAAAATAGGCAAAGATAAATCTGATGATTATTATAAACAACTACAGATTTTGGTTGTGAAATATCTGCAACTAATGTTGACTGTGCGAAAAGATATATTGGAAAAAATATTAAATCGGTAAATGTTCAAGTGCTGGGGGAACTTGGCAGCCACAGGTTGCTTACTCCCCTTTACCGCCACCGAATGTCGAGGAAATAGGGTATATAATTGTAAAACAATAGAAGGGTATCAAACTGCATCTTACAAGAAAAAGAACAGCGCCTATGATCAAAGACAACAAACATAGAAACAAGAAGAAAATTGTTTAAAGCATATGTGTGGAGCACAACACAGTATGCCTATAAAATACGGGCAGTAGGGAAAGCAGACAGAAAAACGGTAGCAACCTTTTGGAATGTTGTACTTAAGATATATAAGGATGATAACATGGACAGACAAAGTTGATAGCAAATAAAATGTAGCAATAGTAGAGTAATAAAGATATCTGTGGAAAAAAATAGAAGAAATAGAATGGTAGAATACGTTCTAAGACGTTTAAGAGGAATAGTATGGAATATATTACAAGCAGAGATAGGAAAAAGAAGGTAGATGTTGACCTAGATCAGATAGTGATAGATGCAAACTGTACAAATTTCAGGAAATGTCTAGGTTAGTCAGAATAGACAGCAATGAGGGTACGCGTCTAACCAGTTCGAGGACTGAAGAACTTGATGAAATTTACTGATATTCATTAGTAATACAAAATTTTTTTATTTTTTTATTTTATGTATGTACAGATTTCTTTTATTGCACTTTATGCCATTGTATGAAAATAATTTACTAAGAAAATTATTTTCAAACGAGAATTATTTTAAGAGAATTGATTTTTAAAAGAGAATTTCTAAACAAGAGAACTAAAAAGACGTGTTACATGAGCAAACTAGTACATTAATTACAATTATTAAATAAACTGAAACATAACTGACGTACGAAAAATTAATACAAAGCGAAAACGATTTAAAAATACCAAAAATAGAACGCAACAAATTTTAGCAATTCAATACCAAAAGCTTTTGTATAAAACGCAACTAATTATAGAAACAATTATTTAAAACTGAACCTTCATTGCACTTCTATAAATTATAGGAGCACTTTGCAACATATTAATAAATTAGCCCATTAGAAATTGAAACAAAGCGCAACTCTAATACGAATTGTTACTGACAACCATCAGTGAATGAAATCATTCCCATCGCAACTTATAAATATTCACATTACTGAAAAGCTTTAGCAACTTTATAAAAACCACATTTACAGGGTAACATTTTATGTTTAAAAACTGCAGGCAATTAACAAGGTAAAAGACGTAAACTATTCATTTTCACACAGCCTGAAATCAAAACCTATTCAGAAAAACCAAATAACGTATAATTGCATATATTCAGTGCGAAGATATCCAATTATAACAAAATCATTACGCAAATTATTTATAACTATTTGTAATTTAAACAAGTTTATTGTACAAATTATAAAGCACCATTGAACAACGCGATTGACTGAAAATTTGTTACTATATAATTAAAACATTCAAGGTAACGAGAAAGTACAGTTGACAGGAAACTGATCAATTATAACAACAAAGAAGTATATCAACAATATGCCAAACATCACAAAGAGAAACTAAAAATAACTTATGGTAAAGTAAAAATAAATTAGATAAGGACAATGAACATATCAGCACAACTCGTAATAAGAATACAGACGCAAATAAATTTTCAATAGGACAAACCGTATACGAGAAAAATTTCCAAAGTAAACGACACAAAACGGCACCCAGAAATTTAGGCCCATTTAAAATTAAGACAATATCAAACAAAATACAGCCGTAGTAGACAACGGCAAGATAATAAAACACATTCACTTGAAAAACTTAAGACACCTTGTAATTTCTGATGAACAATCATCACCTTTACCGTCAACCTCCGCTCAGGTAGAACAGACAACGAAATAGTAATTGAAGATATAAAAAAATAACCCCGGTATACTAACAATAAAATTGGGAAGTATGCAAAATACAATAGACTATTGAACATTCGCACAAAAATTCGATTTAACGGAACTAAAACAAAAATTTCAAACAATCAAAGATAATTATTACCGATTAAAACAATCAATGGACACACCAAAATTTTGAAAGGAATACGCCATAGACATGATGAACTACAATAGTATAATAGAAAGCATTTTAAGAAACATAGAAGACAAATTTAACAGATTAATACCCACAGAACAAACTGCAAGACGAAAAAGAGAATTAATTAACATAATAAAAGCTATCACGGGCAATTTAGATAATCAAGATGCAGAACGTTATGACAACGCAATACAACAGTTAATTAAAAATCAAAACGATATAAAAATCATAATTAGCAAACAAATATCTATAACCCGATCAACTATAATAAAATTTAACGAAACACTAAGAAAGCTAGTAAGAAACCAAGATAGTATAGCCAATAGAATACAAACCCTTGAAACTAACAGCAAACCACCATGTTAGGAATGCGAGACTTAACTAGATTCAATACAATATTTACTCAAATAATATCAATCCTTACTGTAATCTAACAAATTTTAGCCACATTAGAAAACGCCGTAACATTTGCAAAATTAAATACCTTACACTCTAGCATTTTAGAACCAACGGACTTATTAAAAGAATTATTAAGAATTAGATTATTTATAACTAATTGTAAACTACCCTTTGATGTGACAGAATCAAACATTCTAATATTTGAAAACATAGCTATAGTAAAAGGCTATGTATAGAATAACGAAATAACATTTTTAATAGAAATCCCAATAGTAAAAAGTAACATTTATAATTATTATTATTTATTTGCTTTTCCAGTGAAAATTACCAGCACGTATCAAGTCATCATCCCCAAAACCAAGTCTCCATCCTTAAATGAACTCAGATATGGTCACACAAACGATAAATGTAATGAAGTAACACCAAATCAATATCTATGCCAATCATTGACAACAACTATTCAAGAAGACAGCCCTTGCAAAGTACAATTATTAAAATTTTCAAATCACTACGAAAACTGGGTAACCAAACCCGTACAAATGCCAACATAAAGATTCAAAAAGTTACAGAGAACAAATGGATTGCCATTTTTCCAACAGAACTAATAGCAACCGTCCATTGCAATCAAGACAAAAACAATTTAGCACTAACCGGAAGCAAATTAATCACCCTTAAAGAAGATTGTTATTTAAAATTAAAAAACCAGATAATCAGAGTTTATCAAGATCCCGTAGTAACCAAGAAACTCGCAAATTTACCGGAATTACAATTCAAGAAACAACAATCAGAAGACGAAGAAACAATCAGGAATCCTATGCAATTACAACATCTAGATTAAGACGAACTCAACCACGCCATGAACTAATGGAAAACTATAAAGAACACATAAGCGAATTGAAAGTGGCGAAGTTACACTACGATAACATAAGCGTTTGGACAATTGTATTATTCATTTTAATAATTTTTCTAATTATATATGTATTTTACAAAATGTATCTTAGATATAAGAATAAAGAAAACAGTTTTAGATTTAAGGAAACAATGATAAATAAAAAAACAAATATGAATTAAAAAAAATTTAAGCAAGAAAAACCTTAATTTTTCATTTACATCGGGAGGACTTATGTATCCCCCAAACTTTATATGTATTATAAAATAGAATCTAATAGGAGATTATTAGAAATTATTAAGTCAAGTGCAACAATGTAATCCAAGGATAATTAAATAAATGTTATTTAACAGTTATGAGAACGGATGCGATACAATGTATTCCAGACGAAAGTGATACTGCAGGTGGCAGGTCACAGACTGTAAAGATACCGCGATTACCTAGAAAGTATGATTGTTATAGTGTATTAATGAATAGTATTAAGAAATAAGCAGGCATGAGCTCTGCAAGTTCCCAAAAATTGTGAGGGGCAAGGACAACATAAATACCCCGGGAGCTCCAAGACCAGTCAGTCTTGAGTATTGCAGCTTTAACATTGCAGTTTGCTTAGGCTACTTACTCTAATATTAAATCAATTAGTAATTATTTTTCAACTTAGAACATTAAATCAAGATTGTCAAAATTCCATATTTAGTATTTGTTTGAACAATAAATAAATTGTTATGTAGTTCTTGGAAGTAGTTTTTAAAAACACCGCTT
Organism: Platerodrilus igneus; assembly: GCA_036346225.1. Lineage (NCBI taxonomy): Eukaryota > Metazoa > Arthropoda > Insecta > Coleoptera > Lycidae > Platerodrilus > Platerodrilus igneus. Next base: position 2,041,158 of record JARFIW010001125.1, read on the forward strand.
ATATCGGCCCCATTACTGATTTTGAATCCACCAACATTTAACGACAATGCTGTTCCAAAAGGTATATGCGATGCAAAATCACATGCTTCTTGTTCATGGTCGTCTTTCTCATCAACGCACGTAATCGTAACAAACAGTTGCAGTTGCAAAAGTTGGAAGAGCAACGCAAGCCTTCAGAGCAACGTGACCAGGAATATTTGCAACAAAAGTACGCCATTCTTGAGACCAATTCCATGGACGAAGAAAATGTTGACATAGAAGTCAATAGTGAGAATGGTAACAGCAAAGTAGAGAAATGTTTTAAAGGTGTTCAAAGGCCGCAAGCAACGCAGGCAGGCGTGCACTTTAGTAGTGGGGAACGCAAGATATTACGTTATTCACAAACTGAAACATCAGAATCACTGCCAGCACTTGAGAATTTACAGATTCGCTATAGGTGGACTGGTGTGATAATCTACCAAAGCAAACAGCTCACGATATTACAAGCACAAGTTTGACAGATCGTCTAGCGCAAGCGCGTTCAACACATTAGGATGCAAACAGTGACACATCTATCTGCTGAATATCCCCGCCACTTCATCCCTCTTACTCTAAAACGGTACAGCTGCCCCAACTTTATTTACCAGCACCCACTTTTGTAGCAGCAGCGCATGTACTCCCTCAAACCGTCATGAATTTTGAAAACGCATCGCCAACTCCGGAACAACTGAATTCACGACATGCAGTACCGAAAGAGTTGCCACATTTTAACGGCCATTCAGAAAACTGGCCACTATTTATTACTAGCTTTGAGAGCTCCACCAAAATTTGCGGTTTTTCAATTGCGGATAATTTAATACGGTTACAAAGGTACTTGAAGGGTAAGGCAGTTGAAACGATTAAAAGCTAATTACTTCTGGCGGCTCCGTGGCGTAGTTGGAATGTGTGTGAGACTACTACCCCCTAGGTTCCGGGTTCGTATCCCAACACGGTCCGCTTGAAAAATTTTAGGCAAACATTTTTCACAAAAATATTTCCTCGTTCGGAGGAGAGGTAAAATAGGGGTCCAGTGTGAGAGTGTTGTCACGCACGTTAAAGATCCCTACCTTGCCTTAGAACAGAAAGAGTTCGGCAAAATTCCAAATTTTCCAGGTAAAAAAACTCGCATCCTGGCCAATGTAGTACCTTCGGGTGGAGCATTGGAAAAAATCACATGTAAGCTAATTACTTCTACCAAGTACCGTACCCAATGTTATAGAAACATTAAAAATTTTGTACAGTCGGCTGGAAAGTATAATTCATTCGCTGCTACAAACTGTTCGGAGTCACCCATCACCAAAATTACTTCTCGCAAGGCTTCGGAATTTGCTTGTGAGGCCGAGTAGGAACTTGAATAACGGTAGTTAGAAAATATCTACAGTTTGAAGAGGCCCAGGCGTCTTCGGAACTCTTCGGAAAGCTTCGTGTTTTACTTGTGGAACAATGTTAGGTTACAAAGAATTATGATAGGAAATTAACAACTACTAATTGACAATATATACAGGTATAGAAAATTCAGAAGTATTCGGTCGTCTTCGGTACTCTTCAAAGGGTTTCGGAATTTATATATGCCGCACAGTAAAAATTTGAACAGTGAAGGTTAGAAATTATTTACAGTATTAAGAGGCCCAGACGTCTTCGGTGATCTTCGGTACTTTTCGGAAGGCCTCGTGGTAGTGGTAGCTTAGGCTTTGTCGAGTGCGTCGCCGTGGAACTCTACTGGGGTGGTGTCCCGGTGGTAGAGCTGACAGACGCAATCACAATAACGATTAGTCGGTGGAATATGGAACTGAGCTTAACGTCCATACGTAGTTTGTTAACTATTGATTGATGAGTTCTAATAACATGCTCTAGGTACGGCGGCGGACAGCGTCACCGTCGGGGAATACGCAGGCTATGGAGAACACTACGTGTCGAAGTATATCAGGCTATGGAGAGCGCTGCTCGCTGAAGGTTTTGCAAGCTATATGGAGCACAGGAAGGTGATTCCTTAGGCTATGGTGACCACTAACGAATGTCTTTCAGATAATTTGAAATTATATTTATTCACTTTCATTTTCTATGCTTCCTGTATTGAAAAACGTTAATGAACTGAACCCTGATTTTAATCTTTTTTTTATCAAACTTTTTTAAATGGTATTTCGTAATTAAGAATGATTTGCATTTTCAGAAACATGGGTTTTAAATGGTATCGAATACTTTTTAATTAATAGGAGTATTTATAGAGTTGTACTAACATACTGTACGTGTTTCAAATGGTATAAATACTTTTTAATTAGGAGGATTTTTAAATAAATTAAGCTCGTCTTGTCACGGATTTTTGCATTTAGGGTACAAATATACAAAACGTTCCAACTACTGAGTACGGGTATTTAGTACATTCAAAAAATTTCTTTATTTTTCTCGGGTTTTGGGGTGTTGTATAAATAGGATTTGGTGCTCAATGACCTTTATATGACACCTTATGACGTCAATATATATATATATATATATATATATATATATATATATTTGATTGGTATTTCTTGACCTTCTTTTATATACTAATACTTGAAAGTTTGTTTCTTGGGAAAAAGGTCTAAATAAATAACAAAATTTTTTTTACATTATATGTTGTTAATCAGACGTTTCGACCGTCGCTAGATGGTCTTTATCAATGATGTTTTTTTTTTCTTTTTTTTTCCCTATAATACACTACATGTACATTATATCTTAACAAATATCTAAAATGCTTACCCATAAACGGAGTTTTATATATTTATAACGTAGTATAAATTGAGCTATTCACTAATTGATATGGTACGGTTACTATAATATAATTTATTTGATTTAAAATTGTACAAAACATTTACGTCACAAATTAAAATACTGTTTTTCTGTATAAATTATGTACACCTTGATGCGAGTTGCTAAACTCTTTGTCAAAATTTAAAATTCGAACTTTTAGTTAACATGTATAATAAAATGTTTAGTACAGAGTTTGATTGAAGACTAATGCTTGATTTATTAGAGGTTCTATTTCTTATCACTGGATAAAGACACTTTTTACAAACAGGTTAAAATCGTAATACTTTCTACAATTATGAAAATCTGTCTTATTGAGTAAATTTAACTTTATGTATAAATATATATCCATACGCTTATTTATTTAAATATATATCTGTATATGTATTTATCTGTACATACCTCTACGCATACACATACGTTTACTCACTCTATCTCGCCTCCATATATACAAGACAAACACATTTTCCTGATTAATTTTATGCATTTTTATTTTAGTAGATTATAATATATTTTACTTAATTTGCTAATATCTATTTTATCATTTACTGATGTTGGATGTTTAATAATATACACCATCTCTAGGAATTCTCAATTTTTGGTTTGCTTCTGTTTTTAAAATTGTTGTTTTGTTGAATTCAATTTATGCTGGGCTTGTTTTTCATGTTTGATTAAAAGCAGTTTGGTTAGTTTTATCATATTTATGACCATTTATTCTTTTCTCTAAATGCTGTATACTTTGCCCAATGTATACACAATTGCAATTCTGTTGACACGGAATCTTATAGATGGTGTGTGTTTTTATTCTTAGGAGTGTTGTCTTTTAATTTACTAAAACAACTTTTGTTAAATTGTATCCCTTGTGCGCAATTTTTATATTATGTTTTATTAATAATTTTTGTAGGTTTTCGGATAAATTTTGTACATACGGTATTATCCCATCCTATGCAAATTTAACAAAAGTGTTTTAGTAAATAAGACACACAAGAATAAACACACCCATCATAAGATTCCGTGTCAACAGAATTGCAATTGTGTATACATTGGGCAAAGTATAGCATTTAGAGAAAGAATAAATGGTCATAAATATGATAAAACTAACCAAACTGCTCTAACCAAACATGAAAACAAGCCCAGCATAAATTGAATTCAACAAAACAACAATTTTAAAAACAGAAGCAAACCAAAATTGAGAATTCAGAGATGGTGTATATTATTAAACATCCAACATCAGTAAATGATAAAATAGATATTAGCAAATTAAGTAAAATATATTATAATCTACTAAAATAAAATGCATAAAATTAATCAGGAAAATGTGTTTGTCTTGTATATGGAGGCGAGATAGAGTGAGTAAACGTATGTGTATGCGTAGAGGTATGTACAGATAAATACATATACAGATATATATTTAAATAAATAAGCGTATGGATATATATGTTATACATGTTAAATTTACTCAATAAGACAGATTTTCATAATTGTAGAAAGTATTACGATTTTAACCTGTTTGTAAAAAGTGTCTTTATCCAGTGATAAGAAATAGAACCTCTAATAAATCAAGCATTAGTCTTCAATCAAACTCTGTACTAAACATTTTAATATACATGTTAACTAAAAGTTCGAATTTTAAATTTTGACAAAGAGTTTAGCAACTCGCATCAAGGTGTACATAATTTATACAGAAAACACAGTATTTTAATTTGTGACGTAAATGTTTTGTACAATTTTAAATCAAATAAATTATATTGTAGTAACCGTACCATATCAATTAGTGAATAGCTCAATTTATACTACGTTATAAATATATAATAACTCCGTATTATGGTAACTATTTTAGATATCTTGTTAAGATCATAATAGTACATGTAGTGTATTATAGAGAAAACATACATTGATAATAGACCATCTAGTTCAGAAATCGGTCGAAACTCTGACTGCTAACATACTATAGAGTGTAAAAAATTTTGATTACCTTTTATTATAATCGCACCTACTTTCCTCAAGAAACAACTTTCAATATATATACTATATACTATTTAGTAAATATTTTGATTATATTATACGCTACTTAAATGTGAATCTAACCTTTTCATAACTGACTACGATATTCTTCTTAAACTACCGTATACAAATTCATTTACTACCAATGTTTACTGTCGTATTCATAAAATGATAAAAAAAGTTTTACAAATTCAACTACTACTTACGAAGGTGGCTAGCTTCACAGTAAATGATGGGTGTTGCATATTCATGATCTTGCATAAGCGATGACGAAAGGCAAGTGGAATATCAGTAATAATTTGACACTTCCACTCTTCTTATTGAGTCAAAATACCCGCACCAGCCATAACCTTTAACCTAACAAAGACACTACATTGTCTCTTACTAATAACCTTGTTAGTTAGAAATTGTTGTTTTGAGTCATCTACCTTTCGCTCAACGTTAGAGTGTTTCGAAAAAGAGATGCTCCACTGACAACCTTTGTACACTTATAATCTGCACCTTACTCCCGGCATTTCTTCATTTAGTATTAATACTCACAGTGAAGTTTTTAGTAAACGTGTTTGTTGGTTTTATTTTAACGCCGTTTAAGGTAAAAGTACGTGAATTTAACATCCGTTTACTTTCTCCGAATCTGCTTCCGATATTTACGAATTAAGGCAACCCTCACTCGGTTTAAAGTTACAATAAAAACTTAGTACATTGTGATGGTTGTACAAGAACAACATCTAACCATCATGTATAATAATAATAACCTTCTTTCAAAAACCCTGGTGATATATTCCTATGACTAGGCCGCCTCTCGTAGGCCGTTTCTAACTTGTCACTTTCACTCTTCTTATTGAGTCAAAATACCCGCACTAGCCATAACCCTTAACCTAACAAAGACACTACATTGTCTCTTACCAATAACCTTGTTAGTTAGAAATTGTTGTTTTGAGTCATCTACCTTTCGCTCAACGTTAGAATGCTCCGATAAAGAGATGCTCCACTGACTACCTTTGTACGCGGACGAATATTAGCGTAATTTTATATTTAATAATTGAAAGATTAGGAGTACATAAAGAAAAAACAGTTTTAAAGCAAATAGAAGTTCAAGGATACGCATAATTAACCATACGTTATTTGAATCCAACACATATAAGCATAAGGCAACATGCTGTGTAAGAAAATCAATAATTCCCAGGCAAATGTATTCGTTTTATGCAGATACCAAGAAGCAGAAAGTCCAAGAAGTTGTTATGTTCAAAACGTTCGATAATTAACAGAAAACCCTGCGTTTTAAAAGGTTACATTCGAAGAAGTCGAGCGTGTGTTAAGACAGGATTTCATAGAAAATATTTTCAACCGTCAGTTTGGTATGAATAACAAGGCTAACAAACATTTTAAAGAGCGCGAAAAATGGACAATCGGTTATATACAACAGATAAAGACAGATATAAAAGCGTTGGGATTGAAAAGCACGTACCATATACACGTGGAGTTGAGATAAGATGTCAACAATATCGATTTTCTGTAACTCAAGTGGGGTTTTGAACGAGACAGCATACATGCATAAGACAGATAAATAGAGTTTAGGTGGAGTTTCTGACGGCAGAGAATTTTGTCATTGGTCGAAAGTCAACAGTGTTAGAAACGAATGCACACGCGAAGGTTGTAAGCGAATTTGAAGTAGACAACAAGCACGGCGGGAAAAAATTTTAGAATCAACCGACGATTACATTCAAAATTTGTAAAAACGGTGCTTAAAAATAAGCTTTTCGCTTGAAGAGCGTCCACTAAGGAGGTTTTAAAAGCATATAAATACTCAACCTAGATTATTAAGGCTTCCTCTCTTTTCCTTTACGTCGATAAAAGTGCTGAATACCAATTCAGAATACAATAATAAAGCTTTTGTGACTATTTTATGTAATATTACCGTAAATATAGTGGTTGCTAGTGTCAAACCGTAGTAGCGAACTTCTAATTATTGACGTGAAGTACGAGTAGTGCATATTAAATTAATAAAGGTCCGGCTACTACTAAGCAAAAATTAATAAATAGAAACATGATATATGGGGGTAATCAGAGCTGGTGATTTATTTTGTGTGCATAATGTGGATGGTAGAGGCCTGTGGATTTGAGAAGCAGTATCGTCAATGGTAACAACGCCTAGGGGTTTTATGGTAACCATCTCCAACGGGAATAAAAACTAAAGAATTCTCCAGGTATTTATTTGAAATTTCTGTTGTTGTATGAACATTTGTGAAATATTGTGCTGCGTGGTTGACGTTTTTGGTGGCATATTTATGGTTGCAGAAATTTATTGTAAAAGATACATGTATTGGACTATCTATTGATTTTTAAATATTGAAAAAGGGTGTCTTTAAAACATCAAAAATTTAGTCAAAATAAAAATTGAATTGTAAAGGGTAAACGGGTCTGTAATTTTTGGTTTTAATTTATGCAAGGTTTAAAAGGCATATACAAACTAAACTGGGTTATTATGAGCTCACCATACTCCAGTGTAAAGTCAGTTTAGGGTAACATGTGGGGGCCCATCTACTCAGATCTCATTGAAGGTGTTTAAAATTTATTAGAAGAATCAAAGACTTTAAACCTTACCATAATTGAAGTTTTGTAATTCTTGTATCTAACTGTTTTTAACACATGTAAATATAATTTATCCGTTAATAGGTGTAAATAAAAGGTTGTATGGTTGTATTTGGTAGTTTTATTGAATGAGGTGCGAGTGTGAAAGAGATATGTCTGTAAATTTAGGTATTCGAAAAGAGGCACAGCTGAGCTAGCCAAGGAAGCTAAAGCAATTGGAAGCAGAAATAAAAGGGTAAGAAATTTATAAAATTTTAATTTTGTTTTTCGAAAAATTTTATGACGGCCCAGTAAAGGCTCGATGTTAAAACCTTAGTCCTCGACTTCCACGGCAATTTTATGACGCCCAATTCGTGGGGCTCGTATGATTTAGGTGAAGGACTGATGTTAAATCTTTGTCCCAGCTTCGTTCCCGAATTTTTCTAAGTTCCACGGCAATATATATATATATATATATATATATATATATACAGTCTGTTTCAAATTAACTCGGCACCATTGCTAACTTTGTTATTATTGGAGCTACAAAGTTGGTTAAATGAGCAAAGAAGCTTAGTTTTTACAGCTGATTGCCGCGGACAGCGCAAAAAATAATTGAACATCGCTGTTTCGAGATATTGATCAAAACACATACTTTTTAAATGGAACACCCTGTATATTTTTAATTTAAATGAAAGAGAAATAAATTCTTAAAAAAAAAGTCTTATATACTCTTATATCAAAATCCTTAAGATAAAGTAAATATTAACAAATTTGTAATTTAATCAAAGTAGGCGCGGATATTTGAATAGAATTCATTTGTTTAACAAGTTTGTCATTTCGTGTGTTTAATTGTAGCAGCTAACTTTAAGAAGTGTTAATAACATTGTTAGAATGCTTTTTACTCATGAAGAAAAGTGTGATATGTTGGAAACTTTTATAATAAATAGAAAAAATACTACCAGAGCAGCAAATTGCTATCGCGAAAACTTTCCTAATCAAAACTCTACACACCGAAAATATTTTCTAATTCTGTACACAAAATTTAAAGACAATGAAAATTTGTTTTTGAAGAAAAGAACTAAAAAGAGATTTATAATTAGTAAAAACATTGAAACAAATGTATTAGCTTATTTTGAAGCATTTCCAAATGATTCTATTAGAGATTTGATAAAAAAAATACTAACTTTTCTTTAACAGTCATTTATAGAATATTAAGAAAACAAATTTATTCCTTATAAATATCGACAAAAAAATAAGTCGTTGGTTAGTTGCTTCGCGTACAGAAAATCCTGGCCTCGTGAAAAATATAATTTAGAGCGACGAATCAAATGTTTCGAATTCTGGAATGTTTAACCGTAAAAACATGCATTACAAATCACCCGAAAATCCACTGTTAACTTTCCCATCCCATCGACAAACAAAGTTTAGTTTAAATGTATTGTAACGTATTTTTTTTCCTAGTTACATTTAGTTCAATAAAATAAAAATAAAACAGCTGTATTTTAAAGTATTTAATTTGTGAATTATCATCCAATAAAAATTAATATATAATATTCGTAATAACACATAGATTCTTGTATATATATACTCTAAAGTTCGTTACCAAGCGCTGTCAAGTTGTCAGTCGGCACTTTATTCTCAACGTCCGAGAGTGCAAGCCGCTTTTGCAGACGAGGTAAAGTCGAAAGACCCTGTCGAAACACATGGTTTCTAACAAAGTTAGGAAAAAGTAGAGAATAATAAATTCTTGGTGTCTGGAGGTCGAGCCTAACAGCGGTTGCGTGAGCATGATTTTCGGTAAGCCTCGCTCCGAGCAGTTTTAGTTGATCCCGACAGGCCTGAGAATATGGAACCCCTTTGGACATCATTTTAGACAGTTGGTATATATTAATACAATAGATTATACTAATATTTTTCATCTTAGTGCAATATCTTAAGGACATATCTTCAATAACATTTTCGATAATAAACTAAAACAAATTTTTATGGCAGTAATTTAAAGCAAAGATTTATGGTTTCGTTCTATTCAATTTAATATGCAGTAAAGTAAACGCTGATTCCACATGGGACCTTGATATTTCAAACTTACCGATGACTAATATCACACCCGGATATTACGATGGAAATGTCCGACAGCTGACGTCAAGGTCTGGCACCTGTAGTACATTTTTAATGCACGTGAATGTTTTTAACTTTTGATGGCTTTGAAATTATAGTAAATTATTATGAATTATCCAACATTAATTGTTTGAGTAACGTAAATATAAAGTAGTTTTTTTTAAGAAGCCAGTAAGATTAACAAATAAGTATCTTGTTTTACAGTTTGTTTGCACATGTACGCAAACAGTGTATTTTATGAAATTCTGAATGACAACCTATGTCAGACAAAAAAAATGTAGATTCCGTTTTCCAATCTAGACGCCATATGCTGTCTTGATTAAGTTTACATTATGTTTAAAGACTTTCAGGTCATGTAAAGGCACTTTCATTGATATATGAAATTCGCGTGTTTATTGTAGATTACAATTAAATTAGAATATTTGCATTTTGAAATGTTCTCCATCCGACATTATTTTGGGCTTAAAAGAAAAGAAGAAATTCTCGACCTTGTGATATCAGATCAAGATTTAGAAAATTGGGAGGTATAATTTATAGCTGATAGTCACGAGGATAAAGAAATATAATATAAAATAAAAATAATTTTATAGCACAGTATGGTGTGGTTTGATTGGTAGTAAAATAGTGGGCCTTTTGTTTTATTACAGATCGCTTACTGGAGCTAGATGTATGAACATTATGGAAGAAGTTTTTGAAGAATACCTGGATGATATTAATCTAGAAGATCGCCAAACCATTTACTTCCAGCAAGATGGAGCTCCAGCACATAATTTTCGCGAAGTTGGCGCAATTATGCGAAGACTTTTTGGAAATCGGTGGATGATGGTCCTATAAAGTGGCCACCTCGTTCACCGGACTTGTCGCCTTTAGATTTTTTCTTTTGGGGCAACGTACAAATAACGTTTACGAAAGAAGATATACCAATGTAGCAGAATTAGAAAACAGTATTCGATTAAGTATTAATTCAATTGACGGTAGGAGTATTGCAAATGCTACAGGGGATGTTATTAGGCTACCCTTAATGTGCATTCAAGAAAATGGAGGATTTTTGAACATTTTATGTAATTTTAGTGTGTTAAATAAATGGTTTATTTTAAAGTCAAGACTATCTTAATTAAATTAGAAATTTGTTAATTACTTTATCTTAAGGATTTTGATATAAGAGTGTATAAGACTTTTTGTTAAGAATTTATTTCTCTTTCATTTAAATTAAAAATATACAGGGTATTCTATTTAAAAAGTAAGTGTTTTGATCAAAATCTCAAAACAGCGATGTTCAATTATTTTTTTGCACTGTCTACGGTAATCAGCTGTAAAAATTAAGCTTTCTTGCTCATTTAACCAACATCCTAGCTCCAATAATAACAAAGTTAGCAATGGTGCCGAGTTAATTTGAAACAGGCTGTATGTATACATATCTTGATATATATATCTTGAAGAAAACGGAGAATAGTAATAAAGTTTTCCTATATTTAATTTTTCCACCTTGTATAATAAGTGTATTTTATTAGCACATTAAATAAAAAGTCCAATTTTTAAATTAGTACATTTTAGTCGTGTATATAAGTAATTACTCTTGAGAAATACCTTAAAATGAATTTTTATTTTAGAATATAAATACAAAAGCCATTCATTTCATCGATGTGTAAATAATTATTCTGTAAATACTAAAAATACTTCGACTTTAAGCTATTTTCCTTAGGATATTCGAAACTAAAATTTGTACTCTGTTAGAATGCAAATCAATCATTTAGAATACAATTATGAGCTTTAATTAACTACGTAATTAATTTTCGTGTGTAGATATATTATTTAAAACAAAAATGAAATGTTTATTCTCATTAAAAATAACACTTTTAGTTTCAATTTTTATTCCGAAGAAATTAGTTGCACAATTTTTGAATATTAATGAAAGAATACATCGTTTATTAGAAATGTTCTAAAATACATTAAATAAGCCAATTATTTTGTATGAATAAATAAACTCTCCAATTCAAAGAACGTGGGCCTATCAAAAGCAAGTATAGTAGGTCTACGTAGTAGAGTAAAGAAGAGAGAGGTAGTAGCAGAACGGTTTGTTTATTAAAAAAGAATAGACGGCACTTTACGCGAGCACTTAACCAGCTCATTTAAACACGATATCTTCATAATTTTTACATCATCCAGGACGTATCATGCTGCGAAATAAAGCGAGAAAAATCGACAAAATGATGTCTTGAGTTGGTTCTACTATATAAGACGTGTAAGTAATTAATTCAAGATTTAGTCAGACATTTCTTTGTATTTTTTCCGTAATTTATAAGGATATTTAAATATTAGCACTTAAGCTAGAATAAGTCCTTAATTTTATAAAAATTATTCGTTAAGGGGATAATTTCCGGAAAATTTTGATGTCAGAGTTTGAAGCATTTTGACCTTTACTAAACTATATATGCAGCGTCATTGGCCAATTACACTAACAGCCGGTGAAAGAAAAAGAATAAGAACTCATCCCAAGAATTATAAAGAGAATTTTGTAACCCAAAGAGAAAAGGTTTGGGTTCTGTAGTTGTTAATATGGATATAATGGGTATGGATTATTTTTATTAAGAATAATTTCTTGGATAAGCTTAAGCTGTAAACTATTTTATAAGCACTATTTACATTTGCTGAATGCAAGAGATTCTTTAGATAATGCATATAAAAAAATATATGTTTTTGAATGTATAAATGTTTTTTGAGATTTCTGTTTCATTTTATTTTCGTAAATTCCACAGCAAAATTTTTCTTAAGCTAGCCAGGCAAGGAAAAGGACACGGCAAGATAGTAATTTCATAAATTCATATTTGCATCTATTCGCTGTACGTAAGTCACATCATTAATTTAGGCTTTTTTAAGTAATCGGCGGGTCACAGCAATTAGAAACGGCCTACGAGAGGCGGCCTAGTCATAGGAATATATCACCAGGGTTTTTGAAGGAGGTTATTATTATTATACATGATGGTTAGATGATGTTCTTGTACAACCATCACAATGTACTAAGTTTTTATTGCAACTTTAAACCGAGTGAGGGTTGCCTTAATTCGTAAATATGGGAAGCAGATTCGGAGAAAGTAAACGGATGTTAAATTCACGTACTTTTACCTTACACGGCGTTAAAATAAAACCAACAAACACGTTTACTAAAAACTTCACTGTGAGTATTAATACTAAGGAAGAAATGCCGGGACTAAGGTGCAGATTACAAGTGTACAAAGGTAGTCAGTGGAGCATCTCTTTTTCGAAGCACTCTAACGTTGAGCGAAAGGTAGATGACTCAAAACAACAATTTCTAACTAACAAGGTTATTAGTAAGAGACAATGTAGTGTCTTTGTTAGGTTAAAGGTTATGGCTGGTGCGGGTATTTTGACTCAATAAGAAGAGTGAAAGTGACAAGTTATTGCTGATATTCCACTTGCCTTTCGTCATCGCTTATGCAAGATCATGAATATGCAACGCCTATCACCTACTGTGAAGCTAGCCACCTTCGTAAGTAGTAGTTGAATTTGTAAAACTTTCTTTATCATTTTTTGAATACGACAGTACACATTGGTAGTAAATGAATTTGTATTCGGTAGTTTAAAAAGAATATTTCAGTTATAAAAAGGTTAGTTACATTTAAGTAGCGTATGTATATTGACGTCATAAGGTGTCATATAAAGGTCATTGAGCACTAAATCCTATTTATACAACACCCCAAAACCCGAGAAAAATAAAGAAATTTTTTGAATGTTCTAAATACCCGTACTCAGTAGTTTGAACATTTTGTATATTTGTACTCTAAATGCTAAAATCCGTGACAAGACGAGCTTTATATATTTAAAAATCCTCCTAATTAAAAAGTATTTATACCATTTGAAACCCATGTTTCTGAAAATGCAAATCATCTTTAATTACGATCATTTTATAACAAAATCTACTCCATTTAGTGATAAGATTAGAAGTATTTAACGCTAAGAGTGTATTTTAAATAGAAAAACTACTTCATTTTTCTATTAATAGCATTGATCAGTGTCTTCGTCTAGGTACACAAAGCAGTGGGGAAAATATAAAACCACGTCCTATCTTTGTGAAATTTTTGTCTATCAAATTAAATGGTGTGTATGGGAGAGGAAAAAGTACCTCAGAGGCATGCCATACTTAATAACAAAATCCTTCACTAGACAACGTTTACTAATTTATAACTTTTGTAAAAAAATATTTGGTAATAAGCAAACTTGGACTCAGAATGAAAAAATATTAGCTTCTCTTCAAGGTGGAAAAAAAAACTGGTTCCCGCGACCATAGATCTTTTTAATGTAGCGGTTCGAGATTTTCTTAAGTCTTCGAACAACACAACTAGGCATTACAATTTTCGTAGTCAACAGCATGAAGTGCAAAAGTTCTACTAAATAGCACTAAATAAGTTTACATTTCATAGCCTGTGAGTCTATTCTCGAAAGGCGGTTATATTTGTCGCATGCGATATTTTACGATTTTCGCACGAAACGTAGGAGTTGGTATTCTTCAAATTTCGCAAGAGATATTTATCGCACGAAATGCAAAGAGCGGTGTACTACCAAGTGATATAATTTACCGCATGAAAACACACGTATTACGTATGATTACTATATTAAAATTGACTGACATAACACATAACCATAGACTTTTCTCTATGCACATAACCAAAAAAATGGCTACTGTTTTTAGTCTATTTTGCGGGTGTTTAAGAAATAATTATAATTAATAACAATTATGGCAAATTTTGATAAGACAGCATTATTTGCTGTTTTGGAGGTGCTGGAAGAAGCTGAGACAGCTGCGAAGTGACTAAAGACAATTCTATAAGCGTATACTATCGTTTGATTTAAGTGAAAAACTGTTGTTGCGTATCTTCCGCTTAATAAAAAGTTGAATTCCGGGAATTTCATTCAGTTGCATTGCTATTTTTTCCCATATTCTTTGCAACCTTCTTTTTTGTAAAATTAGAGGAAAATTTACGGTTGCATAATTACCCTCTATTTATAAGTAACTTTGTTAATTGGGCGTAATTAATGCAAGTAAACATTACGTTCCAATCTTCGATCTTGCCCGACAAAATACGATCTAGCAGCTTCCTGAACCACGTGATTTCGTTCCGGCTGACTATTGGCTTTTATTATTATTCTATTTACGACATGCCTCACTTCATTCGATATTTAAAATATTATATCACATGCGATACTTTTGGACGATAAATATCACTGATGATATATATCGAACGAAGTCGAGAATAGACCCCCTGTTATGGTGTTAACTATATCACCGCACCGGAGCTGAACACAGAACAAACTAAAAGATCGCGAGTATTTCCAATTCATTTTTTGTGATACCCAAAAATCAGCACGCTCATTGGTCAAACTAAATTTGGAGTTTCTTTTACATTTGAAAATCAAAATACACAATTCCATTGGCTAAAAACATCATTAACGTTTTTCAACACAGGAAGCATAGGAAATGGAAGTGGATAAATATAATTTCAAATTCTCCGAAAGACATTCGTTAGTGCTCACCATAGAGTAAGAAATCACCGTGCAGTGCTCGCCATAGCTTCGCAGATCCCTGCTATGTTTAGTGCTAACTTATTTATTTCAATTTTTAGGTTACCTACTTGCTTCATACTTCTAACATTCCACGCTCCGACTCGCAAAATGTTCCCGGAAATTCGAATGGGGGACTATTTTAGCTCCGAAATCATTTACCCTAGAGTCTGTCATCATGCTTATTACAATTTAGGTACCCTGTGTACATGGGAGGCAATGTAGTGGTTTTCCGTTGCCTTCCACATCGTGGTAGTGTGTCTTAGACTGCCATACCGACCCCTATGGTCTCTGCCAATCTAAGTACCGAAAGAGTCGCTGCCCTCTTTCGGGGACCTGTTTTAGCATGTTTCCTCACTAACGACCCAACTACTTTGGTGGGACCTGCAGTTGGCTCTTTAGCTCATTAGAACACGCAAGCTATTTCACCTGTTCTAGCAATCTAGAACTTCGGCAAGGTGCCATTCGAAATGGCATCTTAGTCATATTAATATTTGTTTCTTTTAAACCAATACATCGCCGACATTGCATAAATCAAAAATTATATTATGTAACACTTTTTAACGAATTTTTTAATTTTGAAGAATAATTGATAAGCTATTCTTGGATCATTTTTTATGTTATGAAGAATTTAGCAATTCCGTTTCACCGATTCTGGCAAGCTGATGTTTGTTACTGTTATAAATCTTAAACTAGAAATTTATAAAAAATTTTAAATATATAGAAACCATAACTACCTACTTTGAAATGAGACGCACAATAAAAATTTCACTTTTATTACCTGAAATTCTTTGCTGAAGAAAATCAAATTTCTTAAAGTTCCGAAAATCATGGAAAATTCACAAAATTCGATTTTTATATTTTGAGCTTTTTTATTCTGCATAGCTTGGTTATATTTGCCTACTTAAAGAATACTAATATCAAATAAGAAAACTGTTGCAAAAATTCTATAATACAGTAGAAGTATTTATAAAATAATTATACGGTGGGTAAGTTATAAAATAATAAAATTGTTGTAGATAAACATAATGGATTTTAAGTGTTTTGATAATTCATGATTTCTAAGCAAATAGGAAAAAGAACATGTTATATGCAAGGTTCTGTAATTAAAATTTCGGTTTAAAAAATAAAAGCATAACATATGAAGCAATCCATGCTTATTAAAAATATACGCAAATATATACTAATATTCGGTGTAACTAGTAGCCGTTAATGTACGATTTTAATAGTGTATTTACTTTGTTATTACCATATTATTATTTGAAATTAATGCAAACTTCGCTTCACATTAACGCAAATTTGTTATTTACAAAATTTGTACAAAGGTTTAAATAAACGAAAACTATTGTTATACCTTATATAGTCTAGTGCAAATATGACGCTAAAACTTTGGAAATCTAGCTTTCATTTTCATAAAAATATTAATTAAAGCGACAGTATATGAATGCTCTAAGATTTAATACGAAATGCTACATACTTAAAAAATTATTGTCTTTGACATCTAAGTTAAACTATTCTGTTCAGTGATTTTCCTATATCTTAAAATATGAAAACGACATATCTGGGCAAATCTTTAAAAAATACTTAACGAACATCGCTATTTGTCAATACCGATGACAAATAATAAAAATTATTTCTATATATTTATATTTTTCTACATATTACTTTACGTTCTGTTTATACCTGTTTCTTTCCTCTCTATTTCTTCTTTTAATGCACTATTGCTCTTTTTTGAGTTTCTTTGTTTGTGCTAGCTTTATCTAAGCATATCACATAATTCTTTCCTGCTTTAATCACTCTTTTATTATTTTGTATTTTTGCTTTTGGCGAAATCACTTACAACTATATCAAAGACGAGGGCTTTTTAACATCTTTCAGGTAATTTAAATAGTCTTCTTTTTGATGCTTAAACAGGGATACAATATTAATCGGAAACTAGACGCTAAATCTTCTTTGCTTTAATGTCACTTGTTTGAAGTTTTACAAAGACTACCTAGGTAGTTGAGACAGGCTTATAGTTTACGACAACCCTTTATTCACTTTCCGAAAAGCGGTTAGGGAAAAGCCGATCGTATCTTGTTACTAATAAACGATAATTGTAACAAATTTTGAGGCGATAACATAAATTTATTTTCTAGGATCCAGTACAGGGCCTGTCCTAGATCGTAAATATCTTTTAATATGTCTCTTGCTGTCGTTTTGTCATTATTTATTGATCTATAAATGCACCATTTTTCTAACTTGAGATTAGGTTAGTCAAGGCTGCAAATATGCTTTTTCCTGAGCCCTTAAGTTTTCAAAAATATTTTGAAAGATCAAACCCGATTATGGATAGTTGATTGACAACAAGTAAATAAAATTAGATTATTGTTTTAAACGGAATTCGCTTATAGTAGAGGTATCTGAAAAGAATTTAGTCTTGATAAGAAAACGATTAATCACTTGTTTTAAATTACATATAAGAAAAAAACGTAATTTATACAGCGGCTTTTTAAATTTCGATTTTGTTTTAAGAAACGTGCTTAAGTTTTAGGTATATTAATTTAGTTGTATAATAGTTCTTATGATCTGTGTAGACTTTCTCGACTATTCTGACTTATATCCATTATTTATACTTATCGGGGTAACACACCGCAAAAGAAAAGTGTCACATTGACGTTATTTTCAACAAGCTTTTGATAGATTCCAATCATTTTACGATAGCTCCAAGAACTTATGTAGGTTTTAAAAACTGTTCCGGTTTCTAATCATTTTTTTAAATCGCCAGCATTGCATCATATTTGTAAGGTACCAGTATCCCGGTATCTCTAACCAAATTTTTAGTGGATTCCAAAAATTTTCCGAAAGTTTTAATAAATTGTGTTAGTTTCATACGCTGCTCCTGCTTTTAATCACTTTTTAAACACCTTTTAAATAGCGCCAGTAACTCACTACAAAGGTAGAGTATCAGTTTTCCAGCAAATCCAACTTATTTTTTAAAACATCCAACAATTCTACAATAGTTCTAACGTCACAAATAGGTTTCGACTTTAACCGTCGTTTAAACATTTTTTAAACAGTCACACGACAAAAGTAAAGTATCAGTTTGTTCGTATTTTAAACCAATCCTTCAATTGATTGCAACAATTCTACAATAGTTCTAACAAAAACAGTTAAGGTCTTTAACCACTTTTAAACAAGGCCAGCATCATACTACAAAAGTAAGTAATGGTTTGGCAGTATTTTCAAAAAACTTTTTGCGGATTTTAATAATTTTATAATAGTTCTAACGACTCATGTAGGTCCTGAAGACTATTCTGGCCTTAAACAATTTTTGAAACTTTTTTAATTTTAGTATCAGCACAGGACCACAAAAGTAGACAACTAGTAACCAGGAGTTTCCAGCCAATTTTATGTATATCGCTACAGTTCTACAATAGTTTTAACGAATCATATGAATTTTGTGTTGTACTCAAATCTTCAAATATTTTTAAACTTAGCACCAACGCCCTCAAATAAATGGAAGCTACATCCGGTCAACTTATTAGCACATTTATATAATTTTAACGATTAATGTAGGTGTTACTGACTGTTCTGCCTTTATTTATTTTCTAAATATTTTTTTAATATAGTGATAGCACCATCCGCAAGAATAAAGTAGCTATTCGACGATATTTCCAACAAACTTTCCGGAATACTTTTGTAGTTTGGCAATCGCTCTAGCTATTTGTATGGGTTTCGACAGCTGCTCTGATCTATAACAATTTTTTAAACATTTCTTAAGTTTATAAATCTTTACAACTATCATGAAACTATAAGAAGGTATCATAAAGTTGGATAGAAATGCCGACAAACAAATGCCTTGTTTTTGTAGTGTTTCACTGAAATGTTTAAAAAATAATTAAAGATCAGCTGTTAAAAATAACATAAATGTTTAAAAATGTTCTAAAACCATTAGAATTTACTAAAATAATCTGCTGCAAATGATAAAAATGCGGTATTAACGCTAAGTCTAAAAAATTATTAAAAAATAGATGAAGGCCTGAACAGTTAACGAACACTAGAACGAATCCATAGAACTTTTGTACGGGAATTTACCAAAAAGCTGGCTATGGTTGATCGAAAAATGACACTTTGTCTTTGTGTTGCGGTGTAGGGGCTAGGTATATGTTTAAAAAGTGCTTAATAGGTGGTACATGATCGGAAAATCATATTGAATGCAAGAGAAACGGCATAGTAGAAATATATTGTAATATACATGTACTAATAATAGTTCTCTGTCGCTTTGACATTTTAGATCAATAAATACATATAGATGTATAATATACGTTAGACAGTTGGTGCTAGCGTCGATAAATTGTTGTGTTTTTGATCTAAGAAGCCTTAAAAAGTAGCCCAAATTGTTTGCTTTGAACTATGTAATCGCTTACGAAGTTTAATTTATAAAAAATCCGCTTTTAAAATGATATAAACATAATTATACTACCACACTGAACAGGAGCTTATAGATAGGGGTGGGCGATACGGGATTTTGCGTATCGAATATCGATACATATTTTATATCGATATGTATCGATCAGTGATGGATTTGAACCGAACCTTGCCCTAGGTTCGGTTCGGTTTGAAAACTTTTTAGTCCGGTTCGGTTCGAGGTTCGGTTCGAAAAAATTTGTTCCGGTTCAGTTCGGTTGGGTTCGAAAAAAACGAACCGAACCTCGAACCGAACCGAACCGGTTCGACATTGTAATATTTTAAGCAACTAGTGCGTTCAACTACAACAATTTAAATGTTTAATGTAGTTTTTATGTTTGGTAGTTGCTACTTTCAAATAAACCCAACATTAATTTGCTTTAGATTTTAGTAGCATAAATCATATCAATACTATTTGTCCAGGTTTGATTTTTCAATACGTACTATCTTTAACAAAGCGTAATTACAATTATGTTAATGGAAAACCACCTCCAAAATTTAGAATGTGTTAATAATTAGTGATTTTTACTAAAGTTATTTTACCGTGCAAGAACGATATCACACGATCTTTGCGATTACTTTTATTTTAGTTTTAGTTAGTATAAAAAAAGTATTAAGACAACAAGGTGTTGCTGATTTGTTATACAGTACAAACAAAAAGCTGTTTGTCAGTTTATCTTTATTATTATTATTATTATTATTTCTTTTAAAAGACAATATTAGATGGTTCTCGGATAGAATCGTATATCTACCTCAAACAGCGTCTACGTTTTTCATAATAAAATATAACAGTATTTAAGGCCGGGCATTATGTCTGCTTATTTTTTGCATTATACTGTGTTATTTTATGTCGGCATTGATTGAAAAGTTTATGTCATAAACTTCAACTCTTGGTTTTGAGAGAAAGTTCGGAGTAATTCTTCTGGAGTATCGGCTACTTCTGAAGACATTAATGGTAATGGCCACGCTAAATAAACAGTAAATATCATGGTACCATGCTTTTTGTAACACCATTTGTTGAGCGATTATGTTCAAAAGAAAGGGAGATTAGTTTTTGCTGCAAGGTCACATTTTTTAATATTAATAGAGAGCTGGTTTTCATTCAAAAGTAAAAAATTCAAAATGATGGATTAGTAATACATACTTAATTAAGAATTAAATTGTTTCGTTTATTCTGAAAACTTCTGTAGTTTCTAGTCCGTGACCTCGGCTTGTATATGTTTAAGATGGTTTTCAACACAACTTCTGTTTATTAAATAAAATAAGTCTGTTTTTAAAACCAAATTTTCAAAATCATTTCGAGTTTCTTTAATATCTAATACAAGTTGTAAACAAGCAAAAATTTGAAATAAGGAGCATTAAAAAAATTGGACTAATCTATAAACGTGCGTCGATGACAAAATTTATTAGATATGTAGCACTAATACCTATTGCATTTTTTACCTATTGGCTTAAAACTCAATGACTATGTACATTAGAGAATCTTTCTATTTCTTATATGCCTGCAACTAGAGATTTTTAAAATGTGCATTTGGGAGAAATTAAGATTGACATGTTTTTAGTAAAAATTAAATTTTTAAACTAAATTTTATTTAATAAATCAAACCTTTCGAACCGAACCGGACCGAACCTTGAGCTAGGTTCGGTTCGGTTCGAAAAATTTGCCGGTCCGGTTCGAGGTTCGGTTCGAAAATAAAATGTCCGGTTTGGTTCGAAAAATCGAACCGAACCTCGAACCTGTTCGGTTCATGTCCATCCCTAGTATCGATATATCGAGTATCGATATATATCGATACGTATCGATGCGTATCGATACGTATCGATTCGTATCAATGCTTATCGATACGTAGCGGTACGTATAGATATATATAGCGATGCGAATCGGAACGTTTAGATATATAGATTAAATATACGTATCGAGACGTAGCGATACGTAACGGAACGCAACATTAAGAATCGATACGCATCTCGACATCCTATCTACTCTTTCTTTGGGAATAAAATCACAAGATCGTTTTAAAATTATGTATTTATTGACAATCCGATCTTTCACCTAAGATGGTTTGTTATCAAAATAATTAAAGTTTCAAGTTTAATATTTGTGACATAATTATATATATATATATATATATATATATATATATATATATAGAATATGTATCGATATTCGATACGCAAAATCCCGTATCGCCCACCCCTATATATATATATATATATATATATATATATATATATATAATTTTCTATAGATATCGGGAAGCAGTCAAACTTGTCAAATTAATTAAACACTCTTTTAATCATTCGAGATTTCGATAAATTTATTATCTTCTTCAGGAATCTAATAATTGCATATGAAAATAAATGTGTGCTGCTGCTTAATACTACTTACGTTTATATGAGTTTATAAATACATAAAACTAGGGAAGTTAGGCATTACTTCATTAAAGATTAAGAATAAACATGTCAAAAGTGACAGACGTTTACATAACCTCATTTAGTTGTTTAAACTAATGTAGTATAATTAAAGGTGTAAAAGTTGACTAAACTATAATAGTAGGTATACAAGTTGACTAGACTAAATCTTTAATCTTAATCTTTAATGAAGTAATGCCTAACTTTCATAGTTTTATGTATTTATAAACTCATATAAACGTAAGTAGTATTAAGTAGCAGCGCACATTTATTTTCATATGCATTTATTAGATTCCTGAAGAAGATAATAAATTTATCGAAAGCTCGAATGATTAAAAGAGTGTTTAATTAATTTGACAAGTTTGACTGCCTCCCCAATATCTATAGAAAATAATATTTCAAACAGTCGATATATCTTATTTATATATATATATATATATATATATATATATATATATATATATATATATTTTCGTGGTATAACGACCTTGCAATTATAAAATATAATATATATAGTAACAGGCTTTTTGGTCTGCTGGTTAATAAAATATACTCTTTATTATAAACTAAGCTTTCGGTTTATTTTTAAACCATTATCAAAAAAATTAGGAAACGTTAGTATGGGCATAAAATAGTTAAAAACTTACTTACTAATGTGAGGCTTTACAATGAAATCGTTGATATAGATAAATTTTGAATATAAGTTGAAAGTGTGGTAAAAAGCTTTTAAAAAGAAAACAGTAATGTGGTTTGTTAATTACATTTGAATGTTATAATGACAATTCCTTTATAATTTTGACACTTGTTCGAGATAACTTTCTAGATTGTAATTAATTTCTTTTATGGTCTGACTGAAATTTAGATATTTTTAGTATGTATGTATGTTTATATATGTATGTTGATGTATGTCTATTTGTTTACGTATGTATTTTAGTGTGTTTATGTTGTTTGTGTGAATGTATGTATGTCTGTGTATGTGTGTGTGGGTGCATGTGGATGTTTGAATGTGTGAATGAATGCGTGTGTTTGTTTGTGCATGTATGTATGTTTATGTTGTGTTTTATTAAGTGATTTGATCAGTTATGTTGAATTTGTTTTTGGATTTAAAATGAAGTAGATAGGTGTATATAGAGCTTAGTGTGTTAATGTCAGTTTTTTTATTAATAGTGTTTAGGTTTTAAATATGTAACACATTTCTAGGAATTCTCTTTTGGATTTTTATTTTCAATTTGTAATATTATAGGATTAACAAATCTATTTTATGTTTGTTTGCGTTTGCGTGTAAGGTCAAAGCACAAGCGTTTGGCTTAACACGGATGTCGCTTTTATGTTGAGTTAAGCGTTGTTTTAATTGTTGTGAGGTTTGACCAATGTAGGTAAGATTGCAGCCTGAACAATTTATTTGATATATAATATTCCGTTGTAGAAGAGTTGGAGTTTTATCTTTTAATTTGGAAAAAGAGTGTTTAACGTTAAAGGTTTCTTTTAGCAATATTGATGTTGAATTTTTGAAGACTTTTCGAATTTTGTACTTAAATTTTCAATGTAAGGAATTACATGGTATGTAGGTATTTGCAGAAAGTTCACTATTGTTATTTAAGTTTTTATTAGAAGGTCAGCGTTTAAATGAGCTTTATGATTGTATAAGGCTTATTAGTTTTGGTGGATAGTTATTGTTTAGAATAATAATAGTTTTTAGATTTTTGGTATAGGTGAAGGATGGCAAATTTTTATTTTTACTAAATATTTATATTGATGGTATAAATAAAAATAAATTTCATTCTAAACTAAAACTAGATCAAAAATATGCCTATCACATCAAAAATCTAAAAACTACTTTTATAAAACTAAAAACAATATAACTTTCCATCAAACAATCAATAAACTTTCGTTACACCAAGCCTAATAAATTAATAATAAAACAGATAAATTTTAAAGCATTTAATTCGTAAATATTCAGCCAATAAAAATTAAAGTATAATGTTCATAATAACACATAGATTCTAGAAGATATATATTCTGAGGCTTGTTACCAAGCGCTGTCAAGTTAATAATCGGCACTTTTGTTTCCAACGTCCAAGAGTGAAGTCGCTTTTTGTAGACTAAAGATAAAAGTCAAGATGGCCCGACTAAAACACGAGGCGTCTAATAGAGTCAAGAAGAAGAACTTGAGTTGAGAACATGGAACGATAATATACATCATTTAAGACAGTTGGTATAGATTAATACAATAAATTAAATTAATATATTTCACTTTAGTGCAATATCTTATGGACATATCTACAACAACAATTTTCAATGTTAAATTATAATAAATTTTCGTCGCAATAATTTAAAGCAGGCAGTTATGGTTTCGTTCTATCTATTTAACTACGCCGTATAGCAATGGTTTATTCAACAAAGAATCTTGGTACTTCAAACTCACTGATGATTAATACGCTGGAAAAATACAACAGCTGACGTCATGATTTTGCACCTGCAATTTATTTGGATACACGTGAGTGTTTGAAACTTTCCGTAACTTTGAAAGTATAGTAAATTATTATGAGATTTCCTACGTTGATTATTAGAGTAACAAAAATATAAAGTAGTTTTTTAAAGTTAATAACACACCGAATAAATTTCTAGTTTGTCAGTTATTTGTACACGCATACAATGTGTTTTAAGATATTTAGAATGACAACTTATGTCAGATAAAAAATAGTATAGATTCTGTTTCCTAATCTAGACGCCAGATGCAGTCTTGATTTAATTTTCACATTTTGCTTAAAAACATTCAGGTCATGTAAAAGCTTTTTATTGGTGCTGAAATTCGCGTATATTTTTTTTGTAGATTACAGTTAAATTTGAGTAGTTGCATTTTATGATCGCTATTTTTCTGATGATCAATCTTTGTTGTAAATGGTCAAGGAAGCGCTTCAATGATTATAGTAAAAATAAAATCATGTGTTATGAACTAATAAATTATCACATGTTTGCTTAAACTAAATTTTATAGAAATGATCAATTTATACATATTTATTTTGAAGGTTAAACTTCACTAAAATTCTTTTTATAAAAAATTTATGACAAGATAGTAAGCATATATATTGCAGTCACATGTATATAATCAGATTTCTATATATAAATAGAATTCCTTTTGTTTCCTTTGAAAGACGTTTTATTATACAACATTTAAATTAGGAAAGAGAAAACTAGAGCAAATCCTCCTTAAGTAAAAAAGACAGAGTAATGAAAATGAATCCCTTTAGTATTTCACAGATGTTTAAATTCATTTATTCTATTTTTGGCATATGCTTTTGAAGACACAGATAGTGTCCATGTGGTGTTTCTGTTTGTTCACAGGTAAAGCTGAGACAACTGTTTGACATCAGGTGGTTGAGGTTTTGGTAAGTGTGTGATAAAGAGTGAAATTCAAATTTTATGGCTATGATAGTGGTGTTAAGATAAGGTTTCCGCATTCCCTTATACAAACACAGTTAAATTTTGTTGGCACTTGTATTAAAAATACGGTGGCGCCTATTAAAAATATTTTTGGTCGATTATCCACCCATGACCCATGCTCATGATCTACCCAGAGCTAACACTCTACTAGCCGTTTAACCCTAAGAGTTTTCTTTGTCTAAAGCCGTTTTCCATCTGACATTACCCTGGGCTTGGAGTATAAAGAAGAAAATCTCGACCTAGTGATATCAGATTAAAAATAGAGAGTTTTAGTATATAGCTGATAGTCACGAGGATAAAGGGTAATAAACTTACAAAAAGGTTTTAATTACCCCGTTTTTTATTACACTTACACTTGCGCTCGCAACGTGGGGCTGGAATTTCATTTAGAGGCTCGAATTTCATTTAGAGGCTGGAATTTCATTTAGAGGCTGGAACATTTAGTAGTTATTTTCATCACACTTATATTCACCGACTGAGGTTTGCTTTGATATTAGTAACGTCTTCTTTTAGTTTCATTTTTGTTAAAGTTTGTTACAGTTTACAGTGAGTTCTTCTTTATATAGTTAGGACATTCGTTTGTTTGAGATTTCATCTTCAAAAATTTTATAATTGAGTTACGTTAGAGATATTCAGATATTTAATTATGGCAGAAACTTATAGCATCGTACATTTACTTAAAAATGAGTTAGAATATGAATTGAACATTAGAGGCATTGAAAATTCAAGACCAGTTTCAGATAAAAGGAAAATTTTAGCAAGGTTGTTGGCCAAAGAAACAGATAAACCCGGTTGTTTGATAGATCCTTCAAGTTATAAAGTAGATTTCAAAGTGGAGAAAGAAGAGATTGAGTCTAGTATAGAGTCAGTTAAAAACGTTTTGTTAGAATTTATGGATGATCCCGCAGAGTCAATTTTAAAAGGATAAGGTCAAGATTAGTACATCTTACAGGTAGAATTCAACGGTTAAAGCTCCCTAAAGAAAATTTTGAGGAAATTGTGTTATTTAAAATGAAAGTTTGGCTACTATTCTTGTTGTGGAAGCAGATCTGCATGAGAAATTAAATAAGGATACGAGTTCAAATCATAAAGATATTAATATAAATCCTATTGCTGCATCTAATGTGCCCATTCCAACGGTTACATATGTCACACAGTCAGTCCCTATTGGATCTTGGTCGATAAAATATTCAGGAAACCCATCTCTCTTATATCAATTTTTAGAAAACATTAGTGACATTGCACAGTCCCGAAAGGTATCTGAAATGGAATTGTTTAATTCTGCAGTTGAATTGTTTACCGGTGATGCCTTAGTATGGTATCGTTGCGTTCGTAGTTCATTAACAGATTGGAGTTCGTTGGTTAGTAGACTAAAGGAAGATTTCTTGCCAGCACATCCTGAAGACGATATTTGGGAAAAATCAAAAATAGATTACAGAGGAATGGTGAATCAGTTGTATTGTTCATTGCTAATATGGAAAATTTGTTTAACCGATTACCTATTATTCCTGCAGAACACACTAAAGTTAGAATAGTCAAGAAAAATTTATTGCCATATTTCATTCAGCATCTTGCTCTTACAGAGATAGAGGATATTAGTACGTTAGTTAAACTGTGTAAGAAGTTAGAAGAAGCTTCTTTAAGTAAACATAAGTCTGTTTCAGTTGCACCATATAGTCACAAGCAGCCTATTAATTATTTTAATCCACGTTTTAGAAACAAAACCCCTAGTTCATTTCAGAATGCTTCAAGTCGTGTTTATACCCCTACATCTTCACATTCTCCAGTACAAGTTCTTAATTCTGCTACCCCAATGACAGAAAAGAGTGGAGTAGGTAACTCATTTATTAAGCATAAATTGGTATGTTGGAATTGTTCACGTTATGGACATACTTTCAGTGTCTGTAGATCTTTCAAGAGATTATTTTGTTATGGTTGTGGTCGTAAAGGAGTGACTAGTATCACTTGTCCGTCGTGTCCAACTCAACGAGTGGAGGAACAGAAGTTGAGTAGTGAAATTCCTGTTTCTGGATAAAATGATAAAGTTATTTGATATGGATATTACAAGTTTGTTTGATTTTGTATGTATTTCATCGATAATAGATTCATCTTTCAGTCTTATTAGTTATATTAGTTGTTCGATTAATGGTACACAAGTTTTTGCTGTTGAAATATAGTTTGAAGATTGCTCTTGTGCATGAGCACGTTTTGGTTTAGTTTGATTGGTTTTGAGTAGCAATTTTTATGGTCGCGTTACAACGTAGTATGTTGAGTTAAGTTAGATCTGTGCGAGACTTGTTGTGGTTCATCGTGTAGCGTTATGTTAGTCTAGACGAAACTCCGGAAGGGTTGGTCGCTCAGCGTTATGTCAGTCTATGCGAGGGTCGTGGTAAGTTTGTCGCTTTAGCAATTTTGGCATCGTCACTTGAGATTATTTGAAGTCAGTTATGATGTAATTCGTTTTGCTTATTTAGTTTGTCAGTCTAGATGAGACTCAGAGAAGAGTTTGTAATTCTAGCAATTTTGTTAATAAGTCTAGGTGAGGCTCATAGAGGAGCTTGTCATACTAGCAAATTTATGCGTTGTGAAGCACTTTAGTTTATATCGACAGTTTGATTATGGGTAGAGTAAGCGTGTACCAGAACATTTATTAATAGTTATCATGAAGTAAAGTAGAAAATAATTTCGTATTCAAATTCCCCCTTTTTCATTTATCCGTATCTTCAAATTTAAGTCTAAGAAAATGTTTAGTATCGATAATTCTGCCACAGATGAAGGTGAAAATGAAGATGATAAAAATGTTTCTGATCCTTAAGTACTTCTAATTATAGTCGATGTCAGTAGTAATTCCTTTTGGTCCATGTTTTAAACTTTTAAGTAGGACAAGATTAAAGTTAGTGAAATTTTTTTGGTTTGTTTAAAGTAATTTTTGTTTTAGTAGTAATAGAGCATAATATGTTTGTTGATTTAGATGTTGCATGTGTTAAATGATAATTTTTGATGACGACAAGGATGTGTTAAATGACGACAAGGATGTGTTAAATGATAATTTTTGATGACGACAAGGATATGTTTATGGATTTTGAATGACGATATGTTTTTTTTGAGGTGTTTGAGAGTGCAGCATATGCTTAGAGATGTTGCAGGTATATAGAGAAGAATATGTATTCGGTGAAGAGGTACGTATTCAGTAGTGAGGCACATGATGGAGAGTATAGAGAGTGTTTGGTAAAGTGTTGAGTATAGTTATATAGTTAGAGTGTGATAGAGTATTAAGCATTAAAGGAATGCTTGAGTTTTGGTTTAGTAGTTTGAGACTAGGCCTGATGTGCTTATTCTTTATTGAGAGTGTACATGAGCTAAGAGAGTTCATGAAGAGTTTTTTTTGTGAGTTGCTGGTGGATGTCTCCCAGTAGGCTCAACGTATGATTTATTAGTGGTTTTGGAGTTCTTTGGTGATGAATCACTGATGTTGTAAAATTTTTGAGAGATATAGTTGAGTCTGTAGCATAGTAGTACAGATAATGTTGTGAGGTGCTCACTCAAAGATCAAAGGTATCTTGTTGATGAATAAGTATTGTTAATACTTTGTCTGTTTCTCGAGTGTTGGAGATTTGTTTCGTGAATGGACTTCGTAAATAACAGCTTTTGGTACTTGTTAAATTCATCGATTAGTTTAAATGTAATTAGCACTTGGAAAGTTATGTACATAAATCCTTAAGACAGATATAGTAAATTAGAGAAGAGTATTCGTTGTACAGATTTTTGTTTAATAGTAATTTTGTTATACATTCGATTTTGTTTATTACAGTTCTAATTTATAGAAAAATATTTTTCGCTTCAGGTAAAATTTTTTATTTTGATATGGTTGTTGCGTTTGTAACTATAGATGACATGCATCCACTGAGTGTTAGATTCCCTAAATATTCTTAACTGATTGACGTATATACTGATTATGACTTCCCGAATTTGTCCCTTTATAGGCGTGTAGTAGGCGCAGTTACTAATCACTCAATCCCATGCATTAATATTCCCCCATATCAATTAGTGAATGATTCTGTTTTTTTTGTTAAACTCATCGTTAGTTATAGTTAAAGTTTGTGCTGTTTTGTTGTGAGTTGTAAGAGGTTTATACAGTTAATAAGAGTAATTTTGAAGTTTCAGTCGAAAATTTTTTAGAAAAATTCTTCCATACCTCGAATTTTTCTCTTGGGAAGAGGCTGTGTAACGTATTTTTTCTTGTTACACCAAGCCTAATAAATTAATAATAAAACAGATAAATTTTAAAGCATTTAATTCGTAAATATTCAGCCAATAAAAATTAAAGTATAATGTTCATAATAACACATAGATTCTAGAAGATATATATTCTGAGGCTTGTTACCAAGCGTTGTCCAGTTAATTATCAGCACTTTTGTTTCCAACGTCCAAGAGTGAAGTCGCTTTTGTAGACTAAAGATAAAAGTCAAGATGGCCCGACTAAAACACGAGGCGTCTAATAGAGTCAAGAAGAAGAACTTGAGTTGAGAACATGGAACGATAATATACATCATTTAAGACAGTTGGTATAGATTAATACAATAAATTAAATTAATATATTTCACTTTAGTGCAATATCTTATGGACATATCTACAACAACAATTTTCAATGTTAAATTATAATAAATTTTCGTCGCAATAATTTAAAGCAGGCAGTTATGGTTTCGTTCTATCTATTTAACTACGCCGTATAGCAATGGTTTATTCAACAAAGAATCTTGGTACTTCAAACTCACTGATGATTAATACGCTGGAAAAATAAAACAGCTGACGTCATGATTTTGCACCTGCAATTTATTTGGATACACGTGAGTGTTTGAAACTTTCCGTAACTTTGAAAGTATAGTAAATTATTATGAGATTTCCTACGTTGATTATTAGAGTAACAAAAATATAAAGTAGTTTTTTAAAGTTAATAACACACCGAATAAATTTCTAGTTTGTCAGTTATTTGTACACGCATACAATGTGTTTTAAGATATTTAGAATGACAACTTATGTCAGATAAAAAAATAGTATAGATTCTGTTTCCTAATCTAGACGCCAGATGCAGTCTTGATTTAATTTTCACATTTTGCTTAAAACATTCAGGTCATGTAAAAGCTTTTTATTGGTGCTGAAATTCGCGTATATTTTTTGTAGATTACAGTTAAATTTGAGTAGTTGCATTTTATGATCGCTATTTTTCTGATGATCAACCTTTGTTGTAAATGGTCAAGGAAGCGCTTCAATGATTATAGTAAAAATAAAATCATGTGTTATGAACTAATAAATTATCACATGTTTGCTTAAACTAAATTTTATAGAAATGATCAATTTATACATATTTATTTTGAAGGTTAAACTTCACTAAAATTCTTTTATAAAAATTTATGACAAGATAGTAAGCATATATATTGCAGTCACATGTATATAATCAGATTTCTATATAAATAGAATTCCTTTTGTTTCCTTTGAAAGACGTTTTATTATACAACATTTAAATTAGGAAAGAGAAAACTAGAGCAAATCCTCCTTAAGTAAAAAAGACAGAGTAATGAAAATGAATCCCTTTAGTATTTCACAGATGTTTAAATTCATTTATTCTATTTTTGGCATATGCTTTTGAAGACACAGATAGTGTCCATGTGGTGTTTCTGTTTGTTCACAGGTAAAGCTGAGACAACTGTTTGACATCAGGTGGTTGAGGTTTTGGTAAGTGTGTGATAAAGAGTGAAATTCAAATTTTATGGCTATGATAGTGGTGTTAAGATAAGGTTTCCGCATTCCCCTTATACAAACACGGTTAAATTTTGTTGGCACTTGTATTAAAAAATACGGTGGCGCCTATTAAAAATATTTTTGGTCGATTATCCACCCATGACCCATGCTCATGATCTACCCAGAGCTAACACTCTACTAGCCGTTTAACCCCTAAGAGTTTTCTTTGTCTAAAGCCGTTTTCCATCTGACATTACCCTGGGCTTGGAGTATAAAGAAGAAAATCTCGACCTAGTGATATCAGATTAAAAATAGAGAGTTTTAGTATATAGCTGATAGTCACGAGGATAAAGGGTAATAAACTTACAAAAAGTTTTTAATTACCCCGTTTTTTATTACACTTACAATATTGCTAAAAGAAACCTTTTAACGTTAAACACTCTTTTTTCCAAATTAAAAGATAAAACTCCAACTCTTCTACAACGGAATATTATATATCAAATAAATTGTTCAGGCTGCAATCTTACCTACATTGGTCAAACCTCACAACAATTAAAACAACGCTTAACTCAACATAAAAGCGACATCCGTGTTAAGCCAAACGCTTGTGCTTTGACCTTACACGCAAACGCAAACAAACATAAAATAGAGTTTGTTAATCCTATAATATTACAAATTGAAAATAAAAAATCCAAAAGAGAATTCCTAGAAATGTGTTACATATTTAAAAACCTAAACACTATTAATAAAAAAACTGACATTAACACACTAAGCTCTATATACACCTATCTACTTCATTTTAAATCCAAAACAAATTCAACATAACTGATCAAATCACTTAATAAAACACAACATAAACATACATACATGTACAAACAAACACACGCATTCATTCACACATTCAAACATCCACATGCACCCACACACACATACACAGACATACATACATTCACACAAACAACATAAACACACTAAAATACATACGTAAACAAATAGACATACATCAACATACATATATAAACATACATACATACTAAAAATATCTAAATTTCAGTCAGACCATAAAAGAAATTAATTACAATCTAGAAAGTTATCTCGAACAGTGTCAAAATTATAAAGGAATTGTCATTATAACATTCAAATGTAATTAACAAACCACATTACTGTTTTCTTTTTAAAAGCTTTTTACCACACTTTCAACTTATATTCAAAATTTATCTATATCAACGATTTCATTGTAAAACCTCACATTAGTAAGTAAGTTTTTAACTATTTTATGCCCATACTAACGTTTCCTAATTTTTAGTATCTTTGATAATGGTTTAAAAATAAACCGAAAGCTTAGTTTATAATAAAGAGTATATTTTATTAACCAGCAGACCAAATAGCCTGTTACTATATATATTATATTATATATATATATATATATATATATATATATACGGGTGGGCGATACGGAATTTTGCGTATCGAATTATATATATATATATATATATATATATATATATATATATAGGGGGGGGAGGGGGGCGATACGGGATTTTGCGTATCGAATATTGATACATATTCTACATCGATATGTATCGATGTATTGAATGTCGATATATCAATTATTATCGATATATCGATATTTATTTTTCACTGTATTGGGAGGGGGTTTGTTACGGGGGTCATATCAATACGTATCGATATATCGATACGCCGACCCAGCCCTACTTATAGATTACAATCACATAAAAATAATTCTATTTAGAATTGAACAACCTAACGATTACCAGTTCGCAACACATAAACGTACTTTACGCTGCACGGATATGTTATATCTTTTCAATAAAAATTTTTTGATATCGATAAAACAAAATAGGAAAGATACTAAAACTCGGTAGAAGATTTTAGGAAATCATTACAATGTAGGTCGGTTGTAAAATTGCAAAACTTGCGAAAAATTTGTTGTAAATAAATAAAATTAATCTAAGTGTAACTTTTGCTGAAGTAAAACGGGTAAAAATGTGTTATTTTCAAGTATCAAAGATTATAAACGTTGATAAGTTGATTGAATAAATTATAGTCTTAAAAAAACAAGAACATAGTTAAAGCATTACCGATTTGTACATAATCTCAGAGGTATTAATTTACTCATAATTTTTTAATTATGAGAATATTATAGAAGGAAAAGATTCCAAGCAAAGTCAAGTAAAGTTATTGCAAATTAGCGCTATGTTTCAAGCATAACTCTCCTATTCATACAAAGCAACGTTTAGTAGCCTATACAAATCTAGCGATCGAATTCAAATTTTCTAGAATATTTCAATTCGGAAGCAATCGAAGAAATTTATGTATTTACCCTTGGACGCACAATAGAAACAAAACCACTTTATAAATCGAAGTATTAACAGGGAATACTCACTCGCGTTTTAATTTTGCTTGTAACTATATAAACGCTTAAAGAAAGAAGTCTGTAAAACGACAAAATCAGACGTCTGTTGATACCGCATCTTAATCATATTAGATCATTATTATAATTTGTTTCTTTTAAAGCAATGCATCGCCAAAATTGCATAATTCAAAAATTATGTTATGTTACTCTTATTAAAGAATTTTTTAATTTTGATGAGTAATTAATAAGCCATTCTTCGATTGTTCTTTATGCTATGAAGAATTTAGTGGTTCTGTTTCATCGATTCTGGCAAGCTGATGTTTGTTACTGTTATAAATAGCTTTCGTAAACTAGAAATTTATTAAAATTTTCTAAATATATAGAAACCATAACTACCTCGTTCGAAATGTGCTGCACAATAAAAATTTCATTTTTATTTCCTGAAATTCTTTGCTGAAGAAAATCAAATTTCTTAAAGGTCTGAAAATCATGGAAAATTCACAAAATCCTAATTTATAATTTGAGCTTTTTTATTCTGCATGGATTGGTTATATTTGCCTCATCAAAGAATACTAATATCAAATAAAAAAACAGTTGCAAGAATTCTATAATTCAGTAGGAAGCATTTATAAGATAATTATACGGTGGATAAATTGTAAAATAATAAAATACTTTGAAAAAATGAGCAATGATAACTGAACTTTGTTGTAGATAAACATAATGGATTTTAAGTGCACTGCTAATTGATGCTTTTAAGCAAATAGGAAAAACGTTATCTGTTAGTTTGTGTAATTAATATCTGGGTTTAAAAAATAAAAGCACATCATATGAAGCAATCCATGGTTATTAAAAATATACGCAAATATATACTAATATCCAGTGTAACTTAGTAGCCGTTAATGTACGATTTTAATAATATATTTACTTTGTTATTACTATATTATTATTTGAAATTAATGCAAACTTCGCTTCACATTAACGCAAATTTTTATTCACAAAATTTGTACAAAGGTTTAAATAAACGAGATCTATCGTTATACCTTATACAGTCCAGGGCAAATATGGCGCTAAAACTTTAGAAATGTTGTTTTCATTTCCATAAAAAATTTAATTAAAGCTACAGAATATGAATGCTCATAAAGTTTAATACGAAATGTTACATACCTAAAAAATTGATCTTTTTGAAATCTAGGTTGTACTATTCTGTTCAGTGATTTTATAATATCCTAAAATATGAGAACGACATATCTGTGTAAATCTTTAAAAAATACTCAACGAACATCACTATTTGTCAATACCGATGACAAATAATGAAAATTATTTCTATATATTTATGTTTTTCTACATATTACTCTACGTTCTGTTTATACATGTTTCTTTCTTCTCTATTTTTCTTTTAACACATACATGGGATGATAGGTCACATACTAAGACATGAGCGAATAGTGCGGAATATACTAGAATCAAAGATAGGAAAAAAGAAAAGTAGTAGTAGACCTAGATTAGACTATTGCACACAGAGAGTGAAAGATGTAGCATGTATGTATTTCAGGGAAATGTGTAAGCTAACTCAGAATAGAAATCGATAGAGGTATCCATCAAACCAATCCCAAGATGGAAAAACTAATGACGAAACAAATAAATGTACTTAAACCCGATGATTATTATAAACAACTACAGGTATTGGTTGGGCAATATTCTCGAATAATGTTAATTGTGTGAAAGGATTTACTGGAAAGCTATTAATTCCTCAAATGTGTAAGTGTTGGAGAATTCTTCGCAGCCACAAGCTGCTTAACCCCCTTCACATATCACTGAATCTCGATGATGTAGGGCATATAATTAAAAAACAATAGTAGAGAACCGAACTGTATATAGGCTGTTGTGGGAATTTCAAAGAACTGTGTAGGCTATCTCAGAACATAAATAAATGGAGGTACGCGTCCAATTAGTTTTAAGACGGAAAATTTAATGACGAAGAATAAGTGCACTTAAATCTGATGATTGTTATAAGCAACTACAGGTGTTGATTTTGCGAAAGGATATATTGGAAAACTATTAATTCGACAAATGTTCAAGTGCTGGGGAAACTTACATACCTTACATATGATTATTCAATGCTCCACCTGAAGGTACTATATTGGCCAGGAAGCGATTTTTTTTTACCTGAAAGGTTTTGAATTTTGCCGAACCTTTACTGTACCAAGCAAGGTAGGGTTCTTTAACGTGCGTGTCAACACTCACACACAGGATCTCCATTTTACCTCTTATCCGAACGAGGGTGTATTTTTGTGAAAAATGCTCGCCTAACATTTTTCAAGCGGACCGTCCCTTCACATACCACTGAATATCGGGGAAATAGGGTATATAACTGTAAAACAATAGAAGGTGACCGAACTACATCTAACAAGGAAGAACAGCCGATATGCTCAAAGGCAACAAACATAGAAAATAGCAGAAAATTGTTCGAAGCATATGTGTGGAGCACAGCACATTACGTCTATGAAATAGGGGCAGACAGACATTCTGGAATGTTGTGCATCAGATGCATAGGAATGATAGCATGGACAGACAAGGTTAATAACAAATAGGTTATTGAAATAGTAGAGGAAGAACATTACCTGTGAAAAACAAAAAAAAATTGAGAAATAGAAGGGTAGGAAACGTTTTTATCATCTACAACGGAACTTTTTGTAGTTTCTAATGGTTTTAAAAACAGTTTTAAACATTTATGTTATTTTTAACAGCTGATCTTTAATTATTTTTTAAGCATATCTGTACGGCAGTACAAAAACAAAGCATTTCCTTACCGGCATTTCTATCCAACTTTATGGTACCTTGTTATAGTTTTACAATAGTTGTAAAGATTTATAACTTAAGAAATGTTTAAAAAATTGTTATAGGTCAGAGCAGCTGTCGAAACCTATACAAGTAGTTAGAGCGTTGCCAAACTACAAAAGTATTCCGGAAAGTTTGTTGGAAATATCGTCGAATAGCTACTTTATTCTTGCGGTATGGTGCTATCACTACCTACATTGTATGATTTCCTAAAATTATTTGTATGTGATTACAATCTATAAGTTACATTTCACGACGGTAGTACAGCAATTTTTATACCATTTTAAAAGCGGGCGTTTTTTTCATAAATTAAACTCCATGAACGATTACATGGTTCAAAAAAAAAACAATTTGGGCTACTTTTTAAGCACCTTAGAACATTAATACAACATTTATCCACACTAGCACCAACTGTCAAACGTCTATTATACATCTATGTGTTTATTGATCTAAGATGTCAAAGCGGCAGAGTACAACATGTATATTACAATGTATTTCTACTATGTTGTTTATCTTGCATTCACTATGACTCTCCGGTCTTGTACCACTTTTTAAGCCTTTATCTAAGTTTTAAGCATTTTTTTAGACTTAGCGTTAATACTGTATTTTTGTCATCTGCAACGGATTTTTCCATAAACTCAAATACTTTTAGAACCTTTTTTAAACATTTATGTT
Organism: Platerodrilus igneus; assembly: GCA_036346225.1. Taxonomy (NCBI): domain Eukaryota; kingdom Metazoa; phylum Arthropoda; class Insecta; order Coleoptera; family Lycidae; genus Platerodrilus; species Platerodrilus igneus. Next base: position 2,078,167 of record JARFIW010001125.1, read on the forward strand.
ATTTCTAACAGCTGATTTTTTATTATTTTTTAAGCATATCAGTACAGTACTACAAAAACAATGCATTTGTTTGCCGGCATTTCTGTCCAACTTTACGTAGTTTATATAGTTGTAAATATTTAGATAACTTAGAAAATTGTTATAGGTCAGAACAGCTGTCGAAACTTATACAAGTAGCTAGAACTATTACAAAACTACAAAAGTATTCCGAAAAGTTTACTGGAAATATCGGCAAATTTCTACTTTATTGTTGCGGTATGGTGCTATCACTATATTCAAAAAATGTTTAGAAAATGAATAAATGCAGAACAGTCAGTAACACCTACATGAATCGTTAAAATTATATAAATATGCTAATAAGTTGACCGGATGTAGTTTCCATTTATTTGGGGACGTTGGTGCTAAGCGTAAAAATATTTGAAGAGACGAGAACAGTCTACAAAATTCATATAGAACAAGTGATTAATAGTTTTGTTATCAAGACTACATTCTTTTTAGATACCTCCACTTAAAGAGAATTCCGTTTGAAACAACAATCTAATTGTATTTACGTGTTGTCAATCAATCATTCATAATTGGGTTTGATCTTTCAAAAATATTTCTTGAAAACTTAAGAGCTCAGGAGAACACTTATTTGCAACCGTGACTAACCTAATCTCAACCCGCTGTGGCTTGCTTTGTTGTGTAACAACTATCCTAGTTAGAAAAATGGTGCAACGATAAATGGATAAACAACGGCAAAACGACGGCAAGAGACATATTAGAAGATATGCACGATTTAGGATAGGCCCTGTACTGGGTCCTAGAAAACAAATGAATATTATCTCATCAAAATTTGTTACAATTATCGTTGAATAGTAACAAGACTAAAAACGATTGGTTTTTAGCTAACCACTTTTCGGAAAGTGAAAGAGTCTATCTTACCTACCTAGGTAGTCTTTGTAAAACTTCAAACATCTGACATTAAAGCAAAAAAGATTTAGCGTCTAGTTTCCGATTAATATTGTATCACAATTTAAGCATCAAAAAGAAGACTATTTTAATTACCTGAAAGATGTTAAAAAGTCCTCGTCTTTGATATAGTTGTAAGTGATTTCGCCAAAAGCAAAAATACAAATTAATAAAAGAGTGATTAAAGCAGGAAAGAATTATGTGATAAGCTTAGATAAAAGTAGGACAAAGCAAAGAACTCAAAGAAGGGCAATAGTGCATTAAAAGAAAAATAGAGAGGAAAGAAACAGGTATAAACGGAACGTAAAGTAATTTGTAGAAAAATATAATTATATAGAAATAATTTTCATTATTTGTCATCTGTATTGACAAATAGTAATGTTCGTTAAGTATTTTTAAAGATTTACCCAGATATGTTGTTTTCATATTTTAAGATATTATAAAATCACTGAACAGAATAGTACAGCCTAGATTTCAAAGGAAACAATTTTTTAGGTATGTAGCATTTTGTATTAAACCTTATGAGCATTCATATCCTGTCGCTTTAATTAAATTTTTTATTTAAATGAAAGCTACATTTCTAAAGTTTTAGCGTCATATTTGCCCTGGACTATATAAGGTATAACAATAAGTCTCGTTCATTTAAAGCTTTACACAAATTTTGTGAATAAAAATTTGCGTTAATGTGAAGCGAAGTTTGCATTATAACAAAGTAAATATACACTATTAAAATCGTACATTAACGGCCACTACTTACACTGGACATTAGTATATATTTGCGTTTTTTAATAACAATGGATTGCCTCATATGACGTGTTTTTATTTTTTATACCGAGATATTAATTACAGAACCTTACAGAAAACGTGTTTTTTCCTATTTGTTTAAAAGCATCAATTAACAATACACTTAAAATCTATTATGTTTATCTACAACAAAGTTCAGTGATCATTGCTTATTTTTTCAAAGTATTTTATTTTACGACTTACCACAGTATAATTATCTTATAAATGCTACTGCTGTATTATAGAATTCTTGCAACTGTTATTTATTTGAAATTAGGATTCTTTGATGAAGCAAATATAAACAATCCATGGAGAATAAAAAAAACTCAAATTATAAAAGTCGAAATTTTGAGTTTTCCATGATTTTCGGACCTTTAAGAAAGATGATTTTCTTCAGCAAAGGAATTTAGGAAATAAAAGTGAAATTTTTATTGTGCGGCACATTTCGAACGAGGTAGTTATGGTTTCTTACATTTAGAAAATTTTTATAAATTTCTAGTTTAAGAAAGTTATTTATAACAGTAACAAACATCAGCTTGCCAGAATAGGTGAAACGGAACCGCTAAACTCTTCATAACATAAAGAACGATCGAAGAATAGCTTATCAATCATTTCTCAAAATTAAAAATTCATTAATAAGGTTAACGTAACATAATTTTTTATTTATGCAATGTTGGCGATGAATTGCTTTAAAAGAAACGAATTATAATATGATGCGATATCAACAGTCCTCTGGTTACGTCGTTTACTGTCTATTCTCTTTAACCTTTTATATAGTTGCGAGCAAAATTAAAAAGAGACTGAGTATACCCTGTTTATACCCCGATTTATAAAGTTGTTTGGTTTCTTATTTGTCCAAGAGTAAATATACTGTTCTCTTCGATTGATTCCAAATTGAAATATTGTAGATAATTTGAATTCGGTCACTAGATTTGTATAGACCACTAAACGTTGCTTTGTATGAATAGGGGAGTTATGCTTTGTTATCGTTCGGGTAGACGACGTCTTGAAGCATGTAGACTTGGCTTGATTATTTGTTTAATAGAATAAGCAAAATATAATTATAAGTTTGCAACAATATTTTGTAATGTTAACGAATAAACAAATCAATTTATTAATTAAAATTCAGTAACTTGCATAACTTATAGACAAAAATTCCACAATAAATTACCTCATTTTAGTTAGGCTCCCTTATAATAAAAGACCAGCTTTACAAATAGCTTCAGGCTACTAAACTATTAGAATTCCAGCGGCAGGTCATAATTTAAAGCTCTACCCTTCCTCGTAAATCAAAAACAATAAACCTCTTAAAGTTTAGGTCGGTTACAGACTGACGAATCTGATAAAATTAAAATGTAATAGTACCTTTTAGCGTAAATAAAGGAAAGCAATTTCAGTTTGAAAAGCTTAACCTTCTTAATACTTTCGTTGATTGACAGCGGGTATAGAAAACAAAACATTATAAATAGCGAAAACTATTTCCAAGTTGATTTGTTCAAATATTACAAGTAATTTTAAGTAGTCTGGAGACATCCATTGTATTTAAAATCCATTTTGGCTCAAGTAGGTTAGCCGGTCTTTGTTAATGGCAGACTACTGTCGCCATAGGTAGGTTCCACATTTCAATAATTAAGAAATTCGTAGAAAGTAGAATATAATTTAAACTCTTGGGAAAATAATTGCTTCCGTGACTCTCATCTAAATAGGGGTTGGATTTGGTTTCCGAAATCTTGTTTTGTAGGAGGTTCTGTTCAGTCATTGGATAACAGACAATGACGTACATAATTATTAGCGTAGGAATTAGTTTATATAGCTTAAGGCTTTAGCCAAAACAGGGAGTTCTTTCAATGGGGCCGTGCGTGGTCAAGAAGTAGAAAGAAACGTAGTTTGCGGGTAGCGTTCTCCGGCATCACAGGTATAATATTTCACTTCGTATTACGATTGTAAAAATTGCAAAGGAGTGATACTCTTCCAGGTCGTGAGGGTTATGCCCGTAGTTCGCGGATTTATAGTGATACAAGGTAACTATTAAAAAGCTTGTAGGCGTGTTACGCACAAGTTAAGTGATATTGTCAAGAAGATTCTGCCGGGTTCGTGTGCCTGACAGTTCTTTAAAAATTATAAACAGAAGCAACAAGCGAGATTCTCTTCCCAAATTTAAGAACTGTTCTACGTTGGAAAACAAACCCTCAAACAATGGACAATTTTTAGTAAGTAAGTTTTTATAGTTAAGTAGCATGACCAATTTTTAGTTAGTTTGTTTGTTAGGACGTTTTGGCCATAAACCGTAGGATTAATTTAGTGTAAGATTTATAATATAAGTTTTCGTTCATATACAAGTGTTTGGGAACTACTTATGTACTCAAATTTTTCATAAATTCCATAGTCACCTATTCACTTAAATTTCTAACTTAAAATCCATGAATGTAAGAGGTTCACGTTTCTTGCTCTGTGAATTAAATAGTTTTGTTTGCCGCTGATTAAGTCGATAGTTTTTCTTATTGTTCTATAAGTAGTAAAAAAGTGAGGAATTGATTAAAAGAAACAATTGTCCTCCTTGGGATGACAAGTCTCTCAAGGTTTTGTACGAACATTTGGACATTCTCGACTTGTCTGGCGCCCTTGACAATTGTCATTAAGCCACAATATTTTATGAAAGGTAAGTGCCAAATCTTTTGTAGTATATTATAAATTAATTTAACCTTTTTTTCAAAATTTTAACCTTCTATATGATCCACGACCTTCCGCTAGCTAGTGCCGGTGACCCCCCTTTAATTTTTGTTTTACAGGCCGCCCCCATTTTATAATTTTACTGGAAAATACATACTTAGTAGCTTTTCCGCCTGTAACAAAATTCTTGACGCCCAACGTCTTTGGGATTACTTATGTAACAAAATTCTTGACGCCCAACGTTCGTGGATCTTGTTTTTTTGAAGAATTAAAATTTTTTATTTGCTTATTTCATTATCAATTTTATATATAAACTACAACCTTTCAAAAATATATGTGGCATTTGGAAAAGGAAGAAAGAAAAATTCGAGTGTGAAATAATTATAAAGAAATTTTTTTGAGATATATTATTTTTTACTTTTTAAAGAGAATTTTATGATAGCATTGTACACATTTTTTAATTCAAAGATGGAATTTACATACAGTGTTGATAGGTTATTAAAAGATGAATTAATTTATGAAATAACTGTACGAGGAATAAACAGGGAAAATATGACAGTAACTTATTTAGAAAAACCTTACGAAAAGCGATTAGAATAGAAACTGAACCAGATGAAGATTTTGACTATCCATTTGGTTTTACAGAAGACGTGACAGTTGTTAAATATGTTTTAACGCTTTTACATGAACAAATTTCAGATTTAAATGTTTTAAATTATGATAGTAATAAAGTAAGAATAGAAACAAAATTTGCATATTGTTATTCTAGACTTTCCAGAAGTTTACCAGATGACGATAATGATGAAAAATTTAGGAATAAGTTACAATTAGAGTTAGGACATTTAATTGAATCTTTTCGTAAAGTAGGAAATGACATTTTAAAGACAAAAACACAAATTGCTTCCAAAGAGGATAAATCAATTTTAGATGAACTAGAACGAAAGGAAACATCAGAAATATTTGACATAAATAACGTAGACTTGATTGAATTTGACAAAAAATTAGACTTAGCATCATCTACAACAAAACAAGAAAAAATTAGGGCCGTAGACGAGCACACGCAAAATATAAATAAATCTTTTCAAAATAATAATCAAAATTTATCTCATAATAGTTCTGTAATTTATAAGGTTACTCCAGTTGCAAAATGGGGAATAACATTTAATGGCGATATTTCGGTAAACGCATTTTTAGAACGGGTCGAAGAATTAAAAATTGCTAGAAATATGTCAGACTCTCAACTTTTTACAGAAGCATGTGATCTTTTTGCACATAAAGCACTGATATGGTATCGTGCAAATAAATGTTTGATAAATAATTGGACCGAATTAAAAGAAGCATTAAAAGACGAATTTTTACCACCCGATTATGATGAAAAATTAATGACCGAAATTAAAGCGAGAACGCAAGGAGAAAACGAAAGTATAGGACTCTACGCAGCAGTAATGACAAATATGTTTGCTAGATTATCAGAACCACTCACTTTGACACAACAAATAAAAATATTACGAAAAAATATGTTACCTTTTTACCAGTCACAATTGAGTTTAGTCAAAATAACTTCCATACGAGAACTAATAAAGTTAGGAAAAAAACTAGAGGAACATAAAGTATCAATAGAAAACTTTATCCCACCAACTCGAAAAACGAATACTTTAGAAACTGACTTAGCGTACACAGACGTTAACGTTTCACAGAGTAGGTCTTCCAATAGAAACCAGATTTCAGCAATGCAAAATGTTAGTTCAAACAATTATATAAAAAAACGTGCACCGACGTGTTGGAATTGTCACCAGTTAGGACATTTTCAGATCGATTGTAGACAGATAAGACGAACGAACTATTGTTATAAATGTGGCACAGACAATGTTACGTTGAACCGTTGTCCGCGTTGTCAAAAATATAGAAATAATTTAAACTAAAAGAAGGGGCATTAGATAGTCGTATAGTGTCCCGCACATTTCATAATTCGACGAAACATGTTCAAAATATGATTTATGATCATCATCATTTTGTTTTCGACCTTATTTAAGGTCGGTTTGACGCAGCTCTAACTTCTTTTCTATTCTGTGCTAATCTAAAAAGCTCTACATACCCTTCACAACCTAAATTTCTAATAATTTGACTAATATAGTTTGGTCTAGGTCTTCCTATATCCTATCTTTTTCCTATCCACCTGGCTCTACATAGATATTAGCAACCTGATGGTTGTTAAAGAACCCTAACATGTTTACATGATTACCATTTATAGGAAAATGAAATATAACCTGGTTAACCGCTTCAAAAAGGAAAAGTGTTAAATTATCTGTTATGATAAGGCTTAAGCAACGAAACGCTACCAACATGCCAGACCGCTACCTAATTGTGAGTTATGTCATGGTGACGTTTATTAAATTATATGTTATGGTAAGGCTTAAGCAACAAATCGCTACCAACATGCCAGACCGCTACCTAATTGTGAGTTATGTCATGGTGACGTTTATTAAATTATATGTTATGGTAAGGCTTAAGCAACGAAACGCTACCAACATGCCAGACCGCTACCTAATTGTGAGTTATGTCATGATGACGTTTATTAAATTATCTGTTATGATAAGACTTAAGCAACGAAACGCTACCAACATGCCAGACAGCTACCTAATTGTGAGTTATGTCATGGTGACGTTTATTAAATTATATGTTATGGTAAGGCTTAAGCAACAAATCGCTACCAACATGCCAGACCGCTACCTAATTGTGAGTTATGTCATGGTGACGTTTATTAAATTATATGTTATGGTAAGGCTTAAGCAACAAATCGCTACCAATATGCCAGACCGCTACCTAATTGTGAGTTATGTCATGGTGACGTTTATTAAATTATATGTTATGGTAAGGCTTAAGCAACGAAACGCTACCAACATGCCAGACCGCTACCTAATTGTGAGTTATGTCATGATGACGTTTATTAAATTATCTGTTATGATAAGACTTAAGCAACGAAACGCTACCAACATGCCAGACCGCTACCTAATTGTGAGTTATGTCATGGTGACGTTTATTAAATTATATGTTATGTAAGGCTTAAGCAACAAACGCTACCAACATGCCAGACCGCTACCTAATTGTGAGTTATGTCATGGTGACGTTTATTAAATTATATGTTATGGTAAGGCTTAAGCAACAAACGCTACCAACATGCCAGACCGCTACCTAATTGTGAGTTATGTCATGGTGACGTTTATTAAATTATATGTTATGGTAAGGCTTAAGCAACGAAACGCTACCAACATGCCAGACCGCTACCTAATTGTGAGTTATGTCATGATGACGTTTATTAAATTATCTGTTATGATAAGGCTTAAGCAACGAAACGCTACCAACATGCCAGACCGCTACCTAATTGTGAGTTATGTCATGATGACGTTTATTAAATTATCTGTTATGATAAGACTTAAGCAACGAAACGCTACCAACATGCCAGACAGCTACCTAATTGTGAGTTATGTCATGGTGACGTTTATTAAATTATATGTTATGGTAAGGCTTAAGCAACAAATCGCTACCAACATGCCAGACCGCTACCTAATTGTGAGTTATGTCATGGTGACGTTTATTAAATTATATGTTATGGTAAGGCTTAAGCAACAAATCGCTACCAACATGCCAGACCGCTACCTAATTGTGAGTTATGTCATGGTGACGTTTATTAAATTATATGTTATGGTAAGCTTAAGCAACGAAACGCTACCAACATGCCAGACCGCTACCTAATTGTGAGTTATGTCATGATGACGTTTATTAAATTATCTGTTATGATAAGACTTAAGCAACGAAACGCTACCAACATGCCAGACCGCTACCTAATTGTGAGTTATGTCATGGTGACGTTTATTAAATTATATGTTATGGTAAGGCTTAAGCAACAAATCGCTACCAACATGCCAGACCGCTACCTAATTGTGAGTTATGTCATGGTGACGTTTATTAAATTATATGTTATGGTAAGGCTTAAGCAACAAATCGCTACCAACATGCCAGACCGCTACCTAATTGTGAGTTATGTCATGGTGACGTTTATTAAATTATATGTTATGGTAAGGCTTAAGCAACGAAACGCTACCAACATGCCAGACCGCTACCTAATTGTGAGTTATGTCATGATGACGTTTATTAAATTATCTGTTATGATAAGGCTTAAGCAACGAAACGCTACCAACATGCCAGACCGCTACCTAATTGTGAGTTATGTCATGGTGACGTTTATTAAATTATATGTTATAGTAAGGCTTAAGCAACAAATCGCTACCAACATGCCAGACCTCTAACTAATTGTGAGTTATGTCCTGGTGACATTTAGTTAACTGATTTTTATTTTTTTTTGTTTTGTTTTCGAACTTACTTAAAGTCGGTTTGACGCAGCTCTAAATTCTTTTCTATTCTGAGCTAATCTAAAAAGGTCCACATACCCTTCACAACCTAAATCTCTAATAATTTGACTAATATAGCTTTGTCTAGGCCTTCCTACTCTATTTTTATTTGGTAGTCTATAATCTAAGACTTTACTAAATAGACCCTCATGTCTTAACTGGTGCCCTATCATTCTATCTCTCCTGACCTTCAATTGTTTCCACATACAGGGTTCCTCACCTATCCTTCTATAAACTTCCTCGTTTGTTACTCTATCTGTCCAGCTAATCTTTAACATTCTCCTATAGCACCAAGTTTCAAAAGCTTCTATCTTTTCTTATCTACTTCTTTAATTGTCCAAGTCTCACTACCGTATAGTAGAACGCTCCATACGTACGACTTTAAAAACTTTTCTATTATCTAAACTAATACTATTAGCTATTAGTAAGTTTTTCTTTTTAAAACATTTTTCTAGCTTGAGCTATTCTAGCTACTATATCCCTTCTGCTACGTCCATCCTTTGTAATTATACTACCTAAATAGCAAAATTCATCTACCTCCTCTAACTCGGTATTACCTATTTTTAATTTTGGTTTAGAACTAGGCTGTACCTCACTTGTCATTATCTTTGTCTTTACTGAGTAAATTCTCATACTATAGTTACTCTGTAGTATCTCATCTAAAATATTTAAAAACTCTCCTAACTCTTTTCTAGACTCTGCCATAATGGCTATATCATCTGCAAAACGTAACATGTCTATTTTCTGTCCCTGTACACTAATACCTGTCTCTTTTCTCTCTCTAGCTAAGTTTAAAGCTTCCTCAATATAAACATTAAAAATCAAGGGAGACAGTATACAACCCTGTCTAACACCATTTCTAATCTTAGCTTCCTTTTCTATTTCATCAAATCTAATTACTACACTTTGGTTTTTATATAGACTGTAAATAATTTTTCTATCCCTATGAGAGATTCCTATTTTTCGCAAAACCCTGAACATAACAATCCAATTAACCCTATCAAATGCTTTTTCTAAATCTACAAATGCGAAATGAGTCTTTTTATTTTTTTGTAACTTTTTTTCGATAATTACCCTAATCATTAGTATCGGTTCTCTAGTCCCTCTGTCTTTACAAAAACCATATTGGTCTTCGCCTAAATAATTCTCAGTCAAAGCTTCTACTCTATTTTTAATTATTATTGTTAGTATTTTGGAAGCATGAGAAGTTAAACTAACCGTTCTAAAATTCTCACACCGATCAGCTCCTGACTTTTTTGGGATTGCGATAATAATATTTTTTTCGAAATCTATTGGAACCTCACCTGTGTCATATATTAATTTCACTAGTCCATATAATCTATCTAAAGTTTTCTGACTTGCATATTTTATTAATTCTGCGGGAATATCGTCTATCCCTGGCGCTTTATTTAGTTTAAGATTCCGAACAGCTCTATGAAATTCCTCTCTTAATATTGAGAACCCTATTTCTACATCCTCTTCTTGGTCGTTCTCTAACTCATCCATATCGTCTCCCTTATATAAATCTTCTAAATATCTTTTCCATCTATCTGCTACCTCAACTTTATTTATTAGAAGCTCATTATTCTCGTCTCTAATACCATTATATTTTTTCCTATCTTCCCCAAAAAACTTTTTAACTGCTCTGTATGCCCTGTCTGTCTTACCTACTCTCAAATCATCTTGTATTCCCTTACAGTTCTCCTCCATCCATTTATTTCTAGCTTTTCTACACTCATGTACTATCTTATTTCTAACTGTATTATATTTTTGCTTACTTTCACTATCCACTTCTCTGAAAGGTTTAAGCTTTCTTCTATTCTCTATTAAATCTAATATCTCCTTTGTTACCCAGGGTTTTCTCGCTTCTATTTTTTTCTTACCTATAGTCTGTGTTGCTGTATCATGTACAGTCAGTTTTATTTCTTTCCATCTATTTTCTACGTTCCCTCCTACAGCTATCTCTTTGCTCTTATTATCTAATACTTGTTTATATTCCTCGTCTAGACGACGGTTAGCACTCTATAACTCCTGTAAGGAAACTTTTGGTCCTAGGAATACCTGGACTCAAGACGGAAAAATACATGTTTTTCAAGCAGGAAAAAAATTTCTCATCACCACTATGGAACATCTTAAGGCGGCAGCTCGGGATTCCCGTAAGACTTCGGACAACACGACTAAACATTACAATACCAGTAGCCAACAACACGGATTACAAAAATCTACATAACTAGGTCTTATTACGATTACATCTATATCGTTATGGTTGGGTAATATTATCTGATTAAATAATTTTAATTTTTCCTTTTTCTTTTTTTTTTGCATTTTGGATAATAATTATTCATTTATCCTATATACAGCGTATTTGTTCGGGGCCTAAATACTATCGGACTCTTGCTTCAATTATGTACCCATTAGGTTTAAGTTTAGTTATGTATTTAGTTGTTTTTCTATGCTTTTGTATGATTCCTTGTGTGAGTTGCGGGCGCTTAATCTGTAAATCCTGTTTTATTCTCTCTTTTAACTTTTCCTTTTGCAATGGCTGAATACTTTTCAGACCTTTGTAGAATCGATGTAGATACCCCAGACGAGGAACCTGATATTCTGTCTCTTCTGCCTAGCGTCCCATCTGCTTCGACTTGTCTACAACAGGCGTTACGGCGACATTCAAGGGCCTTTCATTGCTGTCATGTGAACTCGGAGTCGTTATTAAGTAAATTCGACGATTTTTCTAATGTCTTTGAATTTAGTGGTGCACATTGCATTGCTATATCCGAAACTTGGCTCAAACTTTCACTCTCAGATAATCTAGTAAATCTGCACGGATATCGTATATTAAGAAATGATAGAACCAAACAACGTGGCGGCGGAGTAGCTTTATATGTAAGGGAGGACCTATCTGCTAAGTTGATCGCTAGCTCGCAATCTGCATATCATGCTAGACCCGAATACATGTTTGTTGAGATTTCGTTCATGCATCAGAAGATCCTGATTGGCACTATATATCGTCCACCAAATACTGGCTATTTGTCCGACATTGACGATATTCTATTTCAGTTCATACCAGTATATAGTGATATTATTGTACTAGGTGATTTCAATATAAATATCACTAAGGACACTTATGACGTTCGGTGTTTACGAAATATTATAAATTCGTGCAACTTAAGTTTACTGCCTCTTATGCCAACTCACCATCTAATCACTGCCACTCATGAGGTGCATTCAAGTATAGATCATATAATGCTGCTAAAGAAAGAAAAAGCAATTCAATTTGGCCAGTTCCCCATTCTTGAACTGTCTAAACATGATCTCATATATGTATGTTATTCAGCAAAACTACCGAAATTTATTCCAAAATATAAAACATTCAGAGATTTTAAACATATGGATATTAAACAAATTACAAAGGATGCTCATGAAATACCGTGGAATCAAATTGACTTTTTGCCTAATGTCAACTGCAAACTGCAATCATTTATCTCCTTTGTTACTGACCTCTGCAACCTTCATGCTCCAATTAAAATGGTTCGGATTACAAAGCCTAAAGCACCGTGGCTAAACGATCAAATACAGAAAATGAGACGTTTCAGAGACGCTGCTGCAGTTCAGTTTCAACGACTACCTACGTTGGAAAATCATTCACGTTATAAGTTATTTCGTAATAAAACTAAACAATTAATCCGTAATTCTAAGTTACGGCATTTGTACTCGCTGTCGTCAAATTTAAGTTCTGCCAAAACCTGGAAAGAGTTACAAACGTTGGGAGTTGGTAAACATTCCATTCGTTCACCAAATGTGTTAAATTTAAATGAATTAAACGATCACTTTGTAGCTATAATTTGTGCAGACTCAATTCTTATTGAAAGAAATATTAAAATATCACTTCGTTAAATTCTCCTGTATATCCTAAATTTTATTTTCAAACTGTAAATAAAGATACTGTCGATAAAGCGTTTAAGCGCATCAAATCGAGCGCAATAGGGTCGATGGAATATCTAAATCAATGATTCTATATATACTTCCTAGTCTGATGGAGGCCCTTCTGTCTATTGTAAACTGTTCGTTCTTAACAAGTACTTTTCCTGAATGCTGGAAACAAGCGCTGGTTCGTCCGTTACCTAAGAAGAAAAGTCCTTTATCTCCTCTGACTTTCGCCCAATTAGTATCCTTCCAACTCTCTCTAAATTAATTGAATACATAGCTCTTGATCAACTACTTGACTACTTTCACCTAAATAACCTTTTTGATAAATACCAGTCTGGTTTTCGCAAATTCCATAGTACCTCTACGGCCTTAATTTGTATAATTGATGATATTAAGCAAGCCATGGATAAAAAACAGCTTACAGTTCTTGTGCAATTAGATTTTAGCTCAGCTTTTAATAATGTTAATTTTGCAATATTACTTGCAAAGCTTAAAATGCTATATAACTTTTCCGATAGCGCTCTTGAATGGTTTAAATCATACCTTAACGGCCGTGAACAACGTGTTGTCAATGATGAAGGAAATCAATTTTCTAATTGGGCGAATCTACAGGCAGGGGTTCCACAGGAAGTGTGCTTGGTCCTTTTCTGTTTTCTTTGTATATTCAAGATATTAATAAGGTTCTCAAATTTAGTAAGTACCATTGTTATGCCGACGACATTCAAATATATTGTCACTGTCATCCTAATGATTTACTAAATACATTTATCAATATTAATTCTGATCTTGCTAGAATAAAATCATGGGGAGACGAAAACCAACTAACAATAAATCCTTGTAAATGTGAAGCAATTGTATTCGGATCTTCCAAATTGTTAGGTAAAACTGACCAATCGATACTCCCGCCTCTTCAATTGGGTGGGTCGCTAATCAAACTTTGCCCGGTCGTTAAAAGTCTTGGAGTTGTTATTGACGCGACCCTATCTTGGAAGAACCACACACTATACACATGTCAAAAAGTTTTTGCTTCGCTGCATGGTCTCAATAGAATTAGACGATTTTTACCAATTTGCTTAAAAATCAAATTGGTCCAAGCCCTAATCCAGCCCATTTTCGATTATGGAGATGTTGTGTATAATAATTTGCCCCAGATTAGTGGTGATCGTTTGCAAAAAGTTCATAATAGCTGCATTCGCTTTATATTTGATATTAAGCGCCATGATCACATCTCACCATTTTTTAAGAAAGCTACAGGCGTGTGCGTTTATTGCAGTTCGCGCGTTTACAGAGTTAAGCACGTCTCGCTCTGGTCAGTACTTGGATGGGTGGACCCTGTTTTTTTTTTTTTTTTTTTTAGCAACGTACCTATACATACAGCAGTTGCAGGGCGCTGTAGTACATCTCGACATGGAAGTACATAATTTTTTAACAATCCCGTACACGAGTTCAATGCAAGTTTCGGTGCTGCGTATGATTTTCGTAAAGGATGGTACATCATCTCATGCGGTTGAAATTGAATTTGCAGAAGAGGGTGCTCGTTATGATATAAGGATCATCTCGCCTTTCGGTCCACTTCTCGGCCGTCGGATATTAAATTTTCGAGTAATTTTAAGAAAACTCAGAGTTCTAATATTTGCTAGGTGCATTCGCATAAGCACTTTACATACCCGGAACTCGACTTTTAATATAGACAACGACCATACCACGTTGAAAAGCACCGGTTCTCGTCCAGTTCTAATCGTGCGGTCGAAGGGTTAAGACGTGCTGCATACAAGAATGCATTATAATAGAACAAAGCACATTTTATTGTGCTGTATTAAATATTAAAATACGGAAATTTCGTAAACGCTTTGTTCAATTAAACCGTAATAATGTACATAGTTAATTTAGTTCATATTAAGTTCTTAGTTAATTGTAAATCTTAAGTGATGCATAAAACGTGGTAAATAGTGTTGTGGACCCACAAGTGAAGGCTGCAGTGCAACAGCGTGCGGTCGCTGACACTGAAACTCGGCAGGTGTAGCAATACCGCCCTAAGGAATTTAAAGCTTTTATTATTAAGAAATAGTGAAAAATTCCATGAAACATTTTAGTGTAAGTGAACATTTTGACTATTCAGAAGTGCGTAAATTATGGAAATATTTACAGGTTATTATTTAAATGTAGTTTAAGATTTGAAAACACTTTCGTGTTTATCTAATGCGCTCTGATCGCAAACTGAAAAAATGCGAAGATTATAAAGCTCAAAAACGCGAGTTAACAAAAACAGGCAATGAAATCAGTAAGCTTCGAGAGCTTGTTAAGTTGAAACAAAAAATAATTAAGGAAACTATTCAAATTAGCGGTATCAATATGTTAGGAAATAGAAATATGACGGAAAATTCGGGTAGTGCAACTTTAGAAAATGACTTTTACCCTCAATTTAAATCCGGAGCAACTGGCAGTGTCTCATCTTTCGAAATGTCATCATTCGCTAATAACATGGTAGCAAAATCGCCTGACGAAACTAAACAGGATGATGCTAATAAAATAAAAATTGGCGACTTATTGAGTAAGCACGTCGAACGGAAACGATTTAAAGGACAACAAAAGGTCGAGCAGGATCCTGATGGATTCGTCCAACCGAGAAAGGTAGCTAAAATAAGCACCAACGCTACTGAAAGCTCCTTACTAGGCCCTAATATAAATGCAAAAAATCCTTTCGATGCTATAGCAGATGAGAGTGAAGAGAACGACGAGCAGGAAATGGACGAAGACCCGATAATTAGTGAACCACCTAAAAGTGATTCAAGGGTAAACGTTCTCCACAAACCTCCTCCCCCAGTTGTTCTACATGGTCGAACATATCTGGGTAAATCTTTAAAAAATATTTAACGAACATTACTATTTGTGAATACCGATGACAAATGATAAAAATTATTTCTATATATTTATATTTTTCTACATATTACTCTACGTTCTGTTTATACTTGTTTCTTTCCTCTCTATTTTTTCTTTTAATGCACTATTGCTCTTTTTTGAGTTTCTTGGTTTGTGCTAGTTTTATCTAAGCATATTACATAATTCTTTCCTACTTTAATCGCTCTTTTATTATTTTTATATTTTTGCTTTTGGCGAAATCACTTACAACTATGTCAAAGACGAGCGCCTTTTAACATGTTTCAGGTAATTTCAATAGTCTTCTTTTTGATGCTTAAATTGTGATATAATACTAATCGGGAACTAGACGCTAAATCGGTTTTGCTTTAATGTCAATTGTTTGAAGTTTTACAAAGACTACCTAGGTAGTTGAGATAGGCTCCTAGTTTACGGCAAACCTTTATTCACTTTCCAAAATGCGGTTAGGTAAAAACCAATCGTTTTTAGTCTTGTTATTTTGAGGCGTTATTTATCCAGTTTACAATAAAGAAAAACAAACTATATTTGCTTTGGGTGAATAAAGAAAATCATAATTAAGGGCTCAGCTTATTGAACATTAAGGTTATAACATTCACTTGTTTTCAAAAAGCAAAGTACGGAATCTACTTCATATCGTAATTTTCTCTTCAAATCTGGATCCAAAATAGTTATCTCTAACCATAGGCCAATTATCATTGCTCATTTTTTTCGAAGGTTTATGAATATTCTACATGTAAAATGGCACAGTACTGTGGGGCATGTGATGTCACCATGGTTTCCTACTACATCGTAGTACAGCAACAAATTTTTGTAATTTCACACAATACATCCATGATATAGTTGAGAATGGGGAACAGTGCTTGATGCCACCTTTATTGATGTGGAAAAAGCCTCTGATAAAGTTCTGCACAATGTTGTGCTTAGGAGTTGCGAAGGGTATGATGTTCAGCCTAAAATTGTAGCGTTACCGGCCCACTTTGAGAATAGACGGCTGTATGTTGAAATTCAGGGTGTCATTTCTGCTTTGTTTACTGCTACGTCAGGTATCCCGCTAAGATCTATACTGGGACCGTTACTTTTTCTTATATAAATAAACCATCTGCCAACAGTTCTTGATTATTCTTCGTGTCTTCTTTATGCTGATGATTGTATATTATATAAACGGATTTGACAGTTAGATGACTGTATTAAATTGCGAAGAAATACTGACAAGGTAATGAGATGGAGTAAAAAGCTGGGTTTAAGTTTCAATGTAAATAAGGGTTTGGTAGTCACTTTTGATAATAATAAAACTAAAGTAAGATATAATTATAATCTCAATAAGATTGTTATACGCCGTGAAAATCATGTCAAGAACCTGGGAGTTATATTTACACATAACCTTGCATATAAAGAACATCACTAGGAAAACATACAAACTCCTTGGTTTTATAAAGCGCAACTTCAAAGGCTTGTAAGTTTGTACATTAATTATGTTATATAAAGCATTAGTTTTTGTTACAGGCGGAAAAACTACTAAGTATATATTTTTCATTAAAATTATAAAATGGGGGCGGCCTGTAAAACAAAAATTAAAGGGGGGTCACCGGCACTAGCTAGCGGAAGGTCGTGGATCATATAAAGAGTTAAAATTTTGCAGAAAGGGCTAAATTAATATATAATATACAACAAAAAAATTTGGCACTTACGTTTCATAAAATATTGTGGCTTAATGACAATTGCCAAGGGCGCCAGACAAGTCGAGAATGTCCAAATGTTCGTGCAAAACCTTGAGAGAATTGTCATCCCAAAAAGGACAATTGTTTTTTTTAATCAATTCTTACCTATTTGACTACTTATGCAATTTTCTTGATCAAAAAAACAAAAAAACTATTGACTTAATCAACGGCAAACAAAAACTATTTAATTCACAGAGCAATAAACGTGAACCCCTTGCATTCGGAAATTTATTGATTTTAATTTAGAAATTTAGATTAAATGGTTGATATCGAATTCTGATAATTTTATGTACATGAGTAATTCCCAAATACTTTATATAGAAGAAACTTATCTTATAAATTTTACACTAAAATAATACTACGGTTTATGGCCAAAACGTCCTAACAAATAAATTAACTAAAAATTTCTCATACTAGCTTAACTATAAAAACTTACTTACTAAAAATCGTCGATTGGCTGATGGCTTGCCTTCCGACGCAGAACAGCTCTTAAATTGGGGGAGAGAATCTTGCTTGTTGCTCTTGTACTTCGTAATTATTAAATAAATTAATGGCACACGATCCCGGCAGGATCTTGTTGATAGCTAACTTAATTTGTGCATCACGCGCATACTAGCCTTTTATTATATACTTTATATCACTAATAAATCTGAGAACACGCGGGCGTAACTCTCGCGAACTGGAAGAGTTAATTACTCCTTTCCAATTTCACTATCGTGATACTAAGTGCAATATCATATCTGTGATGCCGGAGAACGCTACCAGCGAACTTCTGTGGTTACGTTTCTTTCTACCTTTTGACAAGGGACAACCCCATTGGAATCTCCGTCTTTTGACTACAGCTTTAAGTTATATATTAATTCCTACTCTAACCATTATTTACGCCATATTTCTGTTATCCAATGGCTATTAACAGAATTTAAGAAACCAAATCCAACCCCTTTCAAGATGAGGGTTACGGATAGCAATTATTTTTCTAAGGGTTTAAATACATTCTTGGAATTTTAATACTGAAATTGTGGACTACACCTATTGGCGACAGGTGTCTGCCATTAACAAAAGACCGGATAGCTAAACCCGAGCCGAAATGGATTTAAATACAATGGTTATCTCCAGACTACTTAAAATTACTTGCAATCTTTGAACAAATCAAATTGGAAAATAGTTTGGCTATTTGTAATGTTTCGTTTTCTATCACCCTTGTAATCAACGAAATATTGAGAAAATTAAGTTTCACAACTGAAAATTGTTTTTCTTTGTTTTCGTTAAAGAGTACTATTTTATTTAAATTTATTAGATTCGTCAATCTATAACCGGCATAAGTTTTAAAAGGGTTATTTTATTCGGATTTGCAGGGCAGGACCATTAAATTATTATGACAGCCGCTGGAATTTATAATATTTAAGCCTAAAGCTATTTCTAAACCTGGTCTTTATTATAAGGGATGCTTACTAAAATATAACGATAATTTATCGTGGAATTCTGCCTATAGGTTATGCAAGTTATTGAAATTTAATAAATTAATTAATCTGCTTATAAGTTAACATTTCAAAATAATGTTACATTTTACTCAAGCTTATGCATTGCAGTTGGAAAGAAATGAAAATAAAAGCACAGACCTAGCATACAAACTAATTAGAATGAATTTTAGGGATATCAAATTTTATAGTAAGATTATATGGGGCGGGGAGAAGCCTTCATTATAGAAATCATAGAGATGTTGATGTATAGCAAAAATATATGGGGAATCTATATGTAGGACATGGACTAGAAGTACAAGAACACAAATCAGACATAGAAAATTGTGACTTCGGATATCTTGTATATAAAGTCGAGTTTGAATTAGCATTAAAAACGTTAAAAAGTAATAAGATGCAAACGGTAACCCTAAAAACCGCTAGACAAGAAGTAACAAAACGTCTCTTCTAAGCTATATGTGTAAAACAGCCGAGATACCCAAAACATTCAAAAGGAACATCATAGCCTCTATACCAAAAAATAAGTTTGCTGATAGATGTGAAAGTTTGATAGCGCATCATTATCATTAAGTCTTCAGTCTTAGAAGTGGTTAGACGTTTACCATCATTGTTTCCTATTCTGAGCGCACCTACACATTTCCCTGAAATTTCCAGTGTACATCTTTTCACTATCTGCGTGCAATAGTCTGACCTAGCTCTATCATTACCTTTTATTTCCTATCTTTGCTTGTAATATATCCCGCACTATTCCTCAAAAAAGCCTTAGAACGTACCCTACCTTTCTATTTCCCCTATTTTTTTCTTTCCACAGATATCTTTATTCTTTACTATTTCTATAACCTCTTTGTCATTAACTTTGTCTGTCCATGCCATTATCCTCATACATCTGAAGCACAACATTAAAAAACTGTTTTTCAGTCTGCCTCTCCTACTGTCCCTATTTCATATACATATTGTGCTGTGCTCTAAACATATGCTTTCAACAATTTTTTCTTTGTTTCTATGTTTGTTGTCTTCGAACACAGTCACTGCTCTTTCTTATTAGATGCATTTCAATTCCCTTTCTATTGTTTACAAATACCCTATTTCACCAATATTCAGTGGTATGTGAAGGGGATTAAGCAACCTGCGGCTATTAAGGTCCCCCAACACTTTTGCCGAATTAATATTTTTAATAGTTTTTTTAATATATTCTATCACACAGTCAACATTAGTTGAAAATATTTGAAAACCAACACCTGTAGCTGTTTATAATAATCAGCAGATTTAAGTGCAATTATTTTTTTGTCATTAGGTTTTTCGTTTTGAAACTCGTCTAACGCACACTTTTACTCATTTCTACTCTGAGCTAGCCTACACTGCTCCCTGAAATTTCCACAGCCTAGATACAGCTCGGTTCCCCTTCCGTTGTTTCCTAAATATATGTCCTACTTAACCGAGAATCAGTGGTATGTGACGGGGTTAAGCAGCCTGTGGCTGCAAGGATCCCCCAACACTTACATTTTTGCCGAATTAATAGTTTTACAGTAAATTCTTTAGCACAATTAACATTAGTTGAGAATATTGCAAAACCAATACCTGTAGCTACCTATAATAATCATCCTGTTTAAATGCAGTTATTTTTTTCGTCATTAGGATTTCCATCTTGGAACTGGTTGGACGCGTACCTCCATTGATTTCTATTCTGAGCTAGCCTGAAATTCCCTGAAATTCTCACATCCTACATCTTTCACTATCTGCGTGCAATAGTCTAACCTGGGTCTTCCTCTACCTCTCTTTTTTTCTATCTCTGCTTCTAATATATTCCGCACTATTCCCTCGTGCTTTAGTATGTGGTCTATCATCCTATCTTTCCTATATTTTACTGTTTTCCACATACTAATTTTTTTCCCTACCCTTTTGAGTACTTCTTTGTTCTAGACTTTGTCTGTCCATGATATCTTCATCATACAACTGTAGCAAAACATTTCAAAGCCATCTATCTATTCCTGTAAGCTTAACCTACTATCCAGGTTTCACAGCCGTACAGTGATGTACTCCACACATGTTTTAAGCAATCTTTTCCTTGTTACTATGTTTGTTGCTTTTTCTTGTTAAATGTAGCACGACCTTGTGCTAATCTTTGTTTTATATTTTTTGCGCTCTTCCCATCTTGCGTTATTTGGCTTCCTAGGTAGCAGAAATCCTTAACCTCTTGCAAGTTCTCGTTACCTATTTGTATTCTAGTTTTTAATGTATTTTCACCACCTTTGCATATTATTCCCTATTTTTGTAAATTTTCATATTTTTATGACTATTTCCAATACATTAGGAGCAGCTTCTAACTCTTCCTTGCTAGTTACTAACACCTCTGTATCATCTGCAAATCTAAGCATATTAATCTTTTGTCCCTGTATAAGAATTCCTAATGTCTTCTTGGATTTGACAGTTTTCATTGCCTCTTCGATGTACAAGTTAAAAATTAATGGGGATAGGGCACATCCCTGTCTCACCCCTTTCTTATTATTTACTTTCTACGTTCTTGTTCTAATTCTACCAGCTGTTTGCTCTTTGTATAAGCTATGTGCTATCAGTCTATCCCTAAAACTCATTCCAATCTTTTTGAGTATTTCGAACTTTTTTTAATTTTACATTGTCGAATGCTTCTTTAAGATCTACAAATCCTATATTCACGCTTTTTCCTTTTTCTATAGTTTTCTCCATTATAACCATCATAGCAAGCCTAAACCCAAACTGATCTCTTAGTATTTTTTCAGCTCGTTTTCCATTCGCCTTTGTACAATTCTAGTTAATATTTTTGACATGTGTGCTGTCAAACCTATTCTTGGAAAATTTTCACATCTATACGAGCCTCTTTTTTGGTATAGTGACTATGATGTTACGTTTAAAATCTTTGTGTATCTCCTCTGTGTCGTACATACAGCTTAGAAGTTAAAATAGACGTTCTGTTCTGTTTTTCCAGCGGCTTTTATAATTTCCGCTTGTACCTTATCTGTACCCGGCCACTTACCATTTTTCAGACTCTTTAATGCTAATTCAAACTCGTCTCTAAGTATAGAAAATCCCACGTCATCCTCTTTAATGTCTAATAACTGTTCTAATGCTGTTAGTTCCTCTCCTGTTTATAAATTCCCTATATACTCATGCCATCTAACCACTTTCTCTATATTTTCTATAGTGACGTTTCCTCCCGCATCCCTAATATTTTTGCTATACCGCTTTATATCCCTAAAATTCATACTAATTAGTTCATATAGTTCGTCTGTCTTTCCTATTTCCATCTTAGTTTGTACCTTTTTGAACTTTTCATCAATCCATTATTCTTTAGCTTTCCTGCATTTGCGAATAATTTCCCATTTTATGACTTTGTATCACTGTTTTCCTGTTTCATCTGATCTATTTTTGTATTTTCGTCTTTTTTCTATTAAATTCAGGATATCCTTTATTATTCATGGTTTCTTTTTTTTGTGTATACCCTACAGTATTTCTGGCCGCCATGTCTAAGTTGGATTTAATGTTATTCCATTCTGTTTATACTTTCTTGTATAAGATATTATCGAGATATCTTTCAGCAATTCACTTGACTTTTTCAAATCTTTCGTGGATATCATTATCTTTTAGTTTAATGTATTTTTTCGTTCCTTTTTTTCAAATTTTTAAATTTAAGAGCGATGTTTGTAAATATGATGTTGTGGTCGGTGTCTATATCTGCTTTTGGGTAGCTTTTACAGATTTTTGCATTTGCTTGATTCCTAAACGTTGTCTAACAAGAATGTAATCTATTTGAAATCTTCCCATATCTCCTGGCACCTTCCACATGTATCGTCTTCTAGCATGATGTCGAAATAATGTGTTTGTGATGGTTAAGTTGCTCTTGTCGCAAAATTCTATTATTTCTAGTGCCTAAATCAAATAAACCTACTACAGATCCTTCCTTATCCTCATCTACCGCTGCATTAAAATCTTCCGTAATTATTAAATTTCTATGCCTTTTTATGTATCTTGGTATGTCTTTGATATCTTTGTAGATCGCTTCTACCTTTTCGTCACTGTAGCTAAAGGTGGGCGTATATACTTGTATTATTACTGTATTTACCGGTTTATATTCTAATCTAACCATGGGTACGCTTTCGTTCTTTTGTAAGTATTTTTCTACACAGTGTCCTATCTATTTTCGCATAACTATCTCCACATCCGGATTTTCTTCCTGTGATCCTATATGAAGCACTCTAAAGTCTTTAATCCAAAAATCCCCTCTGGTGAACTTTGCTGATCCCTACTATATCTAGTGCTAACCTATCCACTTCAATTTTCAAGTTCTCCAGCTTACCTACTTGCTTCATAATTCTGACATTTCACTCTTCGACTCGCAGAATGTTCAAGATTCCTTTTTTATTCCTTCCGATCACATCCTCTGAAGTAGTCTCCTCCTGTAGATCCGAATTGGGACCTATTTAAACTGCGGAATTTTTAACCCCAAAGGATACCATCATCTTTAATAACAATTTAAGTACGCTGTGTTCTTGGGAGGTAATAGGATGGTTTTCCGTTGCCTTCCACATCGCAGTGGTGTGTCTTGGAATGCCGCTCTAAGTACCGAAACAGCTGTTGCGCTCTTTCGAGGACCTGTCTCAGCTTGATTCCTCACTAAAGACCCTACTAGTTTGGTTGGACCTGTAGTTTGGCTTTCTAAATTACTGTAACGCGCAAGTCATTCCACCCGTTCTGGTAACCTAGAATTTCTTCAAGGTGCAGGTCCATTTGGAATGGTTTAATAGCGCACGTGTCAAAAATACTAACTAGAAATGTACAAACACAAATAAAAAATGGGCTGAAGAAATACTAGGAGAAGATCAATTTGGATTTAAGCGAAACAGGTGAAAAGGGAAGGTTCTTTTAGCTTTAAGGGTGATAATGGAGAAAACGATAAAGGAAAAGGAGATAGTGCATATATCAGGTTTGTAGATATAAAAATAGCATTCGACAACGTAAAATGGAAGAAAATGATCGAAATACTCAATAATAGGAACGATTTTTACGGATAGACCAAGAGTACATAGTTTATCCAAACAGCAAACAGTGGTAATAGAACTAGAGCAAGAACATAGCAAAATAAATATTAGGAAAGCATTGAGGCATTGATTTTGTGTTTTTCCCGATAATTTTTAAATTTGTCCATTGCAGAGAGAATAAACGGCGCAGAAAGACATTTGGAATTACGATACAAGGACAAACGATAGATATATTAGATTGGATATAACGATGATATAACGACATTAGCGTCTAGCAATGAAAAATTAGTAGCAGCACTTATGAAATAGAAACTCTACTAACAGATAGATATAGTATTGAAATTAGCAAAGGTAAAACAAAAATACTAGCATATAAAAAAGAACAAAATAAGTAAAAAACCGACATACAAATAGAAAATGAAAATTTAAAAGAGGTTAACGATTTCTGCAACCTAGGAAGCTAAATTAATGCAATATGGGAAAAGTGCAAAAGGTATAAAGCGAAGATTTGCATAAAGTCTTGCTGCCTTTAATAAGAAAAGCAACTACTGTGTTCCAAGACGACAAATATAGAAACAGAGAGAAAATTGCTGAAAGCATATGTGTGAAGCAAAGCACTTTATACGGCTGTGAAACGTTGACAATAAGAAAAGTGAACAAGAAAAGACCTTTGAAATGTGGTGCTATAAATATATGATGAAGATATTGTGGGCAGACAAGGTTAAGAACAATGAAGTAGATGAAACGATAAAGAAAGGAAAAAATATGGGGAAAACAGTAAAAATTAAAAGAGATTGAACGATAGAACACGTTCTAATGCATGAGGGAATGATGCGGAATATATTATAAATCGAGAAAGTGAAAAAAGAGAGGTAGAGGTAGACCTAGATTATACTTTGTTACACAAACAGTGAAAGATGTAGGCTGGGAAATTTATAAGTTAGCTCAGGATAGGAAACAATGAGGGTACGCGTCCAACCAGTTCCATGTCTGAAAACGTAATGACGATAATGAAATATTTAGAACTTTTACCGAAATCAAAAACTAATTTTCTGGTAAACTTTAACCAGTTGTACTACTTACCGAGAATAATTATTAAAAAAGATGTTAAAACTAATTCGTCCTTTCAAAACAATAAATATGTTACAGATTTTGAGGATGAATTGAAACATATCTCTAGCATTCGTTTGTGCCTGAGGTAAATGTCACTAGTGCCTTTAGAACTTACTGTACATGAATAGATGATTGCATAGGGAACAGACTTTAAGGAAATTTGTTTCCCTTCTAATGAAATAAAATCGAAAATCGGATCACCTGTTGATTAAGATATTATAATTGAGCCGACACTACAAAACCGTTTCAAATTTTTTTTTTAATTAAAGTTTCGACCAAGTTGTTCAATTCTATTCTATAAAAATATTTTTATTAGTTGATTAAGATTACAGTATGCAGGTCGAATAAAGTCTGTGTTTAAATATTAGATATGAATAAAAATCAGTAAAAAGCGCCGATGTCATCAGGTCGTTACATAATCTAGCCATAGTTTAAATTTAATGGTATTTCGATACTAATGCTAAAATATAATTTCTTTTTTAGCACCTACAACGCAGCCACTATCTGTCACACGTAAGTATTATTAACTAATAATGTATCCCACAGATTTGGACTTAAATGTATATACTGTAAATGTCGTCGTTTCGCTAACTTTTATAAATGATATCGTCATATAACGTGTATTACTCACTTCTATACGTACAACTCAAGCTTTTATTTCAAGGCACCATTCGGTTTAAACGGGTAAGTAAATTTGCAGCTTCACAAGAAGTGAATCAAATTATGTCCGCGCGACGATTTTTACAAGAAGGGAAAAACGTTGACTGTATAAATAATGTGAGACCTTCCAAATTTCGAACACGTATTGTTAATTACTTTTTTGACCTAAAAGCTTCCAACAACACCGTAAGAATTTTCTGTTGATATTCAGTGTTTACATATAGGATTCTTGTCTAATTGGGGAATAGTAAAAGTGATAGCTTGCAATATGGTAGAGAACATTTTCCGAGGCGGAACTTTAAAAATGATTATATCAGATTGCTTGTGATGAGAATATACATCAAAATATACAAAAATGGAAATGCTATATTATTGTAAAATTATTGTTTAACAAATGAAATGGAACATCGTACATATACATGTATCTATGGAAAATCATTAAACATACACAAAAGGTTTTTCTTGTAAACCAATTAAGAAATAAGCAATAACTGATATTGCATCTTCTGCAAGAGATCGTTACCGATATGCTTACAATAAAGTACAACAAATCATACACAACACAAGATAAAATTAGCGGCGTTTAGAAGCAACCAAAGATATTAAAATGGTTACTGCTGAACGCAAAAAAAAGAAAAGAATTTTCTTGCAAGAATTCTGTAACACAATATAAGAATTTATAAAATAATTATAAGAAAGATAATTAGTAAATTATAAAAAAACATGAAAAACTGATAAATAATACTGAACTTTATTGTTGATAAACATATTCGATTTTAAATGTATTGATAATTAATGAATGTAAGCAGAAAGAAAAACACACATCTGTAAGATTCTGTAATTAGTCACTGGGTTTGGAAAAATGAGAACACGTCCTAGTTATTAAAAATATACACAAATATAATTGCCGAAACCTAATATACGTTGTTACTAGTATATAATATATTGGAATTTTGCACATTTTTTGCTTGAGTATTAATATAGCATTCAGATGGATTCTTGTTTGAAATTAATGCAGACTTGGTTTCAAATTCACCTAAATTATTATTCTCAAATTTGTATAAAGCTGTTGGAAATTGAATTTAGATTTCAATATTTTAAACTTTTAATATAAGTTGTTGCTCCAACCCTTACCCTAAACCTTTCTTGCTTAGTGAGGGTGTGTGGAGCGCACGGCAGTCGCTTTTTGATGTTCAATGTAAGCACATGCTTACTAAGTTAACAGAAATGTAAATAATTCAAAATCAGGCATATATTTCAAACCATTTCAATTGTTTTTTTTTCCACTATCAATACAGTTGTTGTATTTCTTTTATTAATTTGTAGTGATTGAAAAATATGCCAGGACTATTTGATAACCAAAATGAGTTCTCTTTTTGACGAGGCCGTGTGTGGGTCTCGCTCTATTTGCTAATTAAAACCCTCCTATGCAACACACAGGCATTCACACAATATACAAACGATATAATCATAAACTATTTAATGTAAACATTCCAAATCAAAATACCACCTCAACAAAATTATCAAATAATTATAGTAATAACTAATAATTAAATATAATAACTCATGGGCTCAACACCCATCTAATTAACAACCTAAAGAACAGTAATAAACACCAATTACAAGTTGAATGACAATTTTAATAATAAGCTTGGAACAGTTTATGAATTGTGCACTAAACTTTCTAGTCGTTAGGACGACTTCGTGTCTTGCGATATGGTCACGAAAGCGCAGAGGTAAATTAATCTTCTAGTGTAACGATAATTACCAAACCAAAACCAATAATAATTTTTCTGCTACAGATGCTCTAGGTACGTTGCGGTAACATTAAATTGCAGATACTGCAGTCAATTAACCCATTACCACCCTTTCAATATAGGGTCTTTTGAGTGACTTCAACCATTCATCCTTACTTCTGGAACCCGAATGCCCTTGCACTACATGCCGCACCTAGCCAACCGCACTAATTTGCCCCTCCACCACACATTTAGTGAGCTTGTTATTAACTATTTTTGAGATACATATTATAACTTCACAGGACAATTTACAAAAATTGTGCATTATTACAATTAATTAAAAATAATGATACTGTGGCATACACAGTTCATTAAGAAAATTTCAGGAAAGCAAGTAATCAGTCGGGGATTAAATTTGCATTTTTAATTCCTGCATTAACCCTATTAGCTTTCGCAACATGCTCCTTTGATCCAGGATGTTATTATGCCCTTTACTTCAAAATGTTTAGATTGTTCTAGCAGATGAATATCAATAGAACAGTTGCAGTAAATTACGCGAATTATTTCAATTATATGGTTAGTACGTACATATTAACCGTGATGGCGCTAAACCAAACGTGGGTGTCGGCGACAGCAGTTTTTCGAGGCCCCTAACATTTCTCAGAGCCCAAAACAAAACGTTTAATGACCTGAATTATACCAATACATACTAGGTATATATAAGTATTTTGTTGCTAAGCTAATCAAACTGTGGCGGTTAATTAGAACTCAAGGAGCAAATTAACTGTATGTAGTAGAAGGTAAGATACATGAATGAAGATGAATAGACAATTTGAGTGTCTATAATATATAACACTTGGGTTCACATGTTATTTGTCAAAGAAGTACAACCAAACAATTTCTTTTAAAAATTATAAATTATGATTAAGGACTTACTTGGAAATAACGAGGTGAAGAAATATTCATTATCCATAGGCGGCTAGTTGCACAAAAATGGTCTCTGATGAAATTCCAATTACACTCATGGTATTTAACATGCAAATTTCACTGCGACATTTTTATCCGTTGAGATTAATTGACACGAAACATTATAACTCGTAACGTTCAGAGCTCTAGTCTAGTGGATCATATTATTATCAAAGCATGTATAATTGTTATATGGATAATGAAGCTAACACTTCTGAAGTGGTGTAAAGCTCGAAGTGATGAAGCACCTGACTCTTATTCTAAGCGCAAATTTAACATTAAATAGTTTTAAGACGACCGAACACAAATAGACGAATTACAAACTTAAACACAAATTACAATATACGAACTTTTCTGCTTTTAGTTTCACTGAATTTTTTCAATATTGTATCATAATTTTGACCAGCCGCTATTTTTGCTTCAATCGATAAAATTGACAACGCAGATAGTCTCTCTCTTGGCCCATGGTACTTCGTAAGTAGGTCTTAATTAATTTTAACTTTGAGAAACTTCTCTCAGCAGAAGCTGTAGTGACCGGAACTGTAAGCATAATTCTGATTGTTATGTAAACATTTGGGTATACTTCTTGCAAATTATTTTCTAAAATGTACTGTATAAGTTGTTTGACATCTTTGATAGAGTCTATTAGTAAATTCGATTGTAAAAACAGAAGTTCTTCACATAGTTCGAAAGGCTGAATGTTGCTGTTTTCGCCTACCCGAACTATTGCAACTAAATCATAACAATGTTTAAGAAGGTCTTCTTTTGGTATAGATTTTAAATAATTTATGTCAAAAATAAAGCCAACTTGTTCAAAATAATTATGGACCAATTTGAATCGGCATTCGGTGTCGACTATGATAGCATCTAACATCTTATTAAAAAAGTCAACTTTGTACTGCATTTCAGCAGATTGTATTGGTTCATCAATATTTTCATACGAGAACATTCTTTTTTTTGCCAATCTTTTTTCTTTAAATTAAGACGAAATCTCGTAACTACTTTTTTCCACAAACAATCTGGGTTCTGCAACGCTTTTTTCAAATTCTGTATCACGATATTTTTGAATCCAGTTACATAGCAAACGTAAAGTATCAACAGCAATCTTCAAGTCAACTTGAACCGATTGTTCACGCGCAGTAAAATCTCAAAAGTTAACATTTCGTTGAGTACAGCTTCACAGTCACTTAGAGTTTCGGAATCTTCAGTTTCGTTTTTCAGGTCATTTACACAATCGACAACATTATAAAATTGCAACAATATCTCTTTAGCTGCTTCTATTCTACTCTCCCATTTTGTTTCAGATAGGGATTTTAATGTTAATTTTAATTTGGTTTTAAGGAGACCCAACGCTTGCTTGATCTCGTAAATAGAAGGTATGTTTTATTGATAAAGCCGAAAAACGTCTTGACAATTATAGAAGAATTACTTGCATCTATCAACAGTAAATTCCAACTGTGACATCCACAAGGCTCTTTAATTAATATTAACGATTCTAGTTTTAACTCCTTTGTTAATGCCGGCCATATTAGCGCCATTATCGTATCCCTGCCCTCGACAATTTTGGATATTTAAACCATTTCTTTCTTGTTCTTGTAATATTGAATTTTTTAAATATTCTCCTGTTGTCTCTGCGACATTACATGTGATTTTCCAATGCTCCACCCTAAGGTACTACATTGGCCAGGAAGCGAGTTTTTTTACCTGGAAAATTTTTTTGAATTTTTGCCGAATCCTTGCTGTTCCAAGCAAGGTAGGGATCTTTAACGTGCGTGACAACACTCACACACGGGACCTCCATTTTACCTCTCATCCGAACGAGGGTGTATTTTTGCGAAAAATGCTCGCCTGACATTTTTCAAGCGGACCGTGTCGGGATTCGAACCCGGGACCTTGGGCGTAGTAGTCACACACATACCACTACGCCACGGAGCCGCCTTGTCTCTGCGACAGCAATAAACCCAACAAAGTGCTCCTCTATCGCTCCAGTTGGAGAATTACAAAATCTTAATGTTATCGACACGGCTGACATCCCTGGTGCAATCAAGCATAAACGCGTAGTATTTTGCTTGTTTGACTCTTTGTATAGTCTCATCAACAACTGATTTAGACATTAATGTGATTAATTCGTTTTGAATATCGTGACTCAAATAATGTGTCCATGACTTTTTGTTCATGTTTTTGCAATATTCGACTCAAATCTTTCACTCGCAACATCCTTCTTTTACCATCTGTGTTTGAAAATGGGAAAAAAGTTTACATGGAAGGCAATAAACTTTATCTTCAGATATAGAGTAAATTAACCACCTGCGATGTTGGTTTTCCCCATTACTCAATTTTCGTTCAAAGTGGAATTTAGAAAAATGTCTATTATTATCGTCTCTGGGATAACTTTCGTCAGACGTCTCTAGGTTTTGGTCAGGACCGTTTTGAATTAAGTCATGACGCTGCGAGTCCGTTATTGGAAATACCCACTTCCCCGGATCAGAATCCATAAACAACGCTGTGAAATGGGCTGCTTGTTTTTGAATCATTGAGTCACGAATGTTGTCGTCACAGTCTAACTTTTTACTGTTACTGGTTTCAGAGACTTGAATAACTGTATATTCTGCCAACTCTGGATTTGAAGTTGGTTCAGAAACTTGTACAAGAGAATCACCCGACTTTAATGTCCTGATGAAGGTTTATTAAGAAATTTCATCATACTGGAACTCATGGTTTAGTTGGACAGAGCCTTTTCAACTTTTCTTTTTCTTTTTGACGCACCAGATTCCCATTTCCTACCTATATCTCTGTCTCTAGAAAGCCCTCCTGACATTATAATGACGATATCAAATATAAAAAGCAAACACGCTTATACCAGCGCAGATTAAATGCAAAAAGTTTTGAATATTATATATAACTGACTTAAAATAGGGGAAGTAACTTAATAATTAATTATACAAAAAATAAACTAACATATGTAATTCACATCATACCCAATGTAAAATGTATGCATGTAATCCAAACAATATTAGCACAGAAGCTTTTAGTATTTATAATAAAAAATACCAACAATTATAGATTCTTTATCTTTATTTTAACTACGCGTTACTTTAGTCGTTGGTTATAACTTCATACTAAAAGTAATTTAACTACACCACGTATAAACAACAACTGAACGTCCGTAACAATTTACGCATACAGTTTAAGACGGACAAAGGAGGATGGTTTAGTTTTACCTGTAATTGTATACAAAGAGAGGGGTATCGACCTAATACGTACCTGTACTTTAAACACTATACTATATTTGTATTAAACTTGTTTAAGTCATCTTGACTGCAATGTTAAATGTTAAACCTTAGACTATTATTACAAAGTACGTACTCAACTAAATAGAATTCTATTAAGAACTTCTGAGAAACATTGCTTACAATGACCGAGCTTGTCAACCTGGGAAGACATCAAATAATACCTAAGTAGCTTTTAGCCTGAACTTTATTCATTTTGGCCAAGAAATCATTTTGAACCACGAAGTACGGTTTATTTACAATTATATCTCACAAAAGTTACTAATAGTTATAATAAATGTAAATTGAAAATGTATTTTTTTCAAATGCTCTTTGAAATAAAAGGCCTTTTAACAATGGACTTATCGTAACCACTGAGTGCATTGAATTCTTCTCCCTGCCGGGACAGGTAGTCGACAGGGTCTGTTAGTGTGATGCATTGCTTGCCTTTGCGATAAGAAATACTTGCTTTTAAATAAGAGTTTAACCCTACATTTAAAACATTGCAGAATGCTGGCGTTCGTTCTACAATAATAAATATCTTTTTGGTCAACTAATCAACTTTTGTCATTTTTTTGCGAGACCCTCTTGGGCGCGAGGTCGTCGGCGGTCGCCGAAGCGTAACGCCGCCACTGCATATTAACAAGTTTCAGCATTGGTTAAAGCGAAAAGACATTATTTAGAGCAAGTTTATTGAAACAGCTGAACTTAAGCGTTGTCAACTTTCAAAACATGGATTGCAGGGTTGAATCTTGAATGCTAATGCAGTTGGCGCATCAAAGAGAAAGAAAGACGCATTCCACATTTATTTCTACTTTGCTGCATTTTGCACGTTGCTTCAGGATGTAGGTAGGTCAACGGTAAATTCCTTTAAAACCCTTCCCATGTTATTTATACCTGTTTGCAGTGAATTGCTCATTTGTACTGTGCGTATATTTTAAATAAAGAATAACGGTGTTTTATTTAGCTTCAAGTTATTCGGATTTATTAATCATCCTCATTAGGTCTTCAGTCCTGAAACTGGTTAGACGCGTACCTTCATTGTTTCCTATTCTGAACTAACCTACACATTTCCCTGGAATTTGCACAGTATGCATCTATCACTATCTGATCTAGGTCTACATCTACCTCTTTTTTCCTATTTCTGCTTGTAATATATCCCATACTATTCCCCAAAAATGCCTTAGTACGTATTCTGCCCGTCTATTTCTCCTACTATTTTCCATAGATATCTTTATTCACCTACTATTTCAATAACCTATTTGTTATTAACTTTGTCTGTCCATGCTATCATTCTCATACATCTGAAACACACCATTCCAAAATTCAGCTGCCATGTTTTTCTGTCTGCTTTTCCTACTGCCCGTATTCCATAAGCATACTATGCTGTGCCCCACACAATTTTCTTCTTGTTTCTATGTTTATTGTCTGTGATCATAGGCGCTGTTCTTTCTTATTAGGTGCAATTAGGTCCCCTTCTATTGTTTTACAATTATGTACCATATTTCTCCGACATTCAGTGGTTGTGAAGAAGCACGCCCAAGGTCCCGGGTTCGAATCCCGACACGGTCCGCTTGAAAAATGTTACACTAGCATTTTTCACAAAAATACACCCTCGTTCGGATGAGAGGTAAAATGGAGGTCCCGTGTGTGTGTTGTCACGCACGTTAAAGATCCCTTGCTTGGAACAGCAAGGGTGCGTCAAAATTCCAAATTTTTCAGGTAAAAAAACTCGTTTCCTGGCCAATGTAGTACCTTTGGGTGGAGCATTGGAAAATCACATGTAAGGTTGTGAAGAAGCAGCCTGTAACTGCCAAGTTCCCCCAGCACTTGAGCTATTGCCGATTTAATATTTTTTCTAAGATATCTTTTTGCACAGTCAACATTAGTTGCAGATATTTCACAACCAACATCTGTAATTGTTTATAATAATCATAAGATTTATCTGGGCTAATTTTTTCGTCATTAGGTTATCCGTCTCAAAACTGGTTGGACACGTACATACACTTATTTATATTCTGGGCTAGCTTACACAGTTCCCTGAAATTCCCACACAGCCTATATACAGCTCGGTTCCCCTTCTATTGTTTTCTCACTATATGACCTATTTCACCGAGATGCAGTGGTATGTGCAGGGGAGGCGGCTCCGTGGCGTAGTGGTATATATGTGACTACTACGCCCAAGGTCCCGGGTTCTCTTGATAAATGTTAGCGAGCATTTTTCACAAAAATACACCCTTGTTCGGATGAAAGGTAAAATGGAGGTTTTGTGTGTGAGTGTTGCCACGCACGTTAAAGATCCCTACCTTGTTTGGAACAGTAATGGTTCGGCAAAATTCCAAATTTTCCAGGTAAAAAAAAACTCGCTTCCTGGCTAATGTAGTACCTTCGGGTGGAGCATTGGAAAATCACATGTAAGGTATGTACAGGGAGTTAAGCAGTCTATAGCTGCCAAGGTTCCCCCAACACTTAGACATTTGCCGAATTAATAGTTTTCCAGTAAATTCTTTCACCCAATTAATACTATTCGAGAATATTGCACAACCAATATCTGTAGCTTCTTATAATAATCATGTTTAAGTACAGTTATTCTCTTTCGTCATTGGTTTATCCATCTTCAGACTGGTTGGATGCGTACCTCCATTGATTTCTATTCTGAGCTAGCCTACACATTTCCCTGAAATTTCTACAGCCTACATCTTTCACTATCTGTGTGCAATAGTCTAACCTAGGGCTACCTCTACTTCTTTTATCCCTATCTCTGCTTCTAATATATTCCGCACTATACCCTCATGCCGTAGTATGTGGCCTATCATCCTATCTTTCCTATTTTTTACCGTTTTCCACATATTTCTTTCTTCCCCTACCATTTTTAGTACCTCTTTGTTCTTAACTTTGTCTGTCCATGATATCTTCATCATTCGTCTGTAGCACCACATTTCAAAGGCTTCTACCTTTTTCTTGTCCGCTTCTCCTACTGTCCAGGCTTCACACTAATTTTTTAAATCGAGCTGGCTTAACGTTAAATTAATGGTAAATTCGGACTTCCAAGAGAAATTAAATCGGTATTACCATACACGATTAGAAACTGTTTACAAATAAAAAAATGATTTCCTCAATTAAAAGACGATTAGTGTTAATGAGCTTTAATGAGAAAACCCATTAAAAAGCGATTAGTGGTGATGGGTTTTCAATGAGAAAATCCATTAAAGAGCGATTAGTGCTAATGAGTTTTTAATGAAAAAACCCATTACAAAACCAATAAGTGGCGCTGTGGCAGTGGAGCTGTTCCAAATACATCCAAAATACCCTACTTCCGGCCTCTTTTCAAATATGCTATGAGCCGTAGTTTTCGTTTACGGCTGATTTTCTTCAACTGTGTAGTACGATCTTTGCAGATTTAAATCAAAAACATTGAGTAAAATTAAACGCATTTAATAAACTTCTCAGAATTTACAAAATGAAGAATATTTGACTCTACAAGCTAAAATTTACTTGCCGAGCTGCTACAAACTACAAAAATAGAAATTAGCCCATATCGCTCATTATTTAAGTAAATGATCAAAGTGACGTCCTTCAACTTGAATACATTTTCAGGCTCGTTTCTTAATCTAGTGAGTATTTTTTTGTAGAATAAACCTAGAATTGGCTAAGTCCCTAAAAGCATTTTCTACCATCTCTCTTAATTCCAGAACAGTATTAATAGGTTCAGAATAAACTGTTTGCTTTAAAATACTCCAAATTCCATAGTCCATAGGATTTAACTAAAGGGACCGAAGTGATCAATTAACCGGAGCATTTACTCCACGTCAATTCACCTGCCAAGAAAATTGTTATTTAACCACTCTCTTGCAGTTAATGCAAAATGAGGCGTTGCCCCGTCATGCATGAGCCACATGTTAACTCTTCGATAACAAGGAACATCTTTAAATAAACCTATTAAATGTTCTTTTAAAAAAGCTGTATATCGCTTTCCAGTTAAATTTTTTTTCAAAATAAATGGACTATCTGCTGATTGTGTATTATTCCAGCCCAAACATTTATTTTAAACTTATGCTGAAAACTGC
The DNA here is from genome assembly GCA_036346225.1 of Platerodrilus igneus. Taxonomy (NCBI): domain Eukaryota; kingdom Metazoa; phylum Arthropoda; class Insecta; order Coleoptera; family Lycidae; genus Platerodrilus; species Platerodrilus igneus. Next base: position 2,113,824 of record JARFIW010001125.1, read on the forward strand.
TAGTTTTTGTGAAATGATGATTTTCATCTGACCACACATGCTCATTATGCATGTTAAATATGCCATTTCTGCTAAATGTTGCTTCATCAGTAAATAGAATATTGTTAACAAATTTATTATTTCTTCTAATTTGTCTTAGCAGTCAGTCGCAATACTCGACTCTAGGTTGGTAATCGGTTTCTAAAACGTCCTGAACTTGCAGGTGATAGGGATATAGCTGTTGATCTTTTAGAATTCTCCAACATGTTACCTGCGAAACTCCTGTTTGTAGCGAAAGTCTTCTGGTACTTATTTCTGGGTTCGCCGCTTCTAAATTTAAAACACTTTCTTTATTTCTGAATGTACGTTTTACTCTTTCACTTCCACAGTGTTGAGCAGCAGATAAAACAGATCCAGTTTCTCTTATCCGTCTATCTACTGCCACAAAAGTTTTTCTATTGGGAACAATGCGTTCTGGATATTTCTCTGCACATCTTCTTACAGCCTTTTCAGAATTGCCTTGGCATTCTTCTAGTATCAAATGCATGTCAGCACATTCAGAGAATCTGTATGTTACCATTTTTGTGTTTGATTATTAACAAAATAATAAGAAATAAGCAAGCTGCAGTTACGTATACAACAAGCATAACTTTTGACAACAACATCGAGTTAGAGAAGCCCACTAGATTCAGCAACAGTTTGTAATTATTTGTATTTTAATAGTAAAACTAATATGAATGAAACATTATTTTTATGAAATATGTACATGTTTTGACAACTTATTGTATTTGATTTAAATCAGATACCAGTTTCGAATTCATAAAATAAGCCTTAGTATTTTTGAAAGAATTAATAATACGCTGTTTTCATGCAATAGTTGAGTATGACTTAATTAAAAATATCTCGAAAATGGAAAGCTCTACAGAGATTCACCAAGAGTACCTTTTCGTGGCAAATGGTACGAGGAATAATTATGAGTTTTAATTTTTATGAAATACAGAGTGTGCAAAAAGTATTGGTCAAAATTGTGTGATAGTCCACCTTACTCTACGTCAATGGATTATCCTATTTTATCGAAATGAAGTGTAATAATTCGTATTGGTAAACAACTAACGTGTACCTATTTTCAAGTTAAAGTCTCTATCCTAAATAAAAATATTCTAAAAACATGTATTTTTCAATATCACCTCATCACCCTGTATAATGGAAATGGGTGGATTTACAGGAAACTGTTATCTAACTTTTCTTGATAACTTGACAAGATCTATATATTCCCCAATTTACGGTACTATATTCTGGAACACTCTGTATATCTCAACTCTGTTTGTTATGTATGTTACGTGAGATCGCCCTGTTTGAAAAGTGTCTTTTATATAAAATAGTCTCGTCTATAAATATAAGTGGAAGCTTTTTAATTTCTGTTTTGGAAGTAAAGCAACAACTCTATGTACATTTACATCTTTCTTTGGTAGGCGTTTGCTTATTATACCAACGGTTTGTTATAATCTTGTTTACTAATACTTAATATTTAATTTTAAATCAATAGTAATATTTGATATTCATGGTAATGTTACTAAAACATTTATTAATCCTAGGATATCTACAATTGCTGGACTTTGTAAACGAAATGGAAGACATGGGTGTTCCAGTCTCTCAATTACAACCAGGTACGTCACAACATTTGCATTTGCGGTTAAATTTAATTTTTTTTATATAAAATATAAAATTATGATTTTACAAAGCTAAAACGAATTGTAAAACAAAGCATAAGTGTGGTATGATGTAAATCTATCTGTACAAACATTTGTGGTATGTATGTATATATATATATATATATATATATATATATATATATATATATAAAAGACAAGTTATTTGCAGTCCGCAATAAGAAATTGTGTAGAACAATGTATAAAATAAAATGTATCTGTAAACAAACTCTATGAAAATAATAGAGTCTATTGACGAAAACAAATCGGGCTAGTAGTTATATAGCCACTAACAAAACATTAGCTTTATTACTTTACAGGGGAGGAAACATTTACTGACCAACGGTTTTGGCTTGTTAAGCCTCATCAGAGTGAAATAGTTTCCAAGACCCTATAAAGTAATCGAAGTTATTATAATGATATAATTTCGAAACAATCTCTGTACTATGGCAAAAGTAAATAAAACCGCCATCAGGTGATAAAACACCAACACTACTAAGCGTGGAAGTACAGAATTGAATCGAAACTACATAGTAAATTCTATAGATGGCTATACAAGTACGTCTGGCCATTTGAGATTTGCGGAATGTTACAGCAAAATTTATTCGCAAACGTAACAAACCTTCTCGTGGCGACACCCGGGTTCATGCCCCAATGCAATTCAAATAATAAAAGACAAGTTATTTGCAGTACGCAATAAGAAATTGTGTAGCCTGATTTGTATTCGTCAATAGGCTCTATTATTTTCATAGAGTTTGTTTACAGATACATCTTATTTTATATATATATGTATATATATATATATATATATATATATATATATATATATATTGTAATTGGGGTACTACTGAAAATGTTTTTTTATATAATTCAGTACTGTAACAATTATAATTTCCCGTAAGCTCAATATTACACTCGATAATTAAAATTAATAGTATCTGCTATTTTAAATCGTTTTAGAACACTTCTGGCAATTTATATAATGTGTTTAGAGTTGACACGTTGGCAAATTATTTTATAACATTTGTTTATGGATATTATTTCTTAGTACACGCGCTATTTTTCTTTCTTTAATATCATGAGCAAAGGTGTTGATTGAAATTATCTAGAAAGTCGCGTTTGTGTCGCATATAGCTGAAGCCAAGTAACTTTCTGGTTGGATTCGAGGGATGGTATATTTTTATTGTTTCAATCGCCTAGCCATGAGATTAATAAATATCTTATCGTGGTCGCAAAGGTTCAGTGCTTTATTGATGGCGATAAACACTTAGAGCAAACTGTCGACGTTCGGATATGTTTTTCTTGTTTGCCTTACCTCAGACAGATGCATACCTGCAGATGTGACTGCGAGACTTTTGTTAATTAATACTTTAGTGTTTGTTATTAAATTAATACTATACAGTTTTTTTAGGTTCAATAAAGTATTTAAATTAATGACATACTGTAATATATATATATATATATATATATATATATATATATATATATATTATAATGTTTGAGGGAGCTACCAAAGGTTCTAAGGGTTGTTTAGTACAAGGTGGTGTATGCCAAGTAAAATAATCCATATATTTGATCACATAAGTTAAAACGGTATGTTTGCCGTATTTTACATATACTAAAGTACCATTCAAAATGGTAGTTGAAATATAAGTGCCAAAAAGTAAATTAAAATGACTAAATGACGTAGTAAGATGTACAGTGCTCAAGGGTTTATACCGAGTTTGAATTTAAAGGCCATTGAAAGTACATTTGCCGTCCAAAAACCGGATGCGTCTATGGATGTTTACTATCAACCATGCATCCAGGTTCAAGTGTGATTTATTTTGGTTTTTATTTTAAATAGAATCAACTTTTGGACAAAATTTTGTAAGCTCAAAATTATTAGTTATAACAACGTCAAATGTGATTGAAGGACTGTAAATATTTAGGACCAATACTAGAATTTTATGTGAATTATGAAAGTGTAAAAAGACATGAATTATGGTATGTGCGACACAAACGTAGTGTTTGGATATTATTGGACGATTTTAGTTATGTACTTTATGATTTAGTAGGAAGAAATGTTATAATGGTTGCCTTGAAAGATAACAAAAGGAGATTAATTCGATATTTTTTTGTAAAAAGACGTGTTATAAAACTGTGCTAATTTGTATACGATTTAAAGAGATTTTTTCGAAATTTATTTGTATAAAGACGTGTTTTTCATAAAACTGTGCTAATTTGTATACGATTTAGAGAGATTAATTCGATATTTTTTTGTAAAAAGACGTGTTATAAAACTGTGCTAATTTGTGTAACGATTTTTAAATAGTTAATATAAGTGTTTGATTTTGAATAGTTTTGATTGAGTAAAGAAGGGTAAAGAGCAGCAGCGAAGGATAAATAAGCAACGACGACGATAATAAAAAGTGTAAAGATTGGTGATAGTGCGACGGCGAAGCGATGAATAATTGAATAGATTTGGAACGATATTGGGAAAGGCGGAAGGAAAATCGAGTGGTTATATATAGGGACGAAGTTGGATTTGGATAGCGATTAAAAGGCGGAAGGACATAGAGTGGTTATATAAGCGACGGCGAAGCAACGAATATTTAAATAGATTTGGGAGTGATTTGGATAGCGATTTAAAGGCAGAAGGACATAGGGTGGTTTTTTTAAAAGAACGAAGATCGATTTGGATAGAGATTTAGAGGTAGCAGGACATCGAGAGGATATACAAAGGAACGGAGATTGATTTGGATATAGATTTGTAGCGGGGCATCGAGTAATTTGAAACAGGACGGCGATTAGATTTGGATTGAAGACGAAAAGGCGGACGGATTAAAATAGAACACAAGGAGCGAAATTAGGAGAGCAACAATTGGTAGTGGAGGATTCAAAGCAGAAATTAGGACAGAAGAATTAGCACAGGGGAAGTAACATAACCGGGTATTCCAAATTTTAAATTAGGGTTAATTATTTCAGATATTGGGGAGCATCTAAATTTTAAGAACGACACCTGGAGGCGATACGAAAATTTTATCAGATAGAACAACCGTGTAAAGACGCATACGGCTACTAGGATCTTGAGCCAGCAGTTAGAGCGGCCAAAAACGAAGTATAATTCAGGTGAGTGCTGAAATATCTTAAAACGTCAAAAAAAAAAGTCATAAATTTGTGGTAGTAATTTAATTTGGCACAAGGCAACGTTGATCGTAGTAAAAATTTGGCATATACAAAAGTAGATTAAAAATTTAGTACTAAAACAAAAGAGTGTGCAGTTTGGTTGGGCATTGCACATCTACTTATAACAGAACTCACTATAAGTAGGTGAACACCCTGAAAATTAAGAGCTCAAATAGTCGAGGCATTGAAATAAACAGTTTAATTAAGAAACCAACCAAACGTTGCAAGTACGGGGCGTGCATTAGGTGTGCACATTACATAAAAGGCGCGACAAAAAGGGGTAAAATAAAATAAAAAAATTAAAAAAAGAAGAAAAGAAAGGCAGAGGGTAGAGTTAGAATAAAGAGAGAGGGGGAGATCAGTAAAATATATATATATATATATATATATATATATATATATATATATTACTCATATTTAGACCAGGGTAGAAAATTAATTAATTACATCAAATAATTTTAATCACCGTGTATAAGGAATTTTATTAGATATTACGCTTTATTAAAAAACCGTGGAGCATAAAAATTCCTTCGTTTCATTAAAAATAAGGGATTTAAATTATTTACAAGACGCTTTCTATAAAAAGAAGCAGAATTAAAATGCTCAACGTGTAATTTAATTATTCCAAGTAAAGAAACAAATGGAAATTACGTGCAAAATTTATATTAATTAATTCAAGTTTAAGTAACGAGTATTAAACAAAATGTACAAATAATAATTGAATATTTAATTAGGATTTACTAAAAATTAAAGGGTATTATTTTAATTGGAGTTAATTGAACCATTAGTAACATATAATATGTATAAAAGCTTGTAAAAACCCAATAATATTCAAATCGTAGAAGTGTTATTTAGAAGTAGGACGATTGAACACACCTGCGTATTTTAAAAGGCAATTTCAGTTTAATTTGTTTAGATAAACATGTAGATTATACGTATATTGGAAACGGTCGGATGCTTTAGCACGAAATACAAAACAGCGTTTATTTAAAAGTCTCGTTCTGCTTAAATTCTGCAGATAACAAATGGTTACAGAGAATGTTGGAGAAACCGTCGCTTAATATTCACGGGAAGGCTAGATACGGGGTTATTTAATCCAGATAAGAATACAGGTGGACTGAAATAATCGATAGTAAAGAATATCAATTTGCACCACTAAGAACAGGTTAGAAAAGGAAGAGAAAATGCGTCAAGCAAAGACACTAATAATTAAAGGCGGGATTTGAGCAACGTCACGAGGGTCACGATTGGTTGAAAATAAGATGCAAATATGAGAGGTAGAAACAACAATCTCTATACAAATTTAATTAGTTATTCTCGCACATGTTTGCGTGCCGTGTGAAAAATTTCTGAGATTTAACTGGCGCGAGTGCAAATTTTGTAGAACCGCGTGCCGGGCGGTCGAGATGGGAACGTAGTATGCGAAATTCTGGAAATTGTCCGTTTGCGGGACAATACCGACGCACGGGCGGGCTATTATATATACCCGTGTTAATATGAGTTTCTCTCTCTTAGTTTTTTGATTTTGATTGAATAATTTAAACGGTTTGCTCGTATATTTTGGTGATTATTGAATACTTTAAAACAGTTTGCTCTTTACGTGCTACGATGAAAGTTATTTAGTGCACTTAGAAAAGAAGATGCAAGGTAATAAAGTCTAGTTATATTTACGAGTATTACTGTACCAACAATCAAAATTGTAACGATAAATGAATAAACAAAAGTAGGCAGTTTTGGCGTATAGCGTGAAAGAAGTATGAATTTCTTTGCTATTTTTCGGGGGTGTTAATAATTAAATGGTATTCGTAATCGTGATTGGATCCACAAAACAAGATGTTGATATACTTAGATGAGTCCTGAGAAGCCCTGAAACAATTTTAGATGAATGGTGGTGTAGAAAATTTTAAAAACGTTTAGAATCAGAAGCCGTAAACATAACCCAGTTGGAATGGTGTGATTAACAAAGGACGATGTACATTGGAGCCACGAGTGCATTAACCTTTAGGTAACTTATGCTTTGTTGTTCGATTTTTGATGTTTTGGTGTGTGTTGAATAACTCTATAATTTGTTTACTTAAAATGGACAGTAGTGAATTTGCACAAACAACAAAATTTTAATTTTAAGGTGAAATTTTCTTGTTTAAGTAGAAAGGAGTATTTAGTATTTATGTTCTTGATTATGATGAAAATTTGGGTATGTCTTTGAGCTCAAGTAGACGAACCTGTTTAATTAACGTAAAGGGGTGGAAGATGCTCCCTTTTATTCAGACTCAGGTCTGCAAATATTGTTAAATTAATTAGTAGGCATCCTACAAGGACTTTAATTCTGGATGCAAATTAAAACTGATAACAAATTTAATCTTGAAATTTTATGATACTGAAATTTATGCTGAAATTTAATTTTGAAATTTTAATGTATTATGGATATTGATGTAAATAGAGTTAACGTTGATGTTTGTAGTAGGAATGTATTTGTTTTTTTTTATGAATGAGGATGAAAGTTTTAACTAGGTGAGCAGCCGGGGCGGAAAAGAGTAAAGAGGCGATTAACGGAAAATTAGTCAACGGACCAGTTAATTTATTAGTCTTTTGTACATTTCACAGCATTCTTGGTAACCCAAAAGTGAGGCTCGAGTTCCAAATAAAATTTTTGTGATTTTATTCTAGGAAACTGGCGAGGCGTTTTGTACATTTCACAGCAATATATATATATATATATATATATATATATATATATATTGCCGTGTTTCTCTCGTCAACAGGTCTCAGATCCTTTCTAAAAAACATTCGAGCCCCACAGATTGGGCGTCATGTTTGCTGTGTATCCTACAAAAAGCCTCACCAGAGTAAAAAAAAAAATTCGAACCTCTCGAATTTGGCATCAAGATATGCTGTGATTCTCGCCCTGTTGACTCTCTTCTGATAATCGCCTCTTTACTCTTTCCGCCTCGGCTGCTCACCTAGTTAAAACTTTCATCCTCATTCATAAAAAAAACAAACACATTCCTACCACAAACATCAACGTTAACTCTATTTACATCAATATTCATAATACATTAAAATTTCAAAATTAAATTGTAGCATAAATTTCAGTATCATAAAATTTCAAGATTAAATTTGTCATCATTTTAATTTGCATCCAGAATTAAAATCTTTGTAGGATGCCTACTAATTAATTTAACAATATTTGCAGACCTGCGTCTGAGTACAAAGGGAGCATCTTCCACCCTTTTACGTTAATCAAAGAGCTTGGTCTAATTGAGCTCAAAGACAGACCCAAATTTTCATCATAATCAAGAACATAAACTGCTAAATACTCCTTTTTACTTAAACAAGAAAATTTCACCTTAAAATTAAAAATTTGTTGTTTGTACAAATTCACTACTGTCCATTTTTTTTTAGCAAACAAATTATAAAGTTATTCAACACACACTAAAACATCAAAAATGGAACAACAAAGCATAAGTTACCTGAAGGTTAATGCACTCGTGGCTCCAATGCACATCGTCCTTTGTTAATCACACCATTCCAACTGGGTTATGTTTACGGCTTCTGATTCTGAACGCTTTTAAAATTTTCTACACTACCAATTATCTAAAGTTGTTTCAGAGCTTCTCAGGACTCATCTATGTATATCAAAATTTTGTTTTGTGGATCCAATCACGATTACGAATAACATTTAATTATTAACACTTCCAAAAAATAACAAAGAAATGCATACTTCTTTCACGCTATACCCAAAACTGCCTACTTTTGTTTATACATTTATCGTTACTAATTTCGATAATTGGTACAGTAATACTCGCAAATATAACTAGACTTTATTACCTTGTATCTTCTTTTCTAAGTGCACTAATGCATAATAACTTGTATCGTAGCACGTAAAGAGCAAACTGTTTTAAAGTATTCAATAATCACCAAAATATAAGAGCAAACTGTTTGAAGTATTGAATCAAAATCAAAATCTAAGAGAGCGAAACTGTTTAAAGTCCGGGTTTATATACTATCTCGCCTGTACGTCGGTTTAGTCCCGCAACGGACAATTTCCAGAATTTCGCATACTCTGTTCCCTTTTCGACAGTCCGGCACGCGGTTCTACAAAATTTGCACACGCGCCAGTTGAAAATCTAAGAACTTTCACACGGCTCGCATACACGTCCGGGAACACTAATTAATTTTGTATAGAAATCGTTACGTTTACACCTCTCATATCTGCAACTTATTTCCACCAATCGCAGCCCTCGTGACGCTACACAAATCACGCCTTTAATTATTGGTGTCTCTGCTTGAAGCATTTTATCCTTCCTTTTCTATCTTGGCCTGAGTGGTACAAATCAATACTCTTTACTATCGGTTATTTCAATCCACGTGGATTCTTATTTTAATATAAGCTACGGTTTATCCAACCGTTTGCAATATACGCAGAATTTTCATGTTTATCCAAACAAATTAAACAGGAATTGACTTTTAAAAATACGCAGGTGTGCTCCTAATTAACGTTTTAATATAATTCTCAGAGCTTTTATTTCATGGTATTTTAACCTTGGATTTTCACAGGCTTTTATGCTTATTATATTATTAATAATGGTTCTATTAACACCAACTAAAATAATAATGAATGGCATTGACTTCTACCCTTTAATTTTTAGCGAATACGCACTAAATATTAATTTATTATTTGTTCACTTTGTTTAATACCCATTACTTAAAACTTGAATTAATTAATATAAATTTTGCACGTAATTTCTATTTGTTTTTTGGAACAATTAAATTAAATACACGTTGAGCATTTTAATTCTGCTTCTTTTTATAGAAAGCGTCCTTATACACGGTGATTAAAATTATTTGATGTCGTTAATTAATTTTCTACTCTGGTCTAAATTTGAGTAATATATATATATATATATATATATATATATATATTACTGAGGTCGTAAAAGAGCATTAGCATGCTCAAATTTATATTTATTGCAAATTAGAAAGTGTATAAGTTAGTCACGCGAAGTTTGAGTCGTTTGAACAAAATCGGTTAGTATTTGACAAATTACCAGTAAATATTAGGGTTAGTTGAATACAGCATAAAATTTTATTGTAAATATTAGTTATCAATAAGTTAGGAAACATAATTTAAGATGCATAATTGCGTAAATGCATGTAAAACGTAAATTACGGTAAGCATAATTAAGATTTGTCTTAATATTTTAAATAATATTCTAAATAATAAAAGCTTTCAGGTTTATAGCATATTTAAAGCGGCGGTGGTTATTCGAGTTGCACGTGTTATAAATTCTAAAAACTTTATAATCGTAAACAAATAACGGACATAAAATCTCGTCAACAAATAATAGCTGAAAGAATATAATGAGGACAAAACACAGGTGCAGACAGCACATACGAAGACAATATCGATTTACAGAGAAAAGACTATAGTTTGCATGCTTTTATAAAGGGGGAAGCATAACGGATGTTTAGTGAAACGTTTGACTTTGAAAGGTTTGATAAAGAAGAAAGTTAGGAGCTAGTGAGAGGAACGAAGACGCCTTATGTTTTCGGAATAAATCGAGCAGTAAGGGAATAGAAATCTGGGGACATTTTACTAACAGAGCACGACTGTTACATTAAATAAACAAGAGTAGGATAGACGACGATAGCGGGTTAGGTAAAACAAAGCTTGTGAATAAGCGGGAGAATAATGTCTAAAGATAAAATAAGACGGAAAATTTTATTTTTAAGTGGGAATGAAAGGAGAGATATACGCGTATACAGAGGGCGTATTGAAGAGGCTAGAAGTAGAACGACAGTTATCAGGGTTTTGCGGAAAACAGCGCTGGGTAAAATTTTTAATGTGGACAGAATGCCTTCGTGGCTAAATTTGAATCACTTGCCAATTATTCTTATTCATTTTGTATTAATTTAAGACTCATTAAACTTACCTTTCTTTTAAATTATAACTTTTGGCTATAGAAAAAGGCAGTTGAGCCGGATCTCCTCCGTTCCGACTGTTGGTAGAACCTGCAATGTCAGGTGAAATGACTTGAAGATACAAATTGTGAGCTAGGTGATGCTGTATTTCCCATAAGGTGTCTGTATTAAATATTTCAACTTTGCTACTCCTGTCCTGATGAGCCCCAATTAGGGCGAAACGCGTCAACAGAATGCCCTCGTGGCTGAATTTGAGTAAAACAGAACTGATAATGTGTTAAATGACAACACACTACAATTAATAAACCTAAATGACATTTTAATTGTAATTGTTATTTTTTCAAAGCCTGCCTGATTTCCTGCTTGAACATTTTCTATAAAATGCATATTGTTGATCTGTCAGAATTCTGTTAATAGCGTATTATTGTAGGTTGTTATATCTTTAGTAAAAATTGTTATTGGATAAGTGTTGTTGATTGTTAATTAATATGTATTAATTGTTTTATAATATTCTCCTATAGTAAATTATTTTTAGTTTTGTAAATTAAGAACATTCTTAAAATTTTAAGAAAATCAAAAATATCTCAGAAAGTATTGGATTTAGGTATAGGGAATGCTTAACAAAAATGAAAGGGCACCTAATGAACTATCCATTGTAGCAATAAAATTGGTAGGGTGCTATTTAAAAAAAATTTTAAAAATTGCATTTTGCGAAACCTGACACACCCTGTATACTGTGAAGAAATTTCAAAAGAATGATAATTACAAATATACTATGGTATATAGTAAAATTTTCTGCATATTAAAAATTAACATAAGTTGTGTATTACTGCAGTGGCAATATATCTAATCAGGGTCATTTTTTCTAAAAACAATTGAATATCTCAAAAACTAAAAGGAATAGATAGATATGATTTGATATCAAATTAAAGCTCTTTCTATGGGCTTTTCAAAAATGTAATAATATATAGGGTGTTCCATTAAGAAAAATATAAGTTTAATATGCCCTGGAATTATGAAGCACCCTGTATGCTTCCAAATATTTTTAAAATGTGCACTTTAGGCATGCCTAATATGCCTCCAAATTTCGTTTACGTAGCTTTTATAATAACGGAGTTATTGACCGTTGCCATACTAAAAACTCACTCTGTATATAATATAGCTACGATATCGCCGCTTAGTTACATTGCTGACCGCCACGTCTCTGTGCCTCTAAATAATCTAGAATAATTTAAAATTCACGCAATTAAATTTATGTCTCGGCTGCACACAGTGAACGACGATATGATAACAAAGAATGTTTACAGTTTTCTCTCTTTGAGCTTCATACCTGAAGAAGATGAACGAAATTCCCCAGTATTTGTATAATAAACTAAGAAATATGTACAATTTACACCTCTACAACCTTCGTAATGTCACTTACTATTTAAAATCTTCCAATCAAGTAAAAATAAATATTAAATTTTGCTTTTACAGAATTATAACCCCTTTTTAATCAATTAAAGCCAGCAAAAATAGTTGGGTATTATATTGAATGTTTCGTTAGACATTCAATAAACCTTTCCATTTTAACGTATTTTCTACGTGTTATAAAATCTTTTTGATCACCCTTTACACACAATATTTAAATACATGAAAGTTTCAAATATTCAAAAATAAGATTTATGCTATTAGTTGAAACATAAATGCTAACCTGATATTTTTCCGATTGATTTCCTGGCTAGATTCGTGGATTCCAAGTTGTGACCCCGTAGCTCTCCGTACACTACAATGCTTCTAACTTCTTCCCCACAGCGCGTTACTAACCAGTGACTTCGTGTTGCTTTAAGCTTTAGTTGTACTTTTAACGTCTTTATTTAGACTTTCCCCATTGATGGCATTCAGTACTTAGAGTATTGTAGTTTTAGGTCCGTATTTAGTTAGATTTCTGTGCAATTGCTTAGTTAGATTTCTTATTGAATAATTTAGTGCCTTAATTAATAAATTGTAAAGATTTGTTTATTACTAAATTAAATTTCTTATACACTTGTATGTTTGAACGCGCACTTGACTGTATTCTTCACTTGAAATTTTAATTACTGACACTTTCAATTATAAATTTTTGTTTAACTTCACAATTGAACTTTGCGTAATACTTTATTTTCGATTTGTACGTTCGTGCTTCGGTTAAGGAATTAATGAATGTTATCAATTTAGGTGAATTATATATAAACTAGCTCTTTTACGTGCTGTCAATGGTTGACCGCATGTTATCTTATACTTTGACCATGTTCGAGGCGTTGTCCTGCACTGTCATGCAGCCGGTTGGGTTATAATTGGAGTTTTTTACTATATGTGTTCTTAAGACGCTTCAAAAATCAGGTAGACAAAAGCCATATATTACGCATTTCGTTCGCCAATGGTACTTTGTAACTATTAACATCGCGTAATTGTAATTTTGAACAGAAATTTATCAAATTCTCCTTTCAATTCCACATGTATATAAAGTTATTGCTCCATATTTTGTTTACCCAATATACCAGATTTTATTCGAAAGTGTGGCGATTCCTACATTTAAAACATCACATAGCCTAAATTTTATGGTGGGATTATTTAACAGATGGCGTAAATTATATCCGTTTTTATTGACTTTTTGCGTTATGAAATATGCTTTGAAAGGCCTGTTTATTATAAGCATTGATTATTTTCTTGTGCTAATTCATCGAGTTTGAAAAAGATTTATTTCGCGATTATTTTACTTTGGATACGCCTAAACTGCATTTGTTTAAAGTTTACTAAATGTGGTTAAATTATTAAAATATGAGCTTCCTTTTATTGACTGTAGTTAGTTGTTGATTTTATACAGGATGCCTGGTATTTGCTTTTCGCATAATGAACGAATTGTGAACCTTTCATGGTTTAAATGTTTAGTTTCCTTGATTTTTGTGTTGTTTACATGAAGTATACCTCCCTAGTGACCTTATTTACCCTATATAACCCTATTATCATAGCAATTATATATATATATATATATATATATATATATATATATATATAAAATTAACTAAATTTATATAATATTTGCTTTTAGCAAATTATTTGTTTTAAAACAAAATGGTATTAAGATTTATAAATAAAACACCCACTTCACGAAAAATCGAAAGATAGTTTTTAACTATACAAATCAAACTAATATTTGCATAGCCAATAATAAAAGATTTTGATTGTTTCATAAAGAGAATAAACAGTCATCGACAAGTTTTAGTCCACTTCATCCTTATGAAGTCCAGAGACACTAAAACTAGTCGATGAATGTTTATTCTCTTTATGAAACAATCAAAATCTTTTATTTATGGCTATGCAAATATTAGCTTGATTTGTATAGCTAAAAGTACATCTTAATACTGTATATAAACATATATATATATATATATATATATATATAAATTTTAAAATGTTTTATTATACACATGCCAGTTAATTTTAATTTCAAATATTAAATCTGTGATCAAGAGTACAAATAAACTCGAAAATTCAGATGGTATAAAAAGAGTATACTTTTATTAAAGACCTAAAACCCACAAATACTGCATAATTATTAAACTTGTAGGTCGTAAAGTCTATATATATATATATATATATATATATATATATATATATATATATATATATATATATGCTGTGGACCCTGGATTAAAGTTTTAGGATCGAGTGTGTCATCAAATGCTTTTCAAAGATAAAAAAAAATTTCAGAAAAAAATTTCTTACCCGCTTATTTTCTGCTTCCAAAAATCTTTAGCAGCTTCCCTGGCTAGCTCAGCTCTGCCTCTTTTCGGATACCTAAATATAAAACCATCTTTCCTTCACACTCGCACACCATTCAATAAAATCACCCAATAATACAACAATTATACAATCTTCTATTTACCGCTATTTACAGACAAATTATTCACATGTATAAAAACAGTTTGGTACAGTAATTACAAACTCAAAATGTGATATGTTTTTAAAGTCCTTGCTTTTTTAGTTATTTGCAAACAAATTTAATAAAATATGAGAAGATGGGCCCCCACATATTACCCTAATTGATAGTACACTGGAGTATGGTGAGCTCATAATAACCCAGTTTATTCAATATATGCCTTTTACCTTGCATAAATTAATACAAAATTGATAGACCCGTTTACTCTTTACTATCTAATTTATATTCAGCATAAAATCTAATAAGTTTTAAATACACCCTTCTTCAATATTTAAATAACTCCAATACATTGTCCAGTGCATGTATCTTTTCCAATAAGTTTGTAGAACCATAAATAAACTCCAATAAATTCACTCACACATTACCAAATTTCACAAAAGTTATCAGACAACAAAAATTTGAAATTAATTACCTGGAGAATGCTTCAGGCCTCGGTTCCTTCGACGACAATCCCCAGAACACCTTGGCTTCGTGACATGCGCTGTCAGAATGAGCGGATTCACAGACGATAACCCCACTTAATTCGTCCAGCGCCTTGCTTTAAAGTACCATTCCATAACAGCATACAATCTTGGTTGTTTGTGATGCTTACCTACGTATATTATGATTCTATTTATTGATTTTATAGCTTGTTAAAGTAGTAGTCGGACCTCTGACAATTTAAACACTTCGCGTTAATAAATAGACGGCCACTACAACTCAGTTACACGTGGTAGCACTATATTCACTGTATTATGAACATATTTAATACTCACATATCAAAAACTCTACTATAATGTAGGTCTATCATAGTAAAGTAGTATAAAAGCGATCAGCAGACAAATAAGGTCTTTCCTAATTCAGCTAGAGTATTTATATCTTTCTTTGTTACCTCCCGGACACACTTTACGCGAAAAGCTTATTTTCAAATAACAATTCTGCAAATTTTGGTATAACAGATTTGAAAGTTCCTGAAATTTATTCCGTGGACGTGCCGTACGTATACGAAATCGCTCCCACCTGTCGCGTGTTTGTACGTTTAGAAACTGTCCCGTTCCTAACCAATGATACTATTCTGTGTCGTCATAAAACCCCGCCTGTAATATTTTTATCTCTGTTGCATATCTGCTGTTGCGTTCAAAGCCCCACTTGAGTTATAGAAAATTATATTGCTGATAGCTCATGTCCACTCCACGTGTATTCGTACGTGCGTTTCTCAATATCAACGCTTTTATCTCTGTCTTTATTTGTAACATATAACCGATCGTGCATCTCCCTTGCTCTTTAAGAACTTTGTTAGTTTGTTGTTCGAACCAAACTGACGGTTGAAATTATTTTCTATGAAGTCCTGTCTTTTTATGCTCATAATTTCGACGAATGTAACCTTTTAAAAATACGTAGGTGTTCGTTAATTATAGACCGTTTACCACAACAATTCTTGGAGTTTAGATTTCGCCGTATTAGATAAAACTGACGTCTGTTTGTTACCAAGAAACCTTCTGTCTTGGGATTATTGATTTTCCTTACCCTAGTGGGTTTTCTAATGCTTTTACGTGTTGACTTAAAATCAATTAAACTAATTATGCGTCTCTATTTGTTTTTAAAATCAAGAAAACCAAACATTTAAATAATAAAAAGTAAATAATTCGTTCATTATACAAAAGTAGATACAAATTACCCTGTATAAAATTACTAACCAGCTACAGTTAATTAAAGGAAGTACATTCAGTAATAACTTAACCACATTTATTCAAATAAATAATTGCGGACGCGACCCAATCTATTTCAAACCATTTAAAATATTCTTAAGCTCAAAATAAATACAAATTCGGCATATTTAAAGTAAAATAAACAAAAAATAAAATTTCTTTCAACCTAGATGCATTTGCGTAAGAAATATAAGTCAATAAAACGCATGTAATTTATACCAGTTAGTATAGGCAAACATTTAAATGCAATCATATTTTATAAAGTTTAAAGAATTGAGGCGAAAGCGTACATGCCGTTTGAAATGTAGAAATTGCCACATTAAATAAAACCCAAGAAGGTAAACAAAATATGGATAGTAATTTTACGGATACGTGCAGTTTCAAGCATATATGATATAACAGTTGGTAACAAATTCCAATACAAAGCTTTGATGTACGTGTAAATTTAAACGTATAGGGTAAGCAACACCGAATAAAACCCAACATGTTGAAGATGTATAATTGCAACGCCTTGGCCATGTTCTAATAACAAGATAGCGAACGATCAACCAATACGAGCACGTGGAACGAAGTTGTCTATAAAACCAACCAGAGCAGATAAGAGAATTCATTCCATAGTCGACGCATAGACTGTAATAGTCGTAACAAAAGTATTACGTAGATTTCAATTTAGTGAAGTTAAATTGAAAGTTATAAGTGAAAGTCATATTAATTAAAAAATTCCAAGTGGAAAGCAGTAAAAGTGCGCGATTGAAATACGTGTATATAAAACTCTGCCTTAGTATAAAACGTAAGTCTTGATTCAATTAATTTAAATAAAGTTTACAATTTATTAATTTAGGGCTCTAAGTATGGGAAATTAAAATCGAATATAAATCCTTAGAGGATTGTAAATTAAAATCGACTCTAAGTACGGACACTGAGTAATCATCCAATTACTGAGTGTTAAACTAAATAACTAACCAAATAATTAAATAAATAAGACTAAATTACAAGACTAAAATACTAAATTAATGGGATAAAACTCCAAATAAATGGTATGATATTTGAAGTACAGGGCTAGTACTTCAAATCATTGGACAAACGACTACAAGTTGCTGGGAAATAGTTCTAAGTACTGGGATACACGCCAAGCGGTAGATAAACGACTCGAAACCACTGAACAAGCAACCGATTGGGATCAGGAAGCTCTAATAAGAAACAGCAGGAGAAGTATCAGGTCAGAATTATTTTTTCAATTCAGAGTACGTTACATTTATTATTTTAAATATGTGATGAACTTAAAACTTTCATGTAATTTAAATATTTGATCTATAAGTCAACAAAAATTTGGTTGGTACATAAAAGTACTTTTAAAAAGGGGAATAGTTCTTTGGACGTTCAATAAAACCATTCATATTAAAATACAATTCCTTTTGCTGGCTTTAATTGTGAGAAAAAAGTTTAAAAAGATTATAAATTTCGTAATGAATAAATTTGATAGGAATATTTATTTAATTTTGAATCAAAAGTTCTGTAAATAGTAAGTGATATTAAAAAGGAGGTAGAGTTGTAAATTGTAAATTTTCTTAGCTTATTATACGAATGTTGGTGAATTTCGCTTGTCTTATTCATGTATATGGAGTGTTAGAAGGAAGTGGGTAAAAATTCTCTGTTTTCATATCGTCGCTCACTCTGTGCTGGGTATTACTAAGCTAGTCGGGGCATAAAATTAATTTTTTTAAATGTAAATTATTCTAAAGGCACACAGCAGGCAATTAGTCGTTATACATCTGACGAGCGGCGATATCGTAGCAAAGAAAATTGGCGACCCGGGCTCGAAAGGTACGAATTTAGGTGATAGTTAGGGGTAGAAAATTAAAGATACAACTTCAGAAATTAAAGTATAGATTAGGGGTTATAGACGCGATTAAAAAATTTATCGGCAGACAGAAAATAAAGTTAGAAACTTAGATTTAAATACAAAAAGTGGTAGAAATTAGAGTTTTAGGGTATCTTGTAAATATAATTAAATTAAAATGGATAAAACTATGCAGGAAATTAGGAATACGTTGAGGACTGAAGGGGTAGAAATAGAATTTCAGGATAGTGTGTTCTTAGAAGATACACAGACTGAAACTGCATGGAGAGTATTCGAAAGGAGTAACAGCGAGAAAAAGCAAAATACGCAGGAGTCTAGAATGATGTCGATTTTGTTGACGCTTAATGACAAGATGAACAAAAATGACAAATGTATGATAGAAATGAGTGGGGGCATAAAAATATGACTATAAAAATTAATGAAAATGTGCAAGAGCACAGTTTGGGAGAAGTTTAGCTAAGTTGGGGAAAAAATTAGGTGTAAAAATAAAAACGTTAAGCGAGAGTTTAAAAAGAACATATACAATTGAGAAATGAAGCTAGAAGTGCAGAATAAAGTTGTAGAAATTATGGAGGACATTGATGATATAAGGGATGAAATTACAAAAGTTGTCAGATCAAGAAACATGGGAAAGGGAAACCAATGTGAAGATTAGGAATTTAGGCATAGAAAACAAGAAGTTGAAGAAATTATGAAATAGGATTTAAGACAGTCAATAGGTAATTAGAAAGTTTGACAACGGACTTTGAAAATTTTTAGGTGAAATGCGGTAAAAAATTCTCGGGAGCCAATCAGAATAAATCAACCAAGCATACCATTAGATTAATACTGGAAATTTTATAGCGATAATAACTTAAACCCAAAGATATTTTTGAACAACGTTAAAACACTGATACAGGGATCATCGGATAAACAGTATAAACTAAATTTGGTAAGATCGATGTTAAAAGGGGGCGTAGGAATATGGTTTGGTTTAATAGAAAGTTGATTAGAAATATTTTTAAAATTTGAGCATAAATTTTTTAAGCACTTTTAGGGGGAAAACCAACAATTTAGACTGTGGGATAACTTAATTATGGGCAAAAACAACCAAAATTCAGGAGTAACCGGAGAGTTATATGCGATAAAGAAATTTAGTATCGCGAAACAACTAGATCCTCCACTAGAGAAGATAGATAAGTAATAAAATATTTAGAACAGCATTTTGAGGTAGAAGTGAAACAATACATAGCACTTCAAAATATCGTGGACCGGGATGTATTTTTAAAATATCTGCAACGATATGATGAAATGGGACCGAACCGTTGGACGGAAAATAGGACGAGAAGTCAACCAATAAATTTTGTCAGGACCCAGAGAAATGTAGGAACGGACCGATTTAACTATCGCGGTAATAATAACAACTATGGAGGAAATTTCAGTCGAGGTAATAGCCATTATAACAATGTCAACGGTTTTAGATATAATTGGAGTGAAAACAACACACCGATGCGAGAGACGGAAAGAACCAACAATAACAGGACCACAGACCAAAATAATTCGCGTCAAAGCTACAATGAAAGCCAATATACAAATAACCAAGAACCGGTGGAACAAGTGCCAGACTCTATAGAAGAACTAACCGTACATATGCCAAAATTACTAATTAAGCAGGCGCATCTACGTCGAACCAAACTTTTTAAGAAAAGACAAACCAAGCAAGCCCATAAGAATAAACCAAGACGAACATCAGCGCGAATTTATTAAATTTGAAGTGGAAGATTATTTAAATGTAAACAAAAATGTATTACCTATAATTAATTTGAATGTGGAAAATAACGTGATTAATGTACTTATTATTACAGGAAGAGAGACGTTGCTCTCTTCCGAAAATGTTGTTAAAATTGTAAAATTAATGGATAAAATGATACCCGTGAAAAAGTGTAACTTTGTAGCATCAAACAGTAAAAAGTTTGCGAGTATAAACAGTATGGTGATTATGAAATGTGAATTAGGAAGCGAAAAATTTGAAAATGAATTTTTGATTGTACCTGGATTGAAAATGGACGCTATTTTTGGAATAATATAGATAAGTTGGGGTTAAAAATAAATTCTCAACGCAAATATATAATTTGTAAGGGGGAATATATTAGGTGGGATGCAGAAGTCGAAAATGACTGTCTGAAGATAAATCAGTTTGAAGGTGAAGTAACGAATGAGGTGAAAATAGAAGCTGAAATTAAGTGTCCAGGTGAAGTAAAGGGTAAAGTTGAATCATTATTAAATAAATATTCAGGATTGATGGGGTCAGAATCTAGAATTGCTACAGGTTACAAACATAAGTTAGAGGTTGTTAATACTGAACCGTTCAATGCAAAATTGTGTCCTATTTCGGCGACGTACAGGAATAGAGTAAAAATAGAAATTGATCAAATTGAGAAATCGAGTACACATTTTGTTAATCCATTAGTAGTTGTCAATAAAAGTGATAATAGCATCAGGTTATGTTTGGATGCTAAGATAATAAATCAGCGAACTAAACCACAATATAGTTGTCCACCTACCATGGATAGTACCTTGGCAATGTTAGGTAATAAGAAAATTTTTAGTAAGATAGATCTTAAAAATTCAATTTGGCTAATTTCACTAGCAAGAGAATCGAGGAGATATACGGGTTTTTCTGTAGAAAGGCCTATATACCAACTTAAAGTGGTCACTTTTGGTTTGTCTTCAAGCACAACTGCGTTAGTTAAGACTATGCAGAGTATTTTAGGATCGTATGAAGAAGTCTGCATTCCGTTCGATCCGGGGTAAATTTCAGATCAATTTGACATACTAATATAGATATAGGTAGATAAGGGGATTAGAACTGGGGAATAGTCGTAGAATTAATTAGATATTCCAGGATAAATATAGATACCTAGGAATGAAAATAGAAATATGATTGTATAAAATTAGTTAGGTATTGTATGAATAATTTAGGTAGGAATAGCTTGGGGATTAAAACAGGGAAAGTTGTCCAAAATTAATTAGATGTTATATAAAAAATTTAGGTAGGAATAGAAAGAGTCTTAAAATAAGGACTTAGTCGCATAAAATTAATTAGGATTTCTATAGGATAAATAGAGATAGCTGGGAAATACTTGTACAGAATTAGTTAGGTGTTATATAAATAATTTAGGTAGAAATAGTAATGGGATTAAAATTGGAGGAATAATCGCAGAAAATTAGTTAGGATTTAGATAGGATGAACATAGATACCTGCAGAACAACTGTATAAAATTATTTAGGTATCGTACAAACAATTAGATAGGATAAGTGGAAATAGAGACATAAAAATACAAAATTTTTAGGATCAATGTGGAATGTGTGTCCACGTTGGAGTTCAAAACAACGCAGGTTCGATTGTTAACTGAGCGGTTAGATAGATAGACAAATAGATATATAGGTGTATATTTGCACCCATTTTACATGGTAGTATATAGCAAAGAAACATTTATACATTGAAATAATTATAATAAATACAAGGAGTAAAGTGACGCATCAAAGTAATTTAATGGCATAGCTGATTTTTTCTAGCCCTACGTGAGTTATGTAACCCCCCATTAATTATATATATAAAAAACTAATAATTAAGAAGTTATTAGAAATATTAGAAAATGCGGTAAGTGATGTGCAACAATGTCATGAAGGACAATTTATTTCGGTTTATTAACGTTCATGGGAACGGAAGCGCTACTTTGTAGCACAAGGATAAGTGACACTGCATATGTCAGGTCACAGGTGGTCATAGTCAGTCACGTACCGAGATTACGCAGAAGTAAGCTCGCAACAAAGTAGTTATAAATAGCTTTAAGATTACAACAATGTATTATGAATAAGAGTCAAGTGTAAGCAGACATTAGGTCTGCAAGTTCCCACAGACTTGTGAGGGGGTAGGGATGTTATAAAAGGTCCGGGAGCTCCACTCACAGGCAGTTAATCCATCGTTCAGCTTTAGCATTGCAGTTCGTTAGATAACTCACTTTGTACAATTAATTAATAGTTTCGGACTTAGAGTAATAATTTCAAGATTGTCTAAATTCAACATTAATTTCTGTAAAAAAATAAAATAAATGTGTTAAGAAGCCTGGAAGTCTTTTTAAAAAAACCGCTCCTAAGCCTCGTGTAGGCTAATGTAAGTTTTTATTTTTAATATTTCCAACTTGGGTTCCTGGGTAGGAAATAGATCAACAATTTGGAATTTAAGGGGACATGACCTTTCACGCGTATGAGTTGAGAATATAAAACTTGCTACTCCGGCGCGGCGGTTAGCTGGTTATAACCCCATGGGAGACCACGAGAAAAGGCAGAGTTGAAATATTCTTTGTGACCCGGAAAATTAAAGTTAAGTTGGATGCCACGGTACCTAACAAATATTACAAAAAGGTGATTTTAGAGTAGATACAGAAACCCAATTGGAGTGGATCATTCAAAACTTTTAATTTATCCTTCTTAGAAAATGAAACCCGTTAGAATCAGAAATTATCTATTGTATAACGAATAACTGTTATCCAATAAAAAATTGAATCCATTCATAAGACTTTGTGATGTTAAAAAGAAATTGTTATTTAAAGAACATTTTGTTTCTTAAGACTTAAATGAGAATCGGATCTGCTAATCATGTAGGTACTATAATTTAAATTATTTTACAATGGTTATTTTTGAAAATTCTAAGTGTTATAAAATATTAATCAATTGGTACTTTTTAAGAATCGTGTACTCTCAGTAAAAAATTTAATTAATTAACACAAAATTATGATATTTAACAACGGGGTGCATAGACACAAACTGGAACTTGCCGGCTCGGGCCTAACCATAGTGGAAAAACAATTAATTAATGCTTTTGGGTTCCAATAAAAGTCACTCGCCCCTAACTTTTAGTTGTTGGCGACGGCGTTTAGATTGCTTAGGTTCCAGCTGAATTATCAAAAGGCGTCGTCCCCAAGCTAATATGGTACGGGATAAATTTGCTGCCAGATTGCGAACTCATTGGTTTGCTAGAGGTAACCCAAAGATGGACAAGTGGCATCCACCATTACGTCCTGTTGTCTGACTGTCTCATGATCGTTAAAACAACAAAAAGACCTAGACATTAAAGAAGCAATGTAATGTGCATAGCAATGTCATAGGTTAAGTTTAAGATAAGAGTTAGCAAGTAACAGACAGTTAGGGTCTGCGCGTGCAAAGTGCTCGATTTCCGGCTGCCGATGGTCGGGCGCGCGCGCGCAATAGGTTAGGTTTCCTGCTGGGTCTCCAGATTTCCGACTGCCGATGGTCGGAGGTGCAGCAAGGAACAACGTAGTCATAAGTTAGTTAAGTAGTTATAAAAACAATAAGTAGAGCGTAGTTCAAAAATAGTAGGGCTCGTGCGTGCTACACCTGATTTCCGGCTGCCGATGATCAGGATGCACGTACAATAGGTTAAGCAAATCCCTGGGATTTCTGATTTCCGGCTGCCGAAGGGAACTTGTGGAGGAGCAACTAAATAATAAGTGTAGGGCAATGTAAATTTAGGTAGTATATAAGTTAACACTAAATTAAGTCATCTCATGGGCATACAGTTATTCAGGGCTTTCAAACAATTACTTACGTAATGGGAATTATATATTAGTAGGGTCTTATAAAGTAGAGTAGGTAGTAATTGCAAAAATAAATAGGTATTGGGTAAAAATGTAATGTAGTAGGGTATAAAATAATCTGCTATATCATGTTAAAGTGCAGATCAAGATGTAGTTAGCATAATGAAAAAAAAAGCCTCATGATCGTAATTGTTAACCCTATAGGGAGTTTTCGTTGTAATAAAAATCGACTAAGGAACTTAAAATTTTGGGACAGCAAGTTTCCCCACCAACGACTTTCCAACGCGCTTGCCTCGAAGCTGTTGTGGAAGTAAGCGGATTTAGAAAATTATTTGCAAGGACAGTCCAAGCGGGAGAAGTCTTATCAAAACAAAATTTATAATGCTTACGTGACGTGTGTATGAAACAAGTTGGAAATCATGAGGTACTTCTTTAGCAATAAGATGTTTACACGGACCTTTGGAAGATTAATTAGTTATTTGTGGTTTTACATACCAGGTCTAACAACAGTTGGATTGTTTTTTGCAAGATTGCAGGTACGAAATGTTGAACTTAGCCTTGTAATTGAATCATATTGGAAAACGAGCATGTTGTTTTCTATATAGGATCAAGGATTTATTAAAAGTTGAGGATCGGCCGAATCATGTAAATATATGGTCTTGACGAATTTTTAAATTTTTTTCTCTCCGCTCATTCTCGTAGATTTCTAATTTGCTTCAACCAACAATTTTTCCTTTCAACAAAAAAAATTATTACAATCGGCAATACTTTCATGGTAATAACGTTGATCAAAAATCCGCTAGATTATCATCCAAGAATTCTTGAACCGAATAATAGCAGCGTTCACACAGCAAAGTCAACAAGGAAATTTGAAGATATGAATTTTAGCTACTGTCTTAATTATATTCGGTAACTTGTTATGGAGCAAAGGTGTTGCAATAAAAAAGATTGTTTTACTAAAGTAGAGCTAGTAGTAATTATTAGAAAATCCCTACCATTTCGAGTATCATAGTCATAGCAAAATTATGCATCTGTACTTGTACCACTAGCAGCTTTGCTGACTTACTTTGAGTTCACTGTATTGCTAACTAAACGGTTAGTAAAATCATGCACCACCAGCAGTTTTACAGACCTACTTTGAGTTCAAAATAATGCTTTTTTTAATCAGCTGACATGATCAAAGTAAGGCACTTTTTTAGTTGATTGACCTAAATTGAATGCAGGGTTACATTGTTATTAGTAGATTGACCTACAAACCAACGCACTCACGTTGTTGTCACTCAATTGACGTACATTGAGTCCAAAGTCGCATAACTTTTAGTTGATTGACATACACTGAGTACAAAGTCGCATAGTATTGCTATTATTTATTTTTATTTACTTGAGCATTGTACTTTTCAAAGACATCAACACTATTTTCTACAGTTTTTGAAATACCTAATAACTTTTTTTCAAATATTTTATACATTTTATTTGTTATTCTAGTAAACCTCGTAGATTTAAGGTTTTCTATTCTTTTATTCCACAAAGTACTATAAATATCTTTATTATTTTATTTTGTGTCATTCAATTACATGAGTACGATTTGAGCTTCTTCAAATATTTTGCTAAAACACTATCATCTGTACTAGTAGTTGTACGCTGCTTTATTAAAACGATAAAAATGTAAAGCATTAACTTATAAACACTAATGTGAATTATATCATTTTCAGAGTTTCGAGAATTAGAAGCATTTCTACAGGAATGTGCCGACGATACCTTACCACCACCACCAGGTATTAATAGCGATTCAAAATATAAAACTAATTAAGCTGTTTAGTGAGATATTACAAAATAGGAAGCTTATATGCAATATACCATACACTGTACATTATACATTATATACTATATGCTATGTACTATACTCCATAAACTATTTGCTGTATACTATAAACTGCATATCACATACCACACAACCATTTGCTATATGCTATATACTGTACACTATATAAAATATACTGTACGCTATATAACATGTACTATATATTATATACTTTTACTATATACTATATACTATATACTATATACTATACTAATCTATATACTATATACTATATACTTATATACTATATACTATATACTATATACTATATAACTATATACTATATTATATACTATATACTATATACTATATACTATATACTATATATTATATATATATCTATATACTATATATACTATATATATTATATATCTATACTATTATATTACTATATACTATATACTATATATATATACTATTATAATTATATTAACTATATACTATATATATATATAACTATATAATTATTACTATATATTATATACTATATATATATATTATATAACTATATATATATCTATATACTATATATAATTATATACTATTATATATATCTATATAATTATATAATACTATATAATACTATATACTATATACTATATAATTATATATATATACTATATATATATATATATATACTATATATATATACTATATAATTATATAATCTATATACTATATACTATATAATTATATAACTATATAACTATATACTATAATTATATACTATATATATACTAATTATATACTATATACTTATATAATCTATATAATTATATAATATATATATATATATATACTATATACTATATTATATATATATATTATATACTATATACTATATACTATATATTATATATTATATATATATATATACTATATATTATATATATATATATATATATATATTATATACTATATACTATACTATATACTATAATTATATACTATATACTATATACTATATATATATACTATATACTTATATACTATATAATTATATACTATATACTTATACTATATACTTAATTATATATATATACTTATACTTATACTATATATTATACTATATTATATTAATTATACTATAATTATATATACTATATACTTATACTATACTTATATTATACTATATATATACTTATATACGTATACTTATACTATATACTTATACTGTATATATATACTATATACTTATACTTATACTATACTTATAATTATACTTATACTTATACTTATACTATATAATATATACTTATACTTATACTATATATACTATACTATATACTTATATACTATAATTATACTTATATTATACTATATACTATATATATAATATATATATATATACTATATATTATATAATATATACTATATACTATATACTATATTATATTATACTATATATATATATATATACTATATATATATACTATAATATATATACTATATACTATATACTTATACTATATATATACTATATACTTATATATACTATATACTATATACTATATACTATATATATACTATATACTATATACTATATAATTATATACTATATACATATAATATACTATAATACTATATACTATATACTATATATATATACTATATACTATATACTATATACTATATACTATATACTATATACTATATATATATACTATATACTATATATAATATATATACTATATATACTATATACTATATACTATATATAATACTATATACTATATAACTATATACTATATATATATATACTATATACTTATATACTATATACTATATACTATATACTATACTATATATATCGTTACACAAATTAGCGCAGTTCAATGAAAACACGTCTTTATACAACAAAATTTCAAAAAAAATCTCTTTAAATCGTACACAAATTAGCGCGGTTCTATACAAAACACGTCTTTTTACAAAAAACTTTCGAATTCATCTCCCTTTGTTTTCTTTCCAAGGCGACCATTATAACATTTCTTGCCTACTAAATTATAAAGTACATAACTAAAATCGTCCAATAATATTCACACACTACGTTTGTGTAGTACATACCATAATTCATGTCTTTTTACACTTTCATAATTCATATAAAATTCTAGTATTGGTCCTAAATATTTACAGTCCTTCAATCACATTTGACGTTGTTATAACTAATAATTTTGAGCTTACAAATTCTGTCCAAAAGTTGATTCTATATAAATTAAAAAGCCAAATAAATCACACTTGAACCTGGATGCGTGGTTGATAGTGAACATCCATAGACGCATCCGGTTTTTGGACGGCAAATGTACTTTCAATGGCCTATAAAATTCAAACTCGGTATAAACCCTTGAGTACTGTGCATCTTACTACGTCATTTAGTCATTTTAATTTACCTTTTGGCACTGATATTTCAACTACCATTTTGAATTGTACTTTAGCATATGTAAAGTACGGCAAACATACATTTTCAAATTATGTGATCAAATATATGGATTATTTTACTTGGCATGCACTACCTTGTACTAAACAACCCTTAGAGCCCTTGGTAGCTCCCTTAAACATTTCAATATATATATATATATATATATATATATATATATATATTATATTTTACATGTTGTATACTATATACGGTATCTGTATACTATATACTATGTATTGTGTGCAATATACTTTGTTGTATATACAATACACTGTAACGAAGCCGAACACAGTGTGTCATTGCCCAAAACCGCCACAGGTTGTCAAAGATGATTGACAATTTATAAAAATATACACTAATACCATTATAAAGTTTACAAAACAAACTATCTAGATGTAATTTGTATAATTCTGCCGTCTTCTTGGAATAAGCTAGAAAAATTGATCCCTGTCTCATCCCTTTCCTAATATTTACTTTTCTACGTTCCTGCCGTAATTCTATTACCGCTGTTTGCTCTTTGTATAAGCAATGTACTATCTCTCTATCACTAAAACTCATTCCAATCTTTTTGAGTATATCAAACAAATTTTTTCCATTTTACAGCGTCGAATGCTTTTTCCAGCTCTACAAACCCTATATACGCGCTTTTTCCTTTTTCTATTGTTTTTTCCATTATCGCCTTCAGAGCAGAAATAACCTCCCGGATTTCCTTGTTTCGCCTAAACCCAAATTGATCTTCTCCTAGTATTTCTTCAGTTCGTTTTTCCATTCGTCTTTTTACAATTCTAGTTAATATTTTTGACACGTGTGTTGAAGAACTTATTTTTCGAAAATTTTCACATCTATCCTAACCTCTCTTTTTTGATATAGCGACTATGATGTTACGTTTGAAATCTTTGAGTATCTCGCCTGTCTCATAGATATAGCTTACAAGTTGGAAGAGACGTTGTGTTACTGCTTTTCCAACGGCTTTCAAAGTTTTGTCGTGCACCTTATATGTATCTAGCGCATTACCATTTTCAGACTCCTCAATGCTAATTTAAACTCATCTTTAAGTTTAGGATATCCCAAGTTATCCTTTTTAATATCTGATTGCTGTTCCCATGCTGTTAGTTCCCCTTCTGCATATAAATTTCCTATATACTTTTGCCATCTAACCACCCTCTCTACATTTTCTATAATGACGTTTCCTGCCGTGTCCTTTATATTTTTTATATGGTTTAAAATCCCTAAAATTCATTATAATTGTATGCTTTGTTTCTCTTTCCAATTTCCATCTTAGTTTGTACTTCTTTGCACTTTTCATCAATTCATTGTATCCTGCATTTGCGAATAATTTATTTTTCCTGTTTCGTATGAACAATTTTTGTATTTTCGTCTTTCTTCTATTAAATTCGGGATATCCTTTGTTATTTATGGTTTCTTATTCTCTTTTTGTGTATACTCCAAAATATCTCTGACGTCATGTGTAAGTTGGATTTAATGTTATTCCATTCTGTTTTTACTTCTTCAGTATAAGAAATTTTCCCAATACCTTTCAGAAATGCAGTTGACTTATTCAAATCATTCGTGGATATCTGTAGCTTTTAGTTTCTCAAAGTTAGAGTACCTTTTTCCCTTTCTTTTTTTCAAATTTTTAAATTTAAGAGCGACCTTCATAATTACGGTGTTATGGTCAGTGTCTATATCTACTTCTAGGTAGCTTCAACAGTCTCTTACTTAATTGCTAAACCTTTGTCGAACATTAATGTAAGCTATTTGATATCTTTCATTATCTCGTGGCATCTTCCAGGTGTATCGTCTTCTAGCATGATGTTGAAATAATGTATTTGTGATGGTTAAGTTGTTATTGTCGCAAAATTCTACCAGCCTACTTCTTCTGTCATTTCTCGTGCCTAAACCAAATAAACCTACTATCGCTCCTTCCCTACCCTTACCTTCCACTGCGTTAAAATCTCCCGTAATTATTAAATTTTCATGTCCTTTTACGTATCTTACTATGTCTTCGCCTCTACCTCTTCCTTACTGTAGCTAGAGGTGGGCATGTACACTTGTATTATTATTGTTTTTACAGTTTTAGATTCTAATCTATCCACGTGTACTCTTTCGTTCTTTTGTAAGTAGTTTTCTACAGTGTCCTATCTTTTTTCGCATAACTATCCCCACACCCGAATTTCCTTCCTTTGTTCCTGTATGAATTACCAGATGATCTCCACTCCAAAAATCCTGCCGCCTTTGGCCACCAAACTTGGGTGATCTCTACTATGTCTAATGCTAACCTATCCATTTCAATTTTTAAATTCTCTAAGCTTGCTCACTTGCTTCGTGCTTCTGACATTCCACGCACCGGCTCGCAAAATGATACCTGCTCTTCTTTTAAAGTTTCCGATCACATACTCTCAAGTAGCCCCCTCCCGGAAATCCGAATTGGGGACTATTTTAACTCCAAAATCTTTTACTCCTGAGTATGCCATCATTTTAAAACAATTTAACCGCTGTGTACTTGGGAGGTAATGTGGTGGTTTACCGTTGCTTTCCACGTCGCACTCGTGT
The DNA here is from genome assembly GCA_036346225.1 of Platerodrilus igneus. Lineage (NCBI taxonomy): Eukaryota > Metazoa > Arthropoda > Insecta > Coleoptera > Lycidae > Platerodrilus > Platerodrilus igneus. Next base: position 2,144,542 of record JARFIW010001125.1, read on the forward strand.
GTCTTAGAATGCCATATTCTGCCACTTCAAGTGCCGAAACAGCTTGTGCCCTCTTTCGGATGCCCGTCCTAGTCTGGTTCCCTCGTTAAAGACCCTACTACTTTGGTTGGACCTATAGTTTGGATCTTTAGATCACTGGAACACACAAGCTTTTCCACCTGTTTTAATAATCTAGAACTTTTTCAAGATGCAGGTCCATTCGGAAAGGTAATGTAAATTATGAAGATTAAATACGCCTATGCGGTGAATGTACGATTCATCATGATTCTTTCAAAAAAAAGTTAATCTGGACGATATCTGTGGAGCATTTCTCTACAAAATGTCACTCTCTTCGGATAATCCGCAAGCAAAAAAGGATGCAAGTTGTTCCTGCACAACCTTCGATATACGGTAGTTAGCGCAATTCCGGAATGTCTGGCAGTAACCATAACACTCGTATCATTTAACACCATAGCCACTACTTCATGTTCTCCTTCAATTCTGGGTCTTTCTTCGCGATGACGTAAAACAGCAGGGCTTTTAACCCTGAAGGTATTGCGTAATGCACTCTTTCGAACACCCTATGATCGGTTGGAAGAAGGAGCGTTGTATTCCCTTGAAGCTTTTCGACCAATACCATTGCAGAGTCGATAAATAAATTGCATTTCAGCGTATTCATAATTAGTGTAGGGTATTTTGTGAATGTAAAATTACAATAAGAACAAGATTAACAATAAACCGCAAACAACAACAAAATGAAGAAGTCGTACAGCACGAATAAGTACACGATTCAAAAGCACTTCTGTAACTGAAAACAGGACACAGTGGACTGAATTAATAGAACTCTGAATTGTCTGAGGAATGCATAACGTAATTAATATAACATTAGGAATTCCTCCTCAGGGTGAGGAATTTGTCATAATGCAATGGCATTGTCATTAAGCAGTTTGCAAAACTAATTTTAACTTGCAATTAAAACAAAATAAAGAGAATTCTGTAGTTGTAAATAGAAAAAAGCACGATAGTGATATCTGGGGCTGTGTGCTAAATATATGACATGCCTAATGTGAAACTAAGGTAACATTAGTGCACAAGAGTGAGGAATTTGTTTTAATGAGTTCATTGGTTGTGGTTGATACGGAGTAGTTTGCAAAATGAATAACAACCTAATATTTAACACAAAATGTACGATACATATTAATGAATTGATCTAATAACGGAGGCGTTTTTACGACTAAACCCAGAAATTTACCTAGTTTCCTAGTTCAACTTATATTTACAAGTTGTACCTTTTTGGAAACAACGTACATCAAAGAAGTTTTCGTAATAGGTGTGCACTTTTCGATAGTAATAGTTTATTTGAGTATTTTAAGCACCTGTAGTGTTATTTGAAAATTTGAAATACTGCCAAAAACTATCTGTTTCTTTTGATTAACCTTGTAGTTGTTGGCGAAACCTGTCATCTAGTAAGGGTGAGAATACCTCTCCCAAACACGAAAAATATTAAAAGATACATACACAGTTTCGCTTTTAAGAATCAACAGTAAGCGGGTCTGCATGATTTTCCCAAAAAAAAAAAAAATTGTTGTAACTTTGAAAACATCAACAATTGGATAACAACATTTATAGTTACTTTGATAGGAAATGTTCTTCCTATTACGCTCCTTCGTTTGGACCATGACTTTTGGAACACCATGTATACATAAAAGGAGATATCGGTTATCTTTTGTTAGTAATGGTACAAAATGTTAGTAAAACTAATTTATTCAAAATCTTTCATACACTACACATATTTACATGATCGTGTATTATTCCCGGATCATCAAAACACACAAACTTTGCTAGAATCTATTTAAATATTTACACTAGATTCTGTTTACTGAATGTCTTAATGACAAATTGTACACCTTATTGTGAATAAAATTTGATATTTTTCTTGTATTAAACCACCTTACTTCCATTTAATTCCTGATAAATTGCTTGTAGATGAAACACCAACTTCTCAATTTATTAAATTTTATCATTTCAAATGATTTTACAAACGTTCTGAAAATAATTCTTTAAAAGCTTAACCTAATAAATTATTTAAAATGTGTTTTGCACATTACATGCTGTAATATTCTTTTAATTACAACAAATTTTTCACATAAGCATAAACCTTCTGTAAAATAATAAACACCCTTTCTGTACCACAATAAAAAATTGATAGTTTTCGTTTTCCAGTCTAAACAAAATCATTGTTCATTTACTTATTCCTTTTGTTTCAGATGCGTTTAAATTATCTAGTTTGTGAATTAATTCTGAATGTTTACAATTTTCCTTGATTAATTAATTATTCGGTTAAAAAAAGGTTCAACGACTTCCAGTCTTAATAAATATTACTAATTGTTCTTATTCCATTTACAAAATAAATTATGATGACTAAAATATCAAAAAAATCTCAATAAAAGCTCTTAAATAAAAAGTTTTGGATTCTGTTCTTCCTACTTTAAATAACTGTTTTTGCTTAGAATTGTTTACACGAATTGTGAGTAAAAAAATTTTCATACTTGTAAAATCTAATTTCTTTTATTGAAAATTTTCCCAAATTATTGACACAATTTATTATGAAAATCCCTTCTGCATTAAAAGATATTATTTTTAACCTTTTTAAAAATTTAACAAACGGTGCTACCTTGAAATTCATCTCGATCTTATTAGAAACATTCTCGGAAACTTATATTTCAAAAGCGCAGGTATTCTAATTATAAAATACCTTAAACTGCTCAAAAGACCTTTTAATAAGGAATTTAATTTCCCATGTTATTTTCCGTAGATTTGTAACTCGACATCATATAATTTATGTTATTTTTTTTAGAACTTAGTCTATTATTCTATACTAAAGTTCAAAGAATATTTATCTGCAGAAGGTAGAATATATAAATCTGTACAAATTGACTTAAACTTAATTTTACTCAAGCACATGTGTTCATTCTATTACATTCCACGGGTTTATTTATTTATTTAGATATTTATTTACCGCTAATGTGTATTGATGTGAATCAGGATACAGCCGCGCTGTCTAATATAAGAATGCAATAGAAAATATTATTCTTTTCTTACTGTGCCCTATTTCCTACCTGGCTAGCTCAACCGAAAATATGCTGTGAAATTTACGAAGATGAAATGAAACACCGAAATCTCAAGAAACCTCTATGATCAACCTTCTGTACATTCTTTACACACATTATGTAATTAATCTCTTACGTACTCAGATATAAATATCGATTATAAATACAATTTACAGCTTAAGTTTAGACAGAAAATGTATCTTATGACTACTTACATACTAAAATAATCTTCACTTAATTCTCGTTAATTATTTGAAAACTTCTGAACATTTTATATGTGGATCGCAAGACTTACATTAAATTTTTCTGAATAATTCAATTTTTTTTATTAATATTATTAGTACCCGGATTACCGTGTTTGATCAAAGACGCTGTACTGAAATTTTTGTAAGGGTCAAAAACACTTCCAGCTCTTACTTCAAAATTGCTGAAACAAGCTATTCAAAAGTAATTTTATACCCAAAATAAAACTTATTCTAGCTTAATCTATTTAGTGATATTCAAATGTCCTGTTACATTACAAAACAAAATAATACTTGCTCTTTGTGCTCTCAAATTGTTCTTTAAGACTACCTCTTTGCTTATAAAAATTTCGTTTCCGTTGGACTTAACTGCACTGAAAAATTCCTGGTTCCATTTCAAATTTTGATTCTTTCCATTCTTCAAAGTATACGTAATTGAACGTATTTTTATTTTTAACGGATTAATAATTAATGGTTGACCTCGTACCGAGATTATTTATATTATAGCAAAAAAATTTTTGTTGTATTCTTTAAAATAGTTATGCTTCATAACTTATGTTACATGTGGAAACTCCGACAGATTGGATTACCAACTTTGAACGAATTACAAATTACTCGGAACTTAATGTTGCATGCCGTAAAATGAGTGAATCAATGCTCCTCAATAAAGTCTTGTTTATATAATAAATAATCGTAATACGTCATAAGCCTCGATTCTTCCATGTCCTATTTCGAAACATTAGTTACCCGTATGATGTAATAATCCACTATGATCTCGCTTCCTTATTTCTAATGAGCTGTCAGTTTAAAGTTATTGCGGTCGTAAAATATCTCGCATCTTTGTTACTAAACAAAACCGATCTCTGCTACCTCCTTCTACCACTTCTAAAAGCTATTAAAGCATTATCTTTTATCTATTTTATGGCCTTCCGGTAATAATGCTTCTACGAAATAGGCGTTTACTCATGCAAGATAATTAATTTGCTTGTTTAATGGTTTAGAACGTTTCTCAAAATACTAACGTATTCTTTTATGAAATAACGTAAACATAATTTATTCCAAAACTAATTTGAAATTAACTTCTTTGAAAGAAAGCTATTCTTTATTAAAATAGTATTCTTATCGAGAATGAATACTTTATGTAATGTGTCTTTTAGAAAAGTACTAATTGAAATTTTTCTATTATAAAAAACGCGTTTTACGATAAATGAAAACTTGTTTTCCGGTATTTTCTAGTGAGTAATTATTTACACATGGATGAAATGAATCAATAAATGCTAATTTTAAAATTGGGCTTCGTTCTTATGATTTATAACTGCAATATGAGTTGTATTTTTCAGGAGTAAATTTTTTTACTCACGGATGAAATTAATGCTTTATTTTCACGGACTTAAACTTGTTTTTAATATTTCTCTGGAGAATACTTATTTAAACACGGATTTGAAAGTTAGGCTTTATTCTTGTGTCTTACAGAATTCGGTGCCTAATAACCTCTCGTGACCTCATTATCACATCATTTTTCCCCAAATTAAAATATAAAATTCAAAACCGATTTCGTTGAGTTTACGTTGAGTGCCATATTTCTGTATTGATGAGTAACTTAATATTTTTATTTCTAAATACATACTATATACAACTATTTCTATAAAACTTATAATACACACGCATAATTCTTTTCTTACACTGGGTCTTTTCTTAATCACTTGCTTCTCTCACAATATTTCACGTCAACTTAACATCCCCCAACTCTCACATTTTAGGGCCTAACTTCTTTCATTGTCCTCCTTTACTTCATATCCAATTTTATTTACAAACATCTTCAAGTTAAAAAAAATCTTCGCACATCCATAAAATACTACAAAAAACGCTCCAATAGAATATTACTATATCATAAAAAATGTGCCCTTAAATTTTCTGAAGTTGGCTTAGAATCTCCCTATCTATACTACTGACGTTATTTTCAATATAAAGGGACATCTTTCAATCAATCCTCATTATATGAATATATTAAATTTTTGTCGAATTTTTCCGTTATCTGATCGGAATCTACCTGTTTCAGATATAGGTAGTATCCCCTATCGCCCTCTCAATCACATAAGAACCCATATACGGTAACTGTAACTTTGCACACATGTGCAGATATTTCTTTCCACTCACAGATTTTTAATGACAAGTTTGTCTCCAATTTTGTGCATTGCCTTCTTTTTCGCCCTTTCATTCATCTTTCTCGCATATCTTTGCTTCCTTTCTTGCAACCTTTTTCGGACATTGTTTAACTTCACTTCAAACTCCTCATCCTAAGACAGAACATTCCATGTTCTATACGGATGAACATTTTTCATTAATAGAGTGGGAAATTCCTCAGTAACTATAGGAGGCGTATGATTGATGTATTTCTCCACATTGGCCAGATTATTTTTCCAACTTCTGTGATCTTCAAACGTCATTCACGTTTCGTGTATGAATCCCTCAGCCGAATTACCTTGCGGAAACCGCAAGCTGTAGAAGACAACTCTTATCCTTTGACATTACCAGTGAGAGATAAATCTTGCGTTGCCGAAATATATGGCATTGTCGGCCAAAATCTTCTTGGATTTTTCCACTTCCTGGATAAATTGCCCAATTTTTCTATGGCCGCTACAGTGTTACAATCTTTTGTAGAAAACAACCTCGCATATTTTGAAAAATGTCAACTATGACTAGAATATACCTGTTTCGTTTCCTAACCAATTTGCTTAGATAATCTATAGCTATCAAGTCCCAAGGGTCATCTACTTGAATAGTTTTTATTATGTTTTCACTAGTATAGTTTTTATACTTTCCTAGTATCCACAAATGACACACACTGATCACCTCCTTGATGATCCTCAAATCTCGATTTGCATAAAAATTTTCCCGAAAGAGTAACCATAGTTTTCTAATTCCTATGTGCCCATACTTAACATGCAAATCTGAAATGATTAACCTAGCATGTGCCCCATCCAACACATATAACTCTCTACCATTCAGATGTTTTATGAGAAAGCCGTTAACCATCTCTAAACCCTTATAATTTGGACTCTCCATCTCCTTTTCTTTTAGTGTTAGTATTTTCTTACTATTTTCTTGCATTTCCAAGGTCCTCTCATGTGCATACACCGTACCATTATGCCTTAGATTGTGCATTGCAATGAAAATATCTTCTGTTTTTATGTTGTTATTCTCCTTGTTACGACTTAAAGCGTCAGCAACCACATTATCTTTTCCTTTTACATATCAAATCCCAAAATCGTAATCTTGCAACAGAAGACTCCACCTATATACTGCGTTGTTTGTAAATCTTGTATTGAGCAATAAACATAAGGCCGAATGGTCTGTTTCTACTATATAGTACCTGCCTTTGAGGTAGTATTTTAATTTAGTCACAGCAAATACCACCGCTGCTATCTCCTTCTGGTGTAGTTTAATGCGTGTCCTTTTAAAGTCCTCAATATAAATGAGATGGGCACCACCATCCCCTCTTGAACTTGGTATAATTCTGCTGCTAAGGCACAATCAGGGGTGTCTGTACGTAGAATAAATTCTTTGGAGAAATCTGGGTTTCTCAACATGACTTGATGATAAAATTGCTCAATTAAACTTAAGTATGCTTGTTCGTGGACCTCGTCCCATGACCATCTAGCTCCTTTCTTCAATAACCCAAATAATAGAACCACTTTTTGAAAGAAGGATGGAACAAACTTTTTGTAAAAGTTTATCACTCCCAAAAAAGCTCTTAATGTCGTAATATTTCTAGGTCTGAGATATTCTAGAATTTCCTACAGGCGATCTTTGTTGATATATATGCCTTGTTTATTAATTTGGTATCCCAAAAAGCTCACTTGGTGCCGAAAGAACTCGCATTTTTCTAAATTTAATTTTAACCCTGTTAGATTCGGTTCGAGTGAACTCTCTCTAAATGCACCAAGTGCTGTGGTATATCTTTACTGGATATCAAGATATCATCAATGTAGTGGATACAAAATTCTTCAAATGGTCCCAAAATGCACTGCATAAGCCTTAACTAAAGCCGCGGTACTCGTAAACAAAAATGGAAAAATATTGAATTGATAAATGCACCCTTCTATTGAAAATCTCGTATATTTTCTTGATTCTTTTGAAAGTGGAATTGGCCAAAACGAATTTTTTAGATCGATTTTCGAAAGGACTTTCTTATTACCTAACTTTACTAAAATTCTGATGATGGTGAACAACTATATTGTGGTTTCGTACGCTGATTTATTTTCCTCACATCCAAACATAATCTAATACTACTATCGCTTCTTTTACCACAACTGAAAGATTTACAAAATGTGTTTGATTTTTCTATGATACCCTCACCCAACATCCTATCTCATTTTTGACTTTCACTTTATAAGTCGCTGGTATTGGATAAATTTTGGCACTAAACGGTTCAGTATTCGTAACTTCTAACTTGCGTTCGTCATTTATAGCAATCCTCGACTCTATTTACTAACTCAGAATGTTTCTTCAGTAACAATTTCATTCCATTTTTAATTTCACCTGAACATTTAACAACAATTCTGTTTTTCTCTTCTCTTTCCTCTTTACTTTCTTCAAATTCAAACTGATTAAATTAATGTAGACATTCTCTACTTTAACCTTTATTTGATCCTCCCATTTAAAATCTTCTTCACCACATATAATCCTCTTCTTCTTCGCATCTATTATCATTTTTAATCTATCAATCAGATCCATTCCTATAATTACCTCCACTTAATCCAGGTACAATAATGAATTCTTGTTAAAATTTTATCTTACCTATTTATACTTGCAAATTTTCTGTTGTTTGGTGCTAATAAGGTACGTTTCTTGATGGTATCAACTCGTTATTTAATTTTGGTACGTTGTTTTAATAAAATCTTTCGAAATTAGCGATGCTTCAGCTCCCGTATCTATAACTACTTTGATAATTTTGTCTTCCATATTTATATTTAACATAGGTAATAAGTTTTTTAAACACTTCCATTATTTACTAAATCAAATTTTATAATCTCTCGCTGACGTTCGTAATCGTTAATTTTTAAGGGTGCCATCGGTTTGCTTTTTATCGAATATCCGACCTCGACGTTGACGGTTTTGGTCTGTTTACTATCTTCGCATGTGTCCTATTTTTACTATTACCATCGGTTTGCGAGTTTTCACTACTCTCCGTTGCTTGGGTTAGGATTCTCTTCTCAATGGTACGGGATTCGTTGTTCTTCCTTCCTCTGCATCTTTCCTGATGGCATTATTTAGATCCCAGTTGCTACTTTGTCCATTTCCTTTTTCAAATATTATGCACTGGTACCTTTCCGGCCCATTACTTCCTTGAAATCTGAATGCATTTATGGGCTGACTTCTTGGTCTAGTCTCCATCCTCCGTGGTTGACCCATCTCATCAAAACGTTGAAGATACTCTAAAAACACATCTGTATCGATCATATTTTGTAAGGCGATGCATTGCCTTACCTCCGTTTCGAAGTGTCCTGCTAAATATTTGAATACTTGCTTGTCCTCTAAAGCAAGGCAAAGTTGTTTAGCAACGCTAAATTTATTTATGGCATACAACTCCATTGTCATTTCTGAATCACTGCTATACTTGCCCATAAGTTGCTGGTTTTCCCCCCAGAAATGTTTTAACAATTTAATCTTAAAGTTTTTAAAGAGCTTAAATCACTCTCAATCAGTGCAAACCAAATTTCCCAACTACCTTTGAACACAGACGATATTTAATTTAATTTGTTAATCCAAACTCTCTTATATTAGGGTTTTTACGTTATTTAAAAATATCTTAGGGTTAAGTTTATTATCCCCATCAAGTTTCGAATGGAACACTAATTGAACTCCAATTTATAGGTTTCCCAACATAAATATTCTTAACCCTATCTTCTAAATTTTTATACATTCCCCAAGTCTGTTTTAAGATTTTCCAAATCATTTCTAAATCTTTTGGATTCAGCTTGGCAGCTTTCCTTTGTTTCGTTTACTTTTTGATTTAAAATTTTAATTTTCCCATTAGATTCTTTCTCATGTGCGTCCTGATTCGCCTTTATTTGAACAATATCCTCTTTAGCGTCATCTATATTCTCTAAAATCTGCACTACCTTTCCTCAAATTTCATTTCCTCAATGGTCTTATTTATTTCTTTTAAGCCCGAAGTTATCTTGTCATTCATTTCTTTAAATTTTTATTCATTTTTGTCAGTTCTAATCTTAAACTTTCCCCCAATTTAGCTATATTCTCTTCAAATTCCGCTCGTAACTCCTGAGTATTTCTTATCAGATCTCTCACTCATTTCCTTCATACATTTTTCACCCATTCCTTTTATACTTTTATCATTCTCTTAGCTCATTTTTTCATACTTTATTCATTTTTTCTCTCGCATTCTTCATATTCTCCTTTTGTTCCTGGTTTAGACTTAATAAGAGTGCTATCACCTTTAATTCCTGAGTCTCTCCTACGCTCTATTCTGTCTGGGCGTCTGGATTCACCTCTTTCAGTTCTTCCACATAAACGCTTTTCTGAGAACCAATTTCTACCTCTTCAGCTCACAAACCTTCACGAATTTCTTTCATTCTGTCAGTTATCCTAGAAACTAATCAGATATATTACTCAGAGAAAACTTCCACAAAATCCTCCGAGACAAGAAACTCTAATTTTCAGACGACTTAATCGATGCCACATTGCGCACCACAAAAGTTGCTGTAAATCGGGGTACAGCCGCCCTGTCTAACATAATAATACAATAGAAGATATGAATTTTCACCTTACCGTGTCCTTTTGCCTGTCTAACTAGCTCAGCGGAAAATATGCTGTAGAATTTACGAAAATAAAATGAAACAGAAATTTCAAAAAACACCTATGAGAAATCTTCTATACGTTCCAAAAACATCTTCCTTTTACACACATTATCTAAATAATCTCTTCCATACACAGATATAAATAACGCTTATAAATACAATTTACAGCTGAAGTTTAGACAGAAAATGTACCTTTGACTACTTACGTAATAAAGCAGAAAATGCTATCAAACATGTGGAGTTGTGAATTAAATAAAGGATGAATAAAGTGCGTTGCCTAACTGAGCTAACTTAAAATAATAAAAGTGTAGCAGACCCGTATATTTAAATAAGTAGAAACTGAAACGGTTGTTAAACTAATGAGGTGGTAAATTTACAAATACGAAATGGAGCCTAACAACTTAGATGTAAGTCCTTTCTTGTATAAGTTGTAGTGAAATAAGTACGAAAATAATTTTAACAATAAGTTAAGCTTTTACAAATAATTTCAAAATGTGAACTTGATATAATAATTTTTATAAAAATATTATAATGTGTTTAAAACCTGTTTATGAATATTCTAGCTGATCCACCACTCACATCAATACTAAAAAATTCACGTAAGTATATTTTAAATAAATACTTTTCTTACTAGTAATAAGATGCTTTAGTACTATTTTAGTCTAGACTTCCAGTACAATACAGAATATTTTGATACAGCATGTAGAATATATGGAAAAATAATAAATCCACTTTGGTTGATAAAATGCCAAATGCCAAAATATAAAACGCAAAATTCGTATTGCTATACAGTCTATGACTCTTAACAGTACCCATTCACAACGGGATTAACACCAAAAAGGTTATTATTTTAAAATTTCTAAATTATAAAATAATTTTTGGAGAATATTTTAACTCTTTTATAAAATGATTTCTTGGAAGTCTATTTAAAACATCATCGGTTAGATATTGGAATTTTGTATTATTTTGTCTTTCTGACATGTGTAACTCATACCCGTGGTTCATTATTTACATTTTTTTCTGTTACTGTTTTTGCGATATGTGAATTCTGCCATAAGCTCCCCAACCAATAGGCAAGCTATCAACTGCATCACTAACATGCTTTTGTTTTCTTAAATATCAGGACCTTGACATACATTTAGTCACTATACAGTATTACAGATTACACTCCTTTATAGACCAAGAGCTGGGAGTAAAGTTACCTTCCTCATAAGATATCAAAGGTTTGCTAGTGTAAACGTGTAAGGTTGTAAAGGGCATAATACAAGCCGCCCGTCTGCCGTACCAAACAGTCGCTTTTGCCCACCCCATTTTTTTTTAAATTGAAAAAGTCATCTAGAACTGCCACGGTCGTGCCATTGAAAAAGTGATCACAGGAAAGACCTTAATAAGAATAGGCGTTTCAGCCACCTAAAGTGGTCGCTCTTTAAACGCAGACGGGGTTGAAATGAACATAAAACCGCCACAAACTTTCTCATAACGTACCAACAAATTTTTCGTACAAAATAACGTATTATTATTTAGCAACTGAAAAAAAATAAACATCGACCTACAGTCGCGTGCCGAGAGCAGACGAGCTCAGGGCGATGAAAACGACCCCTACGGATCCTAACTTAATGAAAGTGATTACTACCTTGTTATATCCGGCTGGTTTTTGTGTAGAAACGATTGATATGCCTTAAATTAAGCGCATATACAGGGAAGGGGTTTTGCCACCCCGTTCCCCGTCGTTAGCCTCGCTTACGTCAACTGTGTGAATAAATCAGTATATTAAAGACAAAAATCAGAATTTTTCAATATATTTGCGACATACTCTCCAAACAAAATTGTAACCCGCGGGGGGTCCCATATCTTTTTCCTAGATCCGCGAGATAGGTTTTGGGCCCTTTAGAGCGGCTTTTTAAAAAGGCTTCTTCCAAAAAACTTTTCTATCAATTTATTTGTAACAGAAATTAAAATATTAATTTTAGTTACAGGTACGTTATATACAGTAGCGTATTGGTATTAAAATATTCTAAGTTGACTTTCACGTTAAATTAACTAACATCAGGATGAGTAGCTGAACAACCAATAATGTTAAAGTTGAGAAGCTCGAGACTGACTGGCCATTTTGGGCTCCTGGGGGTATTTATGCTATCCCTGCCCCTCACATTGCTTATGGAACTACAACGGTCATATCTGCTATTTCTTTATACAATAAAAAGTATTACATTTTAATAATCTTAATTCTAATAATTGCTATTTTATTGTCTACTGTGATTTGCACCTGCAATGTCATGTTACGTCTGAAATACAAAGTATTCACATCCGTTCTTATGTCTGGTTTATGAACTTCCATTAACCTTTTGTAATATGTCTTTCAATTTATACATTGTAACAATCTAATTTAAGATTTAATAATTCCATCTGCGGGAACTTGGTCCTTTCAACAAAAAAATTCTAGTCCCACAGATTGGGCGTCATAAACGGCTGTGATCCTCTTTTCGCCTCGGCTGCTCACCTAATGTTATAAACCTCCTCATTCATAAAAAAAAACAACACATTCCTACCAAAAACATCAACGTTAACTCTATTTACATCAATATTCAGAATACATTAAAATTTCAAAATTAAAACTCAGCATAAATTTCAGTTTTAAAAAGAATTTCAAGATTAATTTTATTATCATTTTAATGTGCATCCAAAATTAAAGTCCTTGTTGGATGCCTACTAATTAATATAACAATATAAGCAGACCGGAGTCTGAGTATAAAGGAGCATCTACCACCCTTTACGTTAATTAACCAGGTTCGTCTAATTGAGCTCAAAGACATACCCAAATTTTCATCATATTACCGAACATCAAAACTAAATACTCCTTTCTACTTCAACAAGCAAATTTCATCTTAAAATTAAAATTTTATGGTTAGTACAATTTCACTAATGTCCATTTAAAGTAAATCAATTATAAAGTTATTCAACACACACAAAATGTCAACCAAAATAGTATAATTTACCTGAAGGTTACTGTCCTCGTAGCTTCAAAGTACATCGTCCCTTTAGTTAATCACACCATTCCAACAGGATTATATTTACGGCTTCTAATTCTCAACGCTTTTAAAATTTTCTCCATCACCAGTTGTTTCTGGGCTTTTCCGGAACTCATCTATGTATATCTGACCCTTGTTTCGTGGATCCAGACACGTATTTGAACCATTTAATTATTAACACCCCGAAAAATAGCAAATAACTTCATACTTCTTTCACCAATATACGCCAAAACTGCCTACTTTTGTGTATACATTTGTCGTTGTAAATTTTGCTAATTGGTACAGTGAAACTAAATTTTATTACCTTGTATCTAAGTGCACTGAAGTACATTCATGTTAGCACGTAAATAACAAACTATTTTGAATCACTAAAATATACGAGCAAAATTTTAATTTATTTTATCAAACTAAAATGCACTGTTTAACATCTTCAATCAAGTCGCGGATGTAAGAGCTTTTAACGCATCGAATCGTCAAAAGTCTAAGAGAGCTTGTTTATATTCATTTCGGTATATATAGCAAAAAGCCGGCACGTCGCTTTTGTCCTCAAAACGGGTAATTCTAAAGAATTCCTCATTCTATGTTCCCAGTCTGTCGCTCGCGCGACGATTTTTACGAATTTTCACTCGTCCCATTTAAATCTCAGAAATTTCAACACACGGCACGCAAGCATGTCCGAGAAATAACTAATTGACTTTTATACCGAAATTGTTGTTTCTACCTCTGATATTTGCATCCTATTTTCAACCAATTGTGACCCTCGTGACGTTGCTTAAATCCCGCCTTTTACTATATGTGTCTTTGCTTGACGCATTTCTCTTTCCTTTTCTAACCTGTTCGTATTGGTGCAAATTGATATTCTTTATTATCGATTATATTTTAGTCCATGTGGACTGTTATCTGGGTTTAATAACCCCGTATCGCACATTCTCGTGAATATTAAGCCCCGGTTTCTCCAAGATTCTTTGAAACTATTAATTATCTACAAAATTTACGCCGTATGTGATATTTAAACTACGCAGGTGTTCAAAATAATATTAATTCTCAGAGCTTTTAAATAAACCCTGTTTTGTATTTCGTGCTAAAGCACCTGACCGTTTCAGTATCCTTAGAATCGACATGTTTATCTAACAAATTAAACTGAAATTGCCTTTTAAAATACGCAGGTGTTTTCAAACGTAACATTTTAAATACCCTTCTACGATTTGCATTTTATTGGGTTTTTACAAGTTTTATGCTTATTATTAATAATGGTTCAATTAACTCCAACTAAATATTAATTATTATCTGTACGTTTTAATACCGGTTACTTAAAATAGGGTTAATTAATATACATTTTGCACGTAATTTCCATTTGTTTCTTACGTAGAGCTTGTTAATACTGTTTCTTTTGATATAAAGCGTCTTGTCCATGATTTAAATCTCTTATTTTTACTGAAACTAATAAATTTTTATGCTTCACGGTTTTAATAACGCGTATTATCTAATAAAATTCCTTATACACGGTGATTAAAATTATTTGATGTAATCCATTAATTTTCTACCCTGGTCTAAATATGAGTATTTTCCCCCTATTTGAATACAAATAATCCCACTTATTTGAATTCAAATATAAAACATTTAGACAAAAAATTACAAAAAACTGCCTATCTCTCTCACCCTTATCTATCTAACTTACCTACTTTGTCTCCAATCGAAAAAAAAATATTTACACCTATCCTCTATCCCTATCCTATTCCTAACTTTTAACTAATCTTCACTATACTTTACTTCATCCTACCTAATCCTATATACCTATCCTATTTCTAACTTTATTCCTAACTCTCCACTAATCTTATATGAAATATCTATACTTAACCTATCTTATTTTCTTCCTACATTTACTCTTTATTCTCCTCCTAAACCTATTTCTAACTATCTCCCATATTTATCCCATACCTAGCTTTATTTTCTATAAACACTTACTTCTTTTCTTCTATCTACACCTATTCTATCCCTATCCTATTTAAATCTAACTCTCTTCTTGACCCTCCATGTCTTTCTTCTTACCATCCTAATACTCTTCATCCCTATTTCTCCCCCTTCTATATCTATACTTAACATCTCTATTATCTCACATACAATAAACTTATCATCCCTCTTATCCTGACTCTTAAATATTGCTTCTTCTTCAGTCTCTACACATGTCTGTTTCTTATTTATTATTATTTTCTTTTCTCTCGACAAACCAAACGATACTACTTTACAATTATCGACTTTTCCCTCTATGGAAAACCCTACGTACCTTCTAGAATTTTTGTGTAATGGAATCCGCCAGAATGAATCCCTTAAATCTACTTTATTAAAAACAAACTTGCCATCTTTACTTAATTTCGCCTTCACCTGCTCCTGATATGCTGCTTCTACCCCCACTACTTCTGCATGTTTTTGTATTAAAGCTTGAACCTCTACTTTCCTTTCCTCTGGCCATCTTATTGTGTTGATCTGTTTAACTCCATCATCCTCTACCTCTACTACATTAATACTAAACCCCGTGTCATCCTCTGTGACTTCATAACTGCCCTTCCATGGCACTACCCTATCATTAATCCTTATTACCTTCCTTTCCATATCTATCAAAACCCCTAACTTCATCATACAGTCAACACCGAAAATGCTCTGAAACTTCAGTCCAGGTACAATTACAAACTCCTGTTCACAGCTTAAATCTCCTATATCTATCCTAAGCACCACAACACTATTTACTACAGCAAACTTCTTTTATTTGGAGCTACTAAATGGCTACGCTTTATAGGCATAATTCTATCACAAACCTTATCCCTAATTTTGCTGACGAATTCCTCCGATATTAAACTCGCCTCTGCCCCTGTATCAAGTAATACTTCTACATTATTTTCAAAATTTCTAAATTAATAATTGGCAAACATAATTTTATACAGTTTCTGGCTCTACTTCCTCCTCAATTTTGAAAAATTCACGTGGATGTTCATATACATTTACACAGAAATCTAGTGGTCTGTCGCGTTCTAAAAATCCTGTCCCATCCTGTTTTCCGTGCTTGGTCCTGGTTGTCCTTCTACAACCTGTGCGTACGTCCTCCTCGTGTTAATATCCGTGTCCCTGTCTCTATTCGGCGTGCTGGTCACAGTCCTGTTTACCTCCGGTAAACTGTTCTGTCGCGTGTAACTAGGTCTTGGCGTCGGTCCCCTAGTCGCACTATTGCTCCTGTATTCCTGTCCTCGTCGTTCCCAATTCGGTCAAAATTTCTGTTGTAGTCAGGCCGTCTCGGATAATTCGGTGTCCTGTTGTCAAACCTAACTGTGTTAACGTTTCGTTCTCGTATCTCTCTTGTCCGTCCAACACATACATCGTCATATCTCTGTAAGTATTCCAAAACGTCTCCCGTTCTGTGATGTTTTGTAAGGCCACGTGTTGTCTAATTTCCAGTTCAAAATGTCGTGATAGGTACTTGATTATCTGTCTGTCCGTCAATGGTGGATTCAGTTGTTTGGCCACACTGTATTTGCGGATGGCATATTGCTCCTAGAACCTGCAAACTCTCCCTTAAATTTTCCTGTAATCAAGTCGTCCCTAATCTGATCCTGTTTGTGATCACTCCAGTAATGTTGTAAAATTTGTTTTCAAAGTCCTGATACGTGTCTATGTCCTGTCCTACTAAATTGTACCATGCCTCCGCATTGTCCTTTAATAAAGCCTTTATCGTATTTAGTTTAGTATGTTCGTCAAATAAATTTCCCACTAGATTTCTTACACTATTAATAAAAATTTGTGGATTTACCCTGTTATCGCCATAAAACTTCATGTGTTGGTCCAATGATACTCCACCTGTAGAAAATCTGGGACCATCCCCGTTAAATTTGACATGTTGTATTTGATACTACTAACTTCGCGTTCTACCCTGCCTAACTGATCCCTACATGAGTCCGTCACTTCCGTCATTTTACATTAATCTCTTCTTCACAAAAATGCGTACTTCGGACCTTAAATGTCCCATTTCCTGTCGAAGACCTTTAATATCACGCTCATTTTTTCAACCCTATTTTCTACTTCCCCAGTTTCACGGTAAGACTATCTTTAAATTCTGTAAATTCTTTAGTATTTTGTTCAATTTTCCGCTTATCTGCTCTAATTTTTGGTTGGACTCCTCCTCGCTCTATTAGATTCTTCCTAGCTCTATTAGCTTCATCGCTTAGCAGTTCTAATTTTCTATTGGATTCTTCGTTCATCCTCTCTAGCATTCTCATTATCATCTCGTTTCCTTGATCCCTGATTCCGTCCTTGACTGATCTCTACTGCCTCCAGCTTCTTCCATTTTGAATTTTCTCACACAATGCACTATCGTCACTTCCAATTTCCGCTCCTTGACTCCTTAACCACTCTTTTCTCTGCATACGTTCTAATCACTCACACACACTCTAAAATACTCCTAAATTTATACACACACAGAAACTCTCTTTCTCAGATCGCCAGTTTCCTGGAATAAAATAACAAAAATTTTATTTGGAACTCGAGCCCTCACGTTGTGGTCGCCAAAATTTGCTGTGATATTCTCCTTTGACTGCGGGAACTGGGTCCTTTCAACAAAAAAATTCTAGTCCCACAGATTGGGCGTCATAAACGGCTGTGATCCTCTTTTCGCCTCGGCTGCTCACCTAATGTTATAAACCTCCTCATTCATAAAAAAAAAACAACACATTCCTACCAAAACATCAACGTTAACTCTATTTACATCAATATTCAGAATACATTAAAATTTCAAAATTAAAACTCAGCATAAATTTCAGTTTTAAAAGAATTTCAAGATTAATTTTATTATCATTTTAATGTGCATCCAAAATTAAAGTCCTTGTTGGATGCCTACTAATTAATATAACAATATAAGCAGACCGGAGTCTGAGTATAAAGGAGCATCTACCACCCCTTTACGTTAATTAACCAGGTTCGTCTAATTGAGCTCAAAGACATACCCAAATTTTCATCATATTACCGAACATCAAAACTAAATACTCCTTTCTACTTCAACAAGCAAATTTCATCTTAAAATTAAAATTTTATGGTTAGTACAATTTCACTAATGTCCATTTAAAGTAAATCAATTATAAAGTTATTCAACACACACAAAATGTCAACCAAAATAGTATAATTTACCTGAAGGTTACTGTCCTCGTAGCTTCAAAGTACATCGTCCCTTTAGTTAATCACACCATTCCAACAGGATTATATTTACGGCTTCTAATTCTCAACGCTTTTAAAATTTTCTCCATCACCAGTTGTTTCTGGGCTTTTCCGGAACTCATCTATGTATATCTGACCCTTGTTTCGTGGATCCAGACACGTATTTGAACCATTTAATTATTAACACCCCCGAAAAATAGCAAATAACTTCATACTTCTTTCACCAATATACGCCAAAACTGCCTACTTTTGTGTATACATTTGTCGTTGTAAATATTGCTAATTGGTACAGTGAAACTAAATTTTATTACCTTGTATCTAAGTGCACTGAAGTACATTCATGTTAGCACGTAAATAACAAACTATTTTGAATCACTAAAATATACGAGCAAAATTTTAATTTATTTTATCAAACTAAAATGCACTGTTTAACATCTTCAATCAAGTCGCGGATGTAAGAGCTTTTAACGCATCGAATCGTCAAAAGTCTAAGAGAGCTTGTTTATATTCATCTCGGTATATATAGCAAAAAGCCGGCACGTCGCTTTTGTCCTCAAAACGGGTAATTCTAAAGAATTCCTCATTCTATGTTCCCAGTCTGTCGCTCGCGCGTCGATTTTTACGAATTTTCACTCGTCCCATTTAAATCTCAGAAATTTCAACACACGGCACGTAAGCATGTCCGAGAAATAACTAATTGACTTTTATACCGAAATTGTTGTTTCTACCTCTGATATTTGCATCCTATTTTCAACCAATTGTGACCCTCGTGACGTTGCTTAAATCCCGCCTTTTACTATATGTGTCTTTGCTTGACGCATTTTCTCTTTCCTTTTCTAACCTGTTCGTATTGGTGCAAATTGATATTCTTTATTATCGATTATATTTTAGTCCATGTGGACTGTTATCTGGGTTTAATAACCCCGTATCGCACATTCTCGTGAATATTAAGCCCCGGTTTCTCCAAGATTCTTTGAAACTATTAATTATCTACAAAATTTACGCCGTATGTGATATTTAAACTACGCAGGTGTTCAAAATAATATTAATTCTCAGAGCTTTTTAAATAAACCCTGTTTTGTATTTCGTGCTAAAGCATCTGACCGTTTCCAATATCCTTAGAATCGACATGTTTATCTAACAAATTAAACTGAAATTGCCTTTTAAAATACGCAGGTGTTTTCAAACGTAACATTTTAAATACCCTTCTACGATTTGCATTTTATTGGGTTTTTACAAGTTTTATGCTTATTATTAATAATGGTTCAATTAACTCCAACTAAATATTAATTATTATCTGTACGTTTTAATACCGGTTACTTAAAATAGGGTTAATTAATATACATTTTGCACGTAATTTCCATTTGTTTCTTACGTAGAGCTTGTTAATACTGTTTCTTTTGATATAAAGCGTCTTGTCCATGATTTAAATCTCTTATTTTTACTGAAACTAATAAATTTTTATGCTTCACGGTTTTAATAACGCGTATTATCTAATAAAATTCCTTATACACGGTGATTAAAATTATTTGATGTAATCCATTAATTTTCTACCCTGGTCTAAATATGAGTAATATATATATATGTATATATATATATATTCTAATTTGGGGGATATGTAACTCGCACCTGCCTCAAAATATTGCTATAAGAGCGTTAGCCACTTATAGGAGTCGCATTTTTAAAGCAAACGCATTTAGTGACAATAACTAATAGATTAAGAACTGCAGACTACATATTTTACCAACTTACATTGTTAGTATTTAAAGAAAATGGAACTGTACTAAAAAGGTCGTCTAGAAATGCCTAATTAATGTCAAGGTCATGTACATAGAAAAGATGATCAGAAGAGATACATTAATTATGAGTAGGCGAATCTCCTAAAGTGGTCGCTTTTTAAAAGCAGAGCAGAGCAGTGGTTGAGATGAACATAAAAATATCATCAACTTCCTCATAAGATACCAACAAATTATTCGTACAAAATAATGTACTATTATTCTTCAACCAATCGAAATAAAAAAATTAAACACAGGCAGACGGTCGCGTTTCAGGAGCAGACGAATTCAATGCGACGAAAACGACTCTTACGGATCCTATCTTTGTGAAAGAGATTACTGCCTTGTTTATACCCGGCTGGTTTCTGCGGGCGCGCATAGGGGGGAGGGGGGCGGTTGATGAGGTCACGAGATTTCACCCCCAGCTTGTCGTCAGCACCGCACACACACTCTTCAAACAAAAATTGTGACGCCCTCTCCGTAATTTTTGGCGCCAACATCAGTATTGCTATAAGAACGTTGGCCACTTATAAGCGGTTGCATTTTTAAAGCAAACGCATTTAATGGGCAATAAACTAATAGATTAAAAACTGTAAGCAGGGCCGTAAGTAGACTATGTTATCTGGGAGGTGTTGTGGTAACAATTTGCCGACGAAATTAATAGCGCATATGTAGACATTATATTTTTATGTGAATTCTCAAGTATTAGTAAGCAATCACGAAAATAAATGTCCAAAAAATGCCGACTAAAACAGAAGATTTGCAGACAACCACAACCATGAGAGGGAGGGGCATATCTGTCGGTGTAGTCAAAGAAATTTATTATTATAGATTGTGTCACACTAAGTATACATGTCAATTTCAGAAACAGAGGAAAATTAAAAATAAATAAGGTGATTGTTGCCGTCTTACAGAATTTATGGGGGCAATTGAGAGGGGACTGTAGAATAGGGGTGTAGAGGGTTGTCATATAGTGACGACACAGAGAGAAATGGTTTCAAATCACTTAGTCCAAACTTGGCTTCTGGTACCACAAAACTCACTTACTGATTGTTATGTAGGTCTAGGGTAGATGCATAGGAAATGAAGGAAGTGGAGTTTGACGTATTTCATTTATTTTAGTAGACGAGAGCGTGATAATAAGAAGAAGTTTATTATCACGCCCATTTTAAAATGACCTAATTTTAAAGAGAAACGAAAGAAAGGAAAAAAATTTAATATAGGAAAAAGTATTTCCTCTTAGACGTAAAATACGGTTTACCCGCCGGTACTCGGGAAAAGCAAAAAAAAAACGCCCCAAATAACCAAATTAGAGAAAAAAGAAAGGATAAAAAACAATATACAATAATACCTATTCCTTAGAAAGAGGTATTAGTTTGTTGACCGGCCGAATTAATTGACCGTTCAGAGTTTTCACCGTGGCCATGCGAACCACTCCATCGCTGCCAGGGAAGAGCTTTTCTATACGACCAACGGGTCAAGATAACGGCAAAGGGTTCACACCCGAAATAAATACAACGTGCCCCGCAGACAAAGGAGCGGTTTCACGACTCCACTTAGTCCTCTGAGTAAGGATGTATAAATAGTCACAAGACCAACGACGCCAAACATACCGAGAACGTTGGCATAAACGCTGCCAGTGAGAACGCAAACTGTCATCCTCCAAAAACTGGACTACAGGTAAGCTCAAAATAGGCCCTTTAATTAGAAAATGGCCTGGGGAAAGATAGTCGGAGCAATGTAATGCATCGGAACAATAAAAACATAACGGACGACTATTTAAAACCGCTTCTATGCGAGTTAATATAGTATTTAATTCTTCAAAAGTTTGAGACTGACGACCCAAAGTGCGAATCAACAGAGCCTTTGCTGATTTGACACAAGATTCCCATGATCGCCAAAATTGGGGCCGTAGGGTGGATTAAATCGCCAATCTATATGGCGTGAAGCCAAAATAGAAAAAATTTTAGTTTGATTTTTAGGGGGAAATGCATGGGCCTTCTTCAAAGCACGAGCGTCATCACGAACGTTACTAGTACAATCCGAATACACAGTAGTAGGAGCGCCACGAAGCGACGTAAAACGAGTAACAGAAGATAAGAAAGCCTCCGTAGTTAATTCTGAAACTAACTCTAAATGCACCACCTTAATGCACATACAAACGAAAACACAAATGAGCTTTAACGGAAAGTGTATTGCGGCAAATGGAGGTTTTGACCAAGAAGGGTCCTGCAAAATCGATCCCGGCATGAATAAAAGCTCGAGTTATTTGTACCCGAGGAGAGGGTAAATTGGCCATAATTGACTGTGAGGATTTGGCCTTCAATGGAAAACACGGTAAACATTAATGAATGGGCTGGCGAACTAAAGACCGCAGTCCAAAAATCCAAAGTTTGCACTGGATAAGAGCTTCTCTCATAGAGGGACCGGAATGCAAAGATATACGGTGATAATGATCACACCAAAGAGTAGATAATATGGTCCTCTTAGGTAATAACAAGTGATGTTTCTGCTCATAGGTTAACTGAGAATTATCCAGGTGTCCGCCCACCTTCAGCAAACTTTGCGAGTCCAGAAAGGTGAAAGAAAGAGGTTTTCTCTTTTGCATTTGAGAAATTTCAACAGAAAAACTGAGCTTGTGTCAGTTTTACACAAACCAGCAAAGATTCAAGAAGCTCATTAGAAGAAAATGGACCCACTAATTTTCTAGTTGGCTTGCGACAATTATGCACAAACCGATTAACATAATCTAAAGAAGACTGCAAACGGATCAATAATGAAAATCTACTCATGAATTTGCAAAACTCTGATTTGATTTAATTAATTCGATTTGCCACAAATGTTTTTACTAAATAAGATGGGGTTTCAACCAGGTTAATACAATTTTAGAATTGCAAAACAAGTCAGTTTTC
Source organism: Platerodrilus igneus (assembly GCA_036346225.1). Lineage (NCBI taxonomy): Eukaryota > Metazoa > Arthropoda > Insecta > Coleoptera > Lycidae > Platerodrilus > Platerodrilus igneus. The sequence goes on from JARFIW010001125.1 coordinate 2,167,606, forward strand.
CGTAGAGAGTAAGGAAGATAATTAGAAACAAGAGAATGAGTTAACTTGGCAAGTAAAAGGGCACCACACAGTTCTAAATGCGGAATAGTAAGGGTTTTAAAAGGAGCAACTTTGGCATTTGCTTGTAATAGGTGGCAAGATTCTAACTCGTCTGACAAAGCGTACAGATAGATACAAGTCTCATAACCCTTTTTGCTAGTATCGTAAAACCTGAGTAACCGACAACTAACACCACTATGAAATAATCTATGAGGTATTTTTAGTTGCGATAGACAACAAAATTGCCCGCAACATTGTTCTCATTTCACACACCATTGGAAATCTAGAGCATCGTCCCACTTTAGCTGTTGAAGTCAAAGCTGTTGTATAAAATGTTTAACGAGGAAAACTACCAGGATCGACCAACCAATTGGATCAAATATCCGTGCCATATAAGAAAGAACTGCGTTTTGTGCATGCGCCTTCAAACGGAATTACGTGGTAAGTAAATATATCCAAGGAGGGGTTCCAAACCAATCCTACAATTTTGATGCCGCTAACATCATCAGAAAATGTTGAAGAGGCTTCTAGCTCCGTTTCTAGAAAATCTTATAATATTTCTAATTTATTACTGGACTATTTACGTAATGGAAATTGCCCCACAGCAAGAAGATTTATGAGCTCCTGTTGAAGTTTCTCAACGGATTCTAACGATTCTCCATCTGAAATCATATCATCCATATAGGCGTAATGCATAAGAGCCTATGCTGCCAGCGGATATGAGCTGCCTTTGTCGGAAACTCATTGTTGAAGTACCCGCTAAGCAAGAAATGCAGAAGGAGAGAAACCATACGTCAGAGTTTTAGGTTCATACTCTTGAATACTTTCCAGAGTAGAGTGACGCCAGAATATATCTTGATATTTGCAATCGAAGGATTGAAGTACAATTTAACGGTACATCATACGAATGTCCGCAGAAACATCTACCGCATGGGACCGAAAACAACAAATTATTTCCGGAAGACCCCGTTGTAGCTTGGGACCAGCACATAACCTTTCATTTGAGGATATTCGTGTAGTTTCAAGAGCAGAGCCATTGAATACTTCCCGCAGTTTGATAGTACTGCCTGTGAGTTTATAGATAGTATGATGGGGTAACATATAATTACCAGCAGTTTCAGAGATGGTCATTTACCTCAAAGCCAGATACTCTTGCAGAAATTCGTTATAACTTTGTTGATGTGGTATATTTCGCGACAAACGAGTTTCTAAGTTGAGGTAGCTTTTATAAGCTATCAAGCGATTTGTCCCCAATGGTTCAACATTGGTCTTAAAGGGGAGAGATACTACGTAACGACCCATTTCGTCACGCATGTGTTTTTTAAGAAAATGTGAATCACAATAAAGATCCTCCGGATTGATTTGAGAAGGGGTATTCATTTCTTCTAGTTCCCAGAGTTTTTTAATTTCCTTGTCAATAGAAGTAGACGTTATAAAAAGTGAGGTAACCTTAACTAAATTATTCAGTATCGGAATTTGCCCTAAAAGTACATGACCAAACATGGTCTGAATGGCTAAAGGATTTCCTGGTATGAAACCCGCACGTTCAGAAAACAGAACTTGGAGACATATTTCGGCACCTAATAAGATATCCACTTAAAGAGATTTGTAAAAATCTATATCTGCTAGTTTCAGAATTTTAAATTTGTCGTACACTTGGAGGGGTAGCGTACAACCTGGAACATTTCCCGTAATCTTAGGAAATATAGAGGCTTGAAAATTAAGTTGATGGTTAGAATAATTAGAGCAAATAGTGCATTTAACTATCCCTTTCGAATTTATTACTGCATTAGAATCCCCGCACACTTCACGGCAATCGCGAATGCGTCGAAGACCCAAACGCTGCGCACATGAATTAGAAATCGCATTTATTTGTGATCCTGAATCCAAAACACAGCGCACTGGTTGAAAATCGCCGTTATTATCTAATGCTAAAACTTGTATTGTACCTAAAAGTACAGTATAAGTTTATGTGGAATTTGAAACATTACACGTGGGGACCAGATCATGGGAAGTACCTGCATCAACAGAATTGGACGTATCGACTAAAGATGCAGCATCAACCGCTTTATGTAGTAGAGTGTATTGACCACTCGAAGCACATATTATGCATGTCCCGTCGGATTTGCATCCCTGGGTATGATTTTCCAGACATTTGAAAGAACGTGCTAATTTCTTTATGGAGGAGAACCGACCAGAAACATCCGGAGCTTGAAAATTAGCACATCTATAAATTTTATGATTGCTACCGCAATACAAACAACTCTTTAGATCGCGTTGGCTCTTAGAAACCGAAAAGGAATTCTTAACAATCAGTGATTGATTAGATTCAAGTTTAAAACGAGGTTGCAAAATAGGCTTAATAATTCGCTCACTTTTAATATCCTCATGAAGTTCCAAAGTTATTTTCTAACAATAAATTATAAACGTATTTAACCGAAAATTTTAACATCCGGAACGATTAGACACCAAACTTTATGTTGCCGCCTTGGCGAATTTATGAGGGCAACTGAGAGGGGTTGTAATGGACTCTAAAATAGAGGTGTAGAGGGTTGTCATATACAGACGACACCGAGTGAAATGGTTTCAAATCTCTTACCCCAAACTTGACTTCTGGTAGCACAACACTCACTTAGTGATTGTTGTCTAGGTCTAGGGTAGGTGGATAGGATGTGGAGTTTGACCTGTTTGATTTATTTTAGTAGACGAGAGCGTGATAGTAAGGAGAAGTTTATTATTCCGCAGTATGTACGGAGATCTCGCTTCCTCGGTACTAACTACGAGCGCGATGACGTCAAAGGCCGTTGTGATAGGGGGGTGCGGGGGTCCCGAACGGCGCGTACACCAAAAGGAATCTTCATTAAGGAGACCTCAAAAAGTTAAAGCATTTATACAGATAAATATATTCGAAAATTTGGAAGCCTATTTCTTGAATAACCTTCTTCACGATGTATATTGTCAATATTTCTTCGATTCTGCTATATCCGAAAATAGTCAAAGCAGAACTGCTATTTTCCAATGCTCATTTGTTGGCGAAATTAAAATACATTTATAAAAAACAAATAAGTATTACTTAGCATGAAGGAAAATTCATTGTTCACGGCAATAATTTAGATTCTAGAAATGCAATTTATGTATACATTTGCACTAGTAAAATGAAAATTATGGAAACAGCAATTGAAAATATGGCTTTTCAATTTCGCAGAGAGATATTAAATGCAAAACAAAATCCTTTACCCGATTCTATAATCTTAAAAAACGGAGAATGTTCTATTTCGCCCTTGACACAAATTTATTATGTGGGCCATTTAATAGGCGACATGAAGAAAACACAGTAGTAAGAATTAAGTCTCTCTTGCTCAAGATGCAAGTCGAATGGGCGAATTAAAATTCCAAAGCAGGTGGAACTAAATATGGCTATGAAAAGCGTCACAGGAAGTTGTAAAGTTATCAATATTTTGAATCTTCTAGGAACCAGCATCAGTTACTCGGTCGCTGAGAAACTAGAAACTAAATTGGCTTACTCCTCATTCAATGATAAATTCGTAGCATCATATGGAATTTAGCAAAAGTCACAACTAGTGGCAGACTTAGTATTTGACCATTTTCACGGAGTTGTGGAAATGTTGTCTGGAAATGATACACTCCATGATACAATTGGCATAATCTATCAAAATAGATGTAATACATTAAAAGATTCTGTAAGCAATATTACTGATGTTACACCTCCATCTACTGTTAGTCCTGAAGTAATTAATATACCATCATAATTATCAATAGATGAAAATAGATACAAGCGTATAAGGCAACTAGATAACTTATGGATTGTTTCGCTTTCCTTGCTAGATTTAAAAATACCTTTGTGTGTAGGTTGGAATAGTCTTAGGAGTACTACGGTGTTACCCGTACAATCTATTGGCTACTTACCACCAATAAATATGTCTCCTACCAGCGCGGCAGCGGTAGCTCGTACACTTAGCGTTGCTCAAAATATTGCATTACAATGCTAACAGCCTTACATTAGCGTTGCGTACAATCAGGCTATTACAAAAATAGCAATGCAAATTCAAAGCAAAGAACGCCCAAAATACAGTAATATATTTGTTCACCTAGAAGCTCTTCATATGCAGATGTCATTTTTGAAAGCAGTGGGAGAATATATCTAAAAATCCGGTGGTCCCTATATCCTCACAGAATCTGCGATCTTAGCGCTTGGTTCACTAAACGTATATTTACAGACACACATTTTAACAGATGCATAGGATTCACCCTGTTTTCTGAGAACTTACAAATTTTACACTTTCAATCTTATCTCGATGTTAATTATGTATGTACTTTTGTTATAATAACCGAATTGCAAGTTATCCAACAGCAAAAATCAACCGAATTTAATATTTCCGACCTGCTTAAAGACGTATTGGCTGGATATGACAAATATTATCACGAAACAGAAAATGGCGTTTATTTCTACTGAGAATTTATTTAACCTCTAGTTTAACATGTTGAATCTCTGATTAAACTACCCTTATTTAAAAATGAAGTTTTTATACTTTAATAACCTTCAAAAGTAAAATCGTACTTGTACAGCAAGGGAGATTTTTATTATCAAGACTCACATTAAATGTGGCAGATCTTGAAGTACTAACGAACCAAATAACAGCCGTAGCCCATTAGGGCCTCTTAGCATCAATCTTGGATTTCAACGATTTCAGACCGGTGCTAACCAATGACATTGATGACCACTTCAAAAGTTGTGAGGTAGGAATTTTTTAATCCAAATCACCACCAAGTTACGCCTTCACATATATGCCATTGTAGAAATTGTCTTACGACGAACCATCATTTACAGTTGAAGCATATTTTAAATGTGCCTTCCAGTTGTAAAAATCTATTAGATTAATAGCCGTATAGATTATAACATTTCATAGTTTAAATTAATTTGATATAATTGAATATAATTTAAAATAACTTTATATAACTTCGTATAACTCCGTCTAACTGCGCTGCAAGAAAACGGGAGGATTAGACAGGATATTTAAATAATAATATACGAACCATTGATTAATATCACCCCAGGTCTTTCTACAACTACAATTTAGGAGGTCCCAAACTCAATGCGATTCTCCAATCACCTGTCCTAGAAGTCGGGAAAGACATCCTCGCTCTACGACAGATAAGAAGCGACTGACCAGTTTTGAACGTTGCAGCTCGGTACTAAAACCAAACACATCAGGCGTGACCTTGTATCAAAAACTACACGATTTTTAGAATAACCTTATTTGAACTTGAACACAAAACTAAGCGTACCTGGTTGTTTTTCGAAAGCGAAACTTTGTTTATGAGGGACAAAAATATACTGGTTATTTTATAATAATAGGATTAAATATTTTACCAAAACGAAAATTTATGCGACTATAAATAATTCTAAGTCAAAAGTATTCAAATAAAGGGGTTCTGGACAATAAACATGTGTCAACATCAGATAATGCAGTAGGGGTTCTTGAGAATAAAGTCATAAGAATAAACTGCGAAGAAGTATGTTATATATTGTATAAGAATGAGGGCCATGTTGTAAGTGAAGTTGATCAGTTACTATGTTTTTATCACCAGAAAGCTAATACTAGAATTATTTTTCATACATTTAACTTTCCTACAAACACAATTGTTGTTGTACGCGTCTCGGACACAGATATTTCAATAATAGCTCTAGGAAATATGCATCGAATAGTAAATTAAATATCATTATGGTTAAAAACAGGTTTAAAGTTTAATAACACCAAGAATATCATGAGATATTTACAGGTTAATAAAATTTATGAAAGTTTGGATGAAACTGTGTCGAGAGATTTGCTAGCTTACCACAACTATACAGGAAGCGACTACACTGCATCATTTGCCAGAGAAGGAAAGGTAAAATCTTTGAGCATTATTCAAATGTCTTTGCTTGGTTAGATACGTCTGAATTAGTGTCGCCAGAAAACATTGACTACATAGAAAAGTTTGTCTGTAGAATGTACGGCAGACCTAATTTAACACACGTAAACGGGGTGCGGTTTGACTTGTTTATATCAAATTATAGCAGTAATCGTATATCACAGGGAAAAAAATTAAAGAACCTTGATAGCAGCTTACTACCACCGTACAGTGATACATTATTTTGTAAAATCAAACAAGTAAACCAAATTTGTGCAATATGGAACTTTGCAACAGAACCACAGCCAATGTTTTATAATCCCCGAAATTCATAGATGGATTATGGTTGATAACAAGTATCAAATGGAATGGTTTGCTGACCCAGAGACTTCTACTTCTATAGCAGAAGCTACAACGGCTTAAGTTTTATCTGATAGTAATGATGATCATACTGATGATGAAATAAGTATTCTCTATCACCAGTCTAGTGATGCAGAGCATGTCTAGTTTGTACATGTACAATTGGAATATTTTTAAAAACTGTTTGTATTTAGACATTTTCTATAAACTACGGATATTAGTAAATCATTGATATACGTATTTCAACCATTGGTCTTTATTATGTATTCTTACTACGTTCCTTTATAACATTTTTCCCCCCTACATTATTATCTGTGTTCCATATTGTAGAATAGATATAACGGAACTCATTTTCTTCGATTGGATATTAGTCTTACATCTGGTAGTTATGACCATATTCATCCTCTCAGATTTTTCTTATATGAAATTGTTGCACTGCTGGTATTGAGAGACGTTCTTAAACATTCTATCATATACGACAAATCCCTAACATTTCTCATTAATCCTATATACAAGATTAGAAATATCTTAAGAATGCTACATCAAAAAGAATATGCTTGTAACCTATTTCAAAATAGCGTTTGGAGTCCAATTATGTAAGGTGTTTACATATGACTCTAAGTGCCATATTCTGACGGGCGGATTGTCAATACTGTGACGCAATTCACCACTGACTTTAAAAATCATGTGCATGAATGGCATTGTTTTCAAGTTTTTTAGTCATATACAGAGTGGCTCAAAGACGTTCACATGAGGGGTAAATAGTGACTTATGCCAGCACTATACTATGGGAAAGGTAGTAAACAAGTTGTTGTGAAGTAAGTCAACACTGACGTCGAAGAAAGTTTAAAAATAGAAAAATTCCGCTTTTACAGATTTATTCTAATTAAAGTTGGTGGATTACAAGTATACAAATTATATCAAAAATTTTTGACAATGGAAGGGCGCCGAGTATCGTATTGTATGATGTTTTTGCCAATCATATTGTTAAAAAAATATGAGTAAATCATGATGACAGTAGAGGTAATTGCGCTGGGATCTCCAGAAATACCCTACTTAGAATAATACAATACAAAGGAGTATTTCTAAAATTAAGTTATACATTAGCAATCCATTTTTTGGTTGTCAACTAAATGTTATAATTTAAATTTGTAATATTTTCAGAACTGTCAAACCCTGCATTAGGTAAGTACATATAATTCGTTAAGTTGTTGTAGCTTTGTTGACTTATATAACCTATTCTGTACATCCTAACTACAATCCTAGTTATCTAACAAGCTGCAATGAATTGATTAGTTACAGATAATGAAGCAAACAAGATTTTAAATTCGAATTACCGTATATATCAATCTAACGCGCCAATTTCGAGTGCACACTTCAAATTTCTTTCTTTTGATAACTTTTTAACTCCCTAACGTCTATTAATTATAACTAAAAAACAAAATTCCTGTAAGAGTCAGTGAAGTAAACTTCACAAATTTAAACACGTTTAAATTAACGAAGTCTTTTATAACTGGTTACGCAAATATATATTAATTTTATTGAGTTTTTCATATCACTTCACTGGCGAACGCAAATGTAGATTTTTAACTTGAACTGTGAGTGCAGATTAACATCTAGCTTAGTTCGTACTCTTCTTTGTCATAAGGCAACAAAGCTCTAGTGCGGATCTATTTCTCTGGACCAACACCATAAACTGTACTCTGGTTAATTTTAATGTTGGAAAGCACTTAAAGGTGGCGTTATTATTGTGACTTGCGCCCAGAACCATTGAGAGAAAATCCCAACCTGGGAGGAACAGAGAACGGGCACCTTAAGAATATGTTATCAAACAATGAAATCAATTTTTAAAGCCTAACCGGGGGTTTTGAAAATACCCGCAAGCGAAAAAGGGTCTGGTCTTCCCCTGAAAAGTTTTTGGAAAAAAGCAGGTAAAAAGGTATAACTTCACCGTATTAAAAAATATTCAAAAAAAAATAATGTATTACAAAAAATAATTTATTTAATAATGTAGCATACAGTGTGGAACAAACAGCCAAATGGAATAATTTATTATTTCGGTAAGTGTACATGATGTGACGTGTACGCCCTGATAAGATTCCGTATAATTGAATTAGATTAAGGGAGCGCGAATGTGAAGAGTGTGCGCGGACATAAGACAGTCTCGATCGGGAAGTCGTAGAACGTGGCGGTACTTGTTGTGATCGACCGTGCATAATTAATGTTGTGGAGGATAGAAATTAATTAGTCCGATTGTGTTAATTTGGTTAAGTTTGAGATTCGCGGGCTCGCCTGTTGAGCATTTTACATAACATTATTATTACGTTGTTGATTTTCTACCTGTATTCATTTTCCGTTATATTGAAAACTACAGTAAATGCTATATAATTACATCGTGTTTTATTTTATTGGTGCCGAACCCTGATTGTTGTATGTTAACGCCGGGCCTAATACCTGTTGACATACGACGACAACAAAAAACTTTACGTTACAATATTTAAAGAAAATTCCGAAACACGTCAATTTTAGATTATAAATTGACATACTGCAACGAAAAACCTTAATCCCTATATTGAACCCTCTTCGAGTGACACCTACAACCACCAGTTTTTTAAATGTGAAATATGGGGTTATGATTTATCGCTTGAAAGGTTGCTACGTACCTAGACGTAACCGGAAGAAAAGTAAATACCAGGCTAACTATCAAACGCGGAGAGTGGGAGGGATTTACCTACATACCAAGAAAGCAAAAAAAAAAACGTCACCTACAATTATTTACCAACAAATAAAAATAAATAAAGGATTCTGTACAAATAAGTAAAAGCAATAAATTAAGCGTTACTGTTTCAAAGCAAACAATTAGGTGATATGAACAGTTTAGTACTTTAGATACAAAGTACGCATCTCGTATTTTACAAAAAATAAAATTAATCAGTGGTAAATAAACATGTGAAAGCATTTGTCAAGCGTTTTTAAAATTGCACCTAATACTTTTTGTAAAATAAACTAATCGGTAGAAAAGAATTAACGTGTGAGAGCTTTTGTCAAACATTCTTTTTAAATTGTACATAATACCGTTTGTAAAATAAAACAAACCAAACATTTTTAACAATAATACGTTACACCTGTAGAGCGATAATATCGATTCGCAGCAACAAATAATATTACGTTTATTATCACGTAACTACACCAAACGCTGCCATTGATATACATAAAAGAAAACAAGTTGTATACCTGTATGTATCTAAATACTTAGCTTGCAACCCGTCGGGGGTGGGGGAGTCACCACAGCAACGCCACGGAAGTCAGGATCCACTCACCCTGCTACCGCAACTGCAGCAGCGGTCTACAGACAAAAGCAGTTGGTCTACGTCAACGAAAATTTGGGCCTACATAAAGAAGAAAACCTATTTGGCCTCCAGCTAAGAGCTAAAAAGAGAATCTGATTAGAATAAGTAAGCGCGGGAAAACTTATCAATACACGCAAGATACTTCCTACCTGTCGAACAAAAAAACGTGCATCGCCTTTGAAGTACTGTGACGAATAATGTAAAAAATATTTCAACGCACAAGCTGCAGAATCAAATTCAAAATGAGTTCAAATAACACGAGTTCGAACTGAAATCCTCGCGTTGTAAACGTAGTAAAATCGTAGTAGATTCTTTATAGAGTTTTTCTAAACGTATCGAGAATTCTCATAAATTGTAACAAGCCCAGGGTAAGGTTGGATGACAAGCGGCTTTTAAAAAAAGAAAACTCTTATGACTTTTAGTTAACTGAGTTTTTAACCCGCGGTCGCATGAGATTGGGTCAGTGGGTTTATTTAAAGTTAAAAAAAATAAGATAATGGACGCCACCTAAATTTTTTTAAAGCAACTGACTAAATAAATTTGCTTAAAGGGAAAATTTGGAAACCTAAACGTTACTTAATCTCTGTAGGAATTAAGTTTAATACCACCTATAGGTTACTTACTTTCTTACTGCTGTGACGAAGTTCTAGGATGGCTCTGAAACATAATTACAAGTAACAAAGATATCATCTATCTAGTAATTCTGTAACTACACGAAGTAATTAATTTTGTTTCAAATACTTATCACTGAATCGTTATATGAATTCCTTTAACGGTCATAAGATCTTTGGGAGAAATTAAATATTCATAAAATAATGAGCTAGAGATAAAAATTGATTCTATATTCTTATATTAAACCATTATGTAAATAGTAATGCAACTCAACAAAGATAATTTCATATGAAGATAATTACTACGTTACTCAGGAGATTTAAAGCTAATGTTTTTTTATTAAATTTTTAACTCTATTAAATTTTTAATTGAAGTCTATATTTTATTAACAATATTTATTTATACTTAGTAGTCCGGAGTAGCGCTACGAGAGACTGTACAAGAGATTTAAATTTTTATACATGCAATAATGTATTTGTTAATTAATCTCAAATTAAATTTTATTTGTTGGAATGAAGGCACACAAACTGGCATCTTGAAATAAGGTTTCGGTAAACAAGATAAGAAATAACATTTAGTTAAAAAAATGCTGGAAACAACATGTTACTATGATTGATGTAACCTATTATCTTTTTATACATAGTTTGACAATAAATAATTTCTAAATTTGAACACGAGACTATGAAATAAAATCTTTCTATATATTTTAAGTATCATGTGCCCTTAAAAGGTTAAACTTCTTTCTATTAACAAATGTGCTGCTAAATTATCTGTACGGCAAAATGCTTGCAAAACAGAGCATAAGGTAATTTACAACTGAACAATTAAATATTACGTAAATTCATATATGTGTATACGGAATAAAATACAGCGCATGCAGCAAAAATTTCAGGAAATCAAATGAGCTTACCCATCGGCGTCAACGACCTAACCTTCTGGTCAGCACTTAATGCGACGTTACCATTCTGTCATGTGTCGGCACTTTCCAACAAATCTGCTGACAATCTTTATACTAAATGAAGTTCCATGCTGATAAATTTTATTTATACATCCACCAAGTAAAATAATTTTAATATTTCATCAACATTTTTGAAGATTACAAAAGTTGCACTGCAATATACTTTATTATAAATTGTAATTAATTACCTATAAAACAAACCGTTGTAAAGATCAAATTACTTTGTTGTTTTAGACAACTAAATTATGACTGTTTTACTTATTTCGGCGTTTACGCCAGGAAAACTTAATTTCCTGTATCATCTCGCCTGTTTTATTAACAGATCAAGCGACTTTTCGGCTTGACTAGAAGACAAAAAGTGAGCATCTGACACAAGTCGACGAACAACTTGAATATCTTAGATATCGTAACCTACGAGTAAGGAGCACGCGCAAGATTTGTAATAGTGTGATCAGCTGTAGTAATAAAGTGCTTTAATTTTATTAGTTTACTAAATATACAAGAGTACTGGAAATCATGCTGTGGTAAAACGTTATTGAATAAATACTAAATTAAAGGGTTTGTAGCGGTAATGCTGACAAATAATTAAGTTCGGAATTTTTACATGTTACAGCGTTATCGAAGCGCGATTCGCAAACTGGAAAACATGCTATCAAATAATAGTTAGATCTATTTTTTCTACGAGTCTTTAAATAGGAAACACAAAAGAAAGCAATTATACGTTATCGGAATGTTTAACAAATTAACGGATACCTAAAATAAGGTATTGACTATTTAATTTATCGAATAAATTTTTGTTTAAAGGCAAAGTGTATTTGAGTTAAAATTATGTTTAGCAGGCTTATTCTGAACAGGTACGCTATATAGGGTACTAATAGAGAATTCAAAAATAAAAATGGAATTTATTCGAGCGGGTAATGACTTAACCAGGGAAAAAGGGTATTTAATTTATGTTGAAAAATAAACGTAACAAATCCTCCTCCCCAACAAAATTAACAGATCGAGGTAGGAAAGAAAAAATCCGCGAATGGTCATGACTTAAAAACCCAAACAAAACGAAAAAGAAAAAAATTCGCTCCAACTTAAAAGAACATTCGTTACGGAAACAACAAAAACACAAAAAAAGAAAAAAGAAACCCCCAAAATAACCACAACGCCAATTACAACAGATAAAAGAATAAACAAAACAAACACTAAACAAAATCCGGCTCGAAGGCCAATAATAGAAAAAAAGAAAAGAGAAGGAAGGAAGGGAAGACGGGTAATAAGCAATTAATGACGACTAAGGTGGAACGGCTTCACCACTGCGGAGTCGTCCAAGTACGGATGTTTCTCAGAAGAACCAGTAAGGTTATCAACCTCAAGAGAAGAAAAGGAACGAGAAAGAACACCAACAGTGCCAACCAAAACAGGACCCAAAGGTTAAGCCTCAAGTAAACAAAGGAACAACAAGGGTAAACGAGAGGATGGGAGGGAGAGAGCTGGTGAAAGGAAACGATGTACTACTAACTGAGGTAACCAAAACCGAAGAACCAAAGAAAAGAAATGCTAACTAGTCTTAAAGTCGACCAAGTCGTGGTTTCCGAAGAAAGAAAAACGGACTAGAAAACAACTACCACAGAAGCGAATGGACGAAACATAATCGGACTAGGAACCGACAGCAAAGAAAACTAGCAACAGCAAAAAGGAGAGGAATGTGGAATGAAAGGAACGAGAAAGAAAGAAAAAAACCAAAAAAGTGTTACACTAAAAAGTGAAAGTACCAGAACCAACAAAAAATAGAAAATGGAATTTATTCGAGCGGGAAATAACTTAACCAGGGAAAAAAGGGTATTTAATTTATGATGAAAAATAAAAGTAACAAGGTCTCTTCATTCTCTATTCAAAAATGTAATTGTTTTCACATGCGTTTTTTTTAGATGGTATTAATTAGAATTTACCATAGTAATGTTAGTTTTGTTTAAAACGTCTTAGCAAATTGTTGTGTAATTATAACTGCATGGCAGTAGTTATCAGTGTTATACTTATCGTTTGAATTTTGTTAACTGCAATTCAAAAACGTGGTTTGATTAACAGAAATGCACAAAATAACAGTTTTACAGATGATTAGTTTCGAAGGTAACACACGAACACGAATAAAAGTTGCTCGCCTATATTATTAAAAGTTTCCTGATTTACCGCCTATAACCCAAACTACAATTAGTAAAATAGAAAAGCAGTTTCGCGAGTTTGGACATGTAAGGCAGATAAAGAAAGCACCTGCCAATGCAATAAGTGTTGATACCAAATTTGATGTGATGCTTGAGTTGGAGGAAAACCTACATACATCGAGTAGACAAGCAGCCGCAACATTGGATGGTTAGCCATACATCGATTCTAAGAATACTAAAAGAAAATAAAATGCATTCCTATAAAATGATTCTAAATCAGAAGCTTATGGAGACAATTTAAAAGAGAACTTATTTTTGTAAACAAATGTTGTAAATGTTCGATAACAATGTTTAGGTGTTTTGTTTTCGGATGAGTGCACTTTTACATTTAAGGGTCATACTAATCGTCAAAATTGCTGCCACTGGTCAACCGAAAATCCTCACTGTACGAGAGAAGAACATACGCAACATTCTCACAAGGTTAATGTTGGGCAGGAATTCTTGGAAACCATATCATTGTTGCCTTTTTCATTGAGAGCAATTTGAATGGGGATAATTATTTAGTATTACTCAAAAATAATGCCGTGCCAACATTGACAAATTTATATCCTGATCTAGGAAACCCCCAAGTTCGAGTGAATACGATATGGTTCCAACAAGATGAAGCACCGTCACATTACCAACGTAATGTTTGGCAGTACCTTGACGGAATATTTCCAAATCGGCGGATAGGGAAGCGAGAATCGATAGAATCGCCAGCACGATCACCTGATCTTACGTTATTAGACTCTTTTTATGGGGATATGTGAAGAGTATTGTGTACAAATCTGAACCCCTTGATTTAGATGACTTACGAAGACGAATAATGCTTGTGATTAGATCGGTCACGCCTAAGATGTTAAATAAAGTAGGAAGACATTTTTTTTCAGTTTAGGATGTTGCTAAGACTTTCGCGGCGAGCATTTTGAATATCTATTTCATTGGCATTCGTGTGTTTTCGTTTTTTAAATTATGATTATAATTATTAGTTTTGAGTATGTTGTAGCGAATTTAGATAATCAGATAATATTATTTTTTGTGTTTATTGTTGTAACAAATGTGAAAACAATACCATTTTTGGATAGGGAATGGAGATATCTTTCAAACTATTTATCATAAATCCACGTTTCCCGTTTAAAAAATTGGGTTATAACTGTTACTCGAAGGGGGTTCAAAGTAGGAATCAAATTTTTTTGTTGCAGGATGTCAATTCGTAATCTAAAATTGACATGCTTTGTGACTGTCTAAAAATATGTACAGTTACCGAAATAATGGATTTATTCCGTTTGACTGTTCCACACAGTATAGGTATACTTACTACTAGGTATTTACCATAAATGCGCTTACCGTGCTTTCGTCCAGGTAAAAATGCTAATCAATAACTCAACATCTAACCGATTCTAGGTAAAGAATGCCTAATCCTGTTATACTCTGGTTTTAGTGGAACAGCAGCAGAAACTGGTAGGGTAGAAAATATTCACAATTGTACACAAATATTAGAAAAAGTGTGTCTAGTTTACTAGAGACAATAGTGTTCAACACGTCATACGAAGAGGGATCAGTTTCAAAATGTGCTTTGTAAATGTGTTTTAAATGAATTAGTTTATCTATTAACTCTTGGTGAACATACACAGGGTATTTGTTTACAAAATTGTAGCGGTGAGCCGAATGTCCTCTTTACTGAACGTTATAAATTTTTACAAAAAAGAAAAAGTGTCATTAAAATCATTCAGCGCGGTAAAACGGTTAGAAATTCTTGCAATAACAGAATCTGCAATTGCCAGAAAAGTATTTCTTTTATAATCTGTTTGTTCATCAATAATAATGGTAATAGATAAATCCTCTTCTTAACTCTCGAAAAACGTTTTTGCCCATTGCTTTTCCGACACAGGCAAAACTGATGAAGCACCTTTTAACTCACTCGCGACATTTTCAATTTTTTGTAAGATGGCATCCCATTTGCGTACTAGCAGCAGGTTTGAAAGTAAACGTTTGAGATTTACAACTTCGATATCGATATTATTTCTGGCCAGAAGCACTATGCTTCTGTCATTCATTGCATTTAGAATTTTCGGCCATTATAATACATTCAAATGCATGAATGTATTTTTGCATGCCACTAATATTCTTTCGAGTTTCCTAGGTCAAATTGAGTGACTTTAAGTCTTCTAGCACACCTTGCAGTCCTGGAAGATAATTTGCACAAGATTTGACAGCGTCAATTCTGTCAGACTGTGGCATATAAGATAAGCTATGAAGTGAACACCTTATTTTATCTTTTAAAATCTCCCTACATCGTGAACTGCTGTTGATTATTGTTTGTGTAACATTTTTGAGCACTCCGGGGAAGGTGGTAGCTTTGAGATAGCACTCAGCAGATACCACACCACACAGACTTAAACTGTGGGAAGTACAGAGTAAATAAACAACAGGTGAACTATCTCGAAGGATGTGCCTTCGCGACAGTCGGTCAAAGGGATGTTATGTAAATTTAAAGTGTTACGCATCAAATCAGCAATAGCTGCACCAGTTTTTTTATAACAGTCAAAAAACTCTAAAAAACGTTCTTCAATGGTATAATTTTTTTTCAAGAATCAAATGAAAGTAGTGTACAATAAACGTGGTTTGTTCAATATGAGAGGAATCGAGCGTTGCGTCGACAATTATGTGAACGTCTATATTGTTATTGCAGTCCTGCTTTTATAACAACTTTTTCTGTCTTCGTCTTTCTTATTGTCCCACTACTACCATGTTGTCTACGGTTAAAGCTCCCTTCCTATTTGAAAAATCGACATCGTGTAACACAAACCTATTGCATCTGCGCCTTTAGATTAGCCTCTACACATATACTTGTTTACCACGCTCTTGAAAGATGTTTGTCATTTGCCTACCTGTTATCTTCATCTCTCTTTGTTACGTCCTAAAGATTCTCTGTCTCCTAGTCCAATCGATCTGTTTTTAAAATAATCGTCTCTTATTATAAACCTTAAGTCTGTCCGTTAGCATAATACTCCGAATTGTTGTTTCAACGTTTCTAGTCTTAATAGAAATTATTTATTTACCCAAGCTTTTATTTCTTGGAAACCTTGACTGATTTAGCTTGTTTGTACTCTTCTACCTTGTAACTTTTCTACGAATACTTTAATTTATAATTTTTATATACATGTACCTTGTTTAACTTGACGTATACAAATTAAACTTACATTATAACATGTAATTTTGTCCCAAATTGAAGCTTTTCCAAAAATAATTATTGATTTTTACGTACAGGATGATTAAATAAATAAACGCTTGTCCTATTTACCCATGTTTACGCTTACTCGTACACAGTATATTCCCCCTATTTGAATACCAATTTAAACAACTTCTTGGTTTTGTTTGCATTCAATTAAGAAGCATATCTCCCTACTATATCCCTACATAATTATTTACCTATCTCTACCTATGACTATCTATTCAACCTATCAAGTTTTTAACCTATCTTTTCCTATTTCTATCTATCCACACCTATTTTTATTTATTTATCTTATCTTTACTTATAACTATCTCTTCACACCGATCGTTACTTGTTTAATCTATCTTTACCTATCACTATCTATGCACACCTAATTGTACTTGTTAACCTATCCTTATCTATAATTATCTATCTACACCTATCCCTATCTATATTATCTATTTTCTATTTTTCATTATTTATCTACATCTATGTCTATTTATAATTATCTATCTACACCTATCTTTATTTATTAAACCTATTCTATCTATTTAAACCTAACCCTTTTCTTAATTCTCCAGGTCATCTTCCTCACATATTTGATAATTTGCACCCTAGTCTTTTCTCCTATTCTTATCACTATTATCTTGGTGCTCCGATAACTTTTTAACTATCAACCCCAACAAAACGGCGCTGGTGTTGTTTTCCAATAAAAGAAAGCTGACGGTAACCAAATTGCCAATGCTCTTCCAAACTTCTCTGCCCTTATCAGAAGAAGTCAAGTATCTGGGCATTATACTTGATAAGAAGCTGAACTGGGCCAAACACCTACAAATGAAAACTAACAAAGCCAACCAAGTGTTCTGGCAATGCAAACGTGCCATAGGCAAACTTTGGGGTCTTCCATCAAAGGCTGTCCTGTGGCTATGCATCATGGTAGTAAGACCGGTGCTCTGCTATGGCGCTGTAGTCTGGTGGCCCAGGACCAGACTGGCCCATACAGTCAAAAATCTTACTCATATCCAAAAAGTGGCCTGTCTAAACATTACATGTGCAATGCGTTCCACACCTACTGCAGTCTTAGAAGCCATCCTATGCCTCACTCCGCTGGACCTACATGTGGAGGAGATGGCTTTGAGAGCGGCAATGAGTCTGCGGTTCAAAGGTCTATGGATCGATAAGGGAGGCGGTGGTAGACACCACAACATACTAAAAGAGGCGGTGCAGAATATCCCTATCTTGGGAGGAGTGGTTGATTCGATCGCACCCATAATGATTTCCAGGAAGCGCTTTGGGGTTTGCCTAAACACTGAGGACGCCTCCTTAACGGAGATCTCCATCTACACAGATGGTTCCAAAACAAATGAAGGTACCGGGGCAAGCATTTTCTCCGATGACCTAGACCTTCATGAAAGTGTTGCGCTGGGCAGGCTGGTAACTGTCTTCCAAGCGGAGGTCATAGCCTTCATGCATGGCGCTAACGCCATACTGGAACGTGGAATCCAAAACAAAGCTATTCGCATCTTGAGCGATAGTAGAGCAGCTCTTCTGAGCTTAAACAAGCAGAAGCTTCTCTTGGGGGTGGTATACCAATGCCGTCGTGTTCTCGAGCTCGCTTCTCATACAAACGCCCTTGAGCTGGTTTGGATCAAAGGGCATTCAGGAGTACATGGTAACGAACAGGCCGATTCTTTGGCGAGGCAGGGAGCGGCTCGGGGTTTTGTCGGCCCTGAGCCATCGGTTGCTATTGCGCCACCGGTGGTGTTCTCCATGTTAAGACAAATAACCCACCGCCGTCACAGGGATAGGTGGGCTTGTACATTAAGCTGCCGGCAGGCAAAAATGTTTATAAGGTCACCCATAACCTAAATAGAAAAATTTGTCATACGCTTGCCAAGACAGAAACTACGGCTACTAGTAGGTATTCTGTCCGGGCATTGCACTTTAAGGAAGCACCTGCACAGGATGGGTCTGTCAGACAACCCCACCTGTCGCGGCTGTCAACAGGAGGATGAGACGGCGAAGCACATTATGTGCACCTGTCCGGTACTTGCCCGACTTCGAGGATCCATGCTGGGGGACTTCTGGCCCGAGAAGGTCAGAATTCGAGACACCCCCTGGTCCGACATCCTCAAATTCACCTGCAAGGTCGGGTGGTTGAGCAATGAAGGACCAACCTAGGGCAAGGAAGGCAGCACAATGGGCCCACCAGGAGGCCTAAGTGCGCCTGGCTCTAAGTCACCCTTCTCAATTTAATCAATCAATCAATCACTATTATCCTCTTTACTTCGTATAAAATAAAATGATCCTCTACGTCCTGATCATTAATTTGCTCTTCATCTATTACTATACCTGTCTGTATTTAATTTACTACTACTGTCTCTGATCTTGACAAACCAAACGATACTTCCTTATCATTATTACTTTTTCCCTCTATGGGAAACCTCTTATATCTTCTAGCTTCATTGTGTACTGAAATTAACCCGAAAGATTTCTTTAAATCCAATTTACTAAATATCATTGTGCTGTTTAACCTCGTTGTGCCTACTTCTAAATCATGCTCGTATCCTAACGCTGTGTTCGCCTCTACACCTACTGATTCAGAATGTTTATACAATAATGCTTGTACCTCTTCCAATTTTTCTTCCGCACATTTAATTGTGTCGATTTCCTTCACCTCTCCTTCATCTAACTCCATAATATTAATAAATAAACCCATGTCATCCTCTGTGACTTCATAACTTGCCTTCCAGGGCAATATCCTATCCGTAATCCTAACTTCCTTCCTCTCCATGTCTATAATTAATCCTAA
Source organism: Platerodrilus igneus (assembly GCA_036346225.1). Taxonomy (NCBI): domain Eukaryota; kingdom Metazoa; phylum Arthropoda; class Insecta; order Coleoptera; family Lycidae; genus Platerodrilus; species Platerodrilus igneus. The sequence goes on from JARFIW010001125.1 coordinate 2,187,053, forward strand.
CTTCAACATTCAATCAATTTCAGTCAAGGCACAATTATAAATTCCTGCTCACAGCTTCCTGAACATAACTATACTCTTAAAACCACAACGCTATTCACCACAGCAAATCGTTTTTTATTCGGAGCTACCAAATGACTGCTTTTTATTGGCCTAATTTTATCACACACCTTTTCCCTAATTTCTCTGACGAATTCCTCCGATATCAATGTCGCCTTTGCTCCAGAATCGATCAACGATCCTAAATTGTGATCAAAAATTTTAACATTCATTATTGGCAAACAAATTTTTTCCCTTATTTCCGGTTCAACTTCCTCATCAATTTTTAAAAATTCCCTTGGATGTTCATACTTATACACAATTATGTCTAGGATTTGTCACTATCTTAAAATCCTGTCCCTGTCTGTTTTCCCTGCTTGGTCCTTGTTGTGCTCCTACTACTTTCGCGTATGTTTGTGACGTGTTCTCTACCCTATTACTCCTCTCATTATTTCTACCTGGTGTTGTCGTCTGTGTTCTTTCAATGTCCGGTAAGCTATTCTGTCTCTGCATTCTAGGTTATAGCGTCTGTTCTCTGTTCACACTATTACCTCTCAAGAATGGCCTCCTAGGTTTCCAGTTGCGTCCCGAATTTCTATTAAAGTTTGTCCCCCGTTTCTGGTAATTGTCCCTCCTGTTTTCAAATGTAGCCATATTGATATTCCTTTCCCTATTTTTCCTGGGTCGTCCCGTGCTTACATTGTCATACATCTGCAAGTATTCTAAAACATTTCCCTCTCGACAATATTTTGCAATGCTACATGTTGCCTAACCTCAAATTTGAAGTGTCGCCAAAGATACTTAATAATCTGTCGGTCTGTTAAAGATGGACTCAACTGCTTAGCTATGCTGTACTTACGAATAGCGTATTGTTTCTTACTTTCAGCATATTCACCCCTAAACTTTCCTGTTATTAAATCGTCACGTACCTGATCTTGCTTGTGATCGCTCCAGTAATGTTTTAAAACTTGTCTTCGAATTCACTATACGAGTCTATTTGTTGTCCAATTAAATTATACTAGGCCTCAGCATGGTCTTTTAACAATCCCTTTACAGTGTTTAATTTCGCTTGTTCATCGTATAAATATCCAACCAGATTTCTAACACTACTTATGAAAATTTGAGGGTTTACTCTATAATCTCCGTAAAATTTCATTTGCTGGTCTAATGGTATGTTACCTGTGAAAAATCTGGTACCATCCCCCATCAAAGTCGACACATTCTGTTTAATGTCGCTTACCTCTGTCTCAACCTTTCCTAATTGATCTCCACATGAATCTGTTACCTCAATCATTTTTACATTTATCTCTTCCTCACAAAAGATTCTTACCTCAGTTTTTAATTGTCCCATTTCATGACTCAAACCTCTTATATCTCTTTCATTTTTATCCACTTTTGTTTTTACTTACCCCATTTTTATCGTCAAGCTGTTCTTAAAATCATTGAATTCTTGGCTAGATCTGTCGATCTTTTTACTTAAAGTTTCTGTGATCTGTTCTAATTTTTTTTTGGTTCCTCACTCATCCTCTCTAACATCCGCAAAATTAATTTATTGCCATTTTCAGCTGATTCCGTCTTCGACTGATCTTTACTACCTCCTGCTTCCTCCATTTCTTTTGTTGTTTTCTAAAATAAGGCACTGTCGCTACTTCCTATTTTAACTTGTTGTCTCCTTAACCACTCTTTCGTCTGCATACGTTTCAATCACACATACACACTCACTCAAATATTTACAAATTTTATACTCATTCAACTTTTTCTTAGCTCGCCAGTTTTCTGGAATAAAATTTTAATTTTATTTGGGAAATCGCGCACCTCACTTTCGGGTCGCTATAAATATGCTGCGGCAACCTTAGGATTGGCTCACTAACTCGTGCCCTTCACCTTGAACGTCATAAAAATGCAGTGAATCATTGGAAAAAAACCCTAAAACTTGGCGTCCCACGTTTCGGGCGTCATAAAATTCACTGAATACTTTTTGGATCGGGCCCCACTTAGTTCGTGCCCCTCACTTTGGACGTCATAGCTATGCTTGCTACAAAAAGAAACTCTATGTTGAGTATCTTCTAAAAATTCCCTCCAAATTTCGATACCTCGGCTTGCTCTGCTCACTGCGTCCTCCTAGATACTCACCGCAGCTGCTCATTCTTCCAATAACCTTTGTAGTTAATAATAAAAGAATTAAAAAATATTTCGACAAAAACAAACAACCCTTTTATTCTGCTAACATAAAAGATCAATTCTCACAATTTCAATTTACAGTAAATATTCACGTTACAACATTTCGTACTTCTATTCAAATAGCAAACATCAATCTAAAATCCCCATAATTTTTATGTACCTCAACATTTCATATTTTATTAAAAGTAGATAGGCCATCCTCTACCCTTACTTTATTTCCCGAGTCTATGTTGAGTTCAGTATAAACCTTGTTATTTCCTATGCATAAAATTTTGCATTTTCAAACTATACCAAAGACCCGTTTACTTCTTACATTGAAAACATATTATTCACGTATTTACACCCTCAGATTAATAATAGAAAATTGTCTTTTACATGTGTCCATAAAATTAAATTTTATGTTTTTAAAACTTTTTACCACAAAATTTATAACTTAATCACTTATAAATCAAAATAACTAAGCACTAGCACAACAGTTTCAAAAACAAAAATCGTTACCTGTAATGTTCTTTCAGATTACTACCTCCATAGATGACTTTTCACCAGACTGCTTGTACCTGCATTACTCCATCTTACTTGTTCATCCAAATAATTGCCAAGCTGAAATCGCCTTCCGTCAGACTGCACGTTCAATAACCAAACCACACCTCTTTGTCCAGTTATTGATGCCACCAGCACCCTAGTTCAAAATATAAATGCTTCTACTTACATAGCATTTAGCTTTTAATTATTATAATTTATTTCCATTCAGCCTGTTAATTACTTTGCATCCACTTGTGCGTCATAAACACTTGTAATAACTTTCGTCGGAAAGTACTGTACGCGGAATTAAAAGCTCCAGCTTTCCTTATATATTCTAAGCCCCACTTAGTTTGCACGTAATTTCGTTACCCATTCTACGAAAATCTTCAAACTGCCACTCAATTCTAAAAATTTCCCGTACAAACATCTAACGAACTTTCAAAAACCGACAATTTGTCCACTCCATATCACTTTTCTCACAAAAAACTACGTACGTTTTCTAACTGTTTAAATTTACCATGAATTTTATCCTCTCTTATTCCCCCAAACAAATCCAATGCACGCCCCTTATGTGCGCGTCTATATTGTTATTGCAGTCCTGCTTTTATAACAACTTTGAAACGGTTTTTCTTTTTCTCTACTGCACGCCCCACGCATCAGCGTCAGTGTTACTAATTTTCTAAATGGGCGCCAGTGAACAAAGTCTTCCGACACAACTAGGGGTCTATTCCTTGGGCAGAGCTATGAGAAATTTGGGGGTAAGTCGAAATCTGTTTGTAGATCAAACTTAAACTAAACCAAATATGCGCCACCAAGTCCTGACGTGATCATGATAATTGCATAGCATATTTCTAAGGGCGGCCGTGGAGACCCAAAGAAAAAGGATCGCCTTCGATGACAAAAACTTGTCTTAACAAAATAAGACGCAGCTCCTGTAAGAAATTGTAATAGTTAAATAAATAAAAAAGTGGAACACCATTTGTGTCCAGCAAAAATACATAAAGAAGTAGTAAAAAGGAATTTCCAATATAAAGTTGGCATTTAAGTCCTACTCATAAGGATGTTAGCTTTATGTGATTAGATTTGATCATACTTGATCAAAATAAAAAACTTTAATCCTAAACCAATTATTTACTAAAAAGAATCTCTTTTAAAATAATATGATTTGTAACAAAAATTGAATCAATAACTGTATCAATCTATGGCTTTCAACTTCATGTTTATCTTAATTATTTTTAATCAAATACTTTACAGTATGACATGAACTTGTTATTCAAATAGGGTTCCGACCTGTGCAGATCTGTTCAGGCCGATAACAAATTAATAAGTTCTAAAAAATGTTAGCATTCAAGTTTTCTAAATTACATATGCAAGTTTTAATTCATATAAAGCTGATCACAAAAATAGACGTGTTTACATCTCTTGTACTAAAGCTGTTCGAGGCATTTGCCTTTAAAAATACATCTGTCAGCAGTACACAGCAGAAAAATATATGACGTCAGTAACACCTGTTGACGTTACCGACGATTCATAATGAGCCACGCGTGTTGTTTTCTTAAAACATCAAATCAGTAAACTTTAGTTTTAATACTGGAAAATCCAGCTCAGCAATTAGTTGAAACTTTTACAATATTCATGCATTACGCATCAAAACAAATTAACGTGTTCCTAGTTTGAAACACATACAAAGAACTTATAGCTATCTACGAACCAAAACTGCATTTGTCGCATTGTAACAAGGAAAGATGAGATCCTCGCTATTTCAAGCAACGATAACAGCGTTTGTAGCGTGAACCAAATTCATCCAAAACAACTTCTACCATGAATTCGTCCCACGGGTCGAATCAAATCCTGTTGCAATACATTCTGCAGCCGTTGTAATCTCGAAGCTGAATTACGCCGCCTTCCTAAGGTAGCATCTTTACATTGTCCTTGAGTGTCTTAAAAGTTTGCATTCCAAGTGTCGTCTTCTAAAAATTGCCTTCTAAATTTCGTGTTCTAAGAGTCGCATTCTAAGTTGTTGCATTGTAAGTTGTCGCATTGTAAGTTGTCGCATTGTAAGTGGTCGCGCGTTATTCAAAGATGTGTTCACTCATTGAAGTGGATTCGCAAATTGCCGGCCTGCAATTTAGGGTACATGTTGATGCTTCAACTACGTATGGCCGACCCTCTACAAAACTAGCTCGGGCGGCCGAGGCGTCCAGAGGGGGACAGTCAAACAGAGATGTGTTTGTAAATAGCTGTAGATGACACAGATATTTAATCACAAGTAGAATACCAAAGGACGATGCAGGCTTAACGTATTACTATTGTTGTTAATAAAATTGTTATATTATTCTCGCAATTTTATGGAGGGATTTATTATCAAAAATAAAATTGTTACAACTTTTTCTGTCTTTGCCTTTCTTATTGTCAATACCATATTGTCTACGGTTAAAACTCCCTTCCTATTTGAAAAATCGATATCGTGTAACACAAACTTGTTGCAACTGCGCCCTTTGATTAGCCTCTATAAATATACTTGTTTACCACGCGCTTGAAAGATGTTTGTCATTTTCCCACCCGTTTTCTTCATCTCACTTTGTTACGTCCTAAGTATTCTCTGTCTCCTAGTTCTATCGTTCTGTTTTTATAATAGTCGTCTGTTATTACAAACCTTGAGTCTGACCGTTAGCATAATTCTCCGAATTGTTGTTTCGACGTTTCTAGCCTTAATAAAAATTATTTATTTACCCAAGCTTTTATTCCTTGAAAACCTTGACTGCTTTAGCTTGTTTGTACTCTTCCACTTTGTAGCTTTTCTAGGAATACTTTAATTTATGTATTTTAAATAAATGTATGATATTTAACGTGACCTAACAAATTAAACTCACATTATAACATGTAATTTTGTCCCAAATTGAAGCTTTTCAAAAAAATAATTATTGATTTTTACGTATAGGGTGATTAAATAAACTTACCTGTATATATATATATATATATATATATATATATATAAAGACAAGTTATTTGCAGTCCGCAATAAGAAAATTGTATATGAGTAAGATGTATCTGTAAACAACTCTTATGAAAATAATAAAGCCATTGACAAATACAAATCGGGCTGGTAGATATATAGCCATTAATGGCTATATAACTACCAGCCCGATTTGTATTTGTCAATGCTTTATTATTTTCATAAGAGTTGTTTACAGATACATCTTACTATATATATATATATATATATATATATATATATATGTTTGTTCTGGTCACATTCTGGCCATACTCATACTCTCAGACTTTTCTTTTTAGATGCAATTTCGCACTGCTCATATTGAGTTAAAAGCAATTGTTAATTTTAACATTTTTCAATTTATTTTTATTCAGTTAAATTGCTGATTTTTCTTTAATCGCAATTGCCAGCAATATTAAAGTTTGTAGATATATAAGATGACTAATAATATCTTGTACAGGTATCCCAAAGAATTTAAAAAACATGGTTGTAGCCTATTTAAAAATGGCGCTTGAAGTTCAACTATACCACGCATTTTTATACGGCACTGAACACCAGATTCTTACAAGCGGAATGTCAAAATTGTGACGCAATTCTCTACTCACGTTCTTGTTACATGAATAGGTTCGCTTTCAAACTTGCCAGTCATATACAGAGTGGCCCAAAAATGCTCACAAGAAGAGCAACTAAAGACTTATGCTTGTGAGATAATTAGAAAAACAAGCAAAGCACTATATTAAATGAAGGATGGCAAACAAGAAGTTGTGAAAAAAATCTGCTACGTTCATTGACGTAGCCTACAAAAAAACCAAGAAAAAAAAAAGAAACAGTATGACCGGGCTCAATTGGGGAGTGGGCGGGATATTATATACAATAAAATTAAATTAAGGGAGACCTGAAATACAGAAGGAAAAATTATATGCACTCACACATTCACACTCATTCAAAACAAAACATACCAAAAAAGAAACCTATAATTAAGAACAATATGTGCACAGTATAGTGGTACCAAAAAGAAACAAACAACAACAAAAAATTACTTCTTAAACACTAAACCTAGCAAAGAAATAAAAAAAACAAATCTATTTTCTTTAAATGGTGAGCTGTCGGCTTTAGACTACTACCATATCTTAATTTCCAGACAAAAAAAAACAAAATTACCCCCTTAAAATCAACAACTCTAAATCCTCGTAAATATAAAACTTAACCTATACATAAGAATGACCACAACATTTTTTTAGAGCAATGCATCCACACAATAGCAATAAATACCAAAAGGGTTCAACAATGGTCGTATTGACGAATTAAATTTAGAAATGCAGGATAATTTTTGTATAGAAGCACTAAATGTGGAAATGCATGCGCCTAAACAGTAAAATCCCCATCGATATGGTTGCAACGCGAGCAGTGATAAAAAGCACTCACCCTTGAAGTTGCTGACGTCGGGGTTGAGTTAGTAGGTGGTCCACATCAACTGATAGGGGGAGCCTACACCCATAAAGAATGCGTTTGGCCTCCCATTACTACAAGGGACAAAAATTCCTTGCAGCTTTAAGGCCGCCGGAAGAAAGCCTAAGCAATTACAAATAAAATTAATTTCTGGTAGTCGGAAGGTATAATTTTATAAAAACCCTAATTACACACCACGCTATAATGCGTGCCCGAAATTCGCATCAACCGAAATCGAAACAACCAAACATTTTACACGTATTTACTTGTGCAGATTGCAAAGCAAAATAAATATTGTTTAACAAAGAACCAAAGCTCAGCGTAATCTTGTAGTCAGGCTTAAAACGGGAAAAACACAGTTTATAATGGGGCAATACGCTACTTTAATTCGATTAATTCTTTCAACGGGTAAACACATAAGCATTCGTTATCGTATACTTGAACACCTTATTGACCATTTAGCGTAAACCTTACGTTGGAGAATTTTTAGAACTAGAATTTAGTATTAATTAACGGAAGTAACAATCGAAATTGTTTTTATGCAAACATAAATAAATTAACACGTGAATGAGTTATTTTGATTTACTGATTAAATTTTCGTTTTTAAAGCCCAGTGGTTTTGAATTGAGAATTATGGTAATTAATTTATGCGGAAAATAAACGTAACAAGTCGTACACTGACATTAAACAATGATCAAAAATGAAAAAATTCCGCTTTTAAAGAATCCTAAGCAAATATGGTGACTGACGGGTATACAAGTTGTATCAAAAAAATTTGATAAGAGAAAAGCACCGGGCTTTACATTGTGGCGTATAGGTCAGCTACACTGTCAAAATATACGTCAGTAAATCATGATGAGGTGAAAACGGCAGAAGTAATGGTGCTGGGATCATTAAAAGTATATTTTTTATAATAAAACAATACCAAGTAGTATTTCTATAACTAAGTTATACATTGGCTATTTTTAATCTGTCAACCTAAAGTTTTAATTTAAATTTGTCGTCTGCTTATTATTTGATTAGAAATATTTTTAGATCGGCCAGATGCTCCTAATTTAGGAACAAAAGGTAAGTACATATTTAATTCATTGACTTGTTGTACTCCTATAGTCCATTCACTTTTACTTTAGGATGACGTCAAATGTAGTAACGAAGTGTGGGAAACTATATGCAAATGAATACCTAGAATTGCGCTTGAAGAATACTGTCATTTAACACAATAAAGGTTGGCGGTTCTGTACGGTGCTGCCACTAATACCTCTTGTCAATGGGAATATTTGTATAGCTTTCATTAAATAGATTAAAATTTAAACTAGCATTGGCAATGTCGCATTTTATGCAGTTGTAATGTCATCCTAAAGTTAGAGTGAATGAACTATACCACTAATAAATTATTTGTTGACTCTTAAATATTAGGACCGAAATTTTATTTATGTAGCTTATTGTATACATCCTAATTACGATCTTTGTTATCTAATGATAAACGAGTGAAATTATTAAACTGCCGAAAACTTCTTTCTTTACAAACAGGTAATGAAGTAGGCAAGATTTTAAATTCAAGTTACTGTGCATACCAATTTAACCCTACCAATTCCGAATGTACACCTGAAATGTGTTTTTCAACTCTAAAACTTCTATAAATTATAAGTAAAAAACAAAACCCCAGTAAAACTCAGTAAAGTAAAGGTTCACTAATTTAAACATGTACAAATTAACGAAATTTAGTCAGGACTTTAATTAAGACTACTATGTGTATAAATCTCTATCCAAGTACGATACAAAAAAATTTGGACCAATCTTTATTATTACTGTATCTTGAACAACTGGTCTTTTGGATCCTTTTGGGATAGCAATTTAATATTTCAGCTCTCTCGACAGCTATAAATATGGGTTTTTATTTTATCCTTCTAGCTTTTTGGACTACAATATAGATTCTGATCAAACTGATTTTTTGTTACTCAAATACAGACAAATGTTTTAAAAATAAATGCCTATGCTTCTCAGTAAGCGAGGTAACTTTGAACTTTTATATATTATAATTTAATTTTAATTATAGCATAAGATATAGCTTGCAGGTAAATTCCCATCCGTCATCTAGATATTATAACCTATGGTTTATCGCGATTTTAATTTTTAAGTACTTTTGTGCCGTATGTGCCGCACTGCTGAACAGTACAGTCGCTAAAAGTTATTGTAAACAGGCAGGTGTATCGCAGATATGGTGCTAAACTTGAAAAATATTAGGCAAGCATTTTTCACAAAGCTACTCCCTTGTTCAGATGAGAGGTCAAATATAGTTCCCCTGTGTGAGTGTTGTTACGCACGTTAAAAACCTCAACCTAGTTTGGAATAGCAAGGGTTTGACAAAACTCAAAATTTCCAGGTAAAAACTCGTTTCCTGGCAGGCCAATATATTACCTTTGGGTGGAGCATTGAAAAATCAAATGTAAAACGTGGTTATTGGGCCAATAGCTAAATTGCGTTGTCTGCCAGATTTTTATTCGGAGTTTAGTTTACCTTGTCTTTTAGATATTGAGCTTTGCCGTCTACTCATCAACTATTAATAGAGCCATGAAGTTATCACATCTAAAAGCTGTAGCTAATTTTCTTCTCTAATATGCTTTTGTATTTTTTAAATATTAGGGATTTGTCCAACTCTAGCTACAGTGATGAAGAGATAGAGGCGATCTACAAAGATATCGAAGACATACTAAAATACGTAAAAGGACATGGAAATTTAATAATTACGGGGTATTTAATGCAGTTGTAGGCGAGGGTAGGGAGGAAGCGGTTGTACATTTATTTGATATAGACATGAAAATTTTGCGATAAAAACTATTTAACCATCACATTATTTCATTATGCTAGAGAACGATATACGTGAAAGATGCTAGGACATATAGGAAGATATCAAATAGATTAGATTCTTGTTAGACAACGGTAAGAATCATCACGTAAAAGACTGTAGAAGCTACCCAGAAGCAGATATAGACTAAGATCACAACATCGTAATTATCAAGGTTGTTCTTCAATTTAAAAGTTTTGAAAAACGAACGCAATAAGACACTTTGACTTTGAGAATCTAGAAGATAAAGCTATCCAAGAAAAATATGAAAAAATGCAAATTAATTGCTGAAAGGCATCGAGAAAATTTCTGATACTAAGAAAAAAGAAACAGAATGGAATAACATTAAATCCAGCCTAGACATGACGACCAGGAATATTCTGAGATACACACAAAAATAAATTAAGAAATTATGGATAATAAAGGGTATTTTGAATTTAATAAAAGAAAGACGAAAACAAAAACAGACCAGACAAAGCAAAGAAACAGCTACAAAGCTATAAAATGAGAAATTATTCACAAATGCAGAAAAGCGTATACTCGCGCTCAGAAACTTGCTTTTTACAAACAGTTCCTGATCTAAGTATCGTTACGTTATATTACCGTACGCGGTCTTCAACATTTCTCGCACCGCGATGGGTGTCCGCTTGTCGATCGAATTTGAGAATCTGCTGTCTGATGTCTAGTAGCTAATATACAATATCTGATCTCCCTTTTACAGCCATGAATTTTTGAAAGTGCGCTACCCGGGGTTTCAGTGCATGCTGTTTCGTTCTTACAAGTTGTGCGCCTAAACTGTTCTGTTTTCAAAGTTATTATGCATTCTGTCCCCGTCAACTCTTATTCATTTACATGCAATACCCATAGTCTGTGTCATTCGTTTCTTTCTAAACACATTTTGTATGGGTGGTTTATAAGTATATGGTTTGAGGTGTATCGTTCAATGGTAGTTTTTTTTAACCCCGTGTTAACTTGTGCAAGTAACTTTAATATAAATGGTTTTTTTCTCGTTTCTATTTGTAATTTTTTGAATTTAATAAGAAGGGATGTAAAGTACCGATATATACCAAAGTTTGGATTTAATGTACCGAGCACTTTCCTATTCATTTCTTAACCCTACTTTAATATTACATTGAAATAGCAACGTCATTAAGTGTAAACTACCAAACTGAAGTTCACAAACACATTACTAGTACCGAATGTTTACGTAAGTAGCGCGTCAGTATTACAGCTTCTAGTAGTTAATTAATTTAATTCATTTCACCTACTAGATATGTGCGTATTGTCTACGTTTATATTTTACATTTGTGCTGAAAATATTGTAAATTTGCATTTTTACATTCTGTTCAAAAGGCCATGCGTAAATACCTTACCAGTTTATTTATCAAGATTGTTGTCAAATACCGTTTGTTTTTTAATATTACATGGTCATAGAGCGTACTATAGTTCTACGAACACTTTCTTTGAAAAACAAATATATGTTCTTTTTTGTTGGAATTCTTCGTAGCATCATAGTCTAGAATAAGTTTTTGTGGTTTTCGTTATACAATACCCAATAATTGGGGAATATCTGTAAATATTACTAGAATTATGCAATGATGTTTTAAGCACAGTTTGGTAATGTACAGGTAATGTTCAAGTTCAGAGATGTGTATTTATATCTTGTTTTTGATGTAATATAGATTTATATTTAGTTAACGATAAAGACGTCCCTTAGAACGTATTTTAATAACAAAAGCGTTAAACATACCGTGGTTTGATATTTTTATCCTGGTATTGATGTATTACCCATAGACTGAGTTGTAAAAGAATTTTTCTTTATAACAAATGTCTATAGAATAATCAAGATACCGTCTTTAACTAAAGATTTATTGGTGTAATTCAGACACTTAATGGTAGGAACACTGGTATGCAATCGCTTATGAAATTTTTCATTTTTGCACAATTTTCGAACATTGCTTTCTCGCTTGTCAACAGATAGGCGTTCGTTTTAAATACGACAGGATTTGTAAACAAATCAGTTTAACTTGAATGAAGGCATGGTTCACATCACCTGAAAGAAGATATTCACGTAAAAGAATTACAAGTGATTTTATAGGTAATAAATTATATAATGGTAATAGTGCATAATTAAATAAGATTTGTCGTTTAATCCTCAAAAACGTATTTTACAAAAGGTTGTTTTTAAATAGATTCTAAGTTTTACATTAACAAAAGGACTCTGAAAAATCACTGGATCCGACGTGGAAATTCAACCATTATTTAATCAATTACTGGATCCTACGAGGAAACATAATAGGCATCTAAACATTTACTGGATCCGACCAGGAAATCTAACAAGGACTCTAAAATAATCTATGAGTTAATCAGGAGAAGCTATACAAAAATAAATGCAAACCATATCTAAAGTAGATCTGATTTAACGTTAGACTATTTAAATTACTAAGCTGAAACTGAAACAACGAGCAGTTAAAGCAGGAACTGGTCCGAATTAGGGGAATGAGCCACGCCACAAAGGGACAACAAGTTAGCTAATCTAAATATTTTGTTGTATTGTTAATTATGAATATTTTGAACATTGCTTTCATGATAGTTTTATGTGAGGTTCAACAAAGATCGTTTTAGTGCACGTTATAAATTACGTAAAGATTGAAGGAAGTTTAGTGGACGTTCATAGGGCTTCACGTAACAATAATCAGGGTGGTTTTTGCTGGCTTTTTGTTCATTTGAAAGAAAATATAATTATTGAGACAAATTAATTCAATTATTTAAAAGAGGTTTTATTCATAGACATTATAAACGCTTTGTACATATTGAGAATATTATAGTAGTCAAGATTAATTGTGTTTTGCTTAAAAAGCATAGGAAGTAAAAGTAAAAAGAAAGAATTTAAATTCTTTGTTGTCGTATTGTCGCAACCTCCGTGCGTGATTAAAACTGAGCTAGCCGAGGTATTAGAATCAAAATTTAAAATTAAAAATTAAAACTTGACATAAAGAAAAATGTTAACCTTTTTATTTCACAAAAAGGGGGCACCGGGTTATTGCAACGATACCTCTGCACGTCGATGTAATTATACTCTCAGTCTCTTTCTGATCACCACTGCTCTGTGTATTTTAATATCCTAAAATTTAAATATGCCTGGGCTAGCCCAGTTTAATTCACGCAGACTGCACAACGTTACGATAATAAAATAATTTACCCCTTTTTCATTAAAACCTTTCCTACTTTGAATGATACAACGAAGTCGATTAATATTTGTATAATGAAAAAGAAAAAAATCATTTACACTTCACAGCTTAAACTGTTTTACTCTATGACAAAGTGAGCCCCTGAATCAAATAACAATAAATTTTGATTTGTTTATCTCCAAAAATTAAAGCTCCCTTTTCTTATTTTAAAGCCAGCAAAATGATGTTGTACTCTACTGGAAATTTCTCTGAACGTTCATGATTTTCCCCTTTTTACGAAATTTTTCACGTGTAAAATAAATTTTTGATGACTCTACATAAAATAATCACGTATAAATATGATTAATGTTAAAAAAATATATAAAGAGAAAATAATGCCTTATGTTAGACAGTTCTGACCTTGTTTGTGGAATAAATGCATGTTATCAGTTTAGGTTTATTATGTAGACAAAGTAGTCCCATCTTTTTTCTTTACCTATTGGGTTTTACTCCGCATAGCATGTTTATTCGGACGCTATGAGTTGCACGTGGACCAAAATTTTGTATTGAAATTTGTTAACACGTGTTATTATGTATGCCTGAAACGTCACGTGGTCTGATTTGTGTAAAGGAACTTACTAGATATTACTTTCGATTCTGCACGTATACCAGAACTATAACCCCATATTTTGTTTACCTATCTTGAGTTTTATTAAAATGTGTCAATCTATATATCTCTCATGTCACGTACGCTTTTGCTTCAATATCTATTCCTTATTGCGTCATTAAATATGTTTGTTTTTCAAGAAAATGTTTATTACAAACCAGCACAAATTATATGCGTTTTATTAACTTCTATTACTTACGCAAATGCATCAAGTTTCAAAAAGATTTCATTTCTCGTTTGTTTTACTTTAAATATGCCTAGTTTGTATTTATTTTGAGTTTATGAATGTTTTAAATGTTTTAAAATGGATTGGATTGTGCCCGGAATTATTTTATTTTACTAAATGTGGTTATTGCAGAATGAACTTCCTTTTATTAACTGTAGTTTGTTATTGATTTTATAGGTGATTTGAATTTGCTTTGACTTTTGAGATTGTTTTAAATGTTTAAAACGGACTAAATGATTTTTAAAATTATCTTTTTTAATGAATGTGTTTAAGTTATTCAAAATGAACTTTCTTTTATCAACTGTGGCTAATTATTGTTTTTAAACAGTTCTTTGTATTTGTTTTTTTTGCATTATGTACTTTACATTTATGTACTTTTTATGATTTCAATGTTTAGTTTTCTTGATTTTTATGATATTCACATGAAGCATACCTCTCCTGTGACTTTATATACCCTTAAATAACACTATTATCGTAGCAATATAAATATATATAAATGAAAGAGAGGCGCAATACCCAAAGATTTCAAACGTAACACCATAATCACTATACCAAGAAAGGGTGATACGGATAGATGTGGAAATTTTCGATTAATAAGTCTAACAGCACTTGTGTCAAAAATATTAACTAAAATTGTACAAAGAGGAATCGAAAAGCGGGCTAAAGAGATTTGGGTGTGGGCGAAACAGGGGAGCACGGGAGATAATTTTAGCTTTAAGATGATTATGGAGAAAATTATTAAAAAAAGAGAAAGCATGTATATAGGGTTTGTAAGTCTGAAAAAAGTATTCGACAATATATTATGATATAAAAATGTTCGAAATACTCCAAAAGATTGGAACGGTTATAGTAGACAGATAGCAAATAGCTTATACAAGAGTAAACAGCTGTAATAGAATTAGAGCATGAACGTAGAAAAATAAATATTAGGAAAGGGGTGATAGAAGGATATACCCTACCTGCCTATGTTAGTTTTTAACTTGAATATCGAAGATGCAACGAATACTGTCAAATGCTAAAAGACATTTGGCATTAATATTCAGGAGCAAACGATTGATGTGCTTAGATTTGCAGATAATATAGGGGTTTTAGCATCTAGCATGGAACAGTCAGATGCAACTGTTAATGAAATGAAGACAGTTCTAACAGATGCGGTATGAAAATTAACAAAAATACAATTACAGCATTAGAGTGCAAAAGAGAGCTGAATAAGTCAAAAACCAGAATACAAATACGAAACAACATCCTGCGATAGGTTAAGGAACACAAATAAAGCAAGATGGGACAGTGCAAAAAAACTATCCCGAGGCCGTGCTGCAATTAACAAAAAAAACAACATCTATGTTCAAAGGCCACAAACATAAAAACAACGAAACGTATGCTGAAAGGTTTAACACGGTTTCCTAACACAAAAAAACATACACACTGTTAGCCGCAGGAGTAACCGTATTTTACCACGACTAGACTCTGGTCGGTAAGGGGGGAGTGGGAATTTGCACCAAGATACAAATAACCTAAGGTCGACACGGTGAACAAGAGTCTTGGAGAGCGCCACCTAAATCGGAACTGTACGCCTCCCGCGAAATCAATCTAGGAAATTTCTCACGCAATCTGTAGATGTTTAACGGACATAAAACTCGACAACAAGGAAATACAAATAACATATAATCGTTTACTAACACAGTAATGGTTTCTAATATTCATAAGGTTGAACATAAACATCAATTTTACATCATAACAAAGTTTAAATGCAAGCGATTGGGTTAATGAAACCAACGTACTTTCCAATATGTACCTGACACTTATTAGAAATTAAATAGCTGCAGTATATTTTCATTAAGTTCACTTTGTATAAATTTAAAATCAGTCGAACGCTGCTCGCGGCGGTACCAACGCTTGTGCGTACGATTATGCAGATAAAAATACCTATCAAACGAATGTGTACAATAATTCGTTGGTTAAATTAATTCCGACGCACAATTGTTACAAATATGATATTAAAATAAATTACAATATCAGTTATAATGTGAGATGACTCTATAATGTTATCTGCAGGTGGAAAGCCAGAATGGATACCAGATTAGCGGCATATACAATCAAAATATAATATGGAAAGATTTTACCAGAACAGGTCCTGAGCGCGGATATCGTATCTTGCAGGTACACCTGAGTTTGTTTCAATAAAATACGTACATAATGCACCAGACTGAAATACCAAGCACTACAAGACTGCAAACTACAAAGCTGTAAAACTGCAAACTGCAAACTACAGCCCGTTTTGCGATTTCTTTTCAAAACGGACTTAAGTCATAAGAACAAAACTCGACGTTATCAACGAGTTTTCAAATGTGTGTCCTCGAACTTTTATAAAATTCTCAAAAGAGCAGAGCAAATATAAAATTTTCACTAATAATTCGCTCTTAAATAACGGATCATCAATTCCCCAATATTAAAATAATAAGGGCGGGACTACAAATTAGTTCACAATAAGATGCACGTTACCAAGCATCGAGGATCAAATTCAGAATAGAACAAATAATCACGATTCGTATTGAAGTGATAAGGATTAGTTTTATGCACGTTATCAACATACAAGAATTAAAACTTGAATTTATGAAAGAAACTTGATAAATTACATTAAGGAAATAAACCATAGGCGTCTATTCGGAAACGAAGTATATTTAAAAATTGGGAAACGCGTTACGTAAAATTGAACCGTAACAGGTTATGTGTGTAGCACAGCACTTGTATGGCTGTGAAACATAGACACTAGGAAAAGCGGATAGGCAAAAGGTAGAAACATTTGAAATGTGGTGCTACAAAAGTATGATCAAAATGTCATCGACAGACAAAGTTAAAAACAAAGAGGTATTAGAAATGGTAAGGGAAGAAAGATATATGTAAAATATTAAATAATAGAAAATGTAGGATGATAGGACGCATACTAAAGCATGAAGGAATAGTGCGGAATACATGAGAAACAGAGAAAGGAAAAAGGAGAGATAGATGTAGACGTTGATTAGACAATTACGCACAGATGGTAAAAGATTGTAATTTTAACCCCACATTCAAAGTTAAATACTAGAGGTAATGATCATGTACCCAAAACCACTTACCCCAGTAGTCCTCGGCTAATGCGAAGATTTCGGTTCTCAGGGCTGACTCCGTTAAGGCTTCCTGCTTCTGTTCATGTTGCTTCGCTGCTCTGCGTGTCGATGCTATATAATAAAGGAGGAACTGGAGGTGGGACCCACTTGTAGATACGATAACACTACGAACACGTCGGCATTCAATCGAAGTCAGTAAGCAAGTCTGGAGTTACGCTACTCATTCTCTCATGTAAATGTCTACCTTCCATAAGAAGTTGAAACACTCTGGCACATGTTGGTAAAAACAACACTGTTCCATCTGTGAGAGTCGTCCTGTTAGCATAATCCCAGACCGCAAAAATAAGCCAATAAATTCAGTATCCGTACGAAACATCACTATATGCGGTTTTACAGGCGTTGGCATTGCGATATTATCTGCTGGGATTTTTTCTATGCAGAGTTCTAAAAGTCCCCTAAATCTAAATTAATACAATTTTAAAGCTTTTTAAAATAAAGCGTAACAAGATGTAGGTTGTAGGAATTTCAGAGAAATGTGTAGTTCTAGAACGATAAACCTAATGATGAAAAAAAGTCGTCGTATTTAAACCTGATGATTATTGTAAACAACTACAGGCGTTGGTTTTGCTATATATTTTATTGTGCGAAAGAAATAATTGTAAAAACTATTGATTCGGCAAATATCTAAGTGTTTGGGGATTTTTGTAGCCGTAAGCTAGCTTAACTCCCTTTGCGTACCATTGAATATCGATGAAATAGGGTATATTTTTAGAAAGCAATAGAAAGGGAAATGTGCAAAAAATATTTAAAAAAGATCAGCACAGCGCAGTGCTGTATTTAACAAGAAAAATCAGCTGTCATGTTCGAAAACATTAAACACAGAAACGAGGGAAGGATTGCTGGAATCATTTGCATAGAACACAGCACTGTACGGCTGTAAAACGTGAACAGTAGGAGAAGCGAATATGAAAAAAATAGAAACATTTGTTATATAAGCGTGATTACGGTATCATGGTCACACGAAGTTAAAAACAAAGAAGTGCTAGAAATGGTAGGGGAAGAAAGAAATATGTGGAATAGTAGAAAATAGAAAAAGTAGGATGATTGGTCATATACTAAGGTATGCGGAAATAGCGCGGCATATATTAGAGGCAGTTTATCACACAGATACTGACAAATGTGGGTTATAAGAATTTCAGGGAAATATGTAGGTTAGCTTAGAAAAGAAAACAATGGAAGTATCCGTGCAACCAGTTTTAGGAATGAAGAAGACCTAATGATGATGATGACGTAGTTAATTAAAAAGATAGTGTATTTTTGCTTTAAGAAAGTTAGTGTTCTTAGTGATTAGTGATCAGTACATTTTAATTTCACTGGACCTGCGAGTAATAAGGACTGTAATCAGTTAATAAAAAAACTGTGTTGTAATAGAAATTTCATTATAAGGCATTTAAGCTTTGCTTCGTAGTCGTTTCTTTCCAAAGACCTTCGCTTTCCGATATTACTGTTTTTACTTTATTCACCGTTATTAAATCAATCTGTAGTTCTTCGAGGCTGGCAGGCTGTACCGTCTCTTGTTAGGTGACTCCGTGAGTTAGGTTTTGGGCCTCTTGGAGCGACTTTTTAAAAAGCTTTTCCAAAAAACTTCTAACGAGTTTATTTTATACTGAATTACATTTAGTTTTAATTTACAAGTACGTTATGTTCATTAACGTTGGAGATCATAATAATTCTAAGTTGGAATTCACTTTTTAATTAAATAAACTAAAATTACGGTTAGTAGCTTGAACTGACAACAATATTAAAGTTGAGAAGCTCTAGACTGACTGGCCATCTTGGGCTCTCGGGGGTATTTATGATATTCCTGCCCTTCACATTGCTTGTGGGAACTGCAGAGCTCATGTTTGCTATTTTCCTTATTCATTTATACAACACAAAGTAACAATCCTAATTCTAATAATTGCTGTCTTATAACCTACTGTGACCTGCACCTGCGGTATCACGTTACGTCTGGAATACAATGTCTGTTTCTGTTTTCACTGTCTGGTTTATGAACTTTCATTAACCTTTTTATTATGTCCTTCAATTTTACATTGTTGCATCTAACTTAAGTTTTAATAATTTTTAATTCTTAATAGTTCTATTAATTACATATATACATATATATATATATATATATATATATATATATATATATATATTATTAAAACTTAAGTTAGATGCAACAATGTAAAATTGAAGCTCAGTTTTAACCACCCACGGCTTACGACAATACAACAACAAAGCCTTTAAATTTAACTTCTACCTCTACTTCCTGTTTCTTTAAGCCAAAACACCATTAAGCACAGTTACTATAATTTTCTCAAAAATATTTACAATGTATGGAATGTTTAAGAATTCTCTAAATTGAACTTCCTTTTAATAATTGAATAAAAATTCTTTTAAAAATTATCAATCCCAAAATTATTAAAAAAGCCAGCAAAAAATCACCCTTATTATTATTATCTGATGCCTCATGAACGTTCATTAAACTTCCTTCAATATTTAGGTAATTTATTACGTGTATTAAAAACGATCTTTGTTGACCCTCACATAAAGTTTTCATGAAAGCAATTTTTAAATTATTCAAATTAGAAATATACAACAAAATATTCACAAATAAAGATCACAAAACATTCAGATTGGCTAACCTGTTGTTTCAAGTTCGAATCAGTCCCTGTTCCAACTGCTTCCGTATTCAGCTTATTGATTTATATAGTCCCAATGTCAAATTTAGATATGGCGTACATTTCTCTTGGTACAGCTTCTTTTAATTAATTCATAAATTATTTTAGCGGTTTTCTAAACTTCCTGTCGAATTCAGTGATTAATAATTGTGTTAAATATTTATTAAATTTCTACATTGAATCCAGTAATTATTCAGAGTCCTTTTTATTAATGTTAATATTAGAATTTAACTTGAAACAACCTCTAGTTACTTATGTTTTTTAAAGGGTTAAAACGACTAACCTCGTTCAATTTTTCACAGTCACCGTTGTACTATTTATAACTTAACAATAAATCACTTCTAAATCTTTTTACTTAAATATTTTCTTCTGGGTGATGTGGACAATGCCTTAATTCATGTTAAACTGATTTGTTTACAAATCAGGTCGTATTTACCTGAATTGTGTATCTATTGACGAGCACAAAGTTTAACGATTACGATATTATACGTGATTCTTATATACCAGGTTTTGGGTATTTCTATGGAATTTTGCCGTATACACAAAATTAATGCGCCACTTTCGGCACGTAATACTTCAAGTCAATGCATTCGTTCTATTGGATTTTCTCATTCCTCGTTCGCGTAAGTTATTGTTTGTACAATAAATTTAATGAGCTTTGCATTTATCACCACGTCGTGTTTATTTCGAATTTATCAGGTGTTGGATTTTTCCTTTCTGGTCACGTGTTCTTAATATAATTTATGTATTAAATTATATGCGTTTTCTATTACGTATTTTTAAATTGTTCAATTGAGATTCTTAGCGTCATGATGATGCATTATTCATGCGTATTGTGTTTCAGCTTCCGTCCACGTTGTCTTATGACTTGCCAAATCGTTTATTTAATCAAATCTTCTAAAATGCTTTTCATTTCTTAAATTAATTATGACTATGGTTTATATGCGTTGTCATTTACTTTCTTGCCTAATCGTTGTATTTTTTATTTTCCTGGTAGAAATGTTTAGTTTTCTGAGCCCTCATGTTGTTTTAATAAAGTGCACTATACTAGTCTCCTAGATGACCTTATTAACACAGCAGTATATATATATATATATATATATATATATATATATATATATTCTAATTTGGGGATATGTAACTCGTGGCGTAGTAGATATGCGTGTGATTACTGGGTTCAAGGTTTCGGTTTCGATTCCCGTTACAGTCTGCTTGAAAAATGTGACCTATTTACAAAAATACGCCCTTGTTCGGATGAAAAAATAGGTCCCGTGTGTGTGTTTTATCACGCACGTTAAGGATCCCTACCTTGCATGTAACAGCGAGAGTTCAGCAAAATTCAAAATTTCCAGTTAAAAAGAACTAATGTAGTACCTTCGGATGGAGCATTGGAAAATCAAATGTAGTGTATCATCTCTTGCTATTGCATTGAGGAATCACAATCCATAACGACGCACTCCAGGTACTCAATCTAGCTATTAGTATAAAGTCGTAATAAGGTACTGTAAGAGTATATGTTCATTGGATAGCTTTCTACGCCAAATAACTACGTTATACTCAATATATTGCGGAGAAATATTAGATCTATTCGACATAGGGTAAGAACGGCAAGCGACTGTTTGCTTAGACATGCTATTATGCATATTTGATTACTCGTTCAGACGCTATTTAGCAAGATCAAAATTCTATTTTTTATAAATACTCTTTTATATCAACTAATTATAAGCCGTTAATTTGCTAAACATTGTATACTTAATGTTTTCTAGAACCATCAGCGATTGATCTAGATACACCAAGTCCAAGTAAGTATGTCGCTCTTTAGCTGCTTTTAGTGCTATTATTAATCAAAATTTATAGTGCTTCTTACGTCTAGCGTTCTTATATGAAACCTGATAGAAAAACTTACATTAATGATGCACTTTAGAAATGATCGAATAAATAAAGATGTTTAAAGTCAAAGTATCTGTAATAGTTTATAAATTCATTTTGTTGCGAATATAAAGTAATAAGATCTATCTGTAAATCTACTTTTAATGAAAATCATAAAACTGAATTTATCTATACAAATTGAACGAAGTATATGCGTTGATTTTAGAAAATGGATAGTTGATTGTCTAAGGGAAAGAAATTTCTATTGACCGGCTTCCTCCTTCAAGATCTGCTCAAAATGGTATAGTTTTCACTCTTATAGCACAATCAAAGTAATATATTGCTATGGATTTAAGATATCCGACGTTAGAACCAATAAAAGATGCTGTGCACCAAAGTGGTTAATAAAAGTGTTGCTTTAATAATTTTTGCTAGCTCACTTTAAATAAAACCACTACCGTTAGACATCAAACTTATAATGATTCGAAATACTCTTCAACAAACAATCTTACAAATATTAATTACTACATCCACAACAGCTTTTCTGTAACAAACAATATCTTACATATAACTTCTAGGAAAAACACTTTTGCACAAATATTAAAATCTAAAAGTAGAGTCCAAATTTACCACAACGGCTTTGCCTTACAAATAATATTTTAAATCTAACAAAAAGTATAACTTTTGAGTAACCACGCACTGATATTAAAAATAGAGTCTAAGGGCTCTTTTATAATCAGGATGAGAACACTCTAATCCTAATTCTATCAACCAACTCCTTAACTAAAACTTACTATGTACAAAATTTGTCAAGATAAGTCCTTTGAAATCGGAGTTAAATGTATCTGATTAGTTAGGTTTAATAGTTGTTTTTATATAATGATAAAACCCACCACAGGCTGCTCTCTTCAAATCAAATTATCAATTTGTACACCCACTTTCCTCTAATTTTAAATACTAGAACACAAAGTACTCTTATCATAGAACTTTACTAATTAATAGGAATGTCCGTTTTTAACTTTTAAACCATGTAATTTAATTTTAACGTGTAAATTATGCCGGTCGTTATTTCTGTTTAACACATAGCCACACACTCATGTTCCAAAATCGTTCATCTCGTTTAGAATCTACCATTAAATACCATTAAATCCCAAAATTGCCATTCTAATTCCATAAATGCTTTTATTCAAATTAAAAACTTTATCTTGCATTAGTCAATTATTACTTATTTATTTATTCTTTATTTTAATTCATTTTACGTGCATCCAATGATCTTAATTATTTCTAAGCATTTAAAACACTTTTCCGTCGCTATTTCAATAAACCAATTTTAACTACTATTACATTACATATTAGATCGACCTCTAACTACGAACGTATCGGACGATTTTGCATTGTGACGATGGATCGAGGACTGACCGACATCACCATAATTTATTTTCATGGGTTATATAAACAAGTTTCTAGGTGACGTCAGCATCTGGAAAAATCTAGCAAAAGCTAGTTGCCGTTTTTATGTTCAGATTGGTACTAAAAGTTAACTTGTCTTTTTACGTAAGCATCGAGAATCTATGAATGCTGCAACTTTCAGAAATCTGTTGTTCTAATAGCCAAAAGCTATAATTAATGTCGTGTAGCTATGCGTTATCTTATTTTTACAACATTCAAGCTTTATGGCTAAAATTCATTATATATTATTCTTTAATTTGGATCGTGTCGTTTACCTTATGTTTCATTCTAGCACCATACTATTCCAACATACGTTCAATGAAGTCGTAACTTTTTTCCTTGAATATCGAATGGTGAATACGTTTTCAACTAAATACCGACATATGTTTGGCATAAATGAAATGAAAATATTGTACACGCAACCTTACATAAATTCGGCTTTTAAAAACAATTGTCTTCAAATGAAATCTTTTATAGTAACTATGCGTTTATGCAACTTGGTACTTTATAACAAAGTGCAGATGAAACTCTTTGAAAAGTATCTTTCTACGGGTGGATTGTACCATTAATCTTAACTAAAAGCACTATTTCTTTATCTTAAAAATGTAATGAGAATGAAAACTCCTTCAATCACAGTTTTATGCATTTATAATTTAATATACTGAGCGTTTTTCCAAATACGCTTGTCTATGAAAATGAATATGTATATAATTCGAGCTTCTGTTATAAATTCTTAAACTTTTTCTGATATTCTCGGGTGTGCGGCGTCGTATGTTTATGAAATGACGCTACATGACACCGTGATAACCTCTTATCACATCTATATATATATATATATATATATATATTGCTGTGAAACCTTTTAATTAGAATCGAGCCTCACGAATTGGGCGTCAAGCATGCTGTGTTTCCTTGTATTAGAATCGAGCCTCACGAATTGGGCGTCAAGAATGCTGTGAAACCACCAAAACCCGGGTACTCCGCTTTTCGAATCGAGCCTCACGAATTGGGAATCAAGAATGCTGTGAATCCTACAAAAAGCTATTCATTAACTCAACTGTTCCGTTGACTTTCTTCTGTTCATCGCCTCGGCTGCTCCCCTAGATAAACCTTCATCCTCAATCATAAAAAAAACAAACACATTCCTATCACAAACATCAACGTTAACTCTATTTACATCAATATTCACAATACATTAAAATTTCAAAATTAAAATTCAGCATAAATTTCAGTATCAGAAAATTTCAAGATTAAATTTATTATCATTTTAATGTGCATCCAAAATTAAAGTCCTTGTAGGATGCCTCCTAATTAATATAACAATATATGCAGACCTGAGTCTGAGTACAAAGGGAGCATCTACCACCCTTTACGTTAATTAACCAGGTTCGTCTAATTGAGCTCAAAGACATACCCAAATTTCCATCAAGAACATAAATACTAAATACTCCTTTCGACTTAAACAAGAAAATTTCACCTTAAAATTAAAAATTTGTTGTTAGTACAACTTCATTACTGTCCATTTTAAGTAAATAAATTATAAAGTTATTCAACACACACGAAAGCATCAAAGTTCAAACAAAATAGTATAATTTACCTGAAGGTTACTGCACTCGTAGCTTCAATGTACATCGTCCCTTTTGTTAATCACACCATTCCAACTGGGTTATATTTACGGCTTCTGATTCTCAACGCTTTTAAAATTTCTAAACCACCATTCATCTAAAGTTGTTTCAGGGCTTTTCCGGAACTCATCTGTGTATATCTGACCCTTGTTTTGTGGATCCAGACACGTTTATGAACCATTTAATTATTAACACCCCCGAAAAATAGCAAAGAAATTCATGCTTCTTTCACCAATATACGCCAAAACTGCCTACTTTTGTGTATTCATTTGTCGTTGCAAATTTTGACTAATTAGTACAGTGATACTAACTTTATTACCTTGTATCTTCTTGTCTAACTGCACTAAAGTACACTCATTGTAGCACGTAAAGAACAAACTGTTTTAAATCACCAAAATATACGAGCAAACTGTTTAAATTATTTTATCAAACTCGGAAAACTAAAAAGCACTGTTTAACGCATTGAATCAAGTCGAAAATCTAAGAGAGCTTGTTCATATTAACCTGGGTATATATAACGGTTAGCCCGTCTGTCGGTCTTGTCCCCAAAACGGACAATTCTTCAGAATTTCGCATGCTAGGTTCCCATTCCGCAGCCCGGCATGCGATTTTTACGAAATTTGCACTCGCATCAGTTAAATCTCAGAAAATTTCCACACGGCACGCAACGTCTGAGAATACTTAATTAAATTTTATACAGAAATCGTTATTTTTACCTCTCAAGTTTGCTTTTTACTTTCAACCAATCGCAACCCAGTGACGTTGCTCCACTCACGCCTTTTACTATATGTGTCTCCGTCTTGCGCATATTATCTGTCTCTATCTACCCTGTTCTTATTGGTGCAAATTGATATTCTTTATTATCGATTATTTCAGTCCATGTGGACTGTGAAATAACCCACCTTTAGCATTTCCAGTAACTATTAAGCTACGGTTTCTCCAAGATTCTCTATAACCATTTGTTATCTGCCACATTTACGCAGAATGAGCCTTTTAAAAATACGCAGGTGTTCAAACATAATACTTCTAAATAACACTTCTACGATTTGCATTTTATTGGGTTTTTACAAGTTTTGATGCGTATTATATGTTCCTACTGGTTCAATTAACTTCAATTAAAATTAATACCCTTTAATTTTTTAGTGATTCCTAATCAAATATTAATTATTATCTGTACGTTTTGTTTAATACCGGTTACTTAAAATTGAGTTAATTAATATAAATTTTGCACGTAATTTTCTATTTGTTTCTTTACTAGAAATAATTAAATTACAAGCAGAGCTTTTTAATACTGCTTCCTTTTTTTTTATAGCAAGAGTCTTGTACATAATTTAACTCCCTTATTTTTAATGAAACGAATGAATTTTTATGCTTCACGGTTTTTAATAACGCGTACCTTTTCCCAAAGCTTCTACACGGTGATTAAAATTATTTGATGTGATTATTTAATTTTCTACCCTGGTCTAAATATGAGTAATATATATATATATATATATATATATATATATATATTATTTAATTTTCTACCCTGGTCTAAATATGAGTTATATATATATATATATATATATATATATATATATATATATATATATTACTCATATTTAGACCAGGGTAGAAAATTAAATAATCACATCAAATAATTTTAATCACCGTGTATAATGAATATTATTAGATAATACGCGTTATTAAAACCATGAAGCATAAAAATTTATTAGTTTCAGTAAAAATAAGAGATTTAAATCATGTACAAGACGCTTTATATCAAAAGAAACAGTATTAAAAAGCTCTACGTGTAATTTAATTATTCCTAATAAAGAAACAAATGGAAATTACGTGCAAAATTTATATTAATTAACCCTATTTTAAGTAACCGGTATTAAACAAAGTGTACACATAATAATTAACATTTAATTTGTATTCGCTAAAAAATGAAAGGATAGAAGTCAATTTTAGTTGGAGTTAATTAAACCATTATTAATAATAAGCATAAAAGTCTGTGAAAATCCAGGAATATAATACCAGAAAATAAAGCTCTGAGAATTAATATTATGTTTGAACACCTGCGTAGTTTAAAAAGCTCATTCTGCGTAAATTTTGCAGATAATTAATGGTTACAAAGAATCTTGGAGAAACCGGGGCTTAATATTCACGGAAGGCGCGATACGGGGTTATTTAACCCAGATAGTCCACATGGACTGAAAATAATCGATAATAAAGAATATCAATTTGCACCAATACGAACAGGTTAGAAAAGGAAAGAGAAAATGCGTCAAGCAAAGACACATATAGTAAAAGGCGGATTTGAGCAACGTCACGAGGGTCACGATTGGTTGAAAATAAGATGCAAATATCAGAGGTAGAAACAACAATTTCTGTACAAAATTAATTAGTTATTCTCGGACATGTTTGCGTGCCGTGTGAGAATTTCTGAGATTTTCAACTGGCGAGTGCAAAATTGTAAAACCGACGCGCGAGCTACGGAATGGGAACTTAGCATGCGAAATTCTAGAAACTGGCCATTTTGGGGAACAGACCGACAGACAGGCTAACCGCTATATATACCGAGGTGAATATAAACAAGCTCTCTTAGATCTTCGACTTGATTGAACGCGTTAAACAGTGCTTTTTAGTTTTCCGGTTTTAATATTAAATAATTTAAACAGTTTGCTCGAATATTATGTGATTTAAAACAGCTTGTTCTTTACGTGCTACAATGAATGTACGTTAGTGCACTTAGAAAAGAAGATACAAGGTAATAAAGTTTAGTATCACTGTACCAATTGGTAAAAATTTACAACGACAAATATATACACAAAAGTAGGCAGTTTTGGCGTATATTGGTGAAAGAAGTATGAATTTCTTTGCTATTTTTCGGGGGTGTTAATAATTAAATGGTTCATGAATGGGTCTGGATCCACAAAACAAGGGTCAGATATACACAGATTAGTTCCGGAAAAGCCCTGAAACAACTTTAAATAAATGGTGATGGAGAAAATTTTTAAAGCGTTGAGAATCAGAAGCCGTAAATATAACCCAGTTGGAAGGGTGTGATTAACCAAAGGGACGATGTACATTGAAGCTACGAGTGCAAGTAACCTTCAGGTAAATTGTACTATTTTGTTTGAACTTTGAGATTTTGGTGTGTGTTGAATAACTTTCTAATTTGTTTATTTAAAATGGACAGTAGTGAAATTGTACTAACAATAATTATTTAATTTTAAGGTGAAATTTGCTTGTTTAAGTAGAAAGGGGTATTTAGTATTGATGTTCTGGATTATGATGAAAATTTAGGGTATGTCTTTGAGCTCAATTAGACGAACCTGGTTAATTAACGTAAAGGGGTGGTAGATGCTCCCTTTGTACTCTGCATATATTGTTATAGTAATTAGTAGGCATCCTACAAGGACTTTAATTCTGGATGCACATTAAAATGATAATAAATTTAATTTTGAAATTTTCTGATATTAAAATTTATGCTGAATTTTAAATTTGAAATTTTAATGTATTGTGAATATTGATGTAAATAGAGTTAACGTTGATGTTTGTGGTAGGAATGTGTTTGTTTTTTTTTTATATATGAGGATGAAAGTTATGTCCAGAGGAGTAGCCGAGGCGATTAACAGAAGAAAGTCAATGGATCAACACAGTTAAGGTAATGAATAGCTTTTTGTAGGATTCACAGCATTCTGGACATCCAATTCGTAGGGGCTCGATTCGAAAAGAGGAGTACCCGGATTTTGGTGGTATCACAGCAATATATATATATATATATATATATATATATATATATATATTGCTGTGTAACCTCACCATTCTTCGGGAACTACGGTTTTCGAATCGAGCCCCAGCGTTGGGCCGTCCTATATTTGCTGTGTATCCTACAAAAAGCCTCACCAGAGTAAAAAAAAATATTTGAACCTCTTAAATTGGGCACCAAGATTTGTTGTGATTCTCGCCCTGTTGAATCTCATCAGATAGTCGCCTTTTTACTCTTTCCGCCTTGGCTGCTCACCTAGTTAATACTTTCATCCTCATTCATAAAAAAAACAAACACATTCCTACAACAAACATCAACGTTAACTCTATTTACATCAATATTCATAATACATTAAAATTTTAAAATTAAATTTCAGCATAAATTTCAGTATCATTAAATTTCAAGTTTAAATTTGTCATCATTTTAATATGCATCCAGAATTAAAGTCCTGGTAGGATGTATACTAATTAATTTAACAATATGTGCAGACCTAAGTCTGAATACAAGGGAGCATCTCCCACCCCTTTACGCTAATTAAACAGGTTAGTCTAATTGAGCTCAAAGACAGACCCAAATTTTCATCATAACCAAGAACATAAACTGCTAAATACTCCTTTCTACTTGAACAAGAAAATTTCACCTTAAAATTAAAAATTTGTTGTTTGTACAAATTCACTACTGTCCATTTTTTAGCAAACAAATTATAAAGTTATTCAACATACACCAAAACATCAAAAATCGAACAACAAAGCATAAGTTACCTGAAGGTTAATTCACTCGTGGCTCCAATGTACATCGCCCTTTGTTAATCACACCATTTCAACTGGGTTATGTTTACGACTTCTGATTCTGAACGCTTTTAAAATTTTCTACACCACCATTCATCTAAAATTGTTTCAGGACTTTTCAGGACTCATCTAAGTATATCAAAATCTTGTTTTGTGGATCCAATCACGATTACGAATAACATTTGATTATTAACACCCCCGAAAAATAGCAAAGAAATTCATACTTCTTTCACGCTATACTTCAAAACTGCCTACTTTTGTTTATTCATTTATCGTTACAAATTTGGATAATTGGTACAGTAATACTCGCAAATATAACTAGACTTTATTACCTAGTATCTTCTTTTCTAAGTGCACTAATGCATAATAACTTGTATCGTAGCACGTAAAGAGCAAACTGTTTTAAAGTATTCAATAATCACCAAAATATAAGAGCAAACTGATTAAAGTATGAATTTCTTTGCTATTTTTCGGGGGTGTTAATAATTAAATGTTATTCGTAATCGTGATTGGATCTACAAAACAAGATTTTGATATACTTAGATGAGTCCTGAGAAGCCCTGAAACAATTTTAGATGAATGGTGGTGTAGAAAATTTTAAAAGCGTTCAGAATCAGAAGTCGTAAACATAACCCAGTTGGAATGGTGTGATTAACAAAGGACGATGTACATTGGAGCCACGAGTGAATTAACCTTCAGGTAACTTATGCTTTGTTGTTCGATTTTTGATGTTTTGGTGTGTGTTGAATAACTTTATAATTTATTTGCTAAAAAATGGACAGTAGTGAATTTGTACAAACAACAAATTTTTAATTTTAAGGGGAAATTTTCTTGTTTAAGTAGAAAGGAGTAATTAGCAGTTTATGTTCTTTATTATGATAAAAATTTGGGTCTGTCTTTGAGCTCAATTAGACTAACCTGTTTGATTAACGTAAAGGGGTGGGAGATGCTCTCTTTGTACTCAGACTCAGGTCTGCAAATATTGTTAAATTAATTGGTAGGCATCCTACAAGGACTTTAATTCTAGATGCAAATTAAAATGATGACAAATTTAAACTTGAAATTTTATGATACTGAAATATATGCTGAAATTTAATTTTGAAATTTTAATGTATTATGAATATTGATGTAAATAGAGTTAACGTTGATGTTTGTGGTAGGAATGTGTTTGTTTTTTTTTATGAATGAGAATGAAAGTTTTAACTAGGTGAGCAGCCGAGGCGGAAAGAGTAAAAAGGCGACTATCTGAAGAGATTCAACAGGGCGAGAATCACAGCAAATGTTGGTGCCCATTTCGAGAGAGGCTCGAATATTTTTTTTTCTCTGGTGAGGCTTTTTTTAGGTTTCACAGAAAATATATATATATATATATATATATATTTACTAAAAGTTATAAAGGGGTAACACTGGTTATTATTTGGTTACATTACGCGCAGGTATGTTTTATTTCTGTTCTTAACCTATCACATATGCCAAAGTGATAAAACGTTTTCTTTGGATGTAAATTATTAAATTTTACAATTATATAAAAAATACTAAAGCATAGATATTTGCGGTACGTTTGGATAAACTCATAAATATTTGTCAAGTACTACCTTACCAACTAATTATTTTGTTTCAATAACTATAGGACGACTAGAAGTGGTTTTCACTCCCTTCGCAAGTAAGTTGATTTTGCTCCAATCGCCTTTCGCCACGACCGCCTTCTGCAGTGACCGCCTTTCGCCCCTACCGTCTTTCACCCCGACTGCCTTTCGCCCCAGCCTCCATGTAATTTCAAGAAAATGTTAAAAATACTTGCCGTAATTATCTTTTTTATTTCGACGCTCCAATAAGTGCAACAAACAATAGAAATGTTCTAAGCAAAAATCACACTGTGATTTTGACATTTTGAAAGTGTTGCATTAGTGCGTCTATTTTCGTGATACGGCTGAATCAGAGTTTTTCGAATTACGAATTAGCTTAAAATAGTTTAGCAACAGCATTGCCCAATTTTCAACTTTTGTTGGGGAATACCACCTAAATAAAGCATGTAATTAAGGAACTCAGTCTGTGGCCTCTTACTATAGAATGTGACAGTCGAAGAAATACTCAACACTTTACAAGAACAACCAGAGACAGTGATGCTCACAGCATTATGCTGATGACATTGTGATTACGATAGAAAGGAACTCCGTAAACCAGCTGAGCATACACGCGATAAAAATATGGAACATGTTAATACATGGTGTAATGCCAGCAAACTACAAATATCTAATGACAAGACAACATTCTCTGGGCTATAACTTTCACCCTGAGCTGAAATTTAACCCTAGCAATAAATCCTCGGCAAACGAATTAAGGTTATTAAAAGACTTACTCTGGGTATATTGTCAGATATATCTTCTCAGAGATCAGGGTCCAGTCTGCTTTGTCCTGTTGTTAGAGCTGCAGTTGCTTCTACCGGTAGGACTTCTCTGGCGAGACGTTAAGGAAAGTAAGAAGGATAGAAACAACACTCGCGTCAGTACTGCCCGGTATGGTAAGCTATCGATGCGGTACGATAAAGTCTTCTTGAATAATTTGGGGTCCTTGCTTTTTACGTCTTACCCCGCCAGCCAGGTCGACGCACTTCTGCTTGTTTTCGTGGAAAGATTAATTCTTGTCACGCCGGAATTCTGCGCCAGCGCTTACGTTTCCAATGATAATCCTATCTCCGAGATCTGTATGAATGTTTCCATTCTTAGGGTTTCCCAACATCAGCAAAATTACACTAATTAAACGGGAAATTTTCTAAATATTAAAATAAAGTCCCTAACTCCTAAATTAATAAATTTTAATTCCTAAACGCTTTAAAATAAAACGTTGCCATGGGAACAATAAAAAGCGGTCCATGAATCAAAACAAATAACGTAACGGTTAAGCGTACCCATACAACAAATGATCTGGACGTAACATTGGATGAGAAAAGGTTATGTAAGGATCACATTGAAAGAACGCAACAACCTGAAAAAAGTAGTGAACGTAATTGCTACACTAGCGCAAAATGAATACAAAATTCCGCTACACGGAACCCGAATATATTTAAATACAATAATGACCTCGGTGCTGTCGCGCATCTTTAGCGTATGGGCACATCGATTAAATACAGAGAAAGGGAAAGCCAAAGTTAATCAAACGCAACGAACGGCAGTGATACGACTGTCTGCGACACATAAGACGTCCTCGTTCGATGCGTTCTCGGTGGTTCTTGGAGTGGTGCCAATAGACTTACAAATTAAAATGAAAGCAACCAATTATTGGTTGCCTAAAAACGAACACAAAACGGCAAATAACCTAGTGAGAGAAGACAATAGGACAACTAAGGATATCTTCAAGGACACGATAGAAAACTGGCAAAACAGATGGAACAACGCATCATAGGGTAGAACACCTTACAGCTTTCTTTCTGATATCGAAGAACGTCTAAAGATGGAATACCTACTACCGGCAGAAAGCATGGTCCACTTCCATACGGGACATGAGACATACGGCACGTACAAATGTCAGAAATATTAAACAGAATAAAATTGCGAGTGCGGACACATAGGAACAACAGAACATGTGGTCTTTGAGTACCCAATCTTCGATTATGAGGCAAAAGAACTCAGAGAACTGCTAATACGAAATAAATACAAAATCATCAGAGAGGAAATGCAATTTAACATCCTAAAATAAGTAAACAATGACACCATACAATCAGTAAAAAGGCTATACATAGTAAGCTCACAGAGAAGATATAAGCACAAACAAACGTCGCAAACGCAACTTTAAACAAAGACCAAACATCAAGCATTCTTCTGGAATCTAGGGTTACATTCGAGGCCAGAAGATCAGAAAAAGAAAGCATAGAATCATCCAACATAGACAGTCATCTATGAACAAGTACATAGATGAATAAGTCATAACCACACACGCACATTAATTAACATCAACCAACAAGTATTCAACAAAGATTGAAGTAACACAGAAACAAGAAACAATATCCCACAAGAATAGAAGATATGTAGGAGAAATAGGTATAAAACAAACAACATAAATTAGAATTACAACAACACTACTACCCGAGTAGAATCCGATTTCTGGTTGTTGATGATCGGTGACTACAAGGTTGGTAAGTCAGACACTAACATACAACACAACATACCAATAACATAACAATCTACACAAACACCAACATAATAACAACAACACAGATACATGACGCCCGGGTGGAAACCGTTTTCCGGCTGCCGATTGTCGGAGACTACAAGGGCGGTATCAGCAATAAGACAACATATCGAGAACATAACACCCTCACACAGACACCAACACAAACGCCAGGTGTGGGAAACACGCATTCCGGAAGCCAACGCCCACAAGTATAAACGCACAGCCACACACGTGGGAATCATACACACAGACATACCAACACATTCAACACAAAACACACCTTTATAGACGGGACATGCGCTAAGGGTTTCCGACTGCCAATGGCACCTGGGAGTGCGGCGCGCTAGGCACATGTGGGAAACATCGATATCTGGCTTCCGATGGTCAGTGCCCAATATCACTCGCATACATACACACAAACACACAACAAGTCCACACACACCCAACACAAACATATCCTCGCATAAGCAACACACACCTGGTGTGGCGGCTCGTTACGATTTCCGGCTGCCGATGGTCTCAAGGAGCGCGTGATATCACGAGAAACATGAGAAGAGCGGATTTCCAGCTGCTGATGGTCTGCTCCTCATGACACAGACACA
Organism: Platerodrilus igneus; assembly: GCA_036346225.1. NCBI lineage: Eukaryota > Metazoa > Arthropoda > Insecta > Coleoptera > Lycidae > Platerodrilus > Platerodrilus igneus. The sequence continues at coordinate 2,221,237 of JARFIW010001125.1, forward strand.
TAACACGCATATTGCTGACACACTATAACCCAAACATCACATAACACACTAGGATATTTTCTTAATTAGAGAACTAACAATTGCAATTAATAATTCTGTAATTAATAATGTTCGGTGGGTTCAATGGGGAAGGGTAGTATAGGTTAGGATTAGATAGTTATATTTTAGTACGTAAGAGTAAGGTGTCAATTGCCAAAGGGTAGTGTTGCAGTTTAAGGTTTATGGCGAATTACAGCCTATGAAAGTGTTCTAGGCTACAGGTTTAGGTAGGTGTAGAATTGAAAAGAAAATAAAATTAAAAAAAATGTAAAATAATTTCCGTAGTTATCGTTTTTATTTGAATCTTCCATCCATTGCAACCAATGTTGCTGACGCGGTGGATATTAAAATACAAATATTAGAACGCAAACATATTTCAGCCTTCTAAAAGAAATATAGTTTTGTTAGTGAAATACATTTACCTTGTAAAAGGTAAAAAAGATCGGCCCAGGCATCGAATCCGTAACTACGTGCCGATTATTCGGAATCTTTAACGTAGCACTATTGCTTATGACAAATATGACAATCCCGTTTGTGGAACGTATGTGTTAGCACATATTTATGGTTTCAGGTTGAGACCATATCATTTTATAAACTAAGGTCAACGTTACTTTGCCACAAGATACCTTTTGACTTAAATAGGCTGGTGAGTCTGCTAGTTCAGAAGTAACTTTTCATACTTTTATACTTTTTACACTTGTCTACTTAATATTTTACCATTTTTATCTTTATCATTTTTATCTTTATTATTATTATTATTTTTGGATTTATATTTCATTTTCTTTTCTTGTCCTGATGAAGTTCCTCACAAAAGTGGGCGAAACGTTAACTTTAGTTTATAAGATGACACGGTCCCAACCCGGAACCATAAATATTTATGGTGTTAACACATTGTTATGCAAATTTCACGAACTAATGTACTATTCGGGCGGGTCCGTTCGTTTGCGTCAAATAAATTTAATTATTGTTCTTTTAAAATAAACCTTTTATATTAAAAATTAATGCGTTTTTATATTCCTAATTTATTTTAAAGATTAAAAATACCGGGTGATCCAAAAGTTAGTTTATCGAGTAAGTGCATATTCAGTATCTCTCGGTAAACTGACTTTTGGATCACCCTGTATATATTAGGTTATTATAGCGTTTTATTTGAAAATTTGAAAATAATTCTGTTTCTTGGATTTTGACAGTACCATTTCGGCTACCTACGACTACCTTCAATACCATTTTTCGGCAGTTGTCTATTTAATTTTAGAAACTTTACGCACAAATGTTTAAGAAAATACTCCACATATTGCGAAACCACGCCGAATTCAACTCCCATTTTGCTTTTAGGACGTTTCCGCCCATTTTACATATTTTATAAAGATCTGTGTTTATTTCTTGAAACCATCTCGATCTTGTTTCTCTATCTTCTTAATGTATTTACTAACATTGCTTTCTCTCTTGCACCGCGCATTCGGCAACTCGGTTCGTAAAAATCTGGTTGATTGTTACTTTTGAAACACGTAAAATACGACGTTGGCGCAAAGTCAACAAATCTGGGAAAACTGACACTTTTCTCCTAAAATATTCATTTACATGCCACGAAAAACCACCTACCGGATGTAAGACATTATTTCTAGACAAACCCTCCCGCTTGCAATCCTCCCGGACCACCTCCTTGAGAGATAAATCCTGATTTGTCCCACGTCTCGACTCCTGAGAATTAGTCGTAGCGAAAGCTGACTTTCAAATTTTATAGTTATTTTATTTAGCTGGCAGATAGGACTTTTCGATTGCGGCCTGAAAAAATGCGTTGATTCTAGGATAAGTATACACCATAATAAACCCTTTGATGGGGTTATAAACTTACTACATTAGTAAGTATAAAGAAAATGTAGTACTTATAGAAATAATTCATTGAAATACTATTTACGCAATTATTACTCGATCACAAATAATGCCTCACGGCCAACTATCGTTTGATAATAGAATAAAATTAAGTTATAAATAAGTTTTAACCTCGAACCTTTCTAGCACACTATGTTTAATGTTCCAATATAAATATTTTTAGCACCAACTCTTAAAGAAGAACCAAAGAAGAAGGGTAAGTATATAAAAATTTTAGATTGGTGATTCACTATAGCTAGTAAAGATTCTCATTTCTGTCAAATACACAAACACGCACCATGACATACACACGCATTCACAAATACGCACAAACCTACACGTATAAGCATGCGCACGAGCGCGCGCACACACGGCGCCTCTATATACAATATATAATATTTACATATACATATAGAGAGATGAGTGGGAGGAAAGGACGGAAGGAAAGAGAGAAAAGTAGTGGAAGAGAAGGGGGATGTAGATATTAAGGAAAGAAAAAGAAAAAGTGGGAGGAGGGAGGGAGGGTGGTTAAAAGAGGAGAGAAGGAGAGATGGAGAAAAAACACACGCGGTTCTTACTGAAATAGCAAACTAACTTCTACGTTAATTCACTAAATTAATAAAATCAACCCTATAATTTCGACTCAGAAGCACCAAACCTATTTCCAAAATTATATCTGGACATAAAACAAGTAAACCTAAATCTTTAGTAATGAAGTCAATTAAATGTTTCAAGGAATAACTCCAAACAAATTTTTTATTGAATTTTTCATTTAATTCAATCTTCTTACTTATATACTCGTAGTATTTGTTTTTCAAGTTGGCTAAACATTCAAAGAAGTTATTATTTTTATTATCCTATTTACAAATGCTCAGGACTACTTTAAACACTAAAATTTTCTCTTAACGATGTAATAGCATATTATTCAACGAACGAGTTATGATGGCCACTACGCATTCGGAAGGTTTCCGCCGCGAGCCAGTTAGGTCGATCGACGTAATCCGAATGAGTAATGATCATAACTAGTGAGTAGAATACTATACTTTTCCCACGTCTACACAAGTCTTAGTTAGCAGTATTTTCTAAACATTTTAACTAATATCGCAAACACTGACAAACATAAATTTATTTGTCAAAGTGTATCAGTACACTTTACATGATACAAAATTATACCCAGGGATTAACGAAAATGGTTTGTAGTGAATTGTGAGAGGTGTTGGATTATGATCATAATTCACGACCTGGATGTTCCTGATTGGTCGAGGGCGTTGAATTATGAATCTATATACACCTACAGAATAATGATCACTGTTATTGACATATTCTTAAATGCACAAGAAAACAGGGTGACCTTGATAATATATGTCAATGTCAATGGAGCTGCTTCCTCTATACTAAAAAATTACCTGTGTTTTATTACTTCAACTACTCTCGTTCAGGAGTTATTAGTAATACCCGGTAAAAGTGATTATTTTCTCAGTAAACTGTGACCAAATGTTGCGGTTTTAATACTAACCAGTTTGTTACATTGACCGTAACATATAAAAAGTTTTCCAATAAGAGATGTTATTTTGATATTCAAAGAAAAATGCTACTTTTTAGTATAAATAATCGGATGTTTCATGTTTCATGTTTCATTATAAAGAGGAAGGTATGCCGTTAATAGTGTAAAATAACATCAGGCCAATGACCACCACGACCACGCTTATAGGACAATATCCTTTCCATAAAATTTTCTATAACCAAATCGCAAAGTGGTTGCCCTATGTCCTCGATATCCTCACGAATTCCATCTTTGAAGTCTTGAATCGACGCTGGGCTGTTGGCGTAGACCTTCTCTTTCACGTGGTCCCAAAGAAAGAAGTCGCAAGGTGTTAAATCACAAGATCTCGGTGACTAATTGTGATCCCCTCTCCGAGAGGTAACACGGTCCGGAAACTTTTCACGTAAAAGATAAATGGTTTCGTTGCTTGAGTGGTACGTAGCGTCGTCTTGTTAAAAGTAGACGTTGTTCAGATCAATACCATCCAATTCCGGCCATAAAAAATCGTTTATCATTTATCGTAACTGTTGCTCCAGCCTCATTTTCGAAAAAGTAAGGTCCAATGACTCCGCCGGACTATAAACCGCACCAAACAGTCATACGTCAAGGATAGAGAGGCATTTCAACAATAATTCTTGGGTTTTCTGAGCCACAGATGCGACAATTTTGCTTGTTGACAAAGCTACCGAGGTGTAAATGAGCCTCATCACTGAAGATGATTTTTCGATGGAATTGCGGATCATTATCATGCACTTCAACGACCCAATCAGCAAAGACACGACGTTGTTGATGATCGGCCGGCTTAAGTTCATGTGTTAACTGGACTTTATTAGCCTTAAGACCCAAATCTTTATGCAAAATACGGTGTAATGACGTTTGTGGAATGCCTACTTCCAAAGAACGACGAGGAATGGACAAACCTGGGTTTTCTTCAACACTTTCGGCTACAGCAGCAATATTATCGGATGTTCTTGAGCGACGTGCACGGGTTTTATTCTTCACATCACCAACTTGTCCCAGCAGCTTGAATTTTTCCGCCAATTTCTGTATTGCGGTCCGACAAGGTGCTTCACGGAGACCCAAAAATGTTCGAGTTTTACGAACCGTCTCTGCCAAATTTTCACCATTTTTATAGTAAATTTTAATAATTTCAATGCGTTGTTGAAACGTGTATCGTTCCATTTTTATTAATGGCGTAGTTTCTACTTGTCAAATGTCAAAAAATGACAGCTTCAAAAGTGACATATACCGAAATAGCGGGCTATTCAAAATAACATCTCTTATTGGAAAACCCTTTACATGCGGTCATTCATAGATGCTAGTATCTTATATATTAGATGAATTGTTATTTACGAATGATTACTAAATCACGGATTAATATATCAAATTATACTAGTATTAGAAAATTAAATAAGAATCAAATTATTTATAGGTTTGAATTTAGAAGTTCTGTTTAACAATATGCCACGTATTCTATATAGGTCTAGGAGAAAGAACTCGATCACCAGGACTAAAAAAGAAGAAGAAGAGTAAGTATATATAAACCTTTTGCTTGCTTTAGTTCTTATAATAATAATGATTTGAAGTAATTTTACACATAAACACGTACACGTAGGTGGATGTGAACACGTAGCACATGCAGACGTGCGTCCACACGCACGCACGCACATACACACACAGATGCCACGTACACACCCTCGCATTTACATATGCACACACACGTGAATATAGGTCACAATATAGCGTATGATGCAGGTTTAGTTCATAAAATTAAATAAAATGAAGATAAAAGCACCACATCGTCGCCGCCGCAGTACCGTTCGGTTTTGAGTGGTATTTACTTTGACATTGACTACTTTCACTTTGAGAGTTGTCGCTATGGAAGTTCTTACTTTTGACACGTCCTCCATTTTATGGTGGTCATCTTTGACATGAATGTCACTTTGACACATCCGCCTGTATACAAGTTTGCGACCCTGTATATTTTCACCTTTGCAATAAACTGTATACAGTTTTGCACAGCCCTGTATATTTTCATTTTTACAATATCCTGTATGTAGTGCATATTTCACAGTTCTTAGATCCAAAAATAGTTGATTGGCGCAAGATTCGAGTTTGCACGTTTCCACTACAGCGTAGAGTCAATTGGTAACGTAAATTGCCATACATGGCTTAATTTTCTGGATGTAAATAATGAAGTTAACGTGCATAACCATTATATTGCATACACAGTATTAAAGCATCTTACAGGACTACTATCGTTTCAATTTCAAGAGTATACCTAGAACATAGATAAGAAATGTCTATTATATGTACATATTTGTTCCTTTACAAATTCTATAGTTGCACTTTATATCGTCCCGTTTTAAGTTTATACTTCACTACCATTTTTTTTATATTGTCTATTTAACATAATGCTCTGTGGCTAGTAAGCTGTTATAACTAGCAGCCCATGATTCTCTCCTACGTTTAGTTGTTTGGTTAGATATTTTGCTGCTCTCTCATTTGTCAATTCATTATTATAGTACTTGTGGACAAATGAAAAGTAGACGATTTAGAATCCTGTATGAGAAATATAAATCTACTACCATATTTACTCCTTTATATTATCCTCGCACGAATCCAACCGAAGTTGCGAACAAAGTTATTAAGGCGATGCTCGCAGCCTGTATTAAAAAGCCACAGAAAATTGGCATATCAATTTATCCGCCGTGAGCTGTGCAATTAGGGTCTCTGTTAGCGAACTACCGGTTTCACTCCGTACTATATCAATTTTGGACGTGAACATATTTCCTGCGGAGAAAACTTTAAGTTAAAAATTGAGTCACCAGATATCGACTTAAATACTCATATAGAAAAATGTTGCATGCAGTGAAAGATTAACGCTGGTAATGTCAAATTGTGTAACGAATAAATCTTCTGTTGTTTAGAACTATATTTCATAGGTTAATTGCCATTCCATGACATAGCACCATATCACCAGTATTTTAAAGATGCCGACAAGTGAATGTTTTATAACCACAAAAAAACAATGTATGTTATGACCTATATGTGATTTTTCAAATGCTCCACCCTAAGGTACTACATTAGCCAGGGATCGAGTTTTCTTTTTACCTGAAAAGTATTGAATTTTGCCGAACCCTTGCTGTTCCAAGCAAGGTAGGCATCTTTAACGTGCGTAACAATACTCACACACGGGACCTCCATTTTACCTCTCATCCGAACGAGGGTGTACTTTTGTGAAAAATGTTCGCCTAACATTTTTCAAGCGGACCGTGTCGAGATTCGATCTCGGGATTTTGGGCGTAGTAGTCACACACATACTAACTACGCCACGGAGCCGCCTGAATGTTATGACCTTACATGTGGTTTGCCGATGCTCCACGCGAAAGTAATACATTGGCCAGGAAGCGATTTTCTTTTACCTGGAAAATTTGGAATTTTGCGAACCCTTGCTGTTCCAAGCAAGGCAGGGATCTTTAACGTGTGTGACAACACTCACACACGGGACCTCCATGTTACCTCTTATCCGAACGAGGGTGTATTTTTGGGAAAAATGCTTGCCTTGTTACGTGCCAAAGTGGCACTAAACATTGTTTTAGTTTAATTTTGATGTGCGGAAGTTTCGCGCCATAAATCCAAAAGACTCGGTGCGCGTATTTCCGTCACGTCAAAAGTGGGTTGGACGAATAATTTCGCGCCGACGCGTGAAAGGACAAAAAGTGGGAGAAGTGTTTCCGTGAGACTCGGTAACGTGGCCGTTTGCCTTGGAACATCGAGAAGGGCGGTCATGTCAGGCCGTTTTGCCTTTGAACATCGAGAAGGGCGGTCGTGACTGAAATCTGATACGACCTTAGAGTAATCCACGACCCAAGAACGAGCCGGAAGTCATGCTCCGCCAACAGCACTGGAGCAAGCACCATCTTTAATCACCCCGGAGTGGAGCCCTGAGATCCCGTCCGAGCGCTTTGGAAGAGCGTTGGCGTACCCTCCAGCAATTATCTTTAAGGCGGCCATCAGCAGCCCTTATGGATGTGCTGACGCCACCTTTATCTATCTTGAAGGACGCTTGGCGGACTTCGTGGAAATCTGGACCTATTATGTGAGTACCTTATTGACATAATTGTTGCTAATTTAATCGATATATTGCGTAATTAAAATTGCTGATTGGGTGACGTCATTGACAGATGGGCGCGCCAAATCTGTATAAGATTAGCGCTACCAACTGTTGTGGTGTCTCGTAAACCGCGCTTGCGGTGTTGTATTTACGACTTTTAAATTGTAAGAGCCTAACATTTTTCAAGTGGACCGTGTTGGGATTCGAACCTGGGACCTTGGGCTTAGTAGTCACACACATACCAACTACGCCACGGAGCCGCTTGTATGTTATGACCTTACATGTGATTTTCCAATGCTCCACCCGAAGGTACTACATTGGCCAGGAAACGAGCTTTTTTATCTGGAAAATTTGGAATTTTGCCGAACCCTTACCATTACAAGCAAGGTAGGGATCTTTAACGTGCGTGACACCACTCACACACGAGACCTCCATTTTACCTCTCATCCAAACGAGGGTGTATTTTTGTGAAAAATGCTCGCCTAACATTTTTCAAGCAGACAGTATCGGGATTCGAACCCTGGACATTGGGCGTAGTAGTCATACATACCAACTACGCTACGGAACCGCCAAATGTATATTATGGTCTTACGTGTGATTTTCCAATGCTCCACCCTAAGGTACTACATTGGCCAGGAAGTGAGTTTTATTTACCTGGAAAATTTGGAATTTTGCCGAACCCTTGCTGTTCCAAGCAAGGTAGGGATCTTTAACGTGCGCGACAACACTCACACACGGGACCTCCATTTTACCTCTCATCCGAACGAGGGTGTATTTTGTGAAAATGCTCGCCTAACATTTTCAAGCAGACAGTATCGATTCGAACCCTGGACATTGGGCGTAGTAGTCACACATACCAACTACGCTACGGAACCGCCAAATGTATATTATGGTCTTACGTGTGATTTTCCAATGCTCCACCCTAAGGTACTACATTGGCCAGGAAGTGAGTTTTATTTACCTGGAAAATTTGGAATTTTGCCGAACCCTTGCTGTTCCAAGCAAGGTAGGGATCTTTAACGTGCGCGACAACACTCACACACGAGACCTCCATTTTACCTCTCATCCAAACGAGGGTGTATTTTTGTGAAAAATGCTCGCCTAACATTTTTCAAGCAGACAGTATCGGGATTCGAACCCTGGACATTGGGCGTAGTAGTCACACATACCAACTACGCTACGGAACCGCCAAATGTATATTATGGTCTTACGTGTGATTTTCCAATGCTCCACCCTAAGGTACTACATTGGCCAGGAAGTGAGTTTTATTTACCTGGAAAATTTGGAATTTTGCCGAACCCTTGCTGTTGCAAGCAAGGTAGGGATCTTTAACGTGCTAACGGGGGTGTATTTTTGTGAAAAATGCTCGCCTGACATTCTTCAAGCGGACAGTGTCGGGATTCGAACCCGGGGGACCTTGAGCGTAGTAGTCACACACATACCATTACGCCACGGAGTCGCCTTGTATGTTATGACCACTGATTTTTATTGTTCACTGCGATAACTAACTCCACGCACTTAGGTAGTTGTGTGCTTTGTTTTTAAGTGCAACGTGCAAATCTGATATGCACAATGTTTTAAGAACGAACGACAAACACGTAGTGACACAAATTAACGTCTGTTATTTGTAAGGTTAAAACAGGAAAACAAAGGATGTGTTTGACTTGGTTCGAATTGGATCGTTTTGGAAAATCATAAATGTATAGAAGCCAGGGTGGCACTTAGTAATCTATGCAGTATGTGATATTTGATTTGTTACAATTAAACTAAATGTAAAAGACATTAACAGAAAAACGTAAAATTGGTTATCAGAAACTGTTTGAAACAATTAAGGAAAAATTACGTCAGGCGCATGAACGCTTTCGTCATACTTATAATCTGGGAAGAAGATCTGTTCACTATGAACCCGGTCAACTGGTTTGGTGACGTAATAAGGCACTGAGTAATGCGATTAAGTACTTTTCAGCAAAACTTGCTCGTAACTTCCTAGGACCTTACTAAGTTAAAAAGAAATGAGGTATAGTCACTTACAAACTGAAAATTGAGGATGGACAATCCAAGGGTATCTGGCTTGCTCAAGAATTGAAACCGGCTAATGTATTTGATAATGAATAAATTATTTCTTTGGGTTCATGTTTGGTTCAGCCTGTTGTTGAACGTCGAAACTTTTTAACGAATTTATTTGCCTCGAAGTGGAAGGGGAGTGCAACGTCTCGTTTTAAGTTTATACTTCATCACCATTTTTTTTTACTATCTATTTAACGTAATGCTCTGTGGTTGGTAAGCTGTTATAACTAGCAGCGTATGATTTTCTCATATGCTTAGTTGTTTAGTTAGATATTTTGCGACTCTGTCACTTGTCAATTCATTATTATAGTAGTGTACTATTTCGAAGTTTATTAATCTGCATTTGTTTATAAAAGTTGTTTAATTGTGGGAAAATGTTATCTCACCGATGGCCGATAAAGAGCCTTTGTGGTGGCTCTCTTTTCTACCAGCCTTCGAATCGGAACGACAAATTTGGTGTGTTAGCAAGATTTTCATCGCATATTATAGCGGATTCTAGCTTACTTCCTTGGATAAAATTAACCTTCCTTGTGTTTTGTAAGTAGGAAAGTTAATTATTACGACTTTAGCGGATTTCACGTCGTTAGTATTATTATAATTGCTTGCCCTTTACTAAGTTGGTGAAGCACATTGTTGTGATCTTTGTTACATCCTACCAACATTGTTATGTGGTAAGTAATTGTTTTGTAGCACTTCTTGTTCTATATGTCTCATGAATTTTTAGGGAACAGGTACGAGTTTAACAGTAATTATGAATTTTTAAGTTTAACATTTCCCATTCAAGTACATGCACATTTGCGAGCATCTGTTTAAGTCACATTTCTGGTGGTATCACGATTCACCAGAGTCGACAACCTGAAGTGGATGGTGTGGAAGCTCCCGATAAAGAACTAATTATTGGTACAGCGAGTTCAACCTGCTGGGTTACTGAAATATTAAGAATATCCTGTTGGAGGTACCCTTTGATAGATTTTATATCTGAAGCTGCCCCGTGTGAACTATCTATAGTTGCAGCAGCCCCGTTAAATTGGATTTGCAGCCTTAGACAGATGCTGGTGCATTGGAATTACTTCTTTAGGTTGTATACTTTATTATTTGAGTGTGTCGTGCATGTTATGTTGGGTTTACTTGATTACTGCTTTTGTGTATGAAACTATATTTTCATCCTATTGTTATTTTATCTCGCCTGCCATCATTCTTACACCTTTGTTGTAGGGTGGGTTATGATAATAACGTATAATCTGTATTAATTAGTTATTAAGATATTAATGTTTGGATGTTACCGGAGTGTTATGTTCTTATGTCTAATGCTACCAACTACTTAGTACGTCGAGTAATTTATACTGTTATATGCCGAAAAATCGGTATGTAAACATTTCCAATTTTAGTTTTAATTTGCAAGTGAATGCGCGCCAATAATTTTAAAGACTTGTGAGTGCATTTCCGTCCCTTTTGGTAATCGCGTCGGCGCTCGAGATTGCGCAGACGCAGAGAGAAAAGTGAGTGGTAATTTCCGACACGTCGGGACTAGTCAACGGGACGTCGAACTGAGTGGTTATTTTATGTGCCGCTATCTTGTCTTATCTTTTAGGTTATGTAGGTTCCCTTTGTTTTTTCTACCTGATTACCGTTCCTCAGCTGTAGTCCTTACCGTTCCGTCACAAAGAAGAGAGAAGATAAATTTTAATTTGGATTCAACCGGGGGCAAAAGGATTACCCACGCCCATAATGGTCAACGACGCCCAACTGCCACCAAAATAGCCATAATGTTGTGAGATGTCCTACAATTTACGTGAGTACCTTTATCTTTTTTTGCATGTGATATAGTAATTTAAAACATTTAAATGACCTAATACCTTATTTGCGCAACATTTTGCAAATATTTATTTGTGTTACCAACCGTCGTAGTTTACCGCCGGGACTTTAAAAGTAGACCTTAGAATGTAGACCGTAAGTGTAACAATACATACAGTTGTAAATCTAGTCACGAGGTTATTTACTTGGTAAAATGCGGTTATAGCAAACTTGATGGCCACCAAGTCTGTGTACCCTGTTATTATTAAAGCACAAATTAGTACGCCTGTGTATACTCGTGCCCAGATATTTTGAACACCTTCGCATTACCGCTGTTAATTATTATTATTTCAATCACCTGGCGCAAATATAGATATTGCTTGCTATGCGTGGTTAGTTTTCCCTGAATCCTTATAAAGTGTGAGTCTTGTATATATGATTATTTGCTAAATTATTTGTTATACTGAAACTTATATTTTTATTCGATTACATATATGATATTGTTATTACTTCAATAAATTCATGTTTATTTTGTATTCGGTTAATTTATTAGTATAGTGAGTTACTTTGGGTTTGCCCGAGAATAGTGGAACACTTCTCGTTGTTTCTGCTTGCTCCTCTGTTCCTGGCGCCCATTTATATATTACTTAGTTTTGACTCATTGGATGTTTCAGGCGGTTCCTTATGGTCCCTGAATGCTGTTCTTGACCCAAGGACCTGATTAGTCTCATCTGAGTTATTCCGGAGCTCTATTTGTCATCGTAGCTTTAAGAAACCCATTATATCCATTAAATATCAAATTTTCAACGTGGCAACTAATCGGACTAAAAATAACTCTTTTGCTGGTAAATACATTTTGAAATTTGTATATTTATTCCTCTATAAATTCTTCCTGAATACGTATACCAACTACTTTAATAATAACAACGTAAATAGTTTTTGTGGTACACCATAACTTTTCAATGCCGTATTCTTCCAGATAAGGTACCTGCGGCAAACAAACCCGGCGGCTAATAAGATTAACCACCAAAACCTTAAAACATATTTTCATTCTTAAAATCCAGCATCATCGACCTACTCCTAACTACTTCGCCAACGTCAGAAGCTGTTAAAATTCTTTGAAATTTGCATTCCTGCCGTGTACGAAATCAACTGAAATACAAATGACGCTACGTATGGTTGTTTGGTTATTAAAATTTATCACTAATGTGAAAATAATCAGTTTGTTTAAAAATGATATATATCTTTAATAGTATCTTGTGTTCTACGTTTTATGAGCTGCATTTTCCTACAAAAACGATAGAGAAAGGGCAGTAAACACTCAGGTTTTTATTTGTCTTTTAAAGCTAAGAAGCGTTTCGACTAATAAGACTCATTGACTTTCGTCTAATAAGACCGTGAGTCCTATCAAACAACGTGATCCTAATTAAACGTGCATGCAAAATACTGTTTTTTCTTCAGTTTTTCAACAACAATGCCACCGAATATAAGAAACGAGCGAATTGGGCAGGAGAACAACTTCGGACTACAATTAGTACAGTAAAAAAAATGAATTGTCGCAAAGCGATGTTGCACTGCGAAATAATATACCCAGGAGAACTCTACAAAGCTATCTAAAATCTGTCGTTCTAGATTTAAAAAATAGGACGATCCTGCGATTTAACTTTCAATTACGAACAACAATCTTCTAAAAAATTAGTTCGTCTGTGTGAATTCGGAGTGCCCCTAACATCAGTGTTAGTACGTCGCTCTGTATACAAATTCTATATGGAAAATAACCTCCGACATCCATTTGATGCTTCTACAATGGTCGCTTATAGAAACTGGCTCTATGAGTTAATAAAACTCAATCCTAAATTGGCGAACGAAAGGCACAACTAATGAACCCAACTTGTGCCCACAAATTAAACAAATTCATAATGGGTACTCATTTTAACATGTTAGCGAACATTTTTTATCGAAATGATTTTGCACCAAAATCCACAGAACCTTTTCACCCTAGAGGAAAATGGATGCCGAATAACCATTAATTATTTGTATTGTTTATAAAAGTGCCAAACGTGTGCACTTAGTTGCACCAGAGCATGCCAAATATGTTATCATCGCTGGATGCTGTAATACTTTAGGAAATAGTATTCTACCTATTGTTATATTTAAGCGAAACCGATTAAAATCTGGAAAGGTAGAAAACTTACCACCAAGTACCCTGGTTAAAATGACCTAGAAGAATAACATGACCAATGATCTTGTTACGGTAATCCGTGCGGACAAGAGAAAAGTAAAGTACAGCTAGCAAAAGAACAGGAAGCCCGCACAGAGTATCGCAACAAAACTATGGGGAATCCAAAGAAAATCGTGCTAGCTGGAAAGTCGTGGTGTGGGGTGGGTCATACAGAAAGAAAAGAAAACCTCAAGAAAAGAATTTTATTTACAAAACCTTAAGACAACAACATGTTATAAAAAGGACAATCAACTAACAAAAAAATATTTATCTAGAACATCCCGAAGGATTTACACAGTACAGCAAATTCTACACAAAACAATTTATACACTAACAACCTCAATGTAATTTTTTTCTTTAAAATAATAGAACACAAAAATTACTTACATCCTACAGCAATCAATAATAATGGTATACAGAGTAGAATCCATTCTTGCCTGTATCTGAAACAAAATACGATTAGGAAAAAATGCCACACCTAACCATTGATGTAACTCAAACTTTATATAAGTATAATTTATAGCGCCGTAACGTTAAACTATTATCTGGTAAATACTCAACCACTACCAGCTGTCACCGTACCATCTGTTACGGTAAAACACAGATCCTGGACGGAGTACCAACAAGAAAAGAAAGATCAAGTAAGAAAGACCCGCACGAGTTACCATAACGTAACGAGAAAAGCCAAAGACATGCTAGTTCAATCGCAGATTGGGCTGGGCATAAAATAGAAAGCATATAAGTTAGTCAACAGTTAAGGACAGTTCACTTGTCGGTCTAATAATACATAAAATAAAATAAGAACACAGTAACATAACAGTAACATCATCATTAGGTCTTCAGTCCTGAAACTGATTAGACACATATCCTCATTGTTTCCTGTTCTGAGTTAACCTATTCAATTCCCTAAAATTTCCACGGTCTGCACCTTTTACTATCTGCGTGCAATAGTCTCACCTAGGTCGGCTTCTACGTTTTTTTTCTATCTCTGCTTGTAATATATACCGCACCTATTTATTCATAAACATTTTTTTTTCATACAAAAAATATAAAACACTTTACCGTTTAAATGTGTACATAAAATTATTCCTAAATTATTACTATTATGATTCTTACCTAAACTTTGTTAAGAATTACCGAATCTTCCTTACATAATAGCTGGTTAATTTTCTTATTCCTTATACCACGTTTATAAATGTGTTTAGCCAAAAACTGCTCACATAATATTTTTTATAAAAAATCAAAGAGCTTGGAACTTGATTTAGATTATGAAGTAAACTATGCGCTTCCCAAATAATAAACAGGAGAACTTATTCCGACTGAGATTCAAATAATTTATATACAAACATCAGTTACAAATAAAAGAGTCTAAAATTAATACTTGCAAAATACAATTCTCGTAATTAACGGTCGTAAACAATTTCTGCTTTTATTTTTAAATTGACGTCAAAATCTCAGTTTACAAAATTTTCCATATTATTTAAAATATCCATTTAGGACATAAGTTTGCAAAATGCATCGTCTATTTAATTAATGAATTAGCTTTAGCTGTTTGTATTGAAGAATGTTCCATCTTCATTGTATATTACAAAATCAAATAACTGCATTTAACAGCTTCCATATTTCAAACTATTGAAACGTATAAATTTCAGATGTACACTTTGGATCTTGTTTTAACTTCTTAGTCATTGTTACATTTTAATAGGTTTAGGTTTGAAATTATGAATTTAATAAATACATTGTCGATTGCGTAGATTGAAATACCGTTTATCTAATTAAGTCATGGTTCTCCAGAGTTTTTCTTGATGTAATTTGAAGGATTACTCACCTACATGATGTAAGAGTTCTGGGAGTAACTCTGTTTATTACCTCGTTAGTGTCAAATGGCATGATTTATGTTCATAGTGACGCCTACTGTTTGTCCTTGTACAATTCAACAAGTTGATAATAGTGTCGCAATCTTCTTAGAGTAATGCGAAAGCTTAAAATTAATTCTTATCAATTTTACGATATTTTTAGTATTCGCTCGGTTTTTTGGAATAAACGTTTGTTTATTTAATTAATGTATACGTAATTTCTTAGTAATTGACGTAATCCCTTTTTTGATTTCAAAAATTTCGAGAATATGCTTTATTTAAAATGTTATACGGAAGTCAACTTAACTAATTAATTAAAGCTTTAGTTGCTTTATAATGCAAACGGTTTGCATCTTCATTATTGTAAATAAAATATGTTCTAATGCATATTTTACACACTTATTTAATAAAAATGCAATAAAATTTGCATTGTTTTTACGATTAATGAAAATAAATGGATTTATATCTCAAAATGTAATACCCGGAAAATTTAATCGCATTTGCTTTCACAATAACTAAAACATGTTTTATACATAAAATTACTTGTGTTAAAACGTAATTGAACTTACTGGTGGGGTTGATTGGTTAATTAAAATAACCCGTGGGTTCTTTAATATCCTCAAATGAGACCAGTGACCTTTAAGGAAGGATTTCCTTAAAATGATGGAACGCAAATATCTTCCGACTATGTTAGGGGTCTATTCCTTGGGTAGAGCTTATGAGGATTGGTCGTGGTTCTTTTTACAAAACATTATTCTCTTACTAGGGCTTGATTCTTAACAAAACAGGGGTTTAGGGAAAGCGCCACCAAGTCATTTTGTTTTGAACACAGGGTTTCCCTAAGGAGAACTTGGAAATTCTTAGAGAGGAATATCGTATTAACTGCTAACGCAGAAGCTGTAAAGAAAATTTAATTAAATCAACAAAATAAGGACACAAGAGGTATTCTCATGTTACCTCATATAAAAAAACAAAAAGTTAATTATGCACACAATTTTATAAACACAGATTTTATGCTTCAAATTCTGAAAAGGCTATTAGAGCTTCTTGTTAAATCGGAGTTACCACTTTATGCTATTTGTTCATATACCTGGGCACACTATTTCTGAACTTACTTGTTCAGAATAAAACAATTAATTAAGAAAATTAAATGTTGATTCTTTAATTAAAAGTTGTTTCTTCATAAAAATTGTATGTATAAAATTTATGTTTAAGAAAAGATAATACAAATTTCATCTACCCTGAGGTAGGATTATGAATTTAAAAGAAATATCAAAAACTTTAAGTGTTGCTTTCGTTACAAAATTTAACTCAAACCTATACCATTTACACACACATATATATATATATATAATTATTTAAATTGTCTATTATTCAATGTACAAAAGCTGTAAGTGAAATTATGCATAAATGAAACTTTAATAAGAACTCTTTAGATTTGCTTAATTTTATTAATAATAGTAACTGTGATTACACTGCATTTATATTGGCAATAAAAATTTATCAAAGTCCTTTTTAGTTTGTTAAACAGATTAACGGTAATAAGTCATCACAAAGTTATTTTCTGATGTAGCCTTGTATTAAAGATCGCCAATTGTAGACGTGATGTACGAATAATACAAATCTCTTACTGCGTTTCAACAGATGTTGTTTATGTGATAGTGCTACAGCATGTTAGAACAATTGTTAATACATACGTTCCTCGGGCAAACAATTGACGTAGGCTCCACATGTTGTACAGCACATAATCAGCTGCGTGATCCTTGTACCGGATTATATAAACTTAAAGCGTTTTTCTTATACGCACCAACGGGACCAACAAAATCCAGTACAAAACTTAGCGGTTCTACTATGTGTAGATCGTTACCAAAATAATTACCATCATGTAGTTGTCCACATAATTACTTGTAATTTCGTACTTGCAATTTCAAGAAGACCATTTCTATTAATTATCGGACTTTAAATCCAAACCGTAAAATTTCTACGTACTTTGTAGAACGTTTCTTTAAAATTTAAACATACTGTTTCCTTGCAGAACATTTCATTAAATCCAACTATCCTAGTAAAGTTGAAGGACGGTCATACTAGATCAATATTTTCTTATCGCAACGTTGACGTGAATGAACTATAACTTGGTATTCGTAGATGCAAAAATAGGATTAATATCATCTTGAAACACAACATTTAGACAGCCTTATTTTTTATAAAACCAGATAAGGCGGAATCATTCTAACAAATGAATATTACAATTGATATACAAAACGATTATTTAAAAGTTCTTCGTCTGAATTTGCAGGAGAATTATAAAATAAATATTTAATTGAAGATTTAAAATTTAACAAAAAGAAATATTTTAACAAAGTATTTTAAGAAATATTTAACTAAAACTTTTACGAAATATTATAATAGATATTTTAAGAGGTATTTTAAGAAGTATTTTAAGAGCGCTACAACAAAATTATTTAGTTTGTCTAGTAAATTTTTTTTAACTGCTTAACATTATTAAAAATCACTGAGCCTAGTGTTCATTACACCTGAGCTCCACTACGGCATATAGCCACACGCAAATTACTTGCTAAAACCCTTTGGTTCCCCATGTTAATTTCGTGACGAATGTTCTAGCTAAAGTGAGCGCTGATACATGGTGCACGAAACAGGAAAGCTGTTTTGCTTTGATATATATTCATACTAACATTTAACGCCTGATGTTAGCAACCAAACTAGCATCTCTGTATGGCTGTTAGACCTCATGATTCCAATGCAAATATTTATTTAATAGAAAATGTTTACGTGATATAATAGACTAGACAAAAGGTTTGTTAAACTAAGAATTTATTGACGTTCTGCAGTGGTCAAAAAGACTGTTACAATGTTATGCACGGAAAGTGCATTTTTACAACAAACGAATGCTTTGTATTTATTTTAGAGTGATTATTTACAAGCATGGAATTGTGTTTTCGCTTTGCACATTAATGGTTATGTATTTACAATACACTTATATTATACAGGGTGGAACAATAAATTTTCGAAAATTTCTATTCTTTCCGGTTTCTTATATTTGCGGCGGATTTATTTGTAGGTTTTGGATTTCAGTCATTTCTCGTAACCCTTGTGTAAAAACTACTTATAATATATATATATATATATATATATATATATATATATATATATATATATATATATATATATTGCTGTGAAACGCGTGATATTGGGCATTGCTAAATTAGTGCTATAATACAGGTTTAGGAAATTGTAAAATTTAAAATTACTCACTTGCCTTCCGTTCTAACTTTTTTTGCCCTCCTATCTCAACGGAAGTAATGGAATTTAAAAACTGAAATCAAGCACAGCAATATCAAAAAGCTTCTATACAAACAAATATAGAACATTTACAGCATACAAACGAATATACAACATTTACAGCATAGTTTCTTTCGACTATCAAATTATTTCTAACAAGTATCTATTTGCTTAATTATCAAAATGTTGCTCACCTTATCTAGGTTAAAATTTACAAAACTAAAATTTTTTCTCCTGTGGATAGTTTACCTGACTTTTATTCCCACGCTTTTAAGGTTGTCTGGCCAAAAACATCCTTGGCAAATAGTCTATTTAAAAAGTCTGAGTGCTTAGAACCTAGTAAATATCCTTAAACAAAAAAATATTATATGATTAGGACTTATCTACCTTAAATTAAAATGACAAATACACAAATATCAGTTACAAATAAAAGATTCTAAAAATAATACTTGAAAAATCCACAAAGCGCTTATCTAATTCGTAATTGACAGTATAAATATCTTCTGCTTCTATTTTTAGTTTTTACGTTCAAATCCCTGTTTACAAAATCATGCATATTCACTTAAATCTTCCTTTTAATTAATTGATTTAAAGTAGCCTGTATAGAAAAATTTTTCCTCTTTATGGTATATTACAAAATCAAATAACTACATTTAACAACTTTCATGTTTATACAGAGCTATGTCTTAAGAATTACAACTCTATTCACAGTTAAATCTTCAATATTCAATACTGTATGCATGTTGCATACTTTTAAATAACATGTTCGCAACTTAAATGAATTGAATCGAATTCATTCATTGAATGCTGAAATCGAATTACCGAATGAATCTCTTTAATAAAGTTCTCCGTTTATATACAATTTATTTTGACTACGCCACTCTTTCTAGATTGTACGAAATTCCAATCGAAAAATTATCCATCTGTCTGACGCAAGGTTTTTGAGAATTTCTGATTTATTACCTCGTTAGCGCAATTTATTTTTTAGTAACGTGTGTTGTTCGTTTCTCTTTAACATAAAAGGTTAATGGTATGGAGTCCCCTTTATTAATAGGTAACGCTATTAAATCGCGTTCTAATCGACATTGTTATCACACTCTAATGTTCCCGGGGCTTCTTAGAATAAATTTTTATTTATTTAATTAGTTTATACCGCATTTCTTATTAATTGACGTATTTAAAAATTCTTTCTTAATCGCGAACCTTCAAAAAGAACCCATTATTTAAAATTGAACTTTTTATATTATACACGCACGGAAGTCAATCGTATGATTAATTAGAGCTTTAATTGCTTTACACGGCAAGCGATTTACATTTGGTAAGGCTTCGGTTTAGAAAGACACTTTGTTTCGGGGGTCGTATATATATTTCGATTCAGCATGTTCCCCTGAGTCTAACGACATACGACTTTCAGTGCGGAAATGACCCCTTAAAAAGTTATGAATTTTTAAACTTCGCATGTTAAGTATATGGGATTTTTTTTGAAAAAAAGGAAAAAAGATTTTTGAATAATTTAAATGATTCTAAGCCTAACCCAACCTAACCTAACCTAACCTAACCTAACCCAACCTAACCTAACCCAACCTAACCTAACCCAACCTAACCTAACCCAACCCAACCTAACCCAACCTAACCCAACCCAACCTAATCTAACTCAACCCAACCTAACCCAACCTAACCTAACCCAACCAAACCTAACCCAACCTAACCTAACCTAACCCAACCAAACCTAACCTAACCTAACCCAACCTAACCTAACCTAACCCAACCGCGCATGCGCAGTTAATTTAAATTAATTTTTAGCTAAAAAAAAAATTTCCCATAGACTTAACATGGGAAATTTAAAAATTCATAATTTTTTAAGGGGTCGTTTCCGCACTAAAAGTCGTATGTCGTTAGACTCAGGGGAACGTGCTGAATTGAAATATATATACGACCCCCGAATAAAAGTGTCTTTCTAAAACAAAGTCAAGCCTTACATTTTTATAATTGTAATAAGAAAACATTTGCTTTCACGGTAATCACATCGTTTTTGTAATACAGAAAATTATTTTTTAAAAATTAGACCGCTATCAAGATTGATATGGTTTTTATGCTAAATAAAGCCAGTGTTATATGCACGGGAAAGTGAATTTTTATAACAAATGAATGACTTTGTATTTATAATGCTGGAAAATGATTGATTTACATAAGTATAAAGTTTATATCTTTTAAAAATTGAACTTCGTATTACAGCATTTCTAAACGATTAATTGTTTTTACATATACGGCTTAACTTTTGTACACACGTCTGCATTATCGATTTAAAATTGGGGCCTTTAAATACACTGGAAATGTGTTTTGCTTTTCACATTAATGGCTATGTATTTACAACACGTCTACTATACAGGCTTTGCATTTTAATGGCTAAAAAGTACGCTTGTATTATACATGGTGTAACCATGAATTTTCGGAAATTTCTATTCTTTCGGTTCCTTTTATATTTTAGTAGGTCATTTGTTTGTAGAATTTGGCTTGAATGACCTCGTGTGACCCCTTATCGCGTCAATTTATATGGAATTTTATATTTATGAATTACAATTTAACTAATATATTAATTATTTTCAGAATTTAGATTACCTAAGGCATTCACATTTTGCTTCTCTGGTAAAGGAACTCCCACAGGTAAGCTTAAAAATGTTTTAAAATAGTACACGTTTTTCAATGGCTTAATTTATTAATTGTATTTCAGTAAAAGGTTTTCTTTTATGCTAAAAACCGATGTGTGTAACATACGCACTCGAATATCAATAATACATTTATAAATGTGTATGTAGTGCAGTAAATAACTCATTTAGACGACGCTGAAAAGTATTTAAAATTTTACATTTAGTTAGGAGTTTATTAGCAATTGCTACAAACACGACAAATATTTTGAATACAATATATAAGTTGCATATACCACTACACTATAGTATATATGCATACTTGCTATTTTTACTTTTACAGGTAATTTAAAGTACCATGCGAAAGGCGCTATGTTTCAAGATCTACAACACAACTAACAGTTAGAGGCTCCGTTGGGTAATTCTAGATGACATCGATACTTCCAAATTCTTCATTTACAATTCTCTCCTAGTTAATTTTATCTTTATAAACATGTAGCGTTTGAATTTCTATTTCACTTTATATTTCTAACTTTATTCCACTAATCTGCTTAAAACCATAACTTAGTTTCTGCTCTTGATACTCATATCGATCCGTGATGTGGTGACCTGGTTTTGTCGTAATCACACAGACTAGAGGAATTCAACGTAGTTAAACTTTTGATACTATTATTAGTATTATTATTAAATCGCTGTCTTCCGCCTTGATGCTTTCACTTGTAACACGGGAAGTGCTTATATAACTGGTTTTCGATTAATTAGAAGAAATTGCTCAAGCGGCCTTCACTGTTTACAATATACCTCTTGTTAGATTTGGAAGACAGATACTTACGCTACTCGCTTTTCCATTCTATTCAACCCGAAATGTGCGGTTAATATCTGACCGCAGAGAACCATTGACATCTGCAGCTATTTCCTGGTAATCGCTGCTATTGTTTGGAAGAGGATGCTTCGTTGATTTCTAAACAAAACACATATATTAAACATATTAATCGAATGTTGTCTTGCTGTTTTTGTATCTACTATGTATTAAAGACAGTGCTCTAAATCTTGTCGCAAATAACTTAAGGAGTCAATTGGCAAACTTTCTACAAAAGCCCATAAATTTTGGTTTGTCTTAAAATGTTTACCCAAATACGGTCTTCACCTATCTGAAATGTTTATCAAAAGTTAGTTGATCTTTTGTCAAAATTGTTGGTGGCCGCCACAACTAGCTTTGTCATTGTCACCTAGGTTACGATCCGCTAGAAGACGAGTATTTCCAGTAGATACCTCAGTTATTTCGACCTTCAGCTGAGATAGAGTTTTTTTACAACCAAAACAATTACCTATGTTTGAAATAGAAAAGAAAAACCTCTTACCGTTTGAACTAATGTCTCATTATCATTAGGTCTTCAGTGCTGGAACTGGTTAGACGCGTACCCTCATTGTTTCCTATTCTGAACCAACCTACACATTACGTTGAAATTTCAACAGTCTGCATCTTTTACTATCTACGTGGAATAGTGTGATATAGGTCCACCGCTAGCACTTTTTTTCCTATCCCTGTTTCTAATATATCTCACAATATTCCCCAAAAATGTTTTAGAACGAATCCTGCCTTTCTATTTCTTCTATTTTTTGTTTTTCGCAGATATCTTTATTCTCCTACTATTTCTATAATCTCTTTGTTATTAACTTTGACTGTACATGCTATCAATCTCATACATTTGAAGCACAATATTTCAAAAGGCTTCTACAGTTTATCCGTCTGCTTCTTCTACCCCTATTTCATAGACATACTGTGCCGTGCTCCACACATATGATTTCAACAATTCTTTCCTTGTTTCTATAATTGTTGTCTTCGAACATAGCCGCTGCTCTTTCTTGCTAGACGAAGTTTGGTTCTGTCTATGCTATCATCCTCATACATTACATGTGATTTTCCAATGCTCCACCCGAAGGTACTACATTGGCCAGGAAGCGAGTTTTTTTTTACCTGGAAAATTTTGAATTTTGCCGAATCCTTGCTGTTCCAAGCAAGGTAGGGATCTTTAACGTGCGTGACAACACTCACACACGGGACCTACATTTTACCTTTCATCCGAACGAGGGTGTATTTTTGCGAAAAATGCGCGCCTAACATATTTCAAGCGGACCGTGTCGGGATTCGAACCCGGGACCTAGGGCGTAGTAGTCACACACATACCACTACGCCACGGAACCGCCTCTATCATCCTCATACATCTGAAGCACAACATTCCAGAAGACTTCTATCGTTTTTCTGTCTGCTTCTCCTACTGCCCCTATTTCATAAACATACTGCGCTGTGCGCTACACATATAGTTTCAACAAGTCTCTCTTTGTTTTTATGTTTGTTGTCTTCAAACATAGCCGCTGCTCTTTCTTGTTAAATACAGTCCGGGTTCCTTTCTATTGTTTACAAATATATATCCTATTTCCTCGATATTCAGTGGTATGCGAATGGGAGGCGGCTCCGTGGCGTAGTTGGTATACGTGTGACTACTACGTCCAAGGTCCCGGGTTCGAATCCCGAAACGGTTCGCTCGAAATAGCATTTTTCACAAAAATACACCTTCGTTCGGATGGGAGGTAAAATGAGGTCCCGTGTGTGAGTATTTTCACGCACGTTAAAGATCCCTATCTTGTTTGGAACAGCAAGGGCTTCGCAAAATTTCAAATTTTCCAGGTAAAAGAAACTCGCTTCCCGGCCAATGTAGAACCTTCGGATGAAGTATTGGAAAATCGCATGTATTATTATTATTATTATTATTATTATTATTATTATTATTATTATTATTGATTATTAATGAACAATCTGCCAGACCAATGTAAAAATTTTACTAATATAAAAACTTTGAAACAGGAAGTAAAAGTGTATTTAAGCAACATATTGGAATAAAACACTAAATTTTAAAAATAGTTTTCTTCAGCATTTTAAATTGTTAAATTAAAATCCTGAAATGTTTCCACTAAAAATTATAAAAAAAAAGCAATTGTAAATTTGTATGCCAAATGGATAATCAATAACAAAGAAATGCAGGAGAACTGAATGTGGAAAATTGTAATAAAGAGAGAGTAGAGTCAGAACAAGGACTATACGCAGAAAGTTCTAAAATTATACTGTATAATAAAAGAAGACCATTCGTTTACTAGGTGATATTTAGTTCATATAACAAATATATTATGTATTATTAATTAATTATTTTATATACTTTTTGAAATATTCTAGATTATAACGAATGTATATATGTACATAGTTTTAACACCATGTCAAGCAACTCATGGAGTTAGCTTATGGTGAAAAGAGAACAAACTTGTAAATAAATAAATTGAAATTGAAATTATTATTTATTTTTAACTCAAGATTATACAATATACAATATTGATGTATATATAGATCTTGGTATATATAATTAATGAACTATCACTTCAGATTCACTCATTAATTTAGGAATTTTCGCACTGTGGCATGTTTGTAACACTACTGCTTTAACACATAAATTTTGAAGTCTATACGGTAAACCAAGTCTTTCAAAATTTTTCTTCATGTATTTACTTAGAATTCCGCTGACTCCTATTACTAAAGGAATAATTTCTATCGATTTTATATGCCAAATTCTTTTTATTTCAATTGCAAGGTCTTCATACTTTTCAATTTTGTGTTTCTCTGCTTTGAATATGTTTGAGCTTAAAGGAACGGTTATATCGATTATGTATGCTTCACTCTTAATTTTATCAAATAAGAAGATATCCGGTTTGTTGTACGCTATGGTATGATCTGTAAGTAATTGTCTATCCCAATATAACAGTATATTATTGTTTTCCAATACAGCAGCAGGTGTGTATTTGTAGTATGGCATTGGGTTCTTCAACAAATCATATTTTATTGCTAATTGCTGGTGTATTATATTGGCGAATTGATTATGTCTTTCCAAATAAGCATTTGGAGCGAGTGCTGAACAACCTGCGGTGATATGCTCTATGGTTTCTTCAATTTCATTACATGTGTTTTTTGTAGTTTTTAGTACGAATAATTTTATCCTGAATGGCTACGTAGAAACCTTCTGTTTCGGGATACAGATATCCTTTACTTATCCAATTTAGAGAAGCCGTTTTGTCTACATCGTGGGTGTCTAGAATTTGAGGGTATTTTCCATGAAGAATTTTATTTTTCCATATGTCAATTTTGTCTTGTACTGTTGCTATTGTTGGTTTTTTAAAAGTTCCTAATCTCAAAGGCGTATAGTTTTTGTCATATTTTAATATTTTTGAGATTTCATTATTTTCTAAATTATGGAAGTATTCCCAGAGTTTATTTTCCTGGCTTTTACATAGATCATGGATATTAATTAATCCCCTACCCCGTATTTTCTAGAGATATAGAGTCGTTCAACTGACGAATTTGGGTTGAGGAATCGAAATTTTGTAAGTGTTCGTCTTGTTAATCTATCAAGATCATTTAAGTCTGTT
Source organism: Platerodrilus igneus (assembly GCA_036346225.1). Classification (NCBI taxonomy): domain Eukaryota; kingdom Metazoa; phylum Arthropoda; class Insecta; order Coleoptera; family Lycidae; genus Platerodrilus; species Platerodrilus igneus. Next base: position 2,247,164 of record JARFIW010001125.1, read on the forward strand.
TCAGTCCATTTTGAAATTCCGAAAGAAAAGGTGAGGTAACTTATTGCCCAAGTATTTATGGCCGTAAACAAATTTTTTTCAGATAGTTGAGTATTAAGTAGTTTTGTCAATCTTTTTTTGTATGTATCTCGGTACATATTTTTTATATTTTTGTGGTTTATAGATTTATTTTGTTCAAAACCTAAGTATTTATACGTTTCCTCACTGGATAAAGATTTAATTCCTTCAAAATTGTTTTCTGCACCGGTAATTTTGCCCTTTATTATACTCAATGTTGCACATTTTTTGATTCCAAAACACATATTTATTGAATCACTAAATATTTTCATAGTGGCAATCATTGATTGTAGCATGGTTTTTGATTCAGCATATATTTTTATGTCGTCTATAAAAAGTAAGTGTGTTAATTTAAATTGATCTTTTTTGTATTCCATTCTAAATCCCCCTCCTGTATTTTTCAAAATTGCGGACAAGGGATTTATTGCTAAACAGAACCACAATGGACTTAGAGAATCTCCCTGAAATATTCCCCGTTTAATATTTATATTACCAATGTCTTCATTTTGTACATATAATTTAGTGTTCCATTTGTTCATTAAGTTTATCAGTAATTCAATTATATTTGGTGAGATTTTATAGATTTTGAGAATTGATATTAGCCAATCGTGAGGTACAGACTCATAGGCTTTATTGAAATCTATGTATCCCACATTTAAGTTTCGCTTTTTCGTTTTCGCGTAATTTATAACTATTGAATCAATTGTAAGTTGTTCTTTACAGCCCATTGCATGCCTAGTACATCCTTTTTGTTCGGTTGCAATGACAGTGTCATTACAATGTTCATATATTTTAGCTCTTATGATTAAGGTTAGCAATTTATATGTTTTGCATAGGCACGTTATTGGTCTATAGCTACTGGGAGACTGAGGGTCGCCATTCTTATAAATCAATGAGGTTCTACCGGTTACGAAAAACTAGGGTACACTTTGGGGTTTTTTAACAGATTGTTAAAACATAATGCTAAATATTTATGTGTAGAGACAAATTTCTTTAACCAAAAATTTTGTATTCCGCCTAAACCAGGGGCTTTCCAGTTTGCCGTATTATGTATTGCATTAGTAATATCATTTATAGTTATATTTGTATTTTCCATTGATTTAATACTCTTAGCCGATTCATTAATTGTTTCTAATAGATCTGGCATAAGTTTTGATTTTGATTTATTTTCCCATAGACTTTTCCAGAATTCTAGAAATCCGATTGTATTAATTTTTTGGTTTGTATTGGTGTTATCATTTTCTAAGGATCTATAAAATTTTGATTGCGAATGCACATAGCTAGAATTTTGCTGCTTTCTTTTTGTAGTTTTATTGTATCTGCGTAAACGTGCTCCTTTTACTTTAACTTTCTGTTTTAAGGTATCACAATATTCTATTAAATATTCCGTTAAGTTCTTTTTTTATTATTATTATTATCATTATTATTATTATTATTATTATTATTTATATTATTATTATTATTATTATTATTATTATTATTAGTATTATTATTTTGTTTCTTTTGCTCAAAAACGTTCATTTCGTTTTGGTAACTAAAATTAGCGGAGGAGCTATTTAGCTCTACCCGCTAATTTAAAAACTTCCTCACAATATGACATGATTGGAGTATGGTTGCTTTTTGACATATTGAGTGTAGTTTTACAGGTAATTGTAGTTTTTCCAAATTCTTTTGAAAATGAACTGAAGTTATACCATCAACTGAAATAACAAGTGGTATGGTGTATAGATTTTTTAGTTTCCACAATTGTATAACTTCAATTCGTAAATCAGTATATTTTTGAATTTTATGAGATTCTGTCTTTTCCAAATTATGTGTAAGGGGTATTGCTATGTCAATGAGAAATCCTGTTTTATTTATTTTATCGATAAAAAAAATATCTGGTTTGTTATATGCTATTGTATGATCAGTTAAAATAGGTCTATCCCAATAAATGAGAGCATCTGTTGATTCTAAAACTGGACTGGGTTTGTGTTTGTAGTAAGGCTCCGGATTCACTAGTAGTTTGGATTTCACACCTAATTGTATATGAATAATTTTAGCAATCTGATTATGTCTTCCTAAATATGCTGTTTTGGCTAATTGGGAACAGCCTGCTAAAATGTGTTCAATGGTTTCCCCTACTTTTGAACACTTGCGGCATTTGTCAACTACGTTGGCTTCTTTTAAAACATGTTTTGCGTAATTTTTTGTTCTTATTACGCCATCTTGAATTGCTATTAAAGCCTTCTGTTTCAGGATATAAATAACCTAAATTTGCCCAATTTACAGACATTCTTTTATCAATTTGATTGTTTTCTAGAGCATTTGGGTATTTTCCATGGAGATACTTTTCTTTCCAATTTTGTATATTTTCACTTGAACTTGATATTTCATGATAGTTGATAGAGTTTAGATTCAAAGGAGTGTAATTTTGGTCATAAGTACTAATTAATTTTACTAATTTATTATTGGAGTTTTGAAAATGAGACATTAAATTGTTTTCTTGTTTTCTGCAAAGATCGCGGATATTATTTAAACCCCTTCCTCCGTCTTTACGAGGTAGGTAGAGTCTTTGTACTGCTGAATTAGGATGTAAGTATCTAAATTTAATTAAAGTTCTTCGGGTTAGACGATCTAGTTCATTTAAATCACTCTCACTCCATTTTAATATTCCAAATGTGTAATTTAAATATGAAACTGTCCACGTATTAATTGCAATACAAAGATTCTTGGAATTTAGTTTTGAATTTAATAACTTGATTAGTCTTGTTTGGTAATTCTCTTTTTATATGTGAGTTTTAAATTAGTATGATTTAGGTTTTTGTTTTGCATAAAGCCTAAATACTTATAATAGTCGGTATTAGACATTGGTTTTAGATTTTCTATGGGTGGATTTTGATTTTTTACAATTCCTTTGACTAGGCTCATGGTTGCTGATTTTTATAAACTAAAAGACATATTAATTGCTTTACTGTATAATTTAGTGGTAGCAATCAGAGAATGTAGTTGTGTATGTGTTTCAGCGTATAGCTTTAGATCGTCAATGAAAAGTAAGTGTGTAATTTTTTGAAAGTTGTGTTTGTAATTTAGTCTGTATCCAGCGCCACTTGAATTTAATAGTGAAGAAAGTGGATTTAAGGCTAAACAAAACCAAAGAGGGCTCAAACTATCGCCTTGAAAAATTCCTGTTCCAATCGTTTGGGTTTCCACTGATAGCGTAGTTTTCCAGAACTGCATAGCGTATTTTAATAGATTGATTATTTTTGGATCAATTTTGTAGATGGTGAGTATTTCTAATAACCATTCATGGGGAATTGAATCATATGCTTTGTTGTAGTCTATATATCCAACATGTAGATTTCGTTTTTTAATTCTTGCGTTGTTCATGATTACAGCATCAATGGTTAGTTGTTCTTTGCATCCCATGCTTTTATTGATACAACCTTTTTGTTCGTCAGCTATAATTCTGTTGTTCGTGCAATGATGTTCAATTTTTTCTTTTAGTATTGACGTCAGAAGTTTATACAACACAGATAAACATGTTATAGGTCTATAGTTTCGGGGGTCATTTCTTTCACCTTGTTTATGTATAAGTATAGTTTTCCCTGTCATTAAGAAGCTTGGTAAATCTGAAGGGGTTTCAATTATAAGATTAAAAGAATTTGCTAAATTCTCGTGCATTGAAGGGAATGATTTAAGCCAAAAGTTACTTATTTTATCTGGTCCTGGAGCTTTCCAGTTGGAAAAATGTCGAACTGTCGTGATAATATTTTCACTTGATATTTTAATATCGGGCATATCGCCTATAGTTTTGGCATTCTCTTGAATTGGTTTGAAAATAGGAGAGTTCTTATTTATTGGCTTTGTTTGTTGCCATATATTATTCCAAAATTCCAAAAAATGTTCTTTATTCGATTCTGTCCAAGATATTGGGTTATATTATCTTTATCCTTGTTTTCTAAATTCTGGTAGAAGCGTTTTTGGGATAGTTTAAATGTAAGATTTTGTTGTTTCCGTTTAGTATTTTTATTATATCTACGCAGTCTTGAAGCTTTTACTATAAGTTTTTGTCTTAAAGAATCTCGGTGTATGATTAATACTTCATTTTTGGCTTTAGTGCGTATGTCCAAATTATCATCTTTTAAAATTTTGTTTACTTTATTTATTACCTTTTGAGTTTTAATGCCTTTTAAAAATTCCGTTATAAGATCTATTTTTCCCCGAAGTTTGTCTATCTGTTGTATTAATCTTGTTTTCCATCTTGGTTCTCTCGAATTTGGCTTACTGTTCGATGTTATTGGATTTATAACTTTTTGTCTGTTTAGATTAATGCATGTTACTATTGCAGAGTATATGGCGGTTTGAATACGTGTCAAATCGGTTGAATTTGCTATAAACTGGCCTAGTGCTGTGTTGACTTGTTGGATTATTTTGTGTGATTCCTTATTAAATTTAAAAATAGGTATGTTCGGGCGATCAAAGGGATGTGAGTTTTCATAGAATTTAAAATTACTAATTAAGGTTTCTAAAACATTATCATTTACCACATTTTCGGAATCAGTATGTTCTGGGATATTGCTTTCAGCCTCGGTTTCTTGAATTTCTTCCATGAGTTCGTTATTATATAGCAATTTACCCATGTCTTCACGAATTTTGCTAATTTCGGTATCGCTTAAGTATTTTCTTTTAATTATTACATTTTGCGATCCACAATGTTTTGTTCTGTTAGAAATAGGTTTGGGAACTTTCTGGTGACATCTGATGTAATAAGAATCTATAGCCTGGAAGTGGGGTGTCTTCGCACTTGTTTATGTAGTAAAAAGAACGCATAATTTCAATATTCATGTCACGAGTCCATTTTATTCGTTTCCGATTAATTCTGGTGGCAGCTTCTATATTAGGTATAGGTAGCGAACCATCAGAAATTGTACAGTTAGTGGATTTGTAGGATTTATTAACATTAACCACATTTTTTGTATGTACATTATTTGTAGGTGACGAATTTAGATTGTTATTTGGACTTTGAATTATGGTTGCATTAACTGCAACGGAAGTTTTATAGTTAAAATGAACGCAAGCACCTACCTCTTTAATATCTTGGGATGTGATATGCCAGTCATTCTCGTGTAAATAATTTGCCAGTTGATTATCTTGAGGATACTTCGGTGGAAGGTGTCGATGGTGGGTATCACTTTGATTGACATTTATGTCATTATTACTGTCAATCGAATTGTCTATAGAAATGTCATCATTTATACACTCCGCCATTTTGAATCTGGTAAATGTTCCTATTATGCTTTGCAAATATTATTACAAGTAACACAGAGCACATATATCCCTATTCACGAGATATTTTTCACTTTAATAGCTTGTAACTGTAAAAAACTTTTAAATTTTTATATCAGTTACTAGAGCACGTGTGTTTAAAGCAACGCTTGCTTATTATTATTATTATTATTTTTATTATTATTATTATTATTATTATTTTTATGAGGAGTTAACTTCCGGATATAAGCCGAACTCGCTAATTCTGATATACCTAAATATTAATAATGGTATTAGAAGTCATTTTGATGAATTGCTGTTGTATATATCTAACATCAAATTTCATGTTTTAATTTTAGTAGAAGTATCTATTGAGGAAAATATGGTTTCAAATTTTCAAATTAATGAATATAAAATGTTTTATAAATTAAGAGAGGCTCGTAGAGGTGGTGGGATATTAGTATATATTAAAAGGGTTTAGAATTTACTGAAACGATATACCAATCACTATCATACGAAAATGTGCAGGGTCATTACAATTTCAAGGAAAATATATAAATTTGATTACAGTTTATAGACCTCCAAATAATAGTGTTAACGATTTTGTGGAAGAACTTCAAAACAGTTGCAAGAATGTAATGATTTTAGCTATATCATTTTGGGGAGATATTAACATAGATTTACTTGGTAAAACTTATATATCGCGGAAACGGATTATCAAATTTTATTAACATCAAGCGGTTTATATAAATGCATTTTGGACTATACACGTCAAGAATTGTTTGGTGTGGAAATTGGTAGCCTCTTGTATTGATCATATTTATGTACGAGGAAAGTACAAACACATAAATTCTGCTGTAATACAGTCGAAAATATCAGATCACTACATGACCGCAGCCCAACTAACTTTTCAAACAGAAGTTAATAGAACAACATGTACAAACAGGAAAAAAATTTTGAACGAACGTCAAATTAAAGTTAAATTATCCGATATAAACGTTCAACAGCTAAGCGAACATAAAAATTCTAATACATTGTACAATAGCATTATAAACAAATTTAACGAAGCATATGAAGCTTGTCAAGTTACACAAAATTAAAATCCTGAAATGTTTCTACTAAAATTATAAAAAAAGCAATTGTAAATTTGTATGAATTGGATAATAAATAACAAAGAAATGCAGGAGAACTGAATGTGGAAAATTGTAATAGAGAGAGAGAGTTGAGTCAGAACAAGGACTATACCCAGAAAGTTCTAAAATCATACTGAATAATAAAAGAAGACCATTCGTTTACTAGGTGATATTTAGTTCATATAACAAATATATTATGTATTATTAATTAATTATTTTATATACTTTTTGAAATATTCTAGATTATAACGAATGTATATACATAGTTTTAACACCATGTCAAGCAACTCATGGAGTTAGCTTATGGTGAAAAGAGAACAAACTTGTAAATAAATTGAAATTGAATTGAATTGAATTGAATTATTATTATTATTATTATTATTATTATTATTATTATTATTATTATTATTATTATTATTATTATTATTATTACTATAAATACAAAAACAATCAATATAAAATATTATTGATATAATTCAATAAACCCCAGCGAGATTTAGGCTATAGGTATGCGAAGGGGGTTAAGTCGCCTGCGGCTACCAAGATCCCCAACACTTGAGCACTGCCGAATTAATAGTTTTCCAATATATCCTTTCGTATAATCAACATTAGTTGAAAATATTTTAAAACCAACACCAGCAGTTGTTTATAATTATCATCGGATTTAAGTGCAATTATTTTTTTCGTCATTAGGTTTTTGTCTTGAAACTGGTCGACCGGTACCTTCTTTTATTTCTATTCTGCGCTAGACTAAATCTTTTCCACAGATACAGCTCCGTACCCTTGCTGCTGTTTCTAAATTATATACCCTATTTCACTGAGATTCGGTAGTATGTGAAGGGCGTTAAGCAGTCTGTGGCTGCCAAGGATCCACAACACTTAGACAATTGCCGAATTAATAATTTTCCAGTAAATCCTTTCGCACAATCAATATTAGTTAAAAATATTTCAAAACCAACACCTGTAGTTTTTTACAATAATAATCAGTTTTAAGTACAGTTATTTTTTTCGTCACTAGGTTTTTCATTTTGGAACTGGTTGGATGCGTACCTCAATTGATTTCTATTCGAAGCTAGCCTACATATTTTCCTGAAATGCTCGCAGCCAATATCTTTGACTATCTGTGTGAAATAGTCTAACCTAAGTCTACCTTTACCTCTCTCTTTTTCTATCTCTGCTTCTAATATATTCCGCACTATTCCTTCATGCCTTAATATGTGGTCTATCATCCAATCTCTTTTATTCTTTACAGTTTTCCACATATTTCTTTCTTCCCATACCATTTCTAGTACCTTTTTGTTCTTAACCTTGTCTGTGCATGATATTTCCGTCATACGTCCGCAGTATCACATTTCAAAGTTTTGTTTTTTTTCTTGTTCGCTTCGCCTACTGTACAGGCTTCATAGCCGTACCGTGCTGTGCTCCACGCACATGTTTTAAGCAATCTTTTCCTCGTTTCTGTGTTTGTTGTCTTTGAACACAGTAGTTGCTCTTTCTTGCTAAGTGTGGCACAACCTTGTGCTAATCTTTGTCTTAGTTTTTTTGTTCTCTTCCTATCTTACGTTATTTGGTTTCCTAGGTAGCAAAAACCCTTAGCCCCTTGTAACTTATCGTTATCTATTTGTATTCTAGTTTTTAATTTATTTCCCCCTTCTTTGCATACTAGTACTTTAGTTTTATTTTTGTTATTTTCCATACAGTATATCTCTGTTAGAATTGTTTCCATTTCATTAAGAGCAGCTTCTAACTCTTCCTTGCTAGATGCTAATATCGCTATATCATCCGCTTAACAATTCCAAATGTCTTTCTGCATTTGACAGTATTCATTGCCTCTTCCATGTACAAGTTAAAAATTAATGGGAATGGGGTACAGCCTTATCTCACCCCTTCTTCAATACTTAGTTCCTTACGTTCCTGCTCTAATTCTATTACCGCTGTTTGCTCTTTGTATAAACTATGTATTATCCGTCTATTCCTAAAACTCCTTGCAATCTTTTAGAGTATTTCAAAATTTTTTTTCCATTTTACATTGTCGAATGCTTTTTCCAGGTCTACAAACCCCTTCTCTATTGTTTTCTCCATTATCACCCTCAGGGTTAAAATAGCCTCTCGGGTTTCCCTGTATTGCCTAAACTTAAATTGATCTTCTCTTAGTATTTCTTTGTTTTTCCATTCGTCTTTGTACAATTCTAGTTAATATATTTGACATGTGTGCTGCCAAACTTATTGTTCAAAAATTTTCACATCTATTCTAATCACTCTTTTTAATATAGTGACTATGATGTTACGTTTTGAAATCTTTGAGAAAAGCGCCTGTCTCAGACATATTGCTTACAAGTAGGAAGAGACGTTCTATCTGCGTGTTCAGTGACTTTTAGAGTTTCTGCTTGCACGTTATCTGTACCTGGTGCCTTACCATTTTTCAGACTCTTTAATGCTAATTCAAACTTATCTCTATGCATAGGATACCCCAAATTATCCTTTTCAATGTCTGATTCCTTTAGCACACTAAATTTAATACAATTTGCTATGCAGATTTTCCAAAGCTGTTGCTGTTTTCAGTATATTACCAATTTGACAAGCAACAGTAGCATTTGGTAGAAGTATGAACTGTAATTGTGTGACAAAATTGTCTACAATTCCAATTGTAGTTGGCAAAATAAGCTCTTCACCAATGGTGTGAGGCTTTTTGCACCTGACTATTTATAAAATTTTGTAGGAGGCAAGTCAAGTGTTTCATTCACAGATAAAGTTTTTTAAAATGATGATAGTTTTAGTTCGAAGAATTCACGGGGTATATTAATGTCTCATTATGAAGCGTTTTCAAATGTCGTACTAATTTATTAGGTTTCATGTTGTGCTGCCAAAATTTTAGAGCAAATGACACATACGGGTCTTTCTGTTTCATATACTTCAATACTGGTAAACCTAAAATTTAAGTATTTCTGAGAATTATTATTGTATACATTACTATTGTATGAAAATTATGATTGAAAATTAGGTCACAAATACTAAAAGTTTAAAAAACGCTGCGTTTAGTCGAAATCAGTTTATGCAATTTATTTATCAATGCGCAAATATTAGTACGCAATTGAATCTAACCTACTAACGAAGTCACCTTTCGAAAGATTAACGCGACGCACTCTCAAAGCAATATATTACGTTGACATTATAAACCTTTTATAGAAATTTTTTATAACATTATTCTTAAATACAACTTAGCACTATCCTTTATATCAAGTACCTTTTTTTTCTGAAATATTGGACTGATTGTTTTCAACCGTCGACCGTACTATAGCCGTATAAAACACGTTATCAATGACCCTATTTTGTACGTTGAAAACATTTGTAAGTGAGAATACTTCTTCTCCAATTTCATCAAACTCCGATTAACTACATCCTCCAATAATTACTGTAATTATCAAATTTTTAATAAAGTTAATCATTAAACAAAATTTTTTATAGCTCGCCGTTCATCTGAAGCACGTAGAGGTAAGTACCTTCGCTTTTAATTTATAATAGAGCTCATGGCTAGCACAAACCCCCTCAGCAGTTGTCGTGATTAAACACGACAACGTAATAGATTGTTGTATTGTGATGAGTTGATACATAAAACGCTTGGTCGCATTTCAGCAATCAATTTACAGCCACCATTATTGTCGAGAGAATTAAAAATTTAATAATTTTCCGGTGCAAAACCCACGAGTTTCTTATTAAAGTATAAGATTTCACATTAGAAAAGAAAACCTTACATTCACTTGATGTAAGTTCGTCATTTTTTAGTGTTCTGACACAACGTACACTAATATATTTAGGAATTTTCTGATAGAAACGTTATGACGATAAAATCGAACTTTTTTAAATTTATATATTAAAATTATGTTTAATTCAACAAGTTCTACAGACAACATGAATGAACCGCAATGAATAAGAACCTGTCAAGTCATAGTTCAGTCAATTTATCATAATTCATTGCAAAAAATCCGGTACTTATTATTCTTGGATATGTTGTCGGGACAAGCACCACTAGTAAATATCCAAGTTTGCAGAATCCGAGACCCTGTAGAAGCAGAGTTTAGCTAGAAAACATTAAAATCTTTTCACTTTTTTCAGTTGTTTGTCTATATCTCCTTTTCTGTCTATCTGAGGAGAAAAATGATTATTACCAATTTTGTAGAGGAGAAAATTTACTAACATTTCATATTTATAGCTTTTTCACTACGGGCTATAGTTTTCTAATTACAGAGCATCGAAAATACGATGATTTGGAAGAAATACAAGAAATACACGTTTTACAATAAAAAATTTATGCGTTTATTGGATATTCATAAATATATATTATTAACAAAATATAATAATCTTTAAACACAATACGCTTGAAAGTAAAAACAACATTTAAAAGTAAATTGAGTCGTATTATACGTGCGTTATTGGTTTCTGTAGAATAGAAGCTATAAAGTAATAATAAATAAAGCTTATTAACAAAGCATAGTAATCTTTTTTGTATTTACAATTTAGGTTTTTTCGAAGGCCCTGGCATTGAAAAATTCTGTTTGTCACTCAAAAAATTAATGGGAGTGTGAAGGGGACTGGTGTCTGTGATGGTATCCACATCCTCATCTTCGCCACTGTCTTCCAAATCATCAGCATAAGCATTCTGACATGATTGTCCAAGGCAAAAAGTACAAAGGCTTGAACAGTTTAGACCAGATTTTTTACAACTACAAGGTCCTTGGCACTGTGTTTTACAGCGAGATGATATCAATTTCAGCAAGTATTGAGCTGCAGTGTCTTTACTTGCATGGATTGAAGCTAGCCCTTAATCAGTGCGCATCCAGCCCCAGTCTAAAGGGTTTATTTCAAAACCTAACCAGTTTTGTACTGTGTGGTATGTACGATAGGAGTGAAATCTGGCAACGTCTTGTGTTGAAGGCAGTTGTGCAAGATTTATTTTGCTCATTGCAGCACCCTTTCTATATTGTTGATAACGGAGGTTATCCAAATTTTGTGTGTCCATATCACCTCCAAACAGACGATATACTTCTCTTCTGCGATGGGAATGTCGTCAGGAGATGAGTTTTGTTTTGTAAATACTGAGGCTAATTCTTTAAGCTGAATATTATTCTTTAGAGTGGTACAACTCTCCATTTTACCTTGACCAAAAATTGCTGACGTGGTGTCACATTCAGTAACAGCATGTAGGAAAAAACAATCTCCGGTGGATTTTTTAGTAAACCATATTTAAAGGAAAAACTAGAGTATACAACACCAGCAGACTCAACTCTTCCACGTTGTATAGATACACGTTATTCACACTTGTGGCCAAGCAAGTGAGAAGCATTAGTAGATCGATATCTTTCCCAATGATGATGACTTTTCTTTCAAGATTTTTAAATTTTATTTATTTGCTCATTCTCTAACACGCAAGGTTTCGACAAATATACAATACGTGGGGTTTGAAGATACATACCAGTTGTCTTGAAAACATGGCATGGTTTAGCTTTATTAAAAACTTAAGCTATTAAAATTGTCATACTACAATTATATTATTATACTATAATATTTTTAATTATCAAGTTTTGACCGTTGATCTCAAGTGGGAAATGTGCAGGCGTGAAGCGTGTGAAAGAATGAGAAAATAAATAAAAGTTAAAAAATCTGGCCTAAGTGACTATTACTATTGCCCAAATATTATAATGGCGCTAGTGACTATAATAACAACATAAACTTTATACCTACATACCTTTTAGGAAAGAAACATTATCGTAAAGTCCACGTTTAGCACTCGTAGCATTCAAGGTAGCTATACCCTTTCTTTAATTAGTATAACTTTACTATCATCCAAAGTATTACGGCATATAAAACAATGGCCAGATTCTACAACAGACATTTTACTTAAAAAAACGGTAAACACGTAAACTATCACTTGCTGATAGCAGGTAGACTGATAAGTGAGATGGTGTGGACGAGACTGCATTCCACGGTGGTGGGAGAAGTGGCCATTGTAGGGGAACCCTCCCCACTTCATAGCTCCTATTCTACAGAAACCAATAACGCACGTATAATACAGTATTGCCCGAAATAAACAGTACTGAAATTGTAATTGTTTTGTATATTTAAAAAATACATATTATTGACACTTTATTATATGTTCTAAATGTGCACCTCCTCGTTCGAGACAGACTTCATAACGATGTTCTAAGTTTCTGGTCATGTTATTGAATAAGGGTTGTCTCAGGGCTGCGAAGAAGACTCTAACGGCATCCTTTAATTCATCGATGGTTTGTGGTGCCCGTTTGAAAACGGCATTTTTAGCCATGCCCCAAATGTATGCGTCTGGAGGTGTGAGGTCTGGAGAATGTGAAGGATAAGGAAGCCAGTAAATCGTGATATGAATTTGCTTGGAAAATGTTCTTGAAGAAATTGACGAATTGCGGCAGCAGTATGGCAAGTTGCCCCGTCCTGCTGAAAAATTGGTTTCGAAATGCCAAGTTACGTGCACGACAGAATTGACGTAGATCAGGGATAAATCGTGTTAAAATTTGTCTGTACCTCTGTTGATTAAGTGTGACTTGCCTACCATTCTCTTCGATAAAGTACGGACCAATAATTCCGTGTCCGGAAACAGCACACCAGACACTCACTTTTTCACTATGTAAAGGAACCTCTTGAACCTCATCGGGTCTGGCAAAGCCCAGAAATCGATTTGTGCGACGATTCACATAGCCTGACAAGTGAAAATGTGCTTCGTCTGAAAACCAAACATTTTTCAAAAATTCAGGATTTTCATACTGTAACGCGAGAATTCTGGCGCAATATTCCACTCTACTGCGATAATCCCGAGGATGTAGTTGTTGATGTACCTGAATCACATACGAAAATGTACCCAGCTCCTTCAGGATTCTTTGAAAGGAAGTTCTTTTTAAATCAAGTTGTAACGCTGTCCTTGCCTGGCTGACTTTCGGATTTTCTAAGATTTGCTCAAAACACGTTCATGGTTATTGTTGTTGTTAACTGTCCTGGGACGCCCGAGTTTCCTTTTCGTTGGCACAATACACTACCTGTATTTCTAAACTTTTTAATAACCTTCAAAATTACAGCATTACTTGGAGAACGTTTATTAAACCTTTGTGTGAATTGATCAGACACGTATAGCAAACTTGCACCATTACGTCGGCCGATTCCGTATGAACGAAAATAATGCTCTACCAGAAACACTTTCTCCTCTGTACTCAACACCATTTTTAACAATTAGGCCCTACTAATTACTTGTTTGAGGTTTACTTGACAGGTCTATACTAGCTAACTTGAGTGTGACAGCGCACGCATAAAAACACCGCCAACTTAGTTTCAGTACTGTTTATTTCGGGCAATACTGTACGACTCAATTTACTTTTAAATGTTTTTACTTTCAAACGTATTGTGTTTAAAGATTATTTTATTTTGTTAATAATATATATTTATGAATATGCAATAAACGCATAAATTTTTATTGTAAAACGTGTGTTTCTTGTATTTCTTCCAAATTATCGTATTTTCGATGCTCTGTAATTAGAAAACTATAGCCCGTAGAGAAAAAGCTATAGATATGAAATGTTAGTAAATTTTCTCTTCTACACAATTCGTAATAATCATTTTTTCTCTCAGGTTTACAGGAAAGAGATATAGACAACAAAAACTGAAAAAAGTGGAAAAATTTTAATGTTTTTTAGCAATAACTCTGCTTCCACGGGGTCCCGGATTTTGCAAACTTGGATTTTTACTAGTGTTACTTGTCCCTACAACATATCCAAGAATAATAAATACCTGATCTTTTGCATTAAATCCCAATATTTTTGTATAAATTGACTGGACTATCACCCTTCATGGCTAATATGATTAAGGTGCTCGAATGATGTTTCTAGCTTTCTTCATGCATTCAAATCCAATATTGATAATTTCCTCATAGAACGAAATTCAAAAGTAAAAGGAATAAAATTTACATACTAGCTACAGATAAATTTTTATGATTTGTCAGGAAACTTAATGTTTTGTGTTAGTAAGAAATTGATAATAAATGTTTATGTAGCGATCGCGGAGTGTGTTGTTTCTATGTAGCGATCGTGCTGGTTCAATAATAATAATACATTTACTTGAAGGATCGGTTGATCGGTTTACGTTATCTTATCCGAGGGGTTGTGTAGAATCTTGTAATGTAATAAATGATAACGATAAAGAACAAACTAAATTTATTACATGTTATTAGGCGAGACACTACAAACAAATTTAATGTTATACATCTACACCATAACAAGGCTGCATAAAGACTCGTGCTAGTACAATAACTAACGTTATACAAAGCAAGGGTGCACGAAGCTGAGGGAGGGAAATTCCATACAGCTGCCGTACAGGTATAAACTGGTTAAGCAACACATTATTTTAACTTTGAATACATAAAACTGGTGCTACAGATTTGTACATAAATGATTAAATATAATTTGACGGAGTATTTAGATATTTGATAGACATTTGAACTAAGATATTCGACATCCCGCCACTCTTGATAAACTACAGTTTTTTAAGACTACTACAATAAACTGAACCACTTCTGTTATTTTTTTTTTTTTAACTAGCGAAATTTAATTGTTCGGTTCCACCGGTAAAAGACACAGTTTCTGCACACCACGAGTAGTAATGCCTGTTGAAGTGCGAATTGTGGCAGTACGGGCAA
Source organism: Platerodrilus igneus (assembly GCA_036346225.1). Classification (NCBI taxonomy): domain Eukaryota; kingdom Metazoa; phylum Arthropoda; class Insecta; order Coleoptera; family Lycidae; genus Platerodrilus; species Platerodrilus igneus. Next base: position 2,262,311 of record JARFIW010001125.1, read on the forward strand.
TGTCGTCCTCTCTGGACTTATGTAACTTTAAGATTCTTCCCATCTTCCAGCAAAGTGGTGGAACATTTTCTTCCTTCAGTAATACCAAAGAATTTTCTTTCAGACCATCAAACCGATTATCACTCCAGCGTGAGCGTTGCTGTAGAGAATTTAAATATTCGGTACTCCAACGTTTCCAAAATATTTGTGTTGCTTGCTGTAGAATTGCATACTGTTTTAAGCGATTTGTGGGTACATTCGCTAAGTCTGCATGGGGTATGTTCGTTAATGGATGACCAATTAAGAAATGACCAGGTGTTAAAGCGGATAAATCTGAAGGATCATTGGATAGAGGCGTGATTGGGCGTGAGTTCATTATTGCCTCAACCTGCGTAAAAATTGTAGAGAGGTCTTCAAATGTAAAATTTGTTTTCCCACAATCCGCGTTGCGTGATATTTAGCGCGTTTGACGGCAGCTTCCACAAACCGCCGTGGTGGGGGTTCTAGGTGGAATAAAGTGCCATTCTATGCTATTCTTTAAATAAAGGTCAATTACGTCACGATCATTTAAAAATTCGGAAGAGATTGGTATAATTGTTTCAATTCATTTCGTGAGCCTATAAAATTGCTACCGTTGTCACTGTATATTTTTTTGCAGAGACCTCGGCGTGCCACAAACCTTTTCAATGAGTTTAAAAATGCATGGGTAGTTAGATCGCTCACCAACTCCAAATGAACCGCTTTTGTGGTAAAACATATAAATATACACAAGTACGCTTTAATGATAGCTCGATTACGGAGCTTTCCGTCTTTAATATTAAAGGGGCCTGCATAATCCACACCCACAATATAGAATAGACGATTTGGAATTATTCTGTCCGAAGGTAGATTGGCCATTTTCCGAATTATATTTGTTGGGCTTGCTCGAAAGCAAACTATACATTTTATTAACACGCTTCTTACAGTACGTCTGCCGTTAATCGGCCAGAATCTTTCTCTTACAGTATTAAGAATCATTTGAGGGCCGGCATGCAAGTTACGAAGGTGCTCGTTTGAAATAATCAATTGTGTTAATAAATGTTTGGAAGCGATAATTAATTGATGTTTGTTTTCTTCGGATAAATTTGATTTTGAAAGTCTGCCTCCCACACGAAGTAAGGTATGAGAATCTATAAACGGATCTAATGATTTTAACCTTGACCTTTTGGGTAAGGGTTTCAGTTGTTGCAAGCAATTAATCTCGTGCAAAAAACTTTCATGTTGTGCTATTCTAACTAAAATTATTAGTGCGTTATTAAGTTCTTCCAGTTTGATTTTACCGGTAATTTTGGATTCCTTGTTACGAAGATTGTTACAAAATCTTATGCATAGAGCTGTTACTCGTTGAAGATGGTATAAATTAGAAAATCTCTCAAATAAATTGAAATCACGAAAGGTTTCTGAGAGCGCAGTATGCAATACTCGTGTTTCGGGTGCTTCGTTTACGACCTCTTTACTTTGTGGCCAATATTCGTAATCGCCCTTTAGCCAATCTGGGCCATTCCACCATAAAGAATTGTTACTCAGATTGGTGGCATCGATTCCCCGCGACGCCATATACGCTGGATTGCTGGCTGAGGGCACGTGACGCCATAAGCCATTTTCGGTTAAGTTTTGTATATCTGCCACTCGATTGGCTACAAAAATTTTCCACGTATTTGGAGCCGCTGCCAACCATGATAGAACAATTGTGCTGTCCGTCCAAAAATATGCTTTATCTATATTTAAACAAAGGATTTGTGTACCTTATTGTAAAGTTGTGCAAGCAGCAGCGCACCACAAAGTTCTAAACGAGCTATAGTTATTGACTTTAAGGGTGCTACGCGAGTTTTTGAGCATAATAGTGTCACCGCTGCATCATTATTTTGGTTAACCGATTTAATATATATGCAGGCGGCATATGCCATTTTTGAAGCATCACAGAAGCCGTGCAGCTCAATATATTTGTATTTTGGTAAAACAATATGTCTTGGGACGCGAGTGTTATTAATTGTGTTTAGTTGAGTTTTAAATTGTGACCATTGAAATAACATCCCTTCTGGTATTGCATCGTCGCAGCTAATATCAATTTGCCATAGTGATTGCATCATGATTTTAGCTTTAATGATAATGGGTGATAATAGTCCGAGGGGATCGAATATTTTTGATATTAATGATAATAGTACTCGTTTTGTAACTTTGGAAACTTCAAATGCGGTCTCATCAACGGTATAAAGTAACATGTCGAATTTGGCTTGCCACATAAGGCCGAGTGTTTTGTGTATATCACCATCAGAGATATTATATTTATCTGTGTTATAAGAACCTTGTTTGTCGAGTATTTCTGAATTGTTGGACGCCCATTTGCGCAACTCAAACCCATAAGTACTGAGTAGCGTTGTTAAATCTACCTTTAATTTTGTTGCTTCTGGCATAACATCGCTTCCAGTTAATACATCGTCCACGTAAAAATCGTTGCGAATCACATTGCATGCATGAGCATGAGTGTCTTCATTTTCGAATGCTATCTGGTGTAAACTACGAATTGCCAAGAATGAGGCACATGATGTACCGTAAGTGACGGTGTTGAGACGATAATGTTCTACCTCATCATCGGAATCATTTCTCCAGACGATTCGCTGCATATCGCGTTGCAATTGGGTTACGTCAATTTGTCGGTACATTTTTGCGATGTCGGCAGTGAATACAAAATTGTGCTTCCTAAACCGCAATAAGATACTACACAAATCGTTCTGAATATTTGGTCCTTCCAATAAAATATCATTTAATGATACACCACTTGAGGATTTTGCCGATCCGTCAAATACGACGCGTAATTTGGTTGATGCGCTTGATTCTTTAATAACGCCATGATGAGGTAAATAAAATACGCCTGAAGTATTAACATTATTGACTTCTGTTTGGTCGAGTTTTGTCATATGACCCAGTGACTCGTATTCTTTCATGAATTTTACGTAATCCCTTTTAAATTCGGGATTTCTTTGAAATTTACGCTCTATCGAATAAAGTCGTTTCAGTGCATTATTCAATGAATGTCCTATGTACGCGCCATATCTGTCCCCGTTCGGGGCATTCCCTCTCTCCGCGTGAGCGGGTCCGAATGGTTCGCGCTAGTTAAACAGAGTCGGTCGTCAAGTCTCGTGATAGCCACAACTAATAAAAATAAATCCGCTCTCTTCTTCTAATCCGGCATTGGACTCTTCCTTTCCTGTCTCGCTCCTTTCCTTCAACCCTTGGCCAAAAGCGTTAGTTACAGTGTTTAGTGCCTCTCAAGTGCCAAAGGAACTTTCAGTAAGTGTTTTTTATGTCTTTGTATGATTATACTCCTATAAACTGTTCTCACCCTCACCCTTAATAATTACAGTCCACGCTCTATCTCGGAACCCCTTGTTTACGGCTTTTGCACTCAAGGTGGTTCTATTTGTATCCGTTACGGAAAACGGGTATTCGATAATAAAACATTTGCTCCATCGACCGGATCTAGAACTACGTTTATATCGTTCTCTCTTTCTCGCCTCATCGATTCAAAGGCACACAAACGTAGGTCTTTATTAATTCACAAATTCGTAAATCATTTAGTACTTGATAATAGAAACGATTTGAAAGTGTTATCTGTACGTTTCAATTTGTTGTTAAATCGCACGTGCATTCTTTCGAGTTCAAGTTCATTGCAATTAGATTATTGTTACCATATTCCAATATCAAGATCATTGCACTCCATTCAGAATTTGTTTGTTTACAAACAAGCCGTCCTTTAATACGTACGTTAGTTTACTTAACTATTGTTAATTTATTCATAAAGTTCCTAATTATGGCGGAAGGCGATATTTTAAAGAAAAAACTTGAAGACTATTTCGCGCGCTTAACCGAAATTGCCGATTATGTTCGTACCGCAACCCGTTTAGCTGCCGTAGAAGCGAGATATCTACGTATGCAAAGTATTGAACGACAACTAGATGTTGTCTACGATAAAATTTTAACCTATAATTCGGTTGTTGACGAAAAGGATGAGATTAAAATTCAAAGTTCTTCGTTTGACAATCTGTTAGACGTTATTCGTACGCGGTATTTAGATATCAAACAAAATGCATCAAAATCGGTTGATGATACTTCAACTAATCCCTCTGAAACTTCTGTAAGTTATTTAAAACCTCTAAGTATAACCCCCTTTGATGGATGTGTAGAAAACTGGCAAAATTTCATTTCGCTTTACAAGAGTCTGGTTCATGAAAACGAACAAATTCCGCTAATTCGTAAATATCACTATTTGCGTAGCTATCTTAAGGGTGAAGCTCTCGCCCTAATTTCGGATCTAGCCCTTGAGGCTGATTTGTACCAACAAGCTTTTGATAAGCTAGAAGAACGCTATAACTCACCCCGTAGAATTACTAGCTATTATTTAAATAAAATATTACAATTTAAATCATCTGGATCTCTCTCAAACTTCATCAATATTCATTTTAACGCTGTTAACACATTGAAGGCGGCGGATAAAGTCGAGATTTGGCCGACTTTATACTATTTTCGTTGTGTTACCGTAATCTTGAGTTCAAAACGCAAAATGCTTTTGATCTAAAAGTAGGTTCGAAGTTCCTACTTGTTCTCAGCTCTTCGATTTTTTATCGTTGCAAAGCAAAACCTCTGAGCTTTATGACGATATGAAAAAAGATAAGGTTATTAAACCTAATGCGCATCCTCGTTTCAAGTCCAACTTCAATCAGTCCCTCTTAATGAAAAGTTCGCAAAATGCCGCTACGGCTAAAGCTGCCCGAGTTTCATGCCCGTGCTGTGGTGAAGCTCATAAAATTTATGGTTGTTCAACATTTCATGCACTTAATATTGCCGATCGTTATTCCACTATTAAAACTTTAAATTTGTGCTTTAAATGCTTGGGTAATCATACTCGAGGTTGCAATTCTGAAGGTAAATGTAAAGTTTGCCATTCCTCATATCACCATACTTTGTTGCATAAGCCCCTACCCAACGAGGTGGTGCATAATTCGGAAAAATCCTCTACTGCAATAGCACCCGAAATAGTTTCGGCTTGTAATGTTTCGAATTCTCATGAAAATTATACTGTGCTGTTGGCAACAGTGCAGGCTCTTATTTTAGATATAAACCAGGATTTACAACCCGTAAGGTGCGTTTTGATTCTGGATCTCAAATAAACGCAATTACTAGTACATGTGTTCAACGTTTGGGTCTTCAGCGTACTAGGGATTCCCGCCAAGTTAGTGGAATTTCCGACGCTTTAATAAAGTCCAAGGGGACTGTTTGTTGCACAGTCTATTCTAAATATTCTCAAAATAGAATTCAATTCAAGGCTTCAATATTTCCTAAAATAACAGGAAATATACCGGGTAGTTCATTGCCCATTTCTGTTTATAATAAATTTAAAAATATGCAAATGGCTGATAAAGTTTCCATCAATCCTTGCCCGTAGAAATTCTTCTAGGTGCCGAGATATGTGCCAAGTACTGTTTTCCGAACATTCCGCTATTATTCCTGGCCGCCCTTTGGCGATTCAAACCATGTTTGGTTACGTGCTGCTCGGTCAAGTTCCGTGTATTAACCCTACGGTTAATGCTACTTCACTTTTCATTCAATCTGATTCTATAGATAAAGAAATAAGAAATTTCTGGGAATTGGAAGAAATTAAAATTCCCACGGAAACCTCCCCAGAGGATGTGTGTTGTGAGACGCATTTTCTCGCAACCCACTCGCGTGACGATTCTGGTCGTTACACGGTTGCTCTTCCTTTCAATCATAGTATTGAACCGCTTGGTAAAAATCGTCGGGCCGCTTATAATTGCTATTTAAATTTAGAAAGGCGTCTTTTACTCTTTCCTGAAAAGCTAAATGCTTATAATGGCTTTTTGCAGGAATATTTTGATCTTGGTCACATGTCCGTTGCCGAAACCTCATCCGATTATGTACTATCGCATCATGCAGTTTCTAAAATAACAAGTAGCACTACGAAGCTACGCGTTGTTTTCAATGGTTCTGCTACTGATTCATTAGGAATTTCTCTTAATGACAGGCTATATTCTGGCCCTAAGCTACAAGGAAATCTACCCGAAATAATATCCGCATTTCGTTGTCACAAAATTGCTGTTTGTGCGGACATCCAAAGGATGTACCGTCAGATTCTGGTTTGTTCCTCGGATCGTCAATTCCAGCACATTTTTTGGCGATCTACTTCTCAAGAAAATATTTGTGAATATGAACTCAAAACTCTCACGTATGGGTTAGCGCCCTCCGCATTTCTGGCTCAAAGAGTACTTCAACAATTAGTAATTGACGAGGGTAAATCTTACCCTATGGCCTCCGAAGCTATTATGCATCACACATACACGGACGATGTAATTTTTGGTGCCTGTAGTGTCACAGAAGCGAGACAGCTACAGCACGAGCTTATTAAGCTTCTCTCTCTCGGACAATTTCATTTGCGTAAATGGTCAAGCAATGCCGTGGAATTGTTACAAGATTTTGAAAAATCGGAATTAGAAACTCTTATTACTTTCTCTGATCAAGTGAGCGGTATAAAAATATTAGGTTTAGTTTGGAATCCTTTATTAGACGTATTCACTTATAACGTAATTCCTTTGCAGGCCCGTTTAATAAACGCGCCGTACTTTCTTATATGGCTCGTATATTCGACCCGTTAGGTTGGTTAACCCCGGTAATTTTATAGTCAAAAACCTGTTACAACGGCTTTGGTTACAACAATTAGGTTGGGATGATGTCCCCGACCATAATTGGTGTTCTGAATGGCAAGATTTTGTAAACAAGTTACAATATTATCGCAGCTAAAAATTCCTCGTCTTTTGTCTCAATTCACGGGAACCTACAGATTGTTAGGATTCTGTGATGCGAGCGAAAGGGTTACGGCGCTTGCGTCAATTTACATATAATTTGTGGTGATTCAGTGAATTGCAACCTAATTCAAGCTAAGAGCAAGGTTGCTCCTCTAAAATATTTAAGTATCCCCGCTTAGAACTTTCAGGTGCTCTTTTATTGGCGAAATTAATTCATTCAATTACTTTAAATAAATTTTCTTACCCAATTTTGGAAACGAAACTATTTTCTGATTCTCAAGTAGTACTAACCTGGCTACAGACTCCATCATATTTGCTCAAGCCATTTGTAGGAAATCGAGTTAGCCAAATTCTGGAATATACTACTATTTCTCAGTGGCGTCATATTTGCGGGGAAAATAAACCCGCAGACGTGGCTTCAAGAGGTTGTTCTCCACTTCAACTATTGCACAACGAATTGTGGTGGCATGGTTCGTGCAATTTCAATTACGATTTTATCAACCTCAACAGCTCTTTCCCTCCTATAGGGGAAGTTCCCGAATTGAAACAAATTCCTGTCTCGCTTATTGCTACAGAACAAAATGAATTTTGTGATTTTATGGAGCGATTCTCTTGTTTATCTCATTTGCAATACAGCATGGCATATGTGAATCGGTTTATTCACAATTGTCGCCACCCCCGAGAAAAAATGTTAGGCCCCATATCCTGCGACGAATTCCGAAATGGTCTGATGACTTGTGTAAAGTTGACTCAACGTCAGTTTTTTACTTCAGAATTATTATTATATGAAAAAAATAAGAATCTTCCTTTCTCGTTTAGAAAGTTATCGGCCTTTTATTGATTCCCAAGGCTTGTTTAGGGTGGGCGGTCGCTTGAAACATTCTCAGTTGCCCTATACTAGCAAGCATCCTCTATTATTGCCTAAACGGGCGAACTTATCTAAATTAATTTGCAAACATTATCACCTTTTATCGTTACATTCAGGCCCCTCTATGACACATTCTCTTATTCTCCGAACTTATTGGATTTTTGGTCTGCGCTCTTTAGTTCGGCAAACTATTTACCATTGTTTGTTCTGTTTTCGATTAAACGCTAAGCCCCCTCAGCCAATAATGTCCGATCTGCCTCCTTCTCGTGTACAATTAACTCGCGCATTTGCTCACTCGGAATTGATTTTGCTGGCCCTTTTAACGAAAGCTTCGTTAAATCGAAATTCTTCTAATCGAAAATCTTATCTATGTGCCTTTGTTTGCATGTGCACCAGAGCTGTGCATTTAGAGCTGGTTTCTGAACTTTCTACCAACGCCTTTATGGCATCCTTTAATCGTTTTGTTTCTCGTCGCGGCGCTCCTGATTCCATTTATTCAGACTGTGGCAAAAATTTTATTGGCTCCGCTCGCATGCTGAAGGAAGCCAGTGAATTTTGCGTCAAAATCATGAGGAAATATTTTCAGCAATGGCTGTTCTTCAAGTTAGTGGCAATTTAACCCCCATATGCATCTAATTTTGGTGGCATTTGGGAAGCTTGCGTAAAATCCGCAAAAGCCTTATTACTGCGAACTATCGGTCAACAGGTCCTCACATTTGAGGAGCTCACAACTATATTTGCTCGTATCGAAGCCGTGTTGAATAGCCGACCTCTAGCTTTCTACTCCTTGGACGCTACTGATAGCCCTGATTACCTAAGCCCTGGTCATTTTCTGATTGGGGGTCCAATTCTGAGTTTGCCAGAAATCACTCTTCCCGAGAGTATCAAATTACGTTCACGTTGGCAACGCTTATGTCAAGTCACTCAATCTTTCTGGCGCCGGTGGTCGAACGAATATTTACTTACACTCACGCAGCGGACAAAGTGGAACCGTTCCTTGGATAACCACTTGAAGGTGGGTCATATGGTTTTTCTCCTAGGAATAAATACCTCGCCTTTGTCATGGCCGCTAGGCCGTATCGAAAGGCTTTTTCTCGGTCGCGACGGAGTTACTCGTGTTGTTTCAGTAAAAACGTCTGGTGGTACCTTCGTTCGTCCCGTGAATAAAATTCTTTCCCTTCCTTTAGAAAAGTAATACTTAAATTTTCGTTAGGATATTTTTAATTTTTTTACGATTTTAGTCACTCTTTTAGTTGTTTTCTTTCTCTTGTTTTCTTATCCCCCACCCGAGTATCGGCGGGTTAACCGTACTCTGCGGCTAGGAGGAAATGCCTAGCTCTAATTATATTTCGGTTTTATTGTAAAATTTTTTCTTAATTTTAGGTGGGCGGTATGTACGCGCCATATCTGTCCCCGTTCGGGGCATTCCCTCTCTCCGCGTGAGCGGGTTCGAATGGTTCGCGCTAGTTAAACAGAGTCGGTCGTCAAGTCTCGTGATAGCCACAACTAATAAAAATAAATCCGCTCTCTTCTTCTAATCCGGCATTGGACTCTTCCTTTCCTGTCTCGCTCCTTTCCTTCAACCCTTGGCCAAAAGCGTTAGTTACAGTGTTTAGTGCCTCTCATGTGCCAAAGGAACTTTCAGTAAGTGTTTTTTATGTCTTTGTATGATTATACTCCTATAAACTGTTCTCACCCTCACCCCTTAATAATTACAGTCCACGCTCTATCTCGGAACTCCTTGTTTACGGCTTTTTGCACTCAAGGTGGTTCTATTTGTATCCCGTTACGGAAAACGGGTATTCGATAATAAAACATCCTATAACGTTAGGTTTCGCTCGTGTCGGTAACGTGACTGTAAAATGTCCGTTTAAATTGCGCTTGACGGTTTTTGAAAAAAGGTGCTCACATTCTTGTTCCTCCTTTGAATAGGAATTTGTGTTTGATTGAACCTCTTCGACACGCCAAAATCGTTCAATGGAATCTTCCAAAGATTTTTTGATCGATAGATTACATACCGCGTTATACGTTTTGCATGAATTATTTGATAACGGTCCAGATAATACCCATCCTAAACATGTTTCTTGTAACACCGGTAAGTGGCGGCCGAGCTTTATTTGACGTAAACCAAGAAGCTGATAAAATATACCCGCGCCTAGTAAAATGTTTATTGTTCCCGCGATATTAAACTGAGCATCCGCTAACACCGTGTTTATAGGTAATTTCAGACCTTCTGTGGTAAATGACTTTGTTGGCAAAGTTTCTGTAATTTGTTCAAGTATTAAAAATGTTAACTCGGCATTAAAATTGCTATGACATGATTTGACGATTGCTGAAGTTTTTCTATTTATATCAGTAACCGATGTACCCACACCTACAATAGGTGCATTAATATTGATTGCCGGTAAATTTAATGATTCATGGAGTTGGCGTGTAATAAAGTTGGGCTGACTGCCACTGTCTAGCAGAGCCCTGCATTCATGCCATTTATTATTTGAATCCTTGATTAGGATAATGGCGGTTGATAATAAAATTTGTCGATCGTAGTTTTTGCAATAATTAGTCACCAGTTGTGTGGTTGCCGATGCTACAGATCGCGTATGATTAATATTTGACGTTGAAGTGTTATTAATTTGATTTTCTTCATGTTTAATTGGTACGTCATTATCGAGGTGCAAAAGCGTATTATGACGTTTTTTACATTTTTTGCAACCCCGTGATTTGCACGCGAAGGATGGATGATTACCCCGCAAGCAATTGGTACACAGTTTTAACCTTTTTACTTCCGAAGACGCTCTTCTACCGGAAGAGATTTTAGACTTTCACAATCAAAGATCTGATGTTGATCCTTACATAAAGCGCACCCGTCTTTATTATCCCGTTACGCAAAGCCAGAAAATCCCCCTTCCGTAGTTTTCTTTGAAAGGGTTTGTGCTTTGTATGGCCTTTGAAATATTTTATTACCTGATTTATTTTTGTTTTCAGATCCAATGACTTCTAATAATCTACAAGGCTGTTCCAAGAAATCAATCAAATCGTCCATTCGCAATTGTCGGTTATTAATAGTGCTAGAAATAACGTGCGATTCCCATTGCTGAGCAGTGATCTGGTCTAATTTTTTTAATGTTAAATAGAATAATAAGGTGTCCCAGCTTTCGACGGGTTCACCTAAAGTTTTTAATGATCTAGTGTGTTTTTGAATTGAATCGGTTAATTTACGGAGACTTGAGTGAGCGTCCCTGCTAACCATGGGTAAGTCAAACAATGCTCCCACGTGGTTTTTTATAATAATTGATTTATTTTGATAGCGCGACGTTAGGAGTTGCCACGCGGTTTCGTAATTTTCATTAGTTACTTCAATGCTTTCGATGACCTTAGCGGCCTCCCCCTTGATGCAGCTCAAAAGATCAAAGAATTTTCTGATATTATCTAAGGAAGAATCATTGTGTACTAGTGATGTAAACATATCCCTGAACTGACCCCACTTGTCATAATCGCCATAAAATTTTGACAGTTCTAGGACCGGAAATTGAACATTCGCTTTTAAATGGTTGGAGTTTTCTGTACCTAAATTATTTGATGTTAATATTTCATTTTCGTTTGTTTCCTTAGCAATAATTAATGAATTATGGTCGTGTTTTGAAATTAAATGCTTTGCGTTTGAGGTAATACCGTAAAATCGGTCTTCAAAGTTTTGTCGCTCATCGCTTTCTATTTCTGTTTCATCTAGTAGTTCTAACTCGCTTTGAATATTATTAAATTGTTCTAAAATAGGATGCGCTTGCTCTAAACGTGATTTTAATTGTAAAATATTTTCATCCTTAGTTTCAGATAAACATTTTTCAAAGAATTTTGCGAAACGTGTAAATGTTGCTTTAATCTGAGCGCGTTTTGTGGTAAGCTGCCGTCGTTGTTCCTCCATTGTAATAAGTTCGATGTACTTTAACCTGATTGACGATATAGTGTATAATTAATTATATGTTAAATACTGTAATGCCCGATTTTAATATTAATAATTACCTGTGAGTTACTAAATCCACAATACAATACAATTCAAGTTAAAGCAATAATAAAATGCATTTATGAATACAACGGGATGAGTAATATGGAACAGACTTACGTTAGCAGCAGGCACTTGACCCTGACCTTGCGTGAGGGATGATGAATACATTCACGCTTCTTCTGGACTGATTAAAACCATTGTAATTGTAAAAAACCATCCGGCTCGAAGGACCATGTAGAATCTTGTAATGTAATAAATGATAACGATAAAGAACAAACTAAATTTATTACATGTTATTAGGCAAGACACTACAAACAAATTTAATGTTATACATCTACACCATAACAAGGCTGCATAAAGACTCGTGCTAGTACAATAACTAACGTTATACAAAGCAAGGGTGCACGAAGCTGAGGGAGGGAAATTCCATACAGCTGCCGTACAGGTATAAACTGGTTAAGCAACACATTATTTTAACTTTGAATACATAAAACTGGTGCTACAGATATGTACATAAATGATTAAATATAATTTGACGGAGTATTTAGATATTTGATAGACAGTTGAACTAAGATATTCGACAGGTTGGTCGAGCAGTTTTCTTTTATTTTTGTTTTGTTTGTTGGTTTACGTTATCTTTTCTGAGGGTTGGTCAAGCGGTTTTCTTTTGGTTTTTTTGTTTGTCTTTGGTATGTTTTTAACTAGGGGGACGTGGCTGTCCGTATCTCTGACTGAAAGGGGCGAGATGCTATCATTTGCCTTATACGTATACTGGGGGTCCTAGGTTATTACTTAATTAAAGCTCCGATTATATTATTTGGTATATTTGACTACTAAATATAAAATTTATTTTTATATTTACATCATTAGTAATTTAGGCGTTAGATACGCAACCTACGAATATTGTTATCCAGTAGGCACATTCTCTATTACTTATGGATAGCACTGGTACAAATTACATCAGGCATAAAACTTACCTTTAGTAAACTCCGTTACTGTAACTTTCACTAATACTAATTTACCCATCGGTCATCTCATTACTTTTCACATAGTGGCCTCACTCGTTGAAATCAGGAGTGGAACTGCCGCTATTTTTTTCATTTGCTTCCTCGCAGTGACTCTGTCCTTATTTTAAATTGTTAACTTAGCATATTTCCGGTTGGTAATCAGCAGCACCCAGTGGGTTCTGTTTGGATTTTGACTTTATTATCATTTTGCTGTGCCGGTCTATTTCGAAATTATAAGCTATTTTGCTGGCCTTATGTTGTAATATGCTATTTCCTCTATTGGAAATAGCGCATAGGTTAAAGACCTGAATGAACTTATCATAAATTTAACTTTAAATACTATTTCTACAAATGAGGCTATCTAATTTTACTAGTTTCCTATTTTCACATTTCTAATTAATTGGGTTGGTATATGCGGAGTACTACATAGCCCCTTGCGTTGTAGAAGAAAGCATGTTCTTAACGAGCATGATTTCCTTCTACCCTTATCTTCGTAGCTACTGGATAACTCAATTCCCTCAAATCCTTCAATTCTTAATTATAACTTGTCCTATAGACTAACGTGATTGTTTTATTACTCTTAATAACTTTCCTATTATGTGTTAATAATTATTTTCGGAAACTCGTTTGCATTTTCCCCTATCGTTTTCTTTTACTATACTTTTTCCTATTTTAGTTCTTGAACTTTCGCACTTTCACTTACTGTTTGACTGTTTGTTGGCAGATGGGTCGGTAGTGACAGAGTTGAAGGTAAGTATTTTAATTTCGCGAGCGGATCTCCATTTTCCGTTTGATATATGCTGTTTAATTTGCAAGATTGTTTTATGACCAATGAACTGGGTCAGGATAAATTTGTTAGGTACATACTTGCTACTTGCTTAATATTAGGTTGTTGTGGGGAGCTTGTTGAACTTGTAGGCGTTTGTTCTGGTGCTAGCGGGCTCTCGACTATTGTTGCCGCTGTTGTCTTTTTGTGGTGGTTTGTTATGAGTATCATGGTAAGTGTATTCCAGATACTTGCCATAATTGAAATACCAAATCCCATTGTTTTATATATTGTTATTCCGTTTGCGACTGTTCCTATTATATATTTAATAATTTTTAGTATTACATAAAATTAAATAATTCCACTGCAAAACATTCCAATCTTTGTAAACCACCCCCAAACATACTGCAGGGTTGACTTTGCTAAATGTTATATTTTCTCGGTGTCAAAAATATGTAGTGTGGTAAGATCTTGATTATCTGTTCCGTGACCTATCATTCGAAGTGTTAAAATGTTTTGTATTGCTCCGTGAGTTATGGTTCGTGGCTTCGAGCGGTCCTTTTTAAAAAGACTTCTTTGGTCCTTAACACATTTATTTGATTTTACAGATGTGAACAATAACAATTTGAATTAATTTATTCTAAGTCAAATTACATTAATTAATTTGTACAGTGAGTTATCAGTGAACTGCAAGGTTAAAGCTGAACGTCTGATGAACTGACTAGGAGTGGAGCTCCCAGTCCTTATATAATTTTCTCCCCCTCACATTTCTGTGGGAACCTGCGGACGTAATGTCCGCTTACACTTTATAATTCATAGTTGCTATCTTAAAAGCTATTCATAAATACAATGTTGCAGGCTTATTCTGCGTAATCACGGTACGTGACATCCGTCGACCGTCTGTGACCTGACATTTGCAGTATCACTTATCCTTGTGCTACTTTGTAGCGTTTCCACTCGTGGGAACTGAAATCATCATAATATAATGTAATAAAATGTTGCAACGACATTGTTGCACTGTCCTAACATTTCCTAATGTTTCCTAATATTTCCTAATACAGATATTAGTTTTATATATATAATAGATGGGGGTTCCTATAACTCGTGTTCCATTTCAAATGTCATTAATTGTTGCACTTTTTCTAATTCTTATGGTGTATATAATTCACCTTGATCGAGTGGTTGTATGGGCTTAAATAGAATTTTTGCTTCTTGGTCTAGCGAGAATTCTAGTGATGCTTCGGTTTGTATAGGTTGTGGATTCATGCCTATCCATTTTCCATCAATAAAATAGAGTGGTGTAGCGATTGGTTCGCATGGTACTTAGGTTGCATAATTTACCAGCACATGACTAATGGGTGTCATAAATTTTGACTTGTTATTTACTGTAACTGGTAGTTCGTTATACCAGAATATCGTTTGTCGTAGTGTGGCTTGTATTGCTGTACTTTTCGTAATGTTTATGACTTCTCATGAAATTCTATTAATGTGTCCTGCATTGCTTTGAATTATTGTGCTTAGAATATACGGTGAAAGTTGAGAATTAAACGGTTCTTTGAGATTTCGCGGATTGTTAAACATCTTCTATATACCATGTCACTGTACATTGTATCTATCATTTTTATATGATTGTTTACATATAGGAATTTTGAATTAACGTAAGTTATTATGTCTGCATTTTGTGGTAACATTTTTGTTTCGGTTCTGATGTTTATTTCTGACTGACCCACTATTACTAATATTCTAGGGTGTTCTATTTGCCATATTTGATATCCGCAAAGGGTGGTTGGTTTAATTAATGCTAGTAGAGCATAGATTTTGTCTAGTTGTTCCACTACTAAGATTTTCTCGGTTAAGTGACTTCTGTGTGATACAATTGTTGCATTTCCCTTGTGTAGCCGTACTTAGATTGATGTCGCATGCTGCTTCCGGAATAAAATTCCATATTGTTTCTCCGTACGTCGAGTCTATGCAATAGGTTTCTAAAAATTTATATGTTATTCCATTTGTTAGGCTTATTTTGTTGTTATCCAATCTTACTGTTGAGGTATATTCTTCAGTTGGTCAGATTTTTATGTTTGTTAGATTGTTAGAGCTTGTTAGGTTTGTTAGATTTTTATTTAGTTTTTTATTTAGGGTGGATTAACTATGAAGTCAGAATTAATCAGAAGCACGATTATTTTCGCGTTTAAACCCAATGTAGTACCTCCGGGTGGAGCATTGGGGACGTGGCCGCAAGTATAGCGGCCCTAATTCAAATTATAATGTTATAGTTACTGTGTCATACCTAACAGCCTTAAAATATTTCTAGTGTTAAGTTATGTGCAAATACTAATATACAGACTTGATGAGCACCACCTCTTATATTATGGACTGGTCTAAGTGGCGGTTGTTACGTTCTGATCCGTAAGCAACCCGGGAGTCAGTCGCTCGAGAACTGTCATTGAAGTGAAGTGCGTTGTACGAACTAAAATGTAGCGGTAAACCATTAAATGTTAATTTTCGCTTAAAGCGTTGAATTCTGTAAATAATCTATCAATCGCAATAAACTAAATATGTATATCGACGTGCATTTGTTTGAATTCATTATTTTGCAGTTCACTAAATCGAAGGAATTTCTCCGCAGCCATTTGGCCCTATATCTGGGTTACTGAACCCACCGCGGTTACTTTGCCGCCTCAATAAATAGGTAGTCTACACAATCCAACTTAATACGGTTGTGCTTTCTACTAATCCATGGTCCTTCTTTCGCGGGATTACTAGTGCTAAATAATGGATATTAATTACTTAAAAAACTAAAGTTCGAAATAAAAGCATAATATTGTGCGTCGGTCGTGGTGTACTGTAGTATAAACATCTCTCATTCACGCACGTGTCGCTGTTGCATTCCAGAGAGCTGCATAACTTCACTAAGGGTTACTGATTCATGGACAACAGGTGGTTGGATATTAGCAGCTGCACCAAGGTAACGTACCTGCAGGCTATTTCTAAAGATTAGGATTATCGCTCATTCCTAAAACTAACAATAATTCTCTATGGAATTCAACGAAGCTTTCAGTTGTACTCACAAATTATTATTACTTTATTTAAATGAGCCTATTGGTTTAAAAGATTAATTTAATTACTATAATAAACTAGTACTAGCTATTGTTTGTATTGTCTGTCTATTTACAAACAAATTTACTAATTACCTGGTTACTGAAGGTTGAAATTTTCGCTTTAGTACTCATTCTAATATTTTGAAACTCGTGCTCTTATGCAACGTAGCTTTAAACTAAACAAAATATTTTATTTACAAATTATAGTAATTGAGTCTTCGTTTTCCGCTAAAGACCCAAACATTAATTATTAATTTGGATATTTTGAACTATAAAAATGCCTAAGCAAAGTATATTCTAGTATACTGTAATTTTGACATTGGCTTGTATCACAGCCTTATTTCGAGTATGGCCGTTTTCCGTGTATGTTCCTCCTTTACATGTCCCGTCGTCTGTTACATGTCCTAATATTGTGATAGTTGCTGTCGTTGTCGTATTGGTTTGTATACCACCAATTATATTTTCATAAATTTTTAGTGACTTAAAGCGATATACATCTCTGCAGTTTTCAGCTCCCCGTAGGTAAAGCAAATTTGATACCCGCCCTGCTACTGCTGAACTGTGTGAATGCATTCCACAACGGGTTATAACTCGCGTAATTTCGATTAAACACCTTCGCACTTTTTGTAGTTTATATTTGTCCCTCTGTATTATTTGCACTAGCGCAGATTCTTCGCGATAGTCTGTTTATACATCCGGACAAGCTACTATGTCCTTCAACGATATCACTGTATTGTTTGGCGGGTTGTTTGGCAGTCGTAGGCAATAAAGGCCCACACCATTGTTATTTTCACTGCTTTTATAATATTCCAAACGAGTTTCCGTTTATACATTTTTTTTGTACGATTAAATCTCTAATGCTTTACATTTGTTTATTTACTTGACAATAAAATTGTACTAATTAAAAATATAGTTCCTATAAAAATTTGCTACTTTATCTCTTATCCTGAGTGAAGCTAATATTGATCAATTCGTTGCTTGCTTTATAATTTTTTTCCTGAAATAATTATTTATGTTAGTACATGTAAAATTAAACTGCTAATCTTCCACTTTTCTTCCGTTTTATTGTCTCTGTATTTCTTAATTTTTCTTTAGCTTAGATAGCTTTAACTTTTTATGGGATTGAGCCGTGTCTCGCAGAGGTTCTTGTATGTCTAAGTTTTCTTCATTCTGTTTAATGAAATCCATTGTACATCTACCCACTCGTGGGCGGGTTGTTTCTGCTACTTCATTTTGGCGTGCGTCTAGTTGGTTTTCTAGTGCTTGCGAGATTGTGATAGTTGCGTCCTGTGGGTTTATTCCGTCGTTGGGGGATGGTTGTATTGGGATGTTCTTTGGGATATTGTCACTTGGGAAACCCCTGACGGGTTCTAGTAATATTTCGTCTGTATTATTTATTCCTGCGCACGGTTTAAGACTATTTACATGTACCACTTGTTCTTTCCGTTTGTTCAGTAATCAAATTTTGACAGTTACTGTCCCCTTAACTTCGATTATGCGGTAAGGATCTGTCCACGTGGTTGCTAATTTTGTTGCTATTCCTGGTTTGTTGGAGGGATCTTGTAGGTACATTAGGTCTCCTAATTGTAGTTTTTTGTCTTTTGTATTTTTATTGAACTGTATGGCTCGATTTTTTGCGGTCTTTGTTAGTTGATTTCGTACTTCCTTAAAAGCTATGTTTAATCTACCAATCATTTCGGATACGAAGTTGTGGTCGCTGTCGTATCGTATTCTGCTTGGTTTTATAATGTCGTCGATTGGTAGGACGGGGTTCCTAGTATTTAATAAGAAGTAAGGGCTATATCCCGTTGAGGAGTAGGTGTTTATGCAGTACGCCATTTGTAAATACGGGATCCATTCGTCCCAGTCTTGTTGGTTTTTCTGTATATAATGTGATAAAAAAACTCCCTAACAACTCTGTGACTTTGTTTGAACTGTCCGTTTGATTGTGGGTAGTAGGGGGTGGTTTGAATTTTTTTCGATTTTTGAAAAGGTGCATACGTTTTTAAACATGGCGCATACGAAGTTTGTTCATTGATTTGTTATTAGTTGTTTTGGGGTGCTATGTCGGGCTGATGGTGGTTACAAACGATTTGGCAACGGTGTATGCCGTTTGGTCGGATAGTAGTATTGCTTCTACGTATTTTGTGAAATGGTCTTGGAATGTTAACATGTATTTATTTACTCGGTACGAGGTAACAAAAGGGCCTGGACATTCTTTCAAAGGGGGTTGTTATGTCTTGGAAACTTTGAAGGGGTGCTGATTGTAAGTGTGGGAAGGTTTTCCGACGACAACACGATTGACTTTTGGACACATACGTTATGATATCGTTTTTCATGTTGGGCCAGTACCAACGAGTTTGACTGAAGGTTAGTGTCTTTGTTTGGCCTTGGTGTCCTGCGTACGGTAGGTCGTGAAAATCGTAAATTACTTTTCTGATTAGTGTTTTCGGTATTACTAGGCGGTCGCTTTCTTGTAGCGTTTTGCACAGTATATCATCATTATCTAGGTAAAATGTTGCGTCGTTTGTTGTGGGTGTCGTTTCTAATTGTTGCATGATCTCTTGACCGAACAAGTCTTGTTTCTGATGTCGTTTAATTAATTCCCTGTCGCACATAGGGATGCTTTCTGGTTCTAATGTATAAATGGTTTCCTGGTGTGTTCCGTGGTCGCTCTTTTGATGATATATGTGCAAAGTAATATTAGTTCCTTTAAATATAAATTTATTCATTTTTAACACGGTTTCCCATTGTAGATTGTCTAATCCGCATCCGATTGGTGGCATTGCTACTTTCGTATCTTCGAGTGTCAATAGTTGTGCTTTAATATCTTTTATAGTGTTCTTTAAGATTTTTGGAAGTACTTACTTTTCGTAATTAGGTAATAGATGTTTCGTTGAATGTGTTCAAGGGTTGCGATTTCGCTTACTTGCTTTCTCTGGGCTTTTAGTTCTTTAATTGAGCGAAACCGGTGTTTAAATTCTCATGCTATTCCTGCTCCCATCGTCAGATCCTCCGATACACAGTGGGCTAGGACAGTTCCTTTTGAACTTAAAAATACATTTCCAGTTTTTTCTATTACATTATTATTTGTAATTGTGCCTGTTTTACTAATCTCTAAAAACTCATCAAAACTCATTTCATATGATTTTTCATTGTATATACGGCCGAGTGCGTCTACGTTTCCATGATTTTTACCGCTCCTGTGAACT
Source organism: Platerodrilus igneus (assembly GCA_036346225.1). Taxonomy (NCBI): domain Eukaryota; kingdom Metazoa; phylum Arthropoda; class Insecta; order Coleoptera; family Lycidae; genus Platerodrilus; species Platerodrilus igneus. Next base: position 2,282,101 of record JARFIW010001125.1, read on the forward strand.
ACATCAAAATGGTATTCCGCTAGTAAGAGGGCCCATCTGGCTTGTCGAGAACTTGGATCTTTTAGGGATAGCAGCCATTTTAGCGGCCGATGGTCGGTTATGATTGCGAATTTTCTACCATATAAATAGCATCAACATTGCTTACTGCCAAACACTACCGCCTGCATTTCCTTTTCGATTACGCAGTAATTTAGTTAACTTGTATAAAATTCTTTTGTAACGAATGCAACGGGTTTTTGTGAACGCGTAATGTGCTTGACCTTATATTGCTTCCATTCCTATGCTAGATGCGTCTGTTTCTAAAATAAAGGTTTTACTGAAGGCAGGGTAGGCTAGTACGTTATCAGAAGTTATTGCTGTTTTTAAGTTTTGAAATTGCGTTTTGTGCATTGTCGGCGATCTCGAATTTTGCTTCCTTTTTTGTGAGGTACGTTTGAGGCTCTACAATTTTTGAGAAGTTTTCGATGAATGGTCGGTACCATCCCACTAGTCCTAAAAATGCTCTAATGTCTTTAATAGCACCTGGAAGTTGGAAGTGGAAAATTTTGTACTGCCCTAATTTTTTCAGGGTCAGGTTTGATTCTTTCTTGAGAAATGTAGCGTCCTAGATATTTAACTTCTTTCATACATAATTTGCATTTACTAGGTTTTAATTTAATATTTCTTTCGCGAAATCGGTCAAATACCAATACCAATTTGTGAATATGGTCTTCGATACCCTTTGAGTTGTGTACAAGGACGTCGACGAAATACACTTAGCAGGTGTGTCCGGTTAAACTCGTTAGTGTGAAGTTCATAAACCTTGGAAAGATCGAGGGGCGTTACAGTGTCCGAATAGAAGTTTGTTGAATTCCCAGTAGCCATCTAGTGTGGAAAACTTAGGTGTTTATGTTCGTCTGTGACATCTATTTGGTGATAGGCTGAAGTAACGTCGAAAGTGCTAAAGAGGGTGGAGCTCCCTGAGTAGTCTAAGGTTTCATTTAAGTTTGGAATGAGGAAGACGTCCTTTTTGGTTACCGAGTTAAGTCCTCTATAGTCAATAGAGTCGTATTTTTTCTACGCTGTTTTTGTTTTCTTTACGATTAGAACAACGGGGGCTGACCAGTGAGAGCTGGAGAGTCTTATTACTTTAGAATACTCCCTGTATGTTTGTTGTGGTTTGTTTAGTATTCTTCTTAATCTTCTTTAGGTATTAAACCACCCATAGTTTTTAAAATTATCTTTATTAACGTTTCGATCCATAACCTAGGATCGTTTTCAAAATAATAAAAACTTCAAGTTTGACATTTATGACACAAATTGAAGGTGACTTTGATTTATTGATGTTTGAAATATTTGGTTTGAGTACACTAAGCAAAATTTTTAAAGTATAAATGAATAATTGCCTTCAATTTGTGTTACGGCCTGGGACCGACTTTTTTAGGTAGCCAATACGCTTAACGTGAAATCAGCTGATTAATTTTTATTGTAAAATTCAATAACTTGGGAATTGGAAAACATTTTTAACATGTTTCTATTTATACAATTTAGAGGATGGTTATTAAAGAAGTGTGCAATTGCATTATTAAAAGGCTTAAGTAGTCGTTTTTTATATTTATTTTGAAGGAAATCATTATGATTTAGGCTACCTCTTTGGTAGATTTTAACATTGTTCTGAGGTAACCTTATGGTGGGTTTACACTTGTCAGATACCAATGTTGTTCTATGAAGGTTGTATATGGATCTGAGGCGACCCTATGGCGGGTTTACACTTGTCAGATACCAATACTGTTTAACGGAGATTGTATATGGTTGTGAGGTTGTAATAGTAATAAAAAACGGGGGTAATTAAAAACTTTTTGTAAGTTTATTACCCTTTATCCTCGTGACTATCAGCTATATACTAAAACTCTCTATTTTTAATCTGATGTCACTAGGTCGAGATTTTCTTCTTTAGACTCCAAGCCCAGGGTAATGTCAGATGGAAAACGGCTTTAGACAAAGAAAACTCTTAGGGTTAAACGGCTAGTAGAGTGTTAGCTCTGGGTAGATCATGAGCATGGGTCATGGGTGGATAATCGACCAAAAATATTTTTAATAGGCGCCACCGTATTTTTTAATACAAGTGCCAACAAAATTTAACTGTGTTTGTATAAGGAAATGCGGAAACCTTATCTTAACACCACTATCATAGCCATAAAATTTGAATTTCACTCTATATCACACACTTACCAAAACCTCAACCACCAGATGTCAAACAGTTGTCTCAGCTTTACCTGTGAACAAACAAAACACCACATGGACACTATTTGTGTCTTCAAAAGCATATGCCAAAAATAGAATAAATGAATTTAAACATCTGTGAAATACTAAAGGGATTTATTTTCATTATTCTGTCTTTTTACTTAATGAGGATTTGCTCTAGTTTTCTTTTTCTTAATTTAAATGTAGAATAATAAAACTTCATTCAAATGAAACAAAATGAATTCTATTCATATGTAGAAATCGGATATATATACATGTGACTGCAATATATATGCTTACTATCTTGTCATTAATTAATTTTTTTTTATAAAAGAATTTTAGTGAAGTTTAACCTTCTAAATAAATATTTATAAATTAATCATTTCTATAAAATTTTAGTTTAAGCAAACATATCATAATTTATTTGTTCATATCACAAGATTTTATTTTTACTATAATCATTGAAGCGCTTCCTTGACCATTTACAACAAAGATTGATCATCAGAAAAATAACGATCATAAAATGCAACTATTCAAATTTAACTGTTGTCTACACAAAAAATATACACGAATATCAGCACCAATAAAAAGCTTTTACATGACCTTAATCGTTTTTAAGTAAAATGTGAAAATTAAATCAAAACTGCATCTGGCGTCTAGATTAGGAAACAGAATCTATACTATTTTTTTATCTGACACAAGTTGTCATTCTAAATATCTTGACACACATTGAATGCGTGTACAAATAACTGACAAACTAAATATTTATTCAGTGTGTTATTAACTTTAAAAAACTACTTTAAATTTGTGTTATTCTAATAATCAACGTAGGAAATCTCATAATAATTTATAATACTTTCAAAGTTACGGAAAGTTTCAAACACTCACGTGTATCCAAATAAATTGCAGGTGCAAAATCATGACGTCAGCTGTTGTATTTTTCCAGCGTATTAATCATCTGTAAGTTTGAAGTACCAAGATTCTTTGTATAATAAACCATTTCTATACGGCGTATTAAATAGATAGAACGAAACCATAACTGCCTGCTTTAAATTACTGCGACGAGAATTTATTATAATTTAACATTGAAAATTGTTGTTGTAGATATGTCCATTAGATATTGCACTAAAGTGAAATATATTAGTTTAATTTATAATATTAATCTATACCAACTGTCTTAAATGATGTATATTATTGTTCCATATTCTCAACTCAAGTTCTTCTTTCTGACTCTATTAGACGCCTCGTGTTTTAGTCGAGCCATCTTGACTTTTATCTCTAGTCTACAAAAAGCGACTTGATTCTTCGACGTTGGAAACAAAAGTGCTCATAATTAACTGGACTACGCTTGGCAACAAACCACAGAATATAAATCTCCTAGATTCTATGTGTTATTGGGAATATTATACTTTACTTTTTATTGGCTGAATATTTACGAATTAAATGCTTTAAAATTTATCTGTTTTATTATTAATTTATTAGGCTTGGTGCAACAAGAAAAAAAATACGTTACAAGGTAACCTTATTGCGGGTTTACACTTGTCAGATACCAATGCTGTTTTACAGGGGTTGTTAATATGCTTCATCATCATCTTCATTGGATCTTCATCTCAAAACTGGTTGGACATGTACCTGCACTTATTTATATTCTGAGCTAGCTTCCCTTCTATTGTGAATAATAATAATAATAATAATCTAGGTGAAATAAAACATAAAATTAGAAAACAATAGAAGGGAATCTAGCTCAGAATATAAATAAGTGCAGGTACATGTCCAACCAGTTTTGAGATGAAGATCCAATGAAGATGATGATGAAGCATATTAACAACCCTGTAAAACAGCATTGGTATCTGACAAGTGTAAACCCGCAATAAGGTTACCTCACAACCATATACAATCTCCGTTAAACAGTATTGGTATCTGACAAGTGTAAACCCGCCATAGGGTCGCCTCAGATCCATATACAACCTTCATAGAACAACATTGGTATCTGACAAGTGTAAACCCACCATAAGGTTACCTCAGAACAATGTTAAAATCTACCAAAGAGGTAGCCTAAATCATAATGATTTCCTTCAAAATAAATATAAAAACGACTACTTAAGCCTTTTAATAATGCAATTGCACACTTCTTTAATAACCAACCTCTAAATTGTATAAATAGAAACATGTTAAAAAATGTTTTCCAATTCCCAAGTTATTGAATTTTTACAATAAAAATTAATCAGCTGATTTCACGTTAAGCGTATTGGCTACCTAAAAAAGTCGGTCCCAGGCCGTAACACAAATTGAAGGCAATTATTCATTTAAACTTTAAAAATTTTGCTTAGTGTACTCAAACCAAATATTTCAAACATCAATAAATCAAAGTCACCTTCAATTTGTGTCATAAATGTCAAACTTGAAGTTTTTATTATTTTGAAAACGATCCTAGGTTATGGATCGAAACGTTAATAAAGATAATTTTAAAAACTATGAGTGGTTTAATACCCAAAGAAGATTAAGAAGAATACTTATTACTTTAGCTTCTAGCAATCTATCTATTTCCTTTTGCAGGGTTTCGCGTTGGGAGACGGATATTCTGTAGGGTCGTTTCGCTATTGCAGCCACGTTTTCGGTTATAATTTCGTGTTTCACTTTTGTTGTGTTTGTTATGATTCTTGCCAATTCATCAAAAATGTCGGTGTATTGTAGTATGAGATCTGATATGATTTTTCGGTTTTGGCTATGTAAGTGTGACAGTCAAATTTTTCCAAATTTACGGGTTCTGCTATTCCTATATTTTGGTTCCTGTTAAGCGTAATGTCTGCGTTACTCAAGTTGATCAGTCGTATTGTCTTTTTATCTTCTTTGTTGATTAGTGTTTGTGCGGCGAGAACGCTGTCGCTCCCCGTTAGCTTTGATTCGATTAGTAGCTTATTGCATGGGAGATTATGTGTTAGGTATATTTCGCAATGAGTCTCGCAGTTAGCAGGGATTGTTATGTTTTCTTTTCTTACACTTGATATCTTGAGTTCTGCGTTTGGGGGGTGTTCTGGTTGGTATATTGCTATATCTTTTTGTGGAGAAGCCTTTTTTCTCATTTGTGAGTATCATCGTGTCCTTGGTGCTGTTAGCCCTTTCCTGTTTATGGTTTGGCTCTCTGGGATTAGTGCATTTTTATCTTGTATTTTTATATTGGAGGTTGTAATAGCTTTCTCGTTTTCTAGTATATTTTTGTTTTTTGGATTATTTTTGAGTACTTCACTGTACGACTTCTTACGCATGTTCCGAATTGGCTCTCCAGGGTAATTACGTTTGTTTTCCATACCTGGGCAGGAAGTTATAATGTGTTCCACCATTTCTACTAAGTTTTCCTTACTTGAGTTTCTAAATTCTATTTCATTTACATTACATTAACCTTTGTGTTGAAGAAAAAATCCGCCTACTTTAGAAACTAACACTCTTTGTACACGTAATTGATAGAGCATGCCATTCACTAGCAACAAATTATCAAACGTCTTCTAGCCGAGCTTCAATATATCTGAAACTAATAAGCTGACACGTTTGAACTATTATACAATTACACAACAACATAGATCACAGTTAATTATTAAATATTGTTCCAAAGGTTTGAAAAATTTTGTAAAAACAACTTTGTTTTATACAGATTGAACTTTTATAATTAAAATTTTCTAAACAATACAATAGTTGGAATCGTTTATTTCAGACATAGTTTTATATTTATTTGAGATGTATGTTAGGTAAATTGTTCAACTCTGCTAAGTAGTAAAAACGTTATACGTCTACAAGATAGACATAGAAAACAAACAGCTCCTAGCAGGAACAATGAAAATCTGGAGAACAAAAATAACTATAACCTAAGAGTCAAAAAGCGTATAAACCGCTGAATACGCATCGGGGGAGGTATTTTTCAAGCTGATGCGCTAAGTGCATTATGGTTCTGCATGTGCATAAACTCACGCTCAAACACATTAAATGACCCCAAATACGGCTTTAACATCAAACATCAGACAACTACACAGCATAAAATTAATCAACTACTCTATATGAACGATATAAAGATATACGCATCAACACTAGCACAGCTGAAAGGACTATCCAAGATTACAGAAACATTCACAACGGACATACAAATAGAATCTGACACTAGCTAATGTAAAATACTGCATATAAAAAAATAAAAAGGAAAGATGGCAAATACAGAAAAACAATAAACAATGAACTAATAGACATCATGGCAGAAAGTGAAACATGCAAATACCTTGATTTTCAGCAAAATACAAGGATAAACCATTCGGACATCAAAACACAATTAAAGAAACAATACAATCAAAATCAGTTGTGCTGGAAACCCCACCCTACTGTCGGAACCTTTTTAAAGCCTTACCACATTTGCAGTCCCAATGTTTGTTGTTGACTTCATTACAGGTTTTATATAAATTGAATAAATTCAGTATTGAAATTTAAATAGAAAAATATCTTAAAATTAAATAGAACTGACCTGCGATATGTTGTTCGTGTTATGGATCAACACACCTTTGTTGTTCTCATTCATCTACCAATGCTCTGCTTAGTTGAACCAGTATTTGAGTAGAGTTACCCCTCGTTTTCCAAAAATTACTTTGTGCTTCTTTATTTTATGTGCCTTAAATCTCTTCCCTTACATGCTTACGACGCAAATCAAAATTGTACCAGAATTGTACCAAAACATAATTGTCGACGCTGATTTGAAATATTATATTGACCCAAATTTGAATTATTCTTGTCGATACATACTTGAAATATTATTATCGACGCAACTTGAAATATTATTAGCGACGCAACTTGAATTATTCAGAAATACGCCACAAATTTGAAGTGTTACCTCGACGCAACTTGAATTATTCAGAGATACACCACAAATTTGAAATCCTATTATAAATATTTAGTTTAAATAAATTACCCCAAATTTTACTCACGTTTTTTATAAAAACGGCAAAAAGTCTTCGCAATCATTACACTATTATCACTGTAACACACACTTGATATTCTGCTTTATTTATTCACTGTAACAAACTTGATATTCTATTTAAATTACGCGTGACTTTCTGGTTAATAGTAACGCAGCTTCGGCGTGCATGTGTTGTAAACTGACCCGACTTATCATTGCTCTGTGTTATATAGGCTTTCCACTTACATGTGGACTGAATTTTCAAGCAGTTTTTCAGATTATCTCAACCAACCAGGCCCTGCCTTCAACATTCCCTGCATTTTGAAGTGGCTTCTGATGTATTTTATTCGGTTTTCCGTATAATGTTTATTTGCTATTGATACCTTGTTATCTTTGCCAGACGTTCAACTTTAAGTCTATTGTTTTGTATAGATATCGCCTTTTGGATAATTGAACAAAATAAATTATGTAACTTCAATGCTGTTTTAGTTTATGTATTTTTATGCGTGTTTGAAACTGCGTTTCCTTATCAAAAATGTTTATTGTTTCAGCGTAATTGCATAAAGCTTTGTTAGGTTTTATCTTTTATCTTTGGCGTCTTTATTTTATAAATTGTAGAACACTTCACAATTACATGACGATCATTTCTCTGAATACGTGTTCTATTGTTGAAAGGTATGCTCACTGGCATTACTTAAAATTAATAACGGTCTATATACAGAGTGTTGAATGCTTGCTATTTACATAATGTATGAATTACCTATTTTCTGCTACATACGCGTTCTATTGTTGTAAGATATGCTTACTTGCATCGTTTAAAGCTAATTACGGTCTATATACAGGGTGTTAAATGCTTGCTATTTACATAATGTACGAATTACTTAATTTTATGCTAAATAAATGCAGTTTTCTGATTCCTATTGCTATTTATTGTTACTACACGAGTCTTGCTACTCAATACACCTCTAAACAACCCTTTATCACAGCAATATATATATATATATATATATATATTGATATGATAACGCCGTACTCGGTGTAATGACGTTTCTTTTTAATGCCACCGCTCTGTGTTTTTACTTCAAATTTAATCTTACTAATTTTATTATTATGCCACGGCTAGCCCTTTTTAATCTACACAGAGTTCACAAAGTTACGATGATCAATTTTTCTCTTCTCCATCCCTTTATGATTACCTATTTGTTTGAATTGATAAAACGAAGTCAATTAGTTTCATATAATGAAAAGAAATATTATTTACAATTTTTGAAATTCTTTAAATACACTCAATCAATCAATCAGTGTCATATGTATCATTTATCCCAAAATTTATATACTTTGAATTCAATCTAAAGTCACCAAAAACTACTTTTTTACCAAAGAAACCTGGAACGTTCTAGACCCCTTTATAATATATTACATAAGTTTAACGTATGCAATGTTTGTTGTTGACTTCATTACAGGTTTTATATAAATTGAATAAATTCAGTATTGAAATTTAAATATAAAAATATCTTAAAATTAAGTGGATCTGTCCATGCGATATGTTGCTCGGGTTGTGGATCAACACCCCTTTGTTGTCCTCATTCGTCTATCACTGCTCTGCTTAGTTGAACCAGTATTTGAGTACAGTTACCCCTCGTTTTTCATAAATTACTTTGTGATTCTTTATTTCATATGCATTGAATCTCGCAACTAAAAATTGTACCAAAATTGTACCAAAAAAATGAATGCCGACGCTGATTTGAATGGTTCTCTTGACCCAAATTTGAATTATTATCATCAACACATTCAAAGCCGTTAAACGGCAAAAAAACTCTTTGTAATTGTAGCACTATTATCACTGTAACATACACTTGATATTCTATTATGTTTAAATTACGCGTGATTTTCTGGTTAACAGTGACACAGATTCGGCGTGCATGAGTTATAAACTGACCCGTCTTATTATTGCTCTGTGTTATATAGGCTCTTCCCACTTGCATGTGGGCTGGGTTTTCAAGCAGTCTTGCAGACTATCTCAACCAGCCAGGTCTTGTTTTTGATATTATCTATACTTTAAAGTTGTTTCTGATGTAATTTATTCGGTTTTTCGTGTAAGGTTTATTTGCTATTGATACATCGTTATCTTTGCCAGACGTTTAATTTTAAGTCTGTTGTTTTGTATAGATATCGCCTTTTAGATAATTGAACAAAATAAATTATGTAACTTCAATGCTGTTTTATTTTATGTATTTTTATGCGTGTTTGAAACTGCGTTTTCTTATCAAAAATGTTTATTGTTTCAGCGTAATTGCATAAAGCTTTGTTAGGTTTTATCTTTTATCTTCGGCGTCTTTGTTTTATAACTAATTAGAACACTTCTCAACGCGTGTTGAATTACATGTACTATTATTTCTTCTGAATACGAGTTCTATTGTTGAAAACTATGCTCACTGGTATTACTTAAAATTAATAACGGTCTATATACAGTGTGTTAAATGCTTTCTATTTATATAATGTACGAATTACTTAATTTTCTGCTAAATAAATGCAGTTTTGTGATTTCTATTGCAATTTATGATTACTGTACGACGCTTGCTACTCAATACACCCCCTAAATAACCCCTTATTACAGCATTATATTCCTTTAGTATAATTAAATGGACTCAAACAGACCTAGAAAATATTCACACACTCGCCAGATCCGAGCTGAGTGGACACAGAAAACTCCATCTTAAATCCTGTAAAAAAAGAATTACAATAAACAGAAAAATAAAAGGAAGAAGCGTGATAAATATCCAAGCACTACTCACAACACGATTCAACAATTTCGGAAATCTTTATACAGCAAACAAACATTCCTTCACTAAACAGTCTGTAAATCATACAAAAACTACACACGCCTCGATCTAAGCAAAACCAATCACCCAGTAAATTCATTGGCCTCAACAAAATATAGAAGAGAAATTAGCACTTGAACAACAAAGCAACTACATGGAAAACACAGGAACGACATGCAGCACCAACATATATCAAAAAACTTTTTTATAATGGCTTGAGGTTGGGAATCTTTTCCCAGTGACGGAAAGATTTCTCCTCACAATACAAGACCAGGTCATATCTACACGAAATTACCAAGAATATATTATAAAAAACGTAAACATACATAAAATGCAATCAATTCAAGGAAACAATAGACTAATAAGAGGATGCAAAATCCTAGCAGGCATAAAATACACTGAAAAACACAACACAGCAATAAAAATCATCCATAAAGCACTTGCAAACAAACACAAACACGATTCAAACACAATATAGATGACACACCATACTATAAATACACCCCAACTACGATAATAAACACCAACAATTACAAATTATACTGGGACGTAGAAATCCGCACTGAGAAAATAAAAACAACAATAGGCCTGACATCGTCTTTCGAAACAAAAAAGAACAAATCGCTTATCTCATACACATATCCATACACAAAACAAAATACAATGAAAAATAGAGTAATGTACAGAATTAGTTGTAGAATTTCAGAGACTATGGAAACAGAAAGGAGTAGTCATTATACTGTTCATCATATCAACTACTGGCATCATCCCATACACTTTCGACGTACATCTAAATCAACTCGGTCAGTTAGAACTGCGTCAAACCGACCTTAAGTAAGGTCGAAAACAAAAAAAAACAAGTGTTTGTGTAAGAAGTAAGTTCAATATAATTATTTTGCAGGTGCTGATACTCCTGCCTCTGCGCCGGGCTCAGGTAAGTGTTATTAAATTATATGACAAGACTTAGTTCCGTTGTGTATATCACAACTTCTGATGATGCTTAGGATGAACTTGCTTGTCGTCTCTAAAAATACCTCGTTGTTTGCCCGCTCCGGTTACTATATTTGTCAACTTCGTGGCTTGTGCAACGCAAACGAGATGGGATATGCAACAGTTGTTTACTTTCGTTTTCATTCTCCATCCACGTTTGGAATTTTGTGTCTTATTATCTAATTTATTTTCGTTTATTATTGAGTCTTATCACAATTTATTTAACATTTCTGACATTTTTGCATGGAGTGACCCCACTTTAGCTCTTACGTGGATATGTTCTCCTCCATTTCGTTGAAAGACATTTGTGGTCAACCGGATTAGTCACATACAAAAAAATCATTGCACCAAGTTGATGGTTTTATGTTAACCCCTGCAGCAAACCTACATACACTACTTCTAGAGGGTTGCAACAAATGCGCTTCTTTCATGTTCGTTTTGGTGGGCGAAACCTGATTGATTTCGAAATCATAGTGAATAATGACCACCCCAGCCAGCCGTTTCTGCACCAACAGCAGAAATTACCTCAGAAAAGAAAATTTTAACCTTTATTGTCCAAACAGAGGAGCGCATGAGCGATTCTCCGGTAATTCCATTTTCTTGTTTATTCAAAATCCAAGGCACCTTAGCCTATATTTTTCAATTATTAAAATTTAAGGCACAGCGTACAACTGGACCACTAACAGAACTTGAACTACACAATGCGCTAATGATTATCGTCAGGTTCGTTCAAGCTGCTACATTTTCCATTTTCGTGGTGTCTTGAAAACCTATCCAAAATTGTCTGCCAGCTCCTGGACTATAGTCTCTGTTGCCTAAAACCAACTAACTCAAGTAGCGTTTAACATCTGCAGGCACTTACTTTGCCCTTACCCAAAAGGATTATTCACCGCCACCAAGCGACAAGAACTACAACAGCGAGAAATTGGAAGTTTACTGTTCTAAGGACGTTAGAAATCCTTAACGTAAATGATATCATTTGTGCACAAATCTAGTCACCTGAAGTAGGGCATAATATGAAAAAGGTGGCAGCCAACTCTGTTTCGGTACCACAGTGTTTCGAAATCGATGTTTGAACTTTATGCAATCTCCATTGTGTCACAGAGTCCCCTTTTTAACACGCAACTTTTTGAAAGTACATATACAAGCGATACTGAAAATTTTAAACTGTTCTTCATAAAATTTATATTATCTATAAATCTGTTTTGTAATAAACTAACATCTGAACATATTGTTTATAGAATGCCCAACTCCATCACTAAGAATGAGTCGTAAGTATTTTGCAAATTTTGAAGTAGAATTAATGTTGTTTGTGACCAATCTAATTAACAGGTAGATCCTGTTTATTAATTACCTAACGCCAAGTAAACTGTAAACGTTTACACAAACATACTTAAACACGCAACACGCGCGCGCATACGCAAAGACACACACGTAACCACATACACACACACACACACACACACACACACACACACACACACACACACACACACACAAGATATATATAATATTGATATTATGCTTGATAAAACTACCCTGAACAATATAAGCATGCAATGGATGCTTGCTTAATGGAAAATGTTAGTTCTTACCTTACCGTGCACTTCTTCCTCTTTGACTAGCTCAGCGACCAATATAATATGGGTTTTGCAAAAATGAAATGAAACAAAGAAATCTCAAAAAATATTTATGAACAATCCCCTATTCATTCAAAAACATTTTTTGTACACACACATTATCCAAATAATCCACTTACACACACAGATATAAATAACACTTATAAATGCAATTAACGGCTTAAGTTTAGAAAGGAAAATTGTCTTTCGCTACCTACGTATTAAACCATCTTTACATAATCCTTGTTAACAATTAGAGAACCCAGAATATTTCACAAATTTTTTTTAATTTTTATGAATAATTCAAATATTGTCAAATTACCTCGTGTCAATGTAGTTAATCAACGATGTCGAGCATACATTTTTCTAATGGTCAAAACGTTTCGAGATCTGACCTTAAAATTACTAAAATGAAATTATTCATTTACAACTAATTTTTATACGCAAGACAAATACTTATCCCAGCTTACTCTACTTAATAATACCCAAACGTGCATTTAAGTTTGAGAAAAAACTACATTGAAAAGTGCTTTGTTTCAAAGTTTTTGTTCTCCATTTTACTTAATCTCTATACGTCGAACTATCAGTTTTCAAAAATAAATTATTGGTTGACCTTGTACTACTATTATTTATATTAAAGCAATAAATCGTCGTTGTAATAATTATCTATCAATGATCAAATGTTTTATAATTTGCGTTCAAAACTTGAATGTTACATATTGAACACCGGAAGAATGATTTACAAATTTTAAGTGCCCACTTTTGGTTAAATGCCGTCCTTATATAATAAAATTTTAATATGTCTTTTTCCATAGTCACTTCATGATGTAAGAATCTACCGCAATTTTGCGGTTTTGTTATCTCTAATGAACTGACAGTTTGAAGTTATTGCGGTCATAAGGAGCCTCCCATCCTTTCTTTATTTTTAACTTTGTCTGTCCATAATATCTTCATCATCCGTGTCTAGCACCATATTTTAAAGGCTTCTACCTTTTTCTTGTCCGCTTCTCCTACTGTCCAGGATTCACAGCCGTTCAGTGTTGTGTCTCATACATATGTTTTAAGCCATATTTTCCTTGTTTCTAATTTGTAATTGTACATACTAAGGAACATTCAATTATGGAGTCATTAGTGAACGATAATCACGTGTTTAAGATAAGTCAGTGTAAGAGATATTCTGGACACTGTATTTGGTACGTAAGACATACATTGTAAGCAAGTTATTCTTCATCAATTTTGCAGTTAGAAATTGTTTTTAAGAGAGAGTTGTTATGGATGTATTATTATGTATTTGAAAGATTGCTTGTAAAAGGATTATATTTTTTCTTATTATAAATTTGAGGTATAAATAGAGCGGTTTTATTAGTGAGTGAGCTGGCAAAAACAATTAAATGTCAGGAAATTAAATATCATTCAGTTCATGGCAACTTTCATCGACGCTTCACCTGGGGCGCGTTTAGAATCATATTATCTACATCAATATACTAATGTAATAAAAAGGTCACGAGAGGTCACGGAAATCCAAATTCTATAAATAAACAAACCCAAATATAAGAAAACTGAAAAATTGAGATTTCCTAAAATACATTGTTTCACCCTATATAAAAATAAGCGTATTGCATGTACAAACCCATTAAATTCATTGGGGTTAATAAAAAGCTTTTTCCGTGTGTGTAAATAAAGCTTTCTTAATAAAAATTAGCTACATTCTAATATATAGAATACATAACCATTTAAATTCATCCACCTTCAAAAAACGATATTTTCGTGTATACATAACATTTCACTTCTTTGTAAGAGTTTATAATAAATACAAAGCTATGACATCTGTCAACGAAGCTCACAGTAACTAAAATACTAAATAAATTTTCTGTGTAGAATATGCGTTAGGACACATCCTGTTTTGCAATTGTTAAAAATAAAGTTTTATTGCATTTGTAAAGTACAAACAAGCCCAATCTTTCAACCATATGCATAAATAATTATATACTTAGTAAAAAAACAAACTTCCTTTTATTAACATTAAGATATAAACCCATTCATTTTTATTTATTATAAAAATACACCTTCCGTTCATAAAATATTCGCTGTATTTACAATCATTTACAATTATTAAGATGCAAATTCTTTTGCATTTGCAAAACCTTTAAGAAAGCAGTTCAAGCTTTAATTAATTATGTAATTATTTTAAAATCTGCACTTTATTAGTATACAAAACCTTAATGAAACAATCGCAAGCTTTAATTATTTTTCCGTGTGTATAATAAAATATTCATTCTAAGAGTCTTATATAAAGCATATTTTCTAGAATTTTCGTGATTAATAAAAACAAATTCGTCATCAAATACTAAGAAATATTGTATAAACCTATTATGAATAAAGCGCCGGTTCGAACTCGCGAGAAAATAAAAATGTAATAAAAATCGATAAGAATTATTTATAGCTTTGTGTCACAATAAGATAGAATGAGACGCGACCATGAGCTCTATGCAATGAACAATGAACGACAATGTCTTGTGATGCTCGTAAATCAAATCAACCGCGGTGATTTCACGCCAATTGGCTCGTTAAAACCGTGGTATTTTTAGAAATATTATATCACCTGGATTTATTGTTTTAAGTGGATCTTGAAGGACCTGGAGAATGTGACGTAGTTAAATGATTTTGTATATAAGCGGAAGTAAGCCACGTTGAGCGCCATATTTCTGCATTAATGAGTCATTTTATTATTTTTATTTCTAGCTACATTCTATATACAGCTATTTCTATGAGACTTATGATACATACGCATAATCCTTTTCTTACAGTAACTTTCTATTTAATTATCTATCTATTTCTATCTTAAAATTAACTAAACGTCCCTGAACTGTAGTCTAGCATCACCTATAATGTATCATTGCTATTCCTTATTTCTAATTTTCTCATATTTACATACGGTTTCATTAAGTTTCAAACTTCTCTAAATTATCACAATTTCAAAAAAAACATGAAGTTGTACCAACACCTGCCTAGCAATACTACTAATGTCATTTATAAGTAGTGTAAATTTTTTTCAATTGATTTTCTTAATATGACTATACTGTAGCATTGAATGGTTCAATATTAATAACTACTAACTTGTTTTTATAATCTATAGCAATTCTTGACTCTCTATTTTATCAATTCATAATATTTCTTTAGTAACTATTCTACCTCATTCTTAATTTTACCTGAACATTTAGCAAAAATTCTTACTTCTTCCTCTAATTCTCTCTCAAAATGATTTACATTAATACTTTTAACTCGCTTGTTCTCTTTCAGTTTACCAATTCCTTTATTTTTCCTAGTCTTCCAATTCCTTCTAACATCTACGTAATTAAATAAATGTTTTGACAAACCAAACGCCATTCCTCCATATTTACACATACGCCATTTCATAAAAGATTTGATTCTTTAATAAAAATTAACCCAAATGAATTATTAAGCTATACTTTCCAAATTATTGTATCATTATCTTAAATTTTACTACCTTTATTCATTTTATTTTTAAAAGCTGTGTCCACAGAAAATTCCTTTATCTCTTCATCAACAACTCCTGCAATTATACCATTTTTATCCGTTTCATCTATTACTTCCATCTCTTCAACATTATCTTCTGCATTTTCCAATAATTCTGGCGTTTTCTTTAAAAATAATACAACTTCTTTTCTAATTCCACCAGAGCATCTAATACTTAAACTCTTATCTCCTTTACCTTCCATCCCATTTTCAAACTGATTTAAATTCGGACAATCTCTTTCTATATCTATATGGATTTTCATGTCCCATTTAATTTTTTCATCTTCCACCTTCTTTATTTATATCAATTCTTCTTATGAAATCCAGCTTTTTTGATGCTATTCAAATGCGTAAAAATTCGTGTACAATTGTGACATCTTGTAAAATCAAAATACAATTTACTACAAATGGTTTAGCCCCTTTGGGACTACGTTGGGCGCCAGATGCTCCTTTCGCCCAAGACTCCATATTACCTTTCACAGGGACAACCGCGCTGAGTCGATCGCATCAAGATCACTTCGCCGTATTTGACTTTGTCAAAACAACTTCGGGGAGTTAGTCGTATTAACATCATTTCGCTCTGGTAGCCTCTGTTGAAACAGCTTCGGAAGTAGATCGGATCAAGTCACTTAGCCCTTGTAGACTTCGTTGAAACGAGTTTGAAGAGTTGATTAGATCGAAACCACTTCGTTGTAGTAGACCTCATAGAAACGACTTGGGGGAGTTGATCAGTTCAAGATCACTTCGCCCTAGTGATCTTGGCCTTAGTAGACTTTGTTAAAATAATTTTGAGAAGTTGATCGGGACAAGACCACTTCGTTGTAGAAGAATTTGTTAAAACAATTTCGAGGAATGGACCGGTTCAAGATCACTTCACTCTAGTAGAGTTTGTCAAAACGATTTCGAGGAGTTGATAGAATCAATACCACTTCGCCCTAGTAGGTTCTGATCAAATGACTTAGAAGAGTTGAATGGATCAAGACCACTTCGCCTTAGTAGTTTTCGCCCTAGTAGACTTCATTAAAACGATTTCGAAGGGTTGATCGGATCTGGACCACTTTGTCCTAGTAAACTTTGTTAAAATAATTTCGGAGAATCGACCGGATCAAGGTCACTTCGGAGAGTCGATAAGATCAAGTTTGCCTCGCCCTAGTAGACTTCGTCAAAACAATTTGGAGGAGTTTATCGGATAAAGACTACTTCGCCTTATTAACCTTCGCTGAAAAGATCTCGAGGAGTTGGTCGGATTAAGATCACTTTGCCGTAGTAGACTTCGTTGAAACAACTTGGGAGAGTTGATCGGATCAAGACCACTTCGCTCTAGTAAACTTCGTTAAAACCATTTCGGGGTGTTGATTGGATCAAAACCATTTCGCCTTAGTAGACTTGGTTAAAACGACTTCGGAGATATGATCAGCTCAAGATCATTTCGCAGTAGTAAACTTAAAACGACTTCGAGGAGTTGCTCGGATCAAGGCCACTTCGCCCTAGGAGACTTTGTTGAAATGACTTTAGAGAGTAGACCGGATGAAGGTTACTTCGCACTAGTAATCTTCGTCGAGAAAACTTTAGGGAGTTGTTGAATTCAAAAAATTCGAAAAATTCAAAAAATTCGTGAAAATTCAAGAAAATTCGAGAGATCTAGGAAATTCGAGAGAATTCGAGAGAAATTGGAAAAAAATCGAAAGAAATCGAGAAAAATTCGAGAAAGATTGAGAACAAACAAGCACAACCGAGAACAATCGAATACAATAGGGAACAATTGAGAATAGTGGAGAAAATTCGAGAAAATCCAAGAAAATCCGAAAGCAATCGATAAAATAGGTAAATAATCGAAAAAAAATCGAAAACAATTGAGAAAATTCGAAAACAATCAAGAAAATTCGAAAACAATCAAGAACACCCGACAACAATCGAAAAAATTCCAAGACAATCAATGAAAATAACTGAGAGAAATGGCCGACGGAAGTGGCCGAGAGAAATGGCCGAGAGAAGTGGCCGAGAGAAGTGGCCGAGAGAAGTGGCCGAGAGAAATGGCCGAGAGAAGTGGCCGAGAGAAGTGGCCGAGAGAAGTGGCCGAGAAAAATGGCCAAGAGTAGTGGCCGAGAGAAGTGGGCGAAAGAAGTGGCCGACAGAAGTGGCCGAGAGAAGCGGCCGAGAGAAGAGGCCGAGATAAGTGACCGAGAAAGGTGGTCGAAATAGGTGGTCGAGAAAAGTGACCGAGAGAAGTGACCGAGAGAAGTGGCAGAGAGAAGTGGTCGAGAGAAGTGGTCGAGAGAAGTGACCGAGAGAGGTGGTCGAAATAGGTGGCCGAAAAAAGTGACCGAGAGAAGTGGCCGAGAGAAGTGGCCGAGAGAAGTGGCCGAGAGATGTTTCCGAGAGAAGTGGCCGAGAGAAGTGGCCGAGAGATGTGGTCGAGAGAAGTGACCGAGAGAAGTTGCCGAAAGATGTGGTCGAGAGAAGTAGCTCAGAAAAATAGCCAGAAGAAAAGCCGTGAAAATCCGTGAAATGCCGTGAAAAGCCATGAAAAGCTTTGTAATGATGGGAAATTCCGAGAAAAGTAGACTGCGTTTATTAAAAAGCGATACCTTTTTAGATTCTTAATCATTTTATAATATGAAAAACATATATTGGGTATTTTATAAGATTTAATTTAAAAAAATTTGAGAAATAATTGTGTCGCCAAAATTTTTGATGGTACCTCCTCGTGCGACCACGCTAGTCTTCGTAACATTTTATGATATTTCTCAAATTAATGGTACAAGTTTTAAATAAGAATTTTAAATAAAGTGTAGCACCTGTGCGCAAACGATGCAAAAGTCAGTTTTTACGATAACGACCGTATCTTTTGATATATATATATATATATATATATATATATATATATATATATATATATTAGGCATTTTTAAGGAACTGGATACGAATACGAATTTTGGAAACCAATTTGATTGATTGCCCTTCTCCCTCGCACTACCGCGATTCGACACATTGTTGGCTATTGCACATAGCATTTGGGTTTTTGTTCGACCTTTAATTTTTTAACACGTATGCCAATGCGTTGCTGCAAAATCGACAATTCCCGAAAATCCCCGTTTCTCCCGCAGTATTCACTTTTTCGCAAAAAAAAACCCGGCTAAGCAATGTAACTTTGAATTGTCAGCCCGATCACGACCTCCCACCATCGTAGCAACGATCACCTCGGAGGAGATTCTCGGTTGCCGGCGCACTCAAACCTCTCAACTTTGGTTGCAAGGACAACTATCAGGTTTTAATTTAGGGGGGCGTTTGGATTATACGGTGAAACTTCTTCCGAATTTCTTTTTTGTATTAACAAAACATCTATTTAATATAAACTTACTTTTTAATAAACTTGATTCTTATACCTAACTTTTATTATACCAGATGATGCACTGCTGGTTAATAACGGTAAGTATTTCTGCACATTGTATAATAGATTACGTGATCACGCCTTTTTAAATTATTCTCGTATGTGGCTTTGAAAATAGTTAGGTAAATATTTATCATATTTCAGCTAAGGAAGGTGTACTCGTAACCACAGATTCGGATGACGATGATGGAAAAGTACATAATGTGCAAAATGGTAAGCTAAAACTACACGAGGTAGTAAGTCCTACACTTTAAAAGAAAAGTTAGTAATTGATATTAATGAATAGAGGTAAAGAAAAATCTATGAACAAATAGAGGAAAATGCTTAATCCAAAATATACACATTTCAGTACTGATTTAAAACAAATAAATTTTTCACCTTACATAAAATGAAATAAAGTTATAATTTTTGAAGTTTCTCCTTGTTTGAGGTTTTAGTTCAAAAGTTATAGCTAATTATCTATTTACAAAAATATTTAAAATACTAGATACGTATTTCGTTCACTATGAGGTCATCATCAGTAGGAATTTTAAATAATAATTAGCTGTTGTTCCGGAACACTTTAGAGGATATTTTCCTCACCACTTAGGCTGAAGTGAACCTTTTTTAAACACTATCGGGGATATTCTCCTCACTCGCAGGTTGGTGTTCTCCACAACAAACAAGTGAATTGTGACGTTGTAACTAAAATCTACTTAATTTATACTAATTCTAAATTTGCTAAAGCGGAACCAAAATAATCTTGCTTTCTCATTGGTTGTTGACCAATAGGGAAGGCAAGGCAGATGGCTCTATGGGCCCTTTATCAGTATTTAAGAGGGGTCTTTTATATTTAACAATTTTAATTGATTTATAGGCATTTAAGAAGTAAAACATTGGTACCTCTTTTAACAATTTAACTTTTTCTAGTTTAACGGGGTGGCTGGTTTCAAAAATATGTTTGGCGTCCTGAGACCTTTCGTATTTACCATACTTGAAGTGAGCAACGTGCTCTTTAAATCTTGTTGTTATAATCCTCTTGGTCTGAACAATATATTTTTGAAAACACCCTGGCCCTGAATAACTAATTTCATAAATTCCCGACTTTTGCAATTTTTTCACCTTGTTTTTTGGATTACCTAACAAATCTTAAATTTTATTAGTATTACTGAAAGCAATTTTGAAATTAATTTGTTTGAATATTTTATCCAGATCCCTTGTGGTTTTGTAAAAAGGAAGTTTAACATATTTAACATTATCGTTAGAGGTGGTCGATTGCAAAGTCGTTGATTTACGGATGTTAATTCTATTTCACACTTTCTAAAAATATTATCTATAATATCAGAAGAGAAACCGTTGTAGTTCGCTATTTGGTTAATAAGAGCAAATTCCTTATTAAATCTGTTTTTATTTAAAGAAAAATTTAATAATCTATTAATTATCTTCCTCTTTAATTATTTGATAGAATCTTTAAAAATAGCTTTATCTTGAAGAACTTTCCCTCTTGTAATAAATAATTTTCATTTTTCATTGCAAGTTATGTTTAAAACATTGTTTCTTAATTCATTTCAACCTCCCCACTATTCAATTACAATATGCTTACTGCATACTATCGTATATTAATTTAATTAAAATTACAATTTTCAATTTAAAGTGAATTATTTACAAGAGATTTCTGCTGGTATAAAAATTTCGGCTTTGCTATCTTCAAATTCATTTAAAAGAACGTCATCTAGATCTTCTTCACTCGAAAACTGTATATCTTCCTCTAAAGTAGCTGCTGACTTCGACCTAAGGTTACCCCTACCTCTTTTCGCTTTAACAGAAGTGCAACCAGTATCTGAAAATTGCTCAGGTCTCTGAACATCAATGTAATGATAATCTTGCATGTGACCCCTAAAATATGGATTATCTGGCGAACTAGCAAGACTCATTTGGTCTGGTTCAGCAATAGTATAATTTTTTTCGTCGACAATAAGCCACGTGTAGTCATCATCTTGGTAGGCTTGATCTGAAGCTAAAGCAATTTTTGCTTCTAACTGAGTTAGGTGTTCATCATGCTCAGATAATGTAAACTTACAGATGTTTACTAATGTTTCCGCTTTTTGAGTAATTGGTGAATCTTTACCATTATACGAAACGCAATTTTCTAAAATCTGTTGTACATCATTTAAAAACTCATGTCGGCTATGGTATTTATGCATGGATACTTATTTAGATATCGTCTGCAAATCCATTGGCCTTCTAATCACTGTATAATAATCTTTCACTAACTTTTTGTTTACGGGTTTTAGGAAAGGCCATGACTCCGACATTGCTTTCAATTTATAATTAAGTACATTATCCAAAATATATGTTAACGCAATTTGATCACTATCTAACAAAAGATTGCTTTTTCTAGTTGTATTAGTCTATCCTTTTTTTCTTCTAATCTTTCGATACATTTATTTAACATATGCTGTGCAGCTACAGTTACACTACTATTTTTACCGTTATAGCAAGCAGAATGTTTAAAAATTTGATCTATATCAACCAAAAATTCTTCACGACTATGGTATTTCTTTTGGTGCAAGTTATCTCGAATTGACTGTAAATCCATGGGTCGTTGGATAATATTTTGATAGTGTTCGACTAAATTCGCATTAACAGGAAATAAGAATGGTTGTACATCTGGCATATCATGAAGTTTATTTAAGATTTTTCAAGAAAACTAGATAGTATAACAATTGGATCGGTTGTTTGTCTATTCGCAGGTTTATTATGTCTTTTCAGATAATCGCAATGTAGTTCAGAATTAGGCCGATACAGGTTTCTTGCATGCATTGTATCTCTAGGAACTTTTGAAACTAAGGTACGTCGTTTCATTTCTTCAGAATGCATTTCGTAGAATAGAATATATGCTTCTGCTTTTACTAGTGTTTTAGGGGATATACTGCACACCTTGGAATCGTTATATTCATGCCATACAAATGAGTACGGGTGTTGACAGTATGCGATGCCTCTCAATGTAGTCCCACTGTGTTTCGATATTGCATACAGGTTATAATGACAATTTCCAAGATTTGTTTCTGCAGCGTAGTGTCGCATATCTAGACCTTCTAATGGAAAATCTATAGGCGTGGATAGTTTTCTTTGATATGTACCTATAGGTGAAAACCGTTTTAAGTGTATCACCAATATTTTAGGAAACCTCTGTATGGACAGTGATTTGATGCATTTTCCCTTTTCTTTGCACTTAAAACATACCGGTTTTTCGTCGTCATCCAATGTTTCAGGCCTAGTAAAATGATCTAAACAAAGCTGTAATGTTAAGGAGCCAGTGTGCTTAGGTATAGCAAGTGATAGTTCCCAAAAGACTTCGAAAGAAGAATGATTACAGTGTGTGCAACGTACTGTTAATTTTAACTGTCCAGCGAAAATATCAACAATTTTGGAATTGTTACTTCTTAAATATTGCTGCCAGGATTCATTACCTTTGTCAGAGTCACATAATGGTTTATTTAATTCTGACAATATAGGGATTTGATTGGAGGTAACCTGATTAACGTCTTCATGAATACCATCTAGCAAGTACCGCGTAAACTCTTGTGCGTCTTGTTGATAGAAGCCTATAAAACTAGGTGCAAATCGATGAAAGTGTGATTTCAAGTTAATAGTATTTACCACTTTGTCGCAAGTATCTTCAGACCACAGATCTTTTATTACTTGTGCAAAAGATTTAATTAAAGCTCCTTTCATGGTTGAAGTGCTAGTATTGATATGCTTCGAAAACGCATTATGTTTAATATATTCAAGTAATAATTTTGTGTTTGAGAGGCACTGAACTATACAGTTTATAAAGCAAGTATTGCCAATATTTTCCAATACTTTCTTGCCTAAATTTGTAATTGTATTTGATAAATCATTTAAGTTCTTAAAGTAAGGATCGAGTTGTGATGCATTAATTATATGTTGGAGATCAATAGATGTATTTGAAGAATGACTCAATCTGTTACAGCAATTAGGGTTTTTTGAAATTTCTTCTATTGTAAAAGCGATCAGTGTTTTATCTTCTTTCATGTCAACATTCTAGCTGTTTCTTAAAGACAGTGCAAGATGATGGAATGTTTTGGTTTTCTAAACTGTAACATTTTGAAGGTAGGTCAAAAATTTTACTTAAATCTTTGGAAGGTGGAATGGTTCCTAATATGGATGCAGCATTACCTCCTTGAATAGCTATGCCAATTCTTTGTAATAAAAATGAAGTGGCTCTTTGATCAAAGGTATTATGATAGATTCGTCAACCAATTTCCTTTATGAATTCCAATCCTTGACTACCTAGAACTCCTAAGGTTTCAATTGAATCTGGGTAAAAGATATAAAGGTCTGATAAAGGGGAAAATTTTTTGGTTTTTATTTTTTCGCCAGCTTTTGCTGCTGCTCCAGTTTTGTTGGAACAAGCACTAACATAAGAACTAGCAAGAGTGTTGGTACATGTAAAATCCCACATTACTGCTTTACCGTATTTCCAAGGAATTAAACTAATGCCGTCAGGTCTTTTACCATCTTCTCTAAATAAAAAGGTAGGTTCTAGAATAGAAGGAACATTGGCAGAGACTAAAGCTCGTTTAATTAAATCATTAACTGCTTTGTGACTGGAATGCCTTCCCGCACTAAGCCTGCAACTTAATCCATGTATACCTAACTCATCTGCAGCTTATCCACAAATGCACGAGTGTGGTGTACACAACCGCGTACCAAGCCTGAGTCCTACAGCAATTCTAAACGAATGTTTATCTAATAATGTGCCCAGAGATGCTACAAGCCTACATAAGCAAAATTTAATTATCAGACAAAAAAGTGCGCGATGTGCTATACTTTTAAAGAAAGTATAGAATGGTGCTTTGCAGCGGTCTTAGCAGTAAAAAGGGGGACTGATTTTTTCAAGCAACTACAAGAATAGCAGTAGCGTAGAGAAGGGGTATGCATGTATTATACACCGCACTGTTACTATAAAATATATTAGTTTACCGGTAGCTCGAACGTGTAATTGATCACGGCTTATTGATCCCTCAAAGGTTTAAAATTCTGAGACCATTGTCGCTTTAAAAATATTTGGAAATTATCAGAATGGGAACGGGTTGAAGTACATTATAATTTGTATAAGGGCCGCTATACTTGCGGCCACGTCCCCAATGCTCCACCCGAAAGTACTACATTGGGTTTAACCGCGAAAATTATCGTGCTTGTAAATTATTCTAACTTCATAGTTGATCCACCCTAAATAAAAACTAAATAAAAATCTAACAAATCTAACAAACTCTAACAATCTAACATACCTATAAATCTGACAAACTGAAACAAAAACTAAAAACAAAAACTAAAAACAGAGTTGTAAATAATGGTATCCCTAGCGCCGACTTTCGAGTGTACCCGATCAACAAGACACAAGCAAAAATGAGAGGGGGAGGGATCCGTAATACCGGATAGCAGACGCCGGCTCTGCTTACCAGTGTGACCTGAAGGGTCGTCTTAAAACTATCCAAATCTAGCTAACTAATTTAAATCCATCCCTAGCTTTCCCTACCATTCCCTAACTGATTTATATTATGATTACAATCTTCGCAATTATACTCTTTCTTCCCAAATATATACTGCAACCAAAATGGCGACAGAACGTCAAACAAAACAAATATGCCACAAAATACTACATATTACAATCTATGCTAATAAATAAATAAATATAAACTGTAAATATAAAATATAAATAAATATAATTATATAAATATATAAATAAATGTCTAATAAGCGTTAAGCATATAGCAGTGCACAAAATAGCAAAAGCATCACCCTATTTATCAGGTGCACTCGCACAAGCATTATGTCGGCTGGCACCATTACACACAAAACGTGCTTGATAAATTATTTTAAAACTACTAATTAATGTAAATCAATGCATGTGCGAGTACAGCCGCCACAATTTAAGTCTTACCTCGATAATAAAATTCTCCAGCATCCGAAGATCTGGTCGTCTGGCTACATCTAACTGTAACTTACTTCTAAGGGGAAGATGGGGTGCACTGCTAAAGTCCTGGTGGGTATGCACTAAATGTTCTTGGGGGGATCACAATCACTATCACTTCACTTTCAAGTCCTGGGGGGATGCGCGGTTTCACTCTATTTTATTATCTTTGTTTATTTTATTGATTTAATTTAATGAGGGTTTCTGATTTATTTGTTATTGTTTATTTGTTATTATTTATTCCCGATTTCCCGATTTTCCGCACCTAATTATAAAAATAGGCAGTGATTGTATTAATGGTGTGGGGGTTTCTCGTGCATATTGGACATGTGGGTATAATTATCATGTTAATTATTTTTTTTTAATTTTTTTTTTTTTAATATAAGGTTTTGGTTATATTTATGCTCGTATCCTTACTCACGCCAAGTCAATCTAAAATTTTCCAATCCTCCCACCAACCCCACCGAATTTTACACGCGGTTATCATTGTCTAATCTCGCGACCCTTCCCGCGAATTCTTTTAAGGCTGTCCAGATCGCCTTCTGGTTAACCATTTCCCCGACTTCCTCTAGACTCTTTGGCAATGCCAGACCTAGGATAGCTAGTTTGCTATCAGCCAACCCTCAATTTCCCGCCTCAAGCGGGCAGTCGAAGAGCACGTGCTCTGCGCTTTCCGCGCCCTCACCGCATTAGCAGCGGTCGCTGTTGGTTAGTCCAATCCTTTGTAAATACGCCTTTAGGGCGCCGTGCCCTGTTATCAACTGCACCATTTTGTGATCGAGCTTGACCTCGATCCTACCTCTAGCTTCTATGCTCGGTATGAATTTGTGGGTCAACCTGCCCGTGGCAGCGTTGTTCCACCTCTCTTCCCATTGTCGAATTGATTTTTCGCGCAGCATTCTTTTGATTAAAGACCTCGGTATCGACGAATGTGATATTCGAAAGTCGCCCGTCGCGGCCTCTTTAGCTAATTTGTCAGCCCTATCGTTTACTACGTTACCATTGTGCGACCTGACCCAACAGAACTTTAAACGTCGAAACTCGAGCGCCGTACGCGCTATCCTCCAGACGTCCGCTTGGAGATCTGTCGAGGTGTTTATGTTTGTTGAAGCCGTTAGCGCCGATTTACTATCACTGATTATATAATACTCGTCTCTGCCCGTATGGTTTATTACGTAATCGATAGCCTCTCGTATGGCTACCAATTCGTACTGGAAGATAGTGCACCAGTTCGCGAGTTTGGTTTGAAACCGAAACACCTCCCTTTCCTGCTTATGCACGACAAACGCCGCGCCTGCTTGCCCATCGTCCATACGTGAACCGTCCGTATAAATTCTGATACCCATCGCGTCCTCATCACCTTCGACAAACTCGATTCCTTTAATATCAGCCGGGTGCCCCAACTCAGATACAACGATCTTTCTTGCAATTTTCCTATTACCAAGATTAAGATCTTCGATAATTTCGCGCCCTTTTCCTATATTTATTAATCGTCTATCTCTAATCTCCCTAACGACATATTCGATAGGGAGAGCAATACTGCTCACCAGGACAGCCTCCGTGGAGGTGGTCCTGTACGCCCTCGCCGCTTTTACCGCGGTTATGCGTTGTACGCTCGTCAATTGACGCATCTCCCGGACTTTACAACCTTCTGCCCATACAGAAGCTGCGTACAGTATTGCCGGCTCAATTGCTCCGGCATAAACCGTCCTCAGCGATTCGCCCCTGAAACCCCACTTTATTTTAGCCGCCGCCATCATTTTATTTGATATTTCGCCGCTCTTAGTTTTTACGTATTGTACGTGCGCTTTCCAATTTAGTTTACTGTCGATCTTGACGCCGAGGTAGGTAATACAATCTTTAAACGAGATTTTCTCCCCTCCTAGCTCTAACCTAGAAGGTCTCTGTCCTGGTTTCGTGCCGAAATAAAGCGCCTCTGACTTCGCCGTGTTAAATTTTAATTTTACCGCCTGCGACCATTCGTGTAATTTATTAAGCGCCTCGTTCGGTTTTGTGCACATATCCATTAACAATCTCGATCTTACAATTAAAAGTGTGTCATCTGCAAACCCAACGATTAAGCATCCTGCGGGCAACTTGACCCTAAAGATGCTCTCATACAACAACTTCCAAAATGTGGGACTAGAACATGACCCTTGCGGGCATCCCCTTTCCACCTCACGCGACAGAACTTCACCCGGAATTTCAACCTGTGCCAATCGCCCCGAGAAATAGCTCTTGACCAAAGACATCAAGTTTCGCGGACAACCCCTACGATCTAACTCGCAAACGATTAATGGCCACCAGGAAGCATCAAATGCTCCTGAAATGTCCAAAGCAACAACGACACAGTACTCTTTAGCATCTCTTGCCTGCTTAATTTCCCCGACAACGAACTCTAACGCGTCGATAGTCGACTTGCCCTCCACGAAACCAAACTGTCGGTTATTAAAACCGCCGCTGTCTCGCACTAGATGCTCAAAACGCGTAGTCATAACGCGATCTAAAACTTTCCCCAGCACCGGTAGCAAGCTAATTGGACGATAGTTGCCCGGATCTGACGCATCCGCCTATTTAGGTTTGGGTATAAATCTTACATTCTGGATTTTCCAGCAACGTGGAAAAACGCCCCTTTCTAAACAAAGATTAAACAACCCAACAAAAACTCACGGGGCTAACAGGCACGCCTGCAGAGCTGCGTCTGAGGTGATTCCATCATGCCCCGGTGCCTTCTTAGGGTTCATCCTGCTAAGAGCCCTGACGACCTCGTGAACTAGGATTGCCATATCGGCACCTGTTCCTTGCGTCTCTGCAGCTTCCCGACGTACTAAATCGTGCGACCCTTCATCCCCCTCAAGATTATCCGATGGGAAAAATTTCTCTAGTAAATATTCCGCTGTGGTTTTAAAACCTTCCGTGTATTTGCCATTTGTTTTCTTTATATTACTGAGCGCGATTTTTTGACGTTTTCCTCTAATTACGCGGTATGCGGTTTCCCAGGGTTCTTTCTCTGAGTTTTGCGTGCAGAATTCTTTAAATTTATTCGTTCGCGTTTCTTCTATTAATATTTTATATTCGCGGTAACTTTGATTATATTCTATTCTCCGTTGTTCTCTTATATCTCCCGAGGCGCGTTGATAGCGGCGCCTTAGGTTACGCGTTTCTGCCCGCTTGGTGGTTAGTTCCCGGGTGCACCAGGGTACGCTGTTTTTAAATGTTTTCTTTTGCGGCATGGAATACGACGACGCGTCTACCACCGTGTCGTTTAATTTTTCGCGAGTGTTTCTACTTCGTCTGCCTCTCGGCAGTTAAATAGCTCATTTTCGAGCGCAGGGATACTTTCGCCAAATTTTTCTTTAAACCGCTCCCAATTTGCTTGTTTATTACAGAACCGCGAAAATATAGTTAGCTGCTCGTTTGCGCTTGTTTTGGTTTCAACGTCCCATGTTATTAATTTATGGTCAGAAAGCGTTTCCTCGTCCGACCTTAATTTCTTACAAATCGTTTCTAACATTTCGTGCGAGACTGCAGTAATATCTATAAAACTGCTGCGTCTATGCGTCTCAAACGTAGGTGAATCATTAGTGTTTATCACACTAAGGTCCCAACCCGTAAATAGATCAGCAACCTTCGAGCCTCTATCGTCTTCGATAAGGCTGCCCCATAATGGCGACTTAGCATTAAAGTCTCCGCGATAATTAGATTTCTATTTCTACCGATTTTACGAAGGATTCCTTCAATTTGATTTATTAAGTCCTGTTTGAGGATTCTCCCGCCGGGAATCGATCTGCGGAAGGTAAGTGCTTATCACGTAAAACGTATGCAATCCCGTTTTTATTTCTGCGGGGGTTGTGAACTCATTCGACAGATTGTTTAGGATTATTCCGGCGCACGTCCCATTATTTATTATTATCCCGCTACGCGGTCGTTCGCTGTTTGCGTTTAAAGCGGTAACCCCCTTCCCAAAACCTGTTATTTTGTGGCTATACAGGTGCGGTTCCTGTATAAGCCCGATGTCGATATTATTTTCGGAGAATAACTTTACGAAGTTATTTGTAGCCCCTTTACCTTTCCCGAGATTTAGTTGCGCGAATTTAATCTTCTTGCTTCTTTTAAATCTTTCTTTTTCTTCACGGTCCATAATCGATGTTCCGTGTGATTGCGTTCTTCAATCTCAGCATCGTGGGGCATCTACTCGACTTGGCGTCGTGGCGCGTATCGACCTTCGCGCCACCGTCAGTTCTGTCGTTTGCCCTAGCGCAAACCACGCAGCAGGGGACTGCCCTCCGACAATTCTTGAACTCGTGTCCGACTTCGGCAGAGTTACCGCACCACTGTACCTTCTCCCTGCACTCCATCGATCTATGGCCGTACTCGTAGCACCTGTAGCACTGGGTCATCGAGAAGTGGTCCCGGGCCCAGACTCTTCGCCACCTGAGGTTTATAGCGTCAGCTAATATGCGTCTCCGAAGTGTGGGGGTCACTTCGAAGACTACGTTGACGAAGGAATCCCTAGGGCCCTTTCCGCCAAACCTAAATTTCTACCTCAGGTGGTCTTTGATCTTCAAATCGCCGAAGCGGGGATTCTGGCTCGCGATCAACCGCACCAGTTCTTCTGCTTTCATCCCCGCTTCGACCCCCGGAAGAACGACTCGTGGGCGCTTCTTCTCAATGGTCTTCGCGACAAGCTCTTTGCAGTGACCGCCGACCTTCAACTGCAATTGCTTCGCATCTTCTCTTCCTGCACACTCAACTACTACACCGCCCCTGCGAGTCCTACGAGCTCCGATCACGACAAACCCATCTCGAGCGGGATCGACCTTCTTCTTCAGGGTCGACATGACGTCCTCTTTCTCCCCTGACCTGGCGTCGACCCTAACTGCAAAGGTAGGCGTTGCACCTGCAGCAGCTGCAGCATACGACACCTTCCGCGGCATCGGCACCTCTTGGCCCCGGGAACGCTGCTGCCCTGAAACAGAAGCAACCACCGCTGGATTTCCCCCGAAAACACCAGCTCTCCCAGGACTATCTAGGCAAAGACGAAGCGCCCTAACCATACCTATAAGTTTGTTCGTAACATCGCGGATATCATCCACGGCGTGCCGAACCATCTTCCTGTAGTCCACTACGATAGTGGCGGAGGTCGTCGGAACTTTCCCATAGACTGCAGCGTGCGCCTTCCTCACCCTGAACTTCAAGAACTCCAGCTCATCGAGGTCGCTAGCATCAACGCTAACGTTGTGGGCTAGTCGACATCGTGCGCTGGGCTCTCGAAGTAAAGGGCAATTCTGGCGCCGCAACCACCACGGGTGGCCTCGACTCCCCCGACACGACCGCCGCAGACACAGACTTCTCTACCTCCTCCTGAATTCCTATCATAACGTCTTTTAAAACTACCTTCAGCTGTTTCCCCCTAACAGCGCCCTCAGCCTCCGGCCTATCGGACTCCGACCGATCTCCCCTCTTCTTCCTGGGCAACGGCTCCTCGTCGCGGTGGACCACCATGCTGACAAAACTATCAACGAAGAATGACACCTAAAATGCAGCTCAAAAAACAACTTGACCGTTACGACGCTAGACGAGCGTAAAACGTTGGTCCAATAAAAATGTTTTGTTTAAAGGTGAACCGTAAGCAACCTTGTATTTATTTAAACTTCGAACCGCTCAATTAAATATTAAATTTTAACAAAAATACAGCGAGCACTAAGCGTCAAAAAACAACTAGAACCAAATAAATTCCCTAACGCAATAAAAATATCTCGATTTGAAATGTATCGTAAAGATATTTAAATAAATTAATTACTTCAAAATATCTAAATTATAAATAACAACACTTTGTTTTTAAATGTAATTAACAAATAAGGTCGAGCGCAATCGGAATGCGGTAACCGGAAATGACCTTTCACTTAATCACTTGGTAACTAGCACAATCTGTAACTGTTACACCACTTAATTACACCAAAAATCGATTTAAAGAAACTTTTAAGTACGCGTGTACTTAAATTACGGAAAATTTATATTAAAATTGTTTTAAAATTTACAGTTTTTAAGATATTTATTTGATTTAAAAGGGGCCTAGATTTTTGTTTTTAACTTATTATTTGATTATACGGGCACTATTAAAATTTACACATTTTTTGGTTGTTTTACCCGGCTTTTTAACTCGATTTACGCGGTTTTTGTTTTAAATTTATTAAAAACGCTTTTTTAAGTTATTCGAAATTATTTTTGAATATTTGTTTAGTAGTTTTTTGTTTTATTATCCCGAAATTTAGTTGATTTATTTTAAAACGCGGATTTTAATTTAAATGCAAGGAAAGACGCGATTTATTTAGTATTTATTAGGCTTAAATTCTGTTTTAAAATTATATTTTACTGCCCTGTATTTAAAATTTGATGGCACACAATTATAAAAATAAAACCAAAAAAAAAGCAAAGCTTCAAATAAAATAATACAACAATAAATAATATAAACCCTAGATAAAAACTTACTGTTATTGCTGAAGGGGGAGCTCGGCAAAAACACGTCCGTTCGCTTCAAGCGGCAACTAGGGGTTGAAGTATAAGTTAGATGGATGATTGACCGAGTTTTTCTACCTTTTACGAGGGAATCGAAGGTTGACAGACATCGAGCATCTAATTCTTTATTTGGGCGATATCGAGTACTTACCGGTTCCAGAAATCATTACGTGCTACCGACCACTATGCAAAAGGGTAAAATCTTACATAAGTAAAATTTAATTATCAGACAAAAAAGTGCGCGATGTGCTATACTTATAAAGGAAGTATAAAACGGTGCTTTGCATCGGTCCTAGTAGTAAAAAAGGCAACTGACTTTTCTAGCAACTACAAGATTAGCAGTAGCGCGGAGAAGGGGTATGCATGTATTATACAGCGCACAGTTACTATAAAATATGTTAGTTTACGGGTAGCTCGAACGTGAACAAATTAAATTTTAATCTATAATTAACCGCGGTCGTAAAATGGGAAATTAATGGTTAATTTTAATGCCGCTAAGCATATACTTTCGTTTGGTGATTCATTTAGAAAATATTCAAGCCTACCATTTCCGAAAATATGACGTAGAAGTTATTTAAAATTAAATTGCTTTATTAGTAAGTATTCTGTAGACAATAAGTTTGGTATTCCCTTAGTAAAGGTTTAAAGTGTTTTATTAAGTTTTTGTTTATAGTAGCACTACATCTTCTACTGCACGACTTGCAACCAATTTGTGTACGTGTGCTACCACCCTTTTGCATTTTTAATATGCATGCGATGCCCGTATAACATGGAAGACGTTTCCGATGTTTCTCCCTAACTGCATTCGCAGCATGGACAAAGCGAACCGGGCGCATACATTGGTGCTAAATGTACTGGACGAGCAGCAAGGATTGGCAAAAGATGACGTCATTTAATTCCCCGCTGAATCCTCAACTTCGTTCGGGTGTTTTCGAATATCTTCGGTTTGCATTCTATAGAGTACATAAAGCAGGTACGCAAGAGTAAACTCTTTAGTTATAAGTTAATTCGCTTACAAGTTTCACCAAAGTCCTATAGTGCGAATCTTGTTTTGTACTAAAATGGTACCTGCAAACGTTTTTTAAATGCAACTCTTGCGGCGCTTCCTATACCTGGAAAAATGCTCTCAAACGGCACCAGAACAAATGTGGTGTAACATTGTCCACGGTTAAGCTTATACATCCGTCAGCAGCAAAGTACTTAAACTGTGAGTCTTGCGGTATAGCTTTTGCGAGAATGGGCAACTTACTGCGACACAGCACGGTATATCATTAAGCTGTAAACGTCCAGCTCCGCCAGCTGTTAAAGTGTCTTGTACGCAACAACCACGAATTATGTGTAAAGTATGCGATTTCGAAATGGAAAAGATTACCTGTGCCGCACACTTGAGAAGCAACAGACATAAAAATGCAACAGTTACCGCTACTGGCGAAGATGGTGTAGA
Organism: Platerodrilus igneus; assembly: GCA_036346225.1. NCBI lineage: Eukaryota > Metazoa > Arthropoda > Insecta > Coleoptera > Lycidae > Platerodrilus > Platerodrilus igneus. The sequence continues at coordinate 2,315,559 of JARFIW010001125.1, forward strand.
AATGGTTAGCACAGCGTTTAACAACCGTATGGCTAGCTATCGCATAAAGAACGCCAGTGTCGACGATGGAGTGTCCGAGTTTTTTTGGAAGCAGAAAGAGCGGTTTATTGGATTACTTAATGAAAAAAGAATACAACATACAGCAATAAAAGTCTATTGCGAACTTTACGGCGTCTACACAAAAATGGGAGAAGAGACTACCGATGTGAAATCTTTTAACACAAAAAAATATGTTTATAACATCTTCTAGTAATCTGCAAAAATATGTACGAGGTCTTAAACTAAACCATGCGAACAAAATCAGAGGAATTTGAAACATGTGGGTCCGGTTGGTCTTTGGAAAAGGTGCTCTATTTAGAAATAAATATTAATAAGTATAAGCCGATTTGAGAAGTTCTAGGTTAAGAATAAAAATTGTGAATATGTATTTAGAAATGTGGTTTACAAAATTTAAACTGTATTAGTAAAAATTGTCTGTAATAAAAAGTTTTAAGAATGGTTTTTAGATTTTCTTTTACGTATGAGCTGCAGGAAAGTTATAATTTAGAGGGTGTGTGTAAAATTGTAAGAGGTGGTTCGATTTCAAATCTGTTTGCAGATTCTGATCTGTGTAAAATTCTAGACTAATTGTATGTATTGCATGACTAAAAAATTTATAAAAACGGCCAAAAATCGTTACTAGTAAAAAATCTTAAAATGAGGGTAGCTCTATGGGAGAAGATGCAATCAATTAATTTTAAAGAGATTTGGATAGCTGAGAAAATTCTAATATTAATTGATTTATAAGGACGGCCAAAAATCGTTACTAGTAAAAAATCTTAAAATGAGGGTAGCTCTCTGGGGGATGATGCAATCTAAAAAATTTAAAGAAATTTGGATAGCTGAGAAAATTTTAATATTAATTGATACCAAACAAGGTACATTTATCTCGAAAGATGAGCTAAACAAGATAGAAAGTATGGTATGACATTAAAAGCGAGTAGTGGTACGGTCGCGGTATGCTCGCTAGAAGGTATATGTGTAACTTTGTAAGGGGTGGTCCTATTTAAAATCTGTTTACAGATTCAGATTGTGCGTAAAATTTTAGGTTAGTTTGACGTATCGCATGGTTAAAGATTTATAAGAACAGCCGAAAAATCACTACCAGCAAAAAATCTTAAAATGAGGGTAACTCCCTGGGGAGTGATGCAATCTACAAATTTTAAAGAGATTTGGGTAGCTGAGAAAATTTTAATATTAATTAATACCAAACGAGTTACATTTATCTCGAAAGATCTAATGGCTAGTCGAAGAAAACTATTTGGATCAGAATGTTATCGGTAAAAAAAAACTTAAAATTGGGGTAGCTCCCTGGGGGGTGATGCAATCTAAAAAATTCCTAGAAATTCGGTTAGCTGAGAAAAATCTAATATTAATTGATACCAAACAATATAGATTTATCTTGTGGGTGGAAATGTGGAGAAAGATTTATCTCGCGGGTGGAAAGAATGCGGGTGTGACGTAATCAAAATGGTTGGGGGGTGTCCGAGAGCAAGGCGTGAGCAAGAGGAGAGTCCTTTAAAATAAGACTTTATAGTGTGAATTTACATGTAAATTTGGTCAGATGTGGGAGCAAATGTGGGTTTGGGAGCAAATATGGTTCCAGAACGGCACTAAAACACTTACTATCAACTTCCGGTACAACAGGAAGTGCTATCAAAACGAAAATATTTTAGATCAACTCGGCATGTCGAACAATCACTACATATAAAATTTCATACTTCTATCTCCTGTACTTTCTGAGAAATGTCTAATGCACGGTCGTCGTGAAAAACCCTGTATATATAGGATCTCTTTTGACTCATCCCAATACACGCCGTCAGAAGACTATTCGCTATTAGAATAATTCTAGTATATCGTTAGAGTCCGTTTACTCTTAGAGGATTGCAATTAAAAAGTTTCTGTTACTTTACCCTTCAAAGACTGCAATTAAAGAGAACCATATCTGATGGTTTAGTGCTCACTATTGGATGCCACAACTTTGTTTATTAACGATTGTAATTAAAAAAAAAGCGAAACTCGAAAACCATCATCCACTACAATTGCTAAACAGACTCTATCGTGTTTAATTAGAAAATAATATTCATAGGTGGATTACTTCGATATTAATAACCGAGCATGAATGCACAATTTTGAAAAACGGAAATCTCGAAATTTAAGAAACCGAAAACATTTTCAAACTTATTCCTTGAAATTGGTATTAGCATATTTCACCAAAATAAGCTATCACAGTACCAATAGTTTTTAAAACCACTCACAACTTGTAGCATTAAAACTTTTCATTTTTGAAAAATCGCACTATTTACTTTATTTATAATTTGTAGGCAAAAGGAAAGTTACCAATCCCGTCTTCATAAAGTTTTACTGTAGAACTTATTCTTATTCTTATTATTGTTATTATTATTATCGATATTATTATTCTAAATTTATTTATTCATACCATATCGTTAAATAGCTGAAGGTAAGAAGTTTGTACATCTAAAAGTAAAGTCCATGCAAGGAAGAAGAGTACTGCTTCAACGCAAGATTTGAAGACAGGTAATATTATAGTTTTAAAAATCAATCAAATATGTATATATGCCTAAGTTGTAAAATACACAAATTGACATTAACTTGAGATTGCAATAATTAGTTATGTAATAAGTACATAAAGTAGTTTTTATGTACCAGTTATGTAATTTATTTGCCGAGCGAGGAAAATAAATATAGGACTAGCTCATAAAGTCTGTTTATATACAAATTACATAGTGTAGCGAATACTCTACCTGCACTAACAACAGTTCTTTATTTTCAAATAAATAAATAAAAACAAGCCTTTTACAGCAATTCGTAGTACTATAAAATTTTGTAAGCTTACAATAATTTACTTTCCGTACTAATCGCTGACAGTACAAATGTAATCTTCTTAACACTACTGTTGTGCCCACAATGCGAATTTATTTAGTTTAAGTTTAGTTTAAAATATATTTCTTTAATATTAAAAAACTCCGCAAATATTTACATATAATATAAAACAATTTAATATCCACACTGCAACGTACTTACACATGTTCTGGTTAAGGTAAATCTAAATTAAATAGTGCGATGTGTACGCGATCCCTTTAACGCCTTAATGAACTATTCTACGATTAGTTACGATTACCGACATGACAGGCGAGGAGTAGGCCGTGGCTTTGCACCGCTATCCTTTGCAACAGAAACGCCTTGTTTCTGTTTTCGCTTAATTACCTGCAGGTTTGCGTGCAGGTTCATTTTATGTAATTCAACGTGGTGTCTGCGTGCTAGAAAATGTTTACCAAAAACAGTTAGCCGTAAACAGAAGCGTCCACAACACTATAATCATATAAGGTAAAATAAAAAGGGGTAGCTTTTAATATTCAAATGTAACGTAACAACGCTCTCTTCACTAGAGCTATTATGATTGTATTGTTATACCATTGGTTATTAACATTAATATCTCTTTGCCCGCTCCAACTACCATGTTAATTTACTTAATTAACTTACTCTCGAAGCACTATAATTAATTATCCAAGCACTAATTAATTTATATAAACATTACAGCTATCAGCGCTATAAACTACAGTATATTGCAATCAACGCTTTACGTTAAGACAACTATTGCAATCGAAGCTGCAATTAAAGCTGCCTTGCCATAACTAAACCCACAAATTTGATTTCCTACTGTATTTTAAATAATGTCTTGAATATATCTCTTGCAATCTTAATAACCCTTAAATGTAAAAGCATTGTACCTACCAAGGTGTATCTATTTCCGAAGTCGGTCTCAGGGAATGAACCATCAATATCGATTGCCACTCTCTCAAAGGGACTTTCTACTTTATATTGCCTTATTGAAGCCTTACGGTTTCCTAATTATGCACACAGCTAACACTTGCGGCACCACACTTTCACATAGTCCTTGCAGCCTATCCAATTAAATCTTGCTCGGAATTTTTCCAGAGTCTTCTTAACACCTAGGTGTCTTCCAAAGATCCTATTATGCAAATGTCACGGAACCACCATCTGAAGGGTGCTCACTTACTCATCTCCATTCTCCAAGGATCGCACCAAGTTTGCATTTTTCTGCTCCGTTCACATCTGTAGAAGCTTATCACGATAGTCCGACCAAGTATATCACATCTAGTTTCTGATCGTGGGCAATGGCTATAATCTTCGGGGCAAGGACGTCTCGAAAATGCATCCGCAATACGATGACTCGTACTAACACGGTATTCAGTGTCGAAGTCGTACTCCTGCAGCTTTTCTATGCATATGGCAACTTGTTCTTCGAGATTTGAAGACTACGGCGTAATCGGTTTTCAGGAGAAATTTTTTCCGTAGAGGTACTTATCAAGGTACTCTACGAATTTCATCACCGCCAATAGTTACCTCTTAGTAATGCAATAATTTCGTTGCGGTTTCGAGAGCACCTTGCTAAAATAACCAATTATCCTTTCTTCCCCGTCTTGCATCTGAGATAGTTCACGTGCGATGACGACATTGTTAGCGTCTGCATCCAAAATAAACTTGCCTTGCAACCGAAAATAACCTAATATAAGAGCTATTGTCAGTAGATGCCTTGGTTGTTGGAACGCATTTTGGGAATCTCCTTCCCAAACGTAATCACATCCATCTTCGGTCAGCTTGATCAAAGATTTGGCTATATTTGCAAAATCGAAAACGAATCTTTTATGGTAAATTCAAAACCCCAGAAAGCTGCGTACTAATATTTGTCTTTTGACGTCGGTCACTTTTGTACCGCCTTAACATTTCTGAATCTGGCCTCATTCCGTTACGTGAAACTACGTGTCCTACGTATTTCACCTCTTCGCCTAGTAGGTGAAATTTTTGGAACTGTGTCTCAGATTGGCTTTTTGAATCTTCAAAACACCTCTTTGAAATTTCCCAAGTGTTCGCTAAACAACTTCCCAATCACGATCAAGCAATTTAAATACACCAGACACGTTTTCCGCGATAGCCCACTACGATATTATCCATTCAACTTTTCAAATTTAAGGTTGAGAGTCAAAGCGACCCTGAAAGTGTATCTACGGAGTCATCGATTCTTGAAGCTGGTAACTGTCCTTCTTAGTTACGTCATTTAATCGGTTGTAATCCACACAAAATCTTGTTGACCCATCCTTCTTCTCAATTAGCACAAAAGTGATTCCCAAGAACTATCACAGGGCTCAATCACTCTTTACCCCTTCATATCTCCGATCATTTTCTCGATCTCCTCGCGTTTGGCCAATGCAAGTATTCTCGTCTGCCGTCTTAGTGAACGGGCATCTCCAGTATCGATTCTATGCTTGACTTCTGCAGTCTTTCTTAATTGACCGCCGTCGACCGACAAACCGTCGGATCAAGTTCTTAAGTGCGGTTAGTAGTTGTTCAAGATGCCGGCACGATTTCTTCAACTGGTCCAATAACTACGTAGAACACTCCCTGGTTGGTGGTTTTTTCTCAACATAGGCACATCTTGCCACATGAACGACCAAAGAACTACGCCCAATCGTTGTGTTCTTTTTCAGCGTGCTATGGTAGTTGGTTTAGTATATAGCACAACCGTTTTAAGTTCGATTGCGTAGACTACCTATTTATTGAGGCGGCAAAGTAACCGCATTGGGTTCAGTAACCCAGATATAAGGCCAAATGGCTGCGGAGAAATTCCTTCGATTTAGTGAACTGCAAAATAATGAATTCAAACAAAGGCACGTCGATATACATATTTAGTTTATTGCGATTAATAGATTAATTACAGAATTCACCCGCTTAAAGCGAAAATTAACATTTGATGGTTTACCGCTACATTTTAGTACGTACAACGCACTTCACCCTCAATGACAGTTCTCGAGCTACTCACTCCCGGGTTGGTTACGGATCAGAACGTAACAACCGCCACTTAGATTAGTCCATAATATAAGGGGTAGTGCGCATCAAGTCTGTATATTGGTATTTGCACATAACTTAACATTAGAAATATTTTAAAGCTGTTAGGGATGACACAGTAACTATAACAATAGTCATTGGCGTTTAAGATCCTAACTACACAGCTTGTCACTTTGATTAGAGCGTTCCCTACAACCTCGCCCTTTCTGAGGGATTCTTCACTAATCGGTTCAATAGCGCGCACAGAACCTTTCAAGTGCCCAGTCACCACACTTTCTGTCCTTCCAGGTAGGACAATGTCGTCGGTCAAACAAACTCTCACAAACATGTTCTGTTTCGCAAAACAGCACTTCTTCGTTCCCTACTCACAAAACATCCTCCTTCATATCTACATAGAATCCATACTTTTCAAGATATCCATTCCAAAGATAACTTTCTCGGGAATGTAATTGCGTTAAACTAACACTATTCTATGCCATTTATAACGAATAAAGCATGTATATCTTTATGGTAATCAAATGAAGCTCGTTTCTAAAGTAACGGTTAATTGTTTACACAATAAAATTCAATGGCATTGTATTTAGAATGAAAACTCGTTTTTATTCATACACGGAGAAATTAATCGCAATTGCTTTCATTACGGTAATAAAATGAATGGCTTTGTATTTTAAAGATTGAAACTCGTTTACACTAACTAATCATCAACGATTGAAATAAATTAATTTAAAATTTTGACTTTTTTTAATTTATATCCGTTTTATGACCTTTTTCACATTCTGCACGGAATTTAACTTAATAAAGGCTTTTTTTATGTTTTGTAATAACGCGAATGACTTTGTATTTCAACGATAATCAAATAAATTTATATTATATAGGGTGAACAAAAGTAAATATTCCGAAGTTTAATCACATGATTATTTAGTGCTATGTTTTTAAATGGCAAAGAAGTACGCTTATTTTATCTCTTCCGGTTTCCTTCCGTTAGGGTGGGTTTTATTTATAGAATATATATATATATATATATATATATATATATAAAATAAGATGTATCTGTAAACAAACTCTATGAAAATAATAGAGCCTATTGACGAATACAAATCGGGCTGGTAGTTATATAGCCATTTACAAAACATTAGCTTATTACTTCATAGGGGAGGAAACATCCACTGACCGACGGTTTCGGCTTTATTAAGCCTCCTCAGAGTGAAATAGTCTCCAAGAACCCTATGAAGTAATCGAAGCTATTATAATGATATAATTTCGGAACAATCACTGTACTATGGCAAAAGTAAATAAACCGCCATCAGGTGATAAAACACCAACACTACTAAAGTGTGGAAGTACAGAATTGAACCGAAATTACATAATAAATCCTATAGATGGCTATACAAGTACGTGAGGCCATTTGAGATTTGCGGAATGTTACAAGCAAAATTTATTTGCAAACGTAACAAACCTTCTCGCGGCGACACCCGGGTTCATGCCCCAAGGCAAATCAAATAATAACAGAACGGTTATTTGCAGTCCGCAATAAGAAATTGTGTAAAACAATATATAAAATAAGATGTATCTGTAAACAAACTCTATGAAAATAATAGAGCCTATTGACGAATACAAATCGGGCTGGTAGTTATATAGCCATTTACAAAACATTAGCTTATTACTTCATAGGGGAGGAAACATCCACTGACCGACGGTTTCGGCTTTATTAAGCCTCCTCAGAGTGAAATAGTCTCCAAGTACTTGTATAGCCATCTATAGGATTTATTATGTAGTTTCGGTTCAATTCTGTACTTCCACACTTTAGTAGTGTTGGTGTTTTATCACCTGATGGCGGTTTTATTTACTTTTGCCATAGTACAGTGATTGTTCCGAAATTATATCATTATAATAGCTTCGATTACTTCATAGGGTTCTTGGAGACTATTTCACTCTGAGGCTTAATAAAGCCGAAACCGTCGGTCAGTGGATGTTTCCTCCCCTATGAAGTAATAAGCTAATGTTTTGTAAATGGCTATATAACTACCAGCCCGATTTGTATTCGTCAATAGGCTCTATTATTTTCATAGAGTTTGTTTACAGATACATCTTATTTTATATATTGTTTTACACAATTTCTTATTGCGGACTGCAAATAACTGTTCTGTTATTATATATATATATATATATATATATATATATAAATATATATATATATATATATATTAAATGTTTTTATTTTTCTTGACCTTTTTACTCTATATTTGTTTGAGGATGATTTTCTTGGGATATAGGTAAAAACATTAATATATACTTTTACATTTTATTGTGCCATAACCTCACTCGACCATACGTACGTTTCGACTGCTTGAGCCTTTTTCAATGGTTCAGTCATTCCTATAAATTAATTTACTAATATACTAACCTACCCTTATATAATTTTGTCACTTACCCTAAACTATTCTATTCGTTATACATTTAACAACTAAACACTAAGCCTATTTGTATGTCATTTACAAGTACGTTATAAAATTCTTAACCTACCTTATTGATGAATGTGTGTATATAACCACATGTGTTGTATTAATACAAAATGTTATCCTAAACTATCTATTATCTATTAATACATTGCTATCACTACAGTAAACCTGATCCTCTATTTTAAATTATATATTTATATCCGATATTTCTCAATTTTATGTCCATTAGTTTTATTTTATTATTATTTTTTTGTTCATTTATTTAATTAAATTATGATAGATTTTACTCAAATTTTTTATATCTATTTTGTCATTAATTGCTGTGGGATTTAATGTTATGAAAATCATTTCATATAACTCTCTTTTTCTTTGGTTTGATTCCATTTTAAGTATTGTCGTTTTCTCGTAATTAAATTTGTGTTTATTTTGTGTTTCATGTTTAGTTAGGGCGGTCGCATTGTTTTTATCATATTTGTGTCCATTCAAACGTTTCTCAAGATGCTGCATGCTTTGGCCAATGTATACACTGTCACATCCTTCTTGGCATGGGATCTTATATACGGTGTGGGTTTTTTATTTTAGGTATTTTATCTTTTATTTTAGTAAATAAATTTTATTTAGGTTAATACTTTTATGAGTTGTATCTATATCGTATTTTTTAACTAGTTTTTGAATATTCTCAGATAACCCATTAATATATGGTAAAGTTATATACTTTTTGTCATTTTTTTTATTATCGCCTATATTTTTGTTATGTTGTAGTATTTATTTATTTGTTTTTAAAAATTGCATCTATAAAGTGTTTAGGGTAATTGTTTTCCATAAGAGCATGTTTAGCTTTTATAATTGCTTTATGTCTGTATTCAGGATTTGACAATTTTATGGCTCTGTCTGCCAAACCTATTACCTACGGCCTTGTGCTTGTGCTGTTACCTACTTTGCAGGTTTTTAACAGTGGCAGGAGGAGATCCGGTTCAACTGTTTTCCATAGCCAAAGATTATAATTATAAAAAATATTTTTATAATTATAATCTTTGGCTATGGAAAAAGGCAGTTGAACCGGATCTCCTCCTTGCCGACTGTTGATAAAACCTGCAAAGTCAGGTGAAACAGCACGAAGGCACAAATTGTGGGCTAGGTGATGCTGTACTTCCCATAATGTGTTCGTGTTAAATATTACATCTTTGCTACTCCTGTCCTGATGAGCCCCAATTAGGGCGAAACGCGTCGACAGGATGCCCTTGTGGCTAATATTGAGTCACTTGCCAATAAATTTCATTCTTTAATATTATTTTAAGACTCATTAAATTTACATATTCTTTATAATTATATATATATATATATATATATAAAATAAGATGTATCTGTAAACAAACTCTATGAAAATAATAGAGCCTATTGACGAATACAAATTGGGCTGGTAGTTATATAGCCATTAACAAAACATTAGCTTATTACTTCATAGGGGAGGAAACATCCACTGACCGACGGTTTCGGCTTTATTAAGCCTCCTCAGAGTGAAATAGTCTCCAAGAATTTCGAGGTTGTGGATAAACCAGAAGAAAGCAAAATACGGTTACGGTCCGCTGTGACCAATCTCATTACTAATTTCTATACCAACTCCATACATAACACCTCTTCAGATAAATATAGTAGTATGTTTTACGGTACTAAAAAATTTCTTAAGGACAATCCCAATGTCTGTTACCAGGGCTGACAAAGGAGCAGTTACTGTAATCATGGATAAACAGGATTATGTTTCTAAATCTTATCAGCTATTGGAGGATAGGAATACTTACAGTAAAGTCGCTAAAGATCCAACTTTTCCGACGCAAAAGAAGGTTAATGATCACTTTAAATCCATGTGTAATCGTGCCATGATTTCTAAAGATGACCTGAAGAGTTTGGTAAAAAATAATTGCATCCCGGGTAAATTTTATGGGTTGCCCAAAGTCCACAAAGTGGGTGTTCCTTTACGACCTATCATTTCGTGTACCAAAACGCCTACATATAATGTGGCATTTTTTTTAGCTCGTATCCTGAGTAAGGCGTTCCCCTTGAAAAATTACAATGTCAAGAATTCCTTTTCTTTTGTGGATAGATACAGGCAGTTTCAGTTACCGGATGACCATATTCTCATTTCTTTGGACGTTTGCTCTTTGTTTACCTATATTCCTATTGGTTTAGTGGTGGATATTATTACGAACAAATGGAATTGTATCCTTCCTCATTGTAATTTGGATTTGGATTCCTTTATTGCTACTATAAAATTGGTCTTCAATAACACTTATTTTACTTTCGATCCTGGGTTTTATTTTCAAGTTTTTGGCACCCCCCATGGGGTCGTCTTTGTACGCGGTTATTGCCTAGATAGTGATGGATTCACTAGTGGACTATGTCGTCAATTCTCTCCCATTTGAGGTTCCATTTATGGTCAAGTACGTTGATGATATACTATGTTCTGTCCCTGTTCATTTAGTAGAGTACACGTTATATATTTTTAATAGCTTGAATTTCAACTTGGTTTTTACATGTGAGAAAGAAGTAGACTTCTGTATTCCCTTTCTGGATACGCTGGTTCTTATGTCCTTGATTAACCAATTGAAGTTTGACATTTATAAAAAACCTACAGATTCGGGTAGGTATATAAATTTTTTTTCCAATCATTCATTCCGTCATAAGTTAAACACAATCATCTGTCTAAAACAACGTATTCTTAAAATATGTGAACCGGAATTTCGTAATAAGAATTTTAAACAATTGGAGGGTACATTGTTGAATAATTCATTTCCCATAGGTCTGGTAAAGAGAGTTCTTTTTCTAATTTTTTGCAGAATCCTTCTCGGGTTGTTTCGGATACCAACAAATTTAAGAAACTACCCTATATTCAACAGTTAACTTCTAGAATCGCCAAAATACTTAAACAGTCCGATATTTTTATAGCGTGCACGTATGACAACACGATTGGTAGGTTATTTACAAAACTAAAGGACAGAACGGAGAAATCATTATGTAGCAATGTTATTTACCAGGTACATTGTAGTTGTAAAAAAAGTTACTTGGGTCAGACGAAACAGTGGGTCAAGAACCGTGTAATACAGCACAAGAGCTATGCTAGGATAGGAAAATCTTTTTGCGCCTTATCTTCTCACCTTTCTACCAACAAACATATAGCGGATTTAGATGGAATAAAAATCTTGGACTTTGAAGAAAATTATCATAAGAGATTGTTCCTAGAATCTTTTTACATTCTCCAACAACGGGACCCATTAAACAATAAGTTAAATGTGAAGAATTTGAGTGCTGTTTATTCATATATATATATATATATATATATATATATATATATTGCTGTGAATCCTCTCATATCCGCAGGTACTGGCCCTTTCTAAAGAAAAACATTCGAGCCCCACAGATTGGGCGTCAAGAATGCTGTGTTTCCCTGTATTAGAATCGAGCCTCAGGAATTGGGCGTCAAGAATGCTGTGAAACCTACAAAAAGCTATTAACTTAACTAGTCCGTCATTTTCTTCTCTTAATCGCCTCTTTACTCCTTTCCGCCTCGGCTGCTCACCTAGTTAAAACTTTCATCCTCAATCCTAAAAAAAAACAAACACATTCCTATCACAAACACCAACGTTAACTCTATTTACATCAATATTCACAATACATTAAAATTTCAAAATTAAAATTCAGCATAAATTTCAGTATCAGAAAATTTCAAGATTAAATTTATTATCATTTTAATGTGCATCCAGAATTAAAGTCCTTGTAGATGCCTACTAATTAATATAACAATATATGCAGACCTGAGTCTGAGTACAAAGGGAGCATTCCCACCCCTTTACGTTAATTAACCAGGTTCGTCTAATTGAGCTCAAAGACATACCCAAATTTTCATCATAATCCAGAACATAAATACTAAATACCCTTTTCTACTTAAACAAGAAAATGTCACCTTAAAATTAAAAATTTGTTGTTGGTACAATTTCACTACTGTCCATTTTAAGTAAATAAATTATAAAGTTATTCAACACACACCAAACATCAAAAATCGATCAACAAAGCATAAGTTACCTGAAGGTTAATGCACTCGTGGCCCCAATGTATATCGTCCTCTGTTAATCACACCAATCCAGCTGGGTTATGTGTAGGTCCTCGTATTGCTGGTCGCCTTTAAAATTTTCTACACCACCATTCATTTAAACTTGTTTCAGGGCTTTTCCGGAACTCATTTGTGTATATCTGAAACTTGTTTTGTGGATCCAGACACGTTTACGAATCATTTAATTATTAACACCCCCGAAAAATAGCAAAGAAATTCATACTTCTTTCACCAATATACGCCAAAACTGCCTACTTTTGTGTATTCATTTGTCGTTGCAAATTTGACTAATTGGTACAGTGATACTAAACTTTATTACCTTGTATCTTCTTTTCTAAGTGCACAAAATATACGAGCAAACTGTTTAAATTATTCAATCAAAATCGGACAACTAAAAAGCACTGTTTAACGCATTCAATCAATTCGAAAATCTAAGAGAGCTTGTTCATATTAAACTAGGTATATATAGAGGTTAGCCTGTCTGTCGGTCTTGTCCCCAAAACGGACAATTCTTCAGAATTTCGCATGCTAGGTTCCCATTCCGCAGCCCGGCATGCGATTTTTACGAAATTTGCACTCGCACCAGTTAAATCTCAGAAATTTAGACACGGCTCGCAACGTCGGAAATAACTAATTAAATTTTATACAGAAATGTTATTTTTACCTCTCAATTTTGCCTTTTATTTTCAATCAATCGCAACCCAATGACGTTGCTCCACTCACGCCTTTTACTATATGTGTCTCGGTCTTGCGCATATTATCTGTCTCTATCTAACCTGTTCTTATTGGTGCAAATTGATATTCTTTATTATCGATTATTTCAGTCCATGTGGACTGTGAAATAACTCACCTTTAGCATTTCCCGTAACTATTATGCGACGGTTTCTCCAACATTCTCTGTAACCATTAATTATCTGCAAAATTTACGCAGAATGAGCTTTTTTAAAAATACGCAGGTGTTCAAACATCCTACTTCTAAATAACACTTGTACGATTTGCATTTTATTGGGTTTTTACAAGTTTTTATAGATATTATATGTTACTAACGGTTCAATTAACTCCAATTAAAATAATACCCTTTAATTTTTAGTGAATCCTAATTAAATATTCAATTATTATCAGTACATTTTGTTTAATACCGGTTACTTAAAATAGAGTTAATTAATATAAATTTTGCACGTAATTTCTCTTTGTTTCTTTACTAGGAATAATTAAATTACACGTAGAGCTTTTTAATACTGCTTCCCTTTTTTTTTTATAGCAAGCGTCTTGTACATAATTTAACTCCCTTATTTTTAATGAAACGAATGAATTTTTATGCTTCACGGTTTTTTTTAATAACGCGTACTTTTTCCCAAAGCTTCTACACGGTGATTAAAATTATTTGATGTGATTATTAAATTTTCTACCCTGGTCTACATATGAGTAATGTATATATATATATATATATATATATATATATATATATTGCCGTGGTTCTCGGGTAAAAGCCTCACCAACAAAAATATATTCGAAAATTTTATTAAATTTTCAAAACTCGAAAATTGCACATAATAGAAAAATTTTCAAAAATTAATTTCTTACCCAGATTCCTCGCTTCCTCGGTTGAATTGCTTTCTTCAACTGCTTCCGGCTAGCTCAGTTGGACCTCCTCTGGATACCTAAATTCACTATTATGTTTTGCATCGTTCACGCAAACTCTCAATAAAACCACAAAATACACCAATCATACAATCTTTTATTTATCACTATTTACAAATAAAATTCAATATTATCCACACTTCACTGATCAAGTTACACCTCCATAAATTCTATTTTGTAATGTCCTGTATTTTAATTTAAATTATCAAACATAGAATATACCCGGAGTAAATGGGCCCTGATTAATATCTTATTTCTCATTCTTTCTTTATAATTTATTTTAAATCTACGTAGGATCTGGAGTATGGTGAGCTCATGATAAGCCAGTTAATTATGAATAATGTATGCCCTTATACTTCGCATACTCATACAATAAACAAAAAAACCAAACCTATGTACTCTTTACAAAATTTAACTTCCCGTTGGAACGTTAATAAGCTTTATATACACCTTCAAATTTCTATTTAAATACCATACTCAAGTTAGTTATACGTATTATTTTCATTACGCAAATAATGCACAATACCTTTAAAATTCACTCTCATACGTCACCTAATATTCATAGTTTCATAGTTTATAACAACACAATTTCAAAGCGTTACCTGGAATTTCTAGAAGATCTCTGCTCCGTTGACAATGCCGTGTATTTGCTTCTTTCTGCTTTGCAGGCCGCTTCTAGCCATTAGCAGAAGAACCCCATCCAAGTTGAGCTGTTTGCGCTGCCTTCACGGTGTATCCAATTTCCAAAACCAAATTAATTATACTTCTTTCAGAATTATTTAATTTAATCCACGTTACATCACGTCACTACACGAGCTTGTTAATAAAAAATGTATGTGATACCTCAATAAAAATATGTAAACTCGGCACAATTCGCGTACAAATTATGAGGCTATCGCCGTGCTATATAATTTAAAATAATTTCTATACTTACAAGCTCGTGGTAGCTTTGGTACGTAGTCTGAAGCGTTCAAAATACTAAGGGCTTTTATTATATTTTGAAAAGGTATTTATACAATTTCCGATGCCACCTCTGGTCACATTTCACGCGAAGTCTTTCATTTAAAATAACACGTTCTTAAAATTTTAATTTAACCGATTTGTAAATCTTCGAAATTCAGCACGTCGTTACGATCTTTTCTGAAAATTAATATTCAATATTCCCGTGTCTTGTCTGATGTGCGACTAACGATATCGACCAATAGTCTATGCATTGACGTTTTACAAATCCCGCCTATACTAACGCTGTCCCTTGCTTATGCATATTTTACGTCTCTTTCTCACCTTGTTCGAGTGGTAAAATCGATATTCCGGACCGCGTTCTACAACTCCATGTGGACCCCATAATTGCGTGCTTTAAATAACCGCTCATTAGCGTTTAATGAGAAAACATCCAACCGTTTACCCGATATTCCTTGAAACTTGTTTATTATTTACAAAAATAAATGGAACTTGACATTTAAAAATCTGCAGGTGTTTAATTTTAACGAGCGTTTTAAATAACATTTCTCCGAGTTGGATTTTTAGCGTATTTCAATCCCACCGATATATTTGTTTGTTAGCAACGCGAGTTAAAGTTCGGGCCTTTGGAGCTGTGTTTTTAAAAACGTTGATACTTTAACAAAATTTATTTAATATAATTTGTACATAATAACTTTATAAAAATTAATTGTACTGGTGAGTAGTCTAGGTAGACAACAATGCAAAAGTTGTAATACGCAGACTGACTCGATTGAGTAGCTCAAACAACGAAGTATGGAGTTTAAAGACTGACTGCCGGGTATTGAGCTCTCGGGCTTTTTATAATAACCTGCCCTCCACACGGCTGTGGGAACTTGCAGATCTCATGTCTGCGTTTCTCTTAATTGTACACTTTATTACAATGTAATAACTTAATTCTAAGTAATTGCGGTCTGTTGACCGCCTGTGACCTGCCACCTGCAGTATCACTGCCTTCACGGATGCAAAGTTGCATTCCGTTCTCATGAACTGTCGATAACCTCTCTGGGTTATCCTTGTGTTACAATGTTGCATTGAACTTATACTTTTACTTAATAATTTCTAATAATTCCTATTAGATTCAATATATCAATATATATAGGCAATTGGGGGATACATAACTCCTCCCACCGTAAATGAAAAATTAAGGTTTTTCTTAATTTTTAAATACATAAAATACATTATTCAATTTCATTTAAAATTCATTATTTCTAAAGGTATACTTGTCGCTTCTTTATCTTTCTTTGTTTCCTTAAATCTAGAACTGTTTCCTTCATTCTTATATCTAAGGTACATTTTGTATAATACATACATGATTACAAAAATTATTAAAATGATCAATACAATTGTCCAAACACTTATATTATTATAATGTAACTTTGGCGTTTTGAGTTCATTTAATTGTTCTTTATAACTTTCCACTAATTTCACGGCGTGGTTGAGATCGTCTAAGTCTAGATGCTCTAGCTTCATAGGTTTCTTAATTATTCCTTCGTCTTCTTGTTGTATCTTGAACTGTAGTTCCGGTAGGTTTGCAATTTTCTTTGTTGCTATGGGATCTTGGTAAACTCTGATTACTTCATCCTTCAATTTCACATAACAATCTTCCTTGAGGGTAATTAGTTTGCTTCCGATTAATGCTTGGTTATTTTCGTCTTGGTTGCAGTTGATGGTTGCTATTACTTCTTTTGGGAAAATGGCTATCCATTTGTTATCTGTAACTTTTTGAATTTTCATATTAGTTATTTGCACTTGTTTGGTTTAACAGTTTTCGTAATGATTTGAGAATTTTAATAGTTGTACTTCACAAGGGCTGTCTTCTTTAATGGTTGTTGTCGTCATCGATTGACATAAATATTGGTGTGGTGTTATTTCAGTACATTTTTCGTTTGTATAACCATATCTCAGTTCATTTAGGGATAGGAATTTGGTTTTGGGTATGATTACTTGGTATGTGCTAGTAACTTTCGTTGGAAAAGCAAATAAATGATAATATTGATAATTGTTACTTTCTACTATTGGAATTTCTATTAAAAATATAATTTCGTTTTTCTTAATTCTGCTAAAATTTGTTACATTAAAGTAAGGGTTGATATTATTTGAGTAAATATTGTAATTTTGTATACTGCTTAGTTAATTGGTAGTATACCGGGGTTGTTCTTTATTTATTATTATTGGGTTGTCCGTTCTACCTGGGTGGAGGTTGACGGTAAGGGTGATGACTGTCGATCTGAAATTACAGGGTGTCTTAGGTTTTTCAAATGAATGTACTTTGTTATTTTACCGTTGTCTACTACTGCTATGTTTTTATCTGATATTTTCTTAATTTTAAATGGTCCTAAATTTCTGGGTGCTGTTTTATGTCGCTTGCTTTGAAAGTTTTTCTCATACACGGTTTGTCCTATTGAAAATTTATTTGAGTCGGTATTTTTGTTTCGGGTTGTGGTGATAAGTTCTTTATCGTTTTCTAATTTATCTTTTACCTTGTCGTAAGTTATTTTTAATTTTTGTTTGTGATCTTTCGCATATTGTTGATATACTTCTTTATTGTAGTGTATGTCATAGGGATTTCGTGAATCTGAATGTCCTAAGGTTAATTCTAAGGGTGTAAAATTTGTTGATGAGTGAATTGTGTTATTATAGGCGATTAGTGCGTATGACATTAAATTGGTTATACGTTCCTTTTTATAGTTTATTCTTAATAATCGAATTTGTTCTAACAAGGTTAAATGTAATCGTTCAATTAGTCCGTTTGATTCGGGGTGGTTTTCCGTTATGAAATGAATTTTTATTTTGTGGAGTTCTAAAGTGTTTTGTATGGTCTCGTTTTTAAATTCGCTACCATTGTCTAGAGTTATTGATTTGGGTGTTCCGTAAAATGTGAAATATTGTAAAAATCCTTGGGTCACGTCAATGCTATTTTTGGATGTGATTGGTATTGCTTGGCCTATTTTTGTAAATGCGTCTATAATTGTTAGATAGTTTTGTGCTTCTACTACTAGAGTATCGGCATGTAGTTTTTGAAATGGTTTGTCGGGTGTTTTGGTTAACATTAAGGGTATCTTTGGGGGTTTCCTATCGTATTTCGCTTTGTCACATAATTCGCATTGGTTAATGAAATCTGTGGTCAAGTCCTTCATGTCTTTAAAATAATAACGTCTTATTAGTTGTTTTATAGTTTCGTTAATTCCACGATGGTTGGTTTTTCCTTCGTGTTGATTTCTAATTACATCGTTTATTTCGTCAGGGTCGTCTAGTGTTATTAGTTTTCTAGTACATCTGATGAGTTCAGGTCCAGAGTTGTTGAATAGTTTAATGTATAATTCTGAAAATCTTTGGTATAAATGTTCGGTGTTGAAATAAAAATAAAATCGTTTTTTCTCGGGGGTGTATTCTTTTAAAATTTTAATTATTTGTTCCTCGTTGTCATCTTTTGTTATTTGAATTTGATATACCTTTTTGTTATCTACTTTTGTATATTTTACTAGATTGGGGTTATTTAAAACTTCGGTTATTATAAATTGGTTGGGTTTCATATCGATTGCTTCGTTTAAGATTTTAATCGCGTTTTTTGGTTCTTCGTTTTGTGTCGAATGTATTGTGTCGATCTCGTCTGGATCTTCCCTTATTTCTGCTTCGTCTACGTTTCCTATAATGGATTCAGTTTCTAATGCATTGAGTTGGATTCGGCTTAAAGCGTCTGCGTTGTTGTTATAAATTCCCTTTTTATATATAATTTCGTAATCATACTCTTCGAGTCTGATTCTCCATCTTTGTAATTTTGAATTCGGTTCTTTCAGTTTGTATAGCCATACTAGTGGTCTATGATCAGTGTATATGTAAAATTTTCTTCCGTATAAATAAGGTCTAAAATATTTTGTTGCCCAAATTATGGCTAATAATTCTTTTTCTATGGTACTATATTTTTGTTCGGTTTCGTTTAGGGTTCTGGATGCGTAGCTGATAGGTTTATCGCTACCTACTTTTCCTTGGCTCAATACTGCGCCTAATGCTACATTCGATGCGTCTGTCGTCAGTATAAATGGTTTTGTAAAGTCTGGGTATTCTAATACAGGGTGATTTGTTGATATGTTTTTAATTTTGTCTACGGTTTTAATAAATTCCGGGGTGTGTTCAATTTTGTTTCCCTTTTTTAAACAATTTGTCAGGGGTTTGGTTATCTGAGCGTAACCTTTAATGAATTTGCGGTAGTAACCACTAAGTCCTAGAAATCCTTTAATTTCTTTGGTTGTTTTTGGTAATGGGTAATTTAGAACTGCATTTGTTTTGTCTGGATTTGGCATTACTCCTTGGGGTGTTATTACATGTCCTAAAAATGAAACTTTTTTTTGTAAGAATTCGCTCTTGTCTAATTGTACTTTAAAATGTGCTTGTCTAAGTCTTTCGAATACTTCTTTCAATCTTTCTATGTGTTCTACCAATGATGTAGAATAAACTATGATGTCATCAAGGTATACAAGGCATTTTTCATTGTGTATTCCTCGTAGTATATTGTCCATGACTCTCTGGAAAGTAGCGGGTGCGTTCTTTAGTCCAAATGGCATTCGTTTGTACTCGTAATGTCCTCTAGGCGTGCTGAAGGCTGTTTTTGATATGTCTTTTTCTTCCATCTCTACCTGATGGTATCCTGATGCTAGGTCTAATGTTGTAAAATATTGGCATTTGCCTAATTTGTCTAAAATTTCGGTTATATTTGGTAGTGGATATTTGTCATCTACCGTTTTTTCATTTAACTTTCTATAATCTATTACCATTCTGTACTTTCTCTTTCCGGTTGCGTCTAATTTCTTAGGTACTATTAACACGGGGCTGCTCCATTGTGAATTGGAGTGCTGGATTATGTCTTGGTCTAATAGGTCGGCTACTTGTCTGTCAGCTTCTTCTTGGCTTGCATGAGGTAGTCTATATGCTTTTGTAAAAATAGGTTTGTCGTCTGTTAACTCGATATTATGTTTTACTGTGTTGGTGAATGTTAATGGTATTCCTTCGCAATGGAATATGTCGTGGTATTCGAAACATAAGTTCTTAATTGCTCTTTCTTCTTCTTGATTGATATCGGTGTTAAAGCGGATGTTAGTTAAATTTTCTCTTAACATTTCGTCATGTTCTATTGGGTTGTAATTATTTTCTAAATTTTCGTCTATTTCCATTTCGTTAAAATTTAGTTCTTCTACGTTAATTGGGTCTGTCAATGATAATTCTACGGGGTAGTCGTTTGAATTTAATATTGTTGTGGTTGCATAATTATCTTATATTTGCACTAAGGCGGTTGGGGTTTCTACTCCTTGCTGAAATGTCATATGATTTATTATTCCTAAATTTTTGTTAGATTTTACTGGGATTTTTATTTTTCTTTCCGTTCGGGGTTCTATAGTGTATTTTTGTTCAATTTGTGTGTTTTGAAATTTAATTGGGATTTTTCCGTATTTTGTCCTTAATAAGCGATTTTTGATGTCAATGTTGGCTCCTAATTTTCTTAGAAGGTCCATTCCGATTAATCCGTCATATTTATCGTTAAATTCGAATACACAAAAATTATGTTTCATTTTAACATTAAATGTTCTTGGTAAGGGTATATTGGCTACGAATTGGTGTAATGTCGTTTGATGGGCTGTTTTAATTTTAAATGGTTCTTTTTCTACATAATCTAAATAGTGTTTTTGTACGGTTCTGGGGCTAATTAATGTTTTAGAGGATCCGGTGTCGATTAATAGTTTGAATTTGGCGTGGGGTATTTCTATGTATGGTAATACTAAGTGATTTATGTTATTTAAGTTTATTAAGTTTGGTTGTCTATGAATGGGTCCATTTGAAAATTTGAATTCGAGTTTTCGTCGTCGTACTCCTCGTAAGTTTCGTATTGTTCGTCACGTTCATAAGTTTCTGCATGGTTTGATTCATTGTTCGTAGGTGTCTCAATGTAATTATTCTGGTCAGTGTCAAATTTTTCTATTTCTTGATGGAATAATTTTTCCGATGTAAAATTACGTTTCTGATGAGGGTTTGGTCGAATATGTGTTATTTTTGTGTTTTGTCTGGTGTTACCAGATGAGGTATCCATTGGTGTTGGTTTGTAATAATTGTTAGGGTTGTTATGAGTATTAGTCATTGGTGTATTTCTATTGGGGTTTGCGTTGAATACTGGTCTTTGTTGGTTTAGGTTTTGATTAAATCTTGGTTGGAATGCTGGTTTCGTAAAAGTTGGGTTAAATGTTGGTTTTGAAAAATGTTTAAATTGATTATTAAAATTTGTATTGTTAAAACTTGGGTTATTACTTCGCGGTTGATTTGTTTGTGCGTTAAAGGGTGTGAATTTTGTTGAGGGATTGTTTGTCTTGTGGCTTGTATGGTTTTATTGGTGAATAACTTTTATTCGCGTTGGGATTGTATAGTCTGTTGCGGTAATACATTACATTTTCTTCTTCTATTACTAGGCTCATAGCTTCTTCTAGATTTTGGGGTCGTTGGAATCTGATTTTATCCGATAGTCGTTCTGGTAAAGCGTTTATGTATGTGTCTAGTGCCATTTCGTTATACATTTTCGTTTTTAAATGTCTAACGTTTTGATCGGGTTCTTCGATTTTTAATTTTGTTAAAATTTAACTTCTCACGTCTTGGCATTTCATTCCGAATTGGTAGGGGGATTGATTGTGTTCTATTCTAAGGTTTATTAGGTCTCGTACCAGGCATTTTATTTTACGTTGGTCCCCAAAATATGCAATTAGTAGTTGTTTAAACTGTTCCCATTCCTGTAAATCGTCCCTACTGGCGATTAAGGTTAGTGCCCTTTCGGCTAGTTTACTTATTACCAAGCGTATAAGCAATGAATTTCTTTGGTCATCTCCGGGTTTGTAGAAGGTTTTTAGGAACATTTCGCATGCTCCAATGCAATTAAAGAGATGGGCCTGCGTGCCATCAAATGTCTGTATTGTCTCTAAATAGAGACGCAAGTCTGTGTTACTCATATAGGTTAAGGGTTGTTTTCGATTTTTGGGAAATTTAAAAAAATTTTATTATTATTATTTTTTTTTGAATTGAGATTTATTTCGCTATTTGTATTGTTACTTTTGCTTCGGATTTATTAATTTCCGTTTGGGTTGTGAAATTTCAAATTTTGTAAAAATTGGGGTTGATTTTCTATTTGTAACGTTAATTATGCTTTGGATGTATAAATTTTTCTTTTGGATTAAATAATTTTGAATTTTGTAAAAATTGGGGTTGGTTTTGCTTTTTGGTGACTTAACTTTGGTTTTGGTTTGTTAATTTTTTCTTTAGGTTGGGTAATTTTGAATTTTGTAAAGATTAAGGTTTATTTTACTATTTTCGGCGTTATTTTTAGTTTGGAATTGTTAATTTTCAGTTTGGATTGGGTGGATAAAATTTGGTAAAGGTTGAAGTTTATTTTGTTATTTTTCGGCGTTATTTTTAGTTAGGATTTGTTAATTTTCAGTTTAGATTGTGGAAATAAAAATTTACACAGTGCGGATGTACTCGTGAGATTTGTATTCAATAACGTTGATTTAATTACCGTAGTCTTGAGTTTCTGCTCCTTAAGGAATCTGAAATGGATTTATTCTCTCTTAGCGTTGTTTTAGTTAAATTCTGTTAACTTGTAATTAATATGACTCGAGGTTAATTGCTTCTGTACTTTATTGTTTGCGTGAACTACTAAAGGATGTAGTCTTTGTTATTTAATCACGTACGTTGAGGTAATTGCACTTACAGGTGTCAGTTTATAGGAATTAGATAATTGACTTTCCGTACTCGCTAATGCTTTGCGTAAAGTGTTATGTCTGTTTATTCTTAGATCCTTCGGTACTGCTTGACTTGTAATTGAATCTCCCGTAGTTAGTTTTCAGGTGTAATTATGAGCGTTTTATTTCTTTGTATGATAACGTTTAGCGTTATTCTGTATTCGTATTGAAATAATGCACTTTATAATGCTGATTAATTAGTTGAAAAACGTTTAGATTTTATATCGTGATTGTTGCAATTGTACACGCTTTTATGGATTAATTACTTGTAGGTATTAAATGCAAAACTGCGTTGCTTTATTATGTCGTGATGAGTTTATTACTTACGATGCAAATTGAAATTATACTTTAGTACTGAAAGTTGAAAGTTTCTGAAAGCTATTTCTTTAAGGTAATAATGATGTTGCGTTCGCAGACTTCGCTTATCTTAGGTGAGGTTTTGGGTTACGGTAGTTTTAAATTACCGCAGAGTGTTTTTGCTGTGATTTATTCAGTATTATAGAGGTCAATGGTTTTAATAATTGTTCCGTACTGTTTGTTCGAATTAGCTTTGAACTTAAGTTTGCGTTCTGTGTTTTTATTTTACCGGATTGAAAACGTGCTTTTGAATCGCGCTGGTTACTGTTTCTTATTTTGGTGTTAGTGAATGTGCGCCCGTTATTTTTGGATTATTTTTGAGTTCGTTCTATTTAATTGTGGTAAGAATCTCTTAAATCAATTCTCATTTACTTTTTAAAGAAAATCGTTTTGTAAATAATCAAGTCTCTTTTGCTTAAAGAAAAAAATATCTCTTTAACATTCGTCTCATAGGTTAATACTTTCTTAAAATAAGGTCTCGTTTTTTTTTTGGAAATAATTCACTTTGTAATTATTTTCAAAACAATATTTATAAAATAAATTCATAAACAATGATAAATAAATGGTAATCAATAATTATAATACTAGCATATATCAATTATAGTTTTTGGTTTAAAAAAAAAGGGTATGGAAATGAACTTACATTAATTTCGTCTGTTTCTTTGGTGGGTTTGATCGATTCTGTATCTTGTCCACCTTGGTTTGTTTGTTGGCCTTAGACGATTCTTGTTCTGCGTCCAACTTGGTTTGGGTTCTGCCAAAATTTCGAATTAAAATTCTTGGTCACCAATCTTCCGATTTTTGGATTCTCAGTGCCCTTTTGACATCCGTTACGGCTGCGCCAGTTAAAGTTCGGGCCTTTGGAGCTGTGTTTTTAAAAACGTTGATACTTTAACAAAATTTATTTAATATAATTTGTACATAATAACTTTATAAAAATTAATTGTACTGGTGAGTAGTCTAGGTAGACAACAATGCAATAGTTGTAATACGCAGACTGACTCGATTGAGTAGCTCAAACAACGAAGTATGGAGTTTGAAGACTGACTGCCGGGTATTGAGCTCCTGGGCTTTTTATAATAACCTGCCCTCCACACGGCTGTGGGAACTTGCAGATCTCATGTCTGCGTTTCTCTTAATTGTACACTTTATTACAATGTAACAACTTAATTCTAAGTAATTGCGGTCTGTTGACCGCCTGTGATCTGCCACCTGCAGTATCACTGCCCTCACGGATGCAAAGTTGCATTCCGTTCTCATGAACTGTCGATAACTTCTCTGGGTTATCCTTGTGTTACAATGTTGCATTGAACTTATACTTTTACTTAATAATTTCTAATAATTCCTATTAGATTCAATATATCAATATATATAGGTAATTGGGGGATACATAACTCGCGTTTCACCTTAGTATTATTGATTTTTACACGCTTTTATGCATATTATACGTAAATAACCGTTCAATTAAACTCAATTAAATTAATAAAATAATTGCATTGGCTTTTAACATTTATTTTCTTTACGAACCTAACTGAATTTTATTCATTATTTGTAAAATTTTGTTACTAATTGTTACTTAAAAATGAACTAACTGGAATAAATTTCGCACGTAAATTCTGGTTGTTTCCTTTATACAGGGTGTTTTGAAATTACTTTGTTCATACGTAGATATAGCCCTTTAAAACCACTACAATATATATATATATATATATATATATATATATTAAATTTTTAACTACAACTACAGTTACTTATTGTGTAAATTGTGTAATAAATATATCAAATATTAAGTTTCTAGATATTTACTGTTCTTCACTCCAGTTAAAAGATATTAATATATATTGCTTGAACTTTGCTTATCAGTATTTTATTTAATGGGTTGTCTACAAGAGAAATTGTGAGCATCTACAAAAGCTGACGTTTCTCATTTTTGTCTATGAATACACTTTTATATCGTTATAACTTACTATATGACCAGAAGCAATTTCATGGTAGATTAGTGCACCTGTTTTATTATTTTTCTTGTAGTCACTTTTGTAAGACGTTTTCCTAGACGAGAGCCACTTAGACGTTTGCCCAACATACTTTCCTTCACAGGTAACGACCCCCGATTGTCGGCGTTTTGGAGTTCGATCTTTTAGTTTAATAACCTTATATTCAAAGTAAAGTGGACTCTTCACGAACTTAATATTTTGAAAGTTCTTAAAAATACATATGAATTTAGCTGTAAGTCTATCTATGTTATAAAGGTTATAGAAGTAATGTGAGTTGTGATGGTATCAAGAGTAGTATCTGTTTTGGTAGTGACTAAAAAGGATTATTACTATTAAGGAATGTTAAAGAGTAAGTTATTGATTACGGATCTATGATAAGAATTTTAACTCAGCAGATCGATTTACCTTAATACATCGTTCGGGCTTTTAAATTTACTACCTGATAACTTTGTTACACAATCTTGTTCCTATTACATAGAAGCAAAATTAAAATTTTTTAATGCAGTTTCTTATTGGAATTGTTTACTTTAAGTATAAGTTTATATAATTATACTATTGCAATTATAAATTTTTCTAGCATGTTCGAAAGCTAAAGAAAAAGGATACCGTTTTCGAAATTTAACGCCAGGTAAGATTAGAAGTTAAATTATTATACATCTCATTTGGCTAGTTCAAATGAAATATACATACATACATATATATGTATATATATATATATATATATATATATATATATATATATATATATATATAGCCATTAACAAAACAACAGCTTTATTACTTCACAAGGGAAGGAAACATCTACTGACCTCCGGTTTCAGCTTCCTTAAGTATCTTCAGAGCGAATTAGTTTCCAACCTTATAGGGTTGGAAACATCCACTGACCGGCCGGTCAGTGGATGTTTCCTCCCCTTGTGAAGTAATAAAGCTATTGTTTTGTTAATGGTTATACAACTATTAGCCCGATTTGTATACGTCAATAAGCTCTTATTATTTTCATAAGAGTTTGTTTACGGATGCATCTTATTTTATATTGTTCTACACAATTTCTTATTGCGAACTTGTCTTATATATATATATATATATATATATATATATATATATTGCTATAATAATAGGATAGTTTAGGGGTAGGTTAAGTCATGGGGGTCGTAGAATAAATATAAACATCTTCCACTTTAAGAAAAGTACATAATTCCAGAAATCATAAGAGTAAAACGGTTACTTTACATATTGTCAATTGAGGGGGACTTTGTATATAAAATACACGGGATTAAATGCATGAGAACATAAAGATGTCTAAGTGTAGTTTACAAGTAAAGATAAGATTTTAAAAACGCAGCAAACTGCATAAAAATTAAATCACCGCGAAGCATAGATAAATTGGCATTGCAAATATTTAACAATTGCGTCGAAAATATCATCATACACGCATTCTAAATAATTCATTATTAAACAAGTTGAAAATGCAAGGCATTGTCGCAACGAACTTCCAAATGTAGACTTACTTTAAAACAATTTAAAGAAATTAAAATTATTATGTTGTAATAATTATAAGTATTCAGATAAAATACAAAAATTTATAAACAACAAAAGAGACATTTTAATATATTTTATTTTATTGAATAAATATTTTAAAAGCTATATATTAGTTCTCATCAATAAGATAAGAAATTTTTTTTTTTAATATGAATCTAATTATTTTCGGTAATCAAAATTTAAGTTTAAACAATGTCTATAATATTGGAATAATTGGCATGAAATGCCATAAATTGTTCAAATATGTGTCGCATATTGATTTTAAACTTATTTAAAATTTTAATTATCCCAGTGGATTTTCCCGGGGGCTCGGCGTCCCCGTGGCCCGATTTTAACTGACATCAAAACTCTCTCTGGACACCGAGCTGAATCGATTGATGTATCACACATTGATGTACGACCATTAAAAAGGCCTCGGACACACAGACAGACACACAGACAAATAGATTTCATAAACGAACGAAGTTCGTTGAAAATCGTTCCGTGACTGGAAGAAAACACTTTTGTTCAAAAAACCAATATTCTGTAGAAATAAATAAGCACCAGGCGATTCAATTAGACGATAAAATTAACAAACATCCAAATACGTGAGTAAATGAAAGTCAAAAGTTAAAAATTCTCGAATAATACTACAATACGCGGGATTTAGCCGTGACAGACAAGGCATGCATTGAAAGATTTAAATTAAGTAATTGGTAAAAATTCCGGTATGCAAGATAAGGCAGAAGTATCGTCCTAGAATGTCAACAACCCAATGAAATCAATTGGAGGTAGGGCTTATATATACGATAGTAACGGAGCAACATTTAGTCTATAATTCAAACTAAGCAACGACTATGTTCAAAGGTGTGAAAAACTTACGTAACCACTGAAATATAAATCAAAATAGAACAAAGTTAAAAGTGCGAGTATTTGTGCAACGAAAATAAGCCGATTTGTAGATAGACGTAAGTAAAACGACTTAATTAAATTCATTTCTAACATTAATAAAACAGGGCTTTCAATCTGAATTTTAATTTTGGATTTTAATATGGACTTTAATTTCGACTTTAATGTAGGACATATTTGATTGAGATGGCTTTAATGTAGGATATTTAATTGAGACGACTTTGAACATACTCTAATTTTGGAGATAATTTAAAATGAACGTATTCTAATTTGGACATATTTCGACTTGGTACGATTTTAATTGGAAGCGATTTATGAGAGGCGATTGTTATATAGGGCCAGCATATCAATAAGCAAACCGAACACAGAAAGGGGATGCAGATCATAGACTAGGATGGAACTCCAGAACCCATTCCAGGTTAGCAATCATAATACACGTTAATATTGAAAACTGTTTTTGATTTAATATTTGCCACATTGTATATTTTTAAGAGTCATCAAAAAGGGTCACTTAAAGATTTATGAAAATGGAATAGATATCTTGGAACGTTCGAAGGTCCCTGAATAATTAAAAGATATTTTTGCTGGCTTTCAAAAAAAAGACATAACTCTGGTATATACAGCCTGTTTCAAATTAACTCGGCACCATTGCTAACTTTGTTATTATTGGAGCTATGAGGTTGGTTAAATGAGCAAAGAAGCTTAGTTTTTACAGCTGATTACCATGGACAGCGCAAAATAATAGTAGAACGTCGCCGTTTCGAGATATTGATCAAAACACTTACTTTTTAAATGGAACACCCTGTATATTTTTAATTTAAATGAAAGGGAAATAAATTCTTAATAAAAAGTTTTATACACTCTATATCAAAATCCTTAAGATAAAGTAAATATTAACAAATTTGTAATTTAATCAAGGTAAGCGCGGATATTTGAACAGAATTCGTTTGTTTAACAAGTTTATGTTATTTCGTGTGTTTATTTGTAGTCAACTTTAAGGAGTATTAGTAACATTGTTAAAATGCCTTTTACTCATGAAGAAAAGTGATATATGTTGGAAACTTTTATAATATGTAGAAAAAATAGTACCAGAGCATTAAGTTGCTATCGCGAAACTTTCCTAATCGAAACTCTCCAGACCGAAGATATTTTCTAATTCTCTTCAGAAAACTTAGAGACAACGAAAATTTGTTTTCGAAGAAAAGAACTAGAAAGAGATTTATAATTAGTGAAAACTTTGAAACAAATGTATTAGCTTATTTTAAAGCATTTCCAAATAATTCTATTAGGGAATTGGTAAAAAATAGTAACCTTTCTTTAACAGTCATTTATAGAATATTAAGAAAACAAATTTATTCCTTATAAATATCATTTTGTGCAAACTTAGTACCCGGAGATACGGAAAGACGACTTATTTTTTGTCGTTGGTTAGTTGCTTCGTGTAGAGAAAATCCTGGCCTTGTAAAAAATATAATTTGGAGCGACGAATCAAATTTTTCGAATTCTGGAATCTTTAACCGTAAAAACATGCATTACTGGTTACGCGAAAATCCACTGTTAACTTTCCCATCCCATCCACAAATAAAGTTTAGTTTAAATGTATGGTGCGGTTCGATTGGTAGTAAAATAGTGGGCCCTTTGTTTTATTACGGATCGCTTACTGGAGCCAGATATATGAACATTATGGAAGAAGTTTTTGAAGAATACCTGGATGAAATAATCTAGAAGATTGCCAAACCATTTACTTCCAGCAAGATGGAGCTCCAGCACATAATTTAACATTTCATGACATTAGGGCTTAAAATAATAAAGGAATCAGAAGGATAAATCATAGCAAATTTATGGTATGCCAAATCGTGGGGCTATATCATAGCAAATTTATGACGGCCCAACGCTAGGGCTCGATTGTTCAGGTTATTTCATGGCAATATATATATTGATGTGGTAAGGCCTCGCTTTGATGCACTGCTGAAAAGATTGATATGAAAATAGCCTCTCGTTGGGAGCCAGTAAAAGAGTGCTGTGTCAAGGCCCCACTTTGTGGTGCCGCTAAAAGAGTGCTGTGACAATGTCGCACTGAGAGCCACTGAAAGAGTGATATGATATTAGTGGCTAGTTTGTGATATGTTGCCTTTGTCAGATTTAGTTAAAATCAAATTATAATGATATTTCATAAATATAGAAGATTTGATGTGTAGTTATTTGTTAATAGGTTTAAAAGGCGTGTGAAGACAATTTATTACTGCATTAGTGGTTTTGGTCAAAAGGATATTAGTGTGTTCTACATTAGCGGTAGAGACTATGGACCAAACATCGACTAATAATTTCGGTAAATTAATGTCTTTAGGTGTGGAACTCACACTAAGCTTAAGGCCTAGTGCTACAAAATCTTTATATCTAATGGGATACTGACCGTGGATAGATTGACAGACCAACTTTTAGGAATCGAAATTTTGCTAGCTTCCATCGTTTTTAGATGGTATCTTCTTCATGTTGTTCTTTTTAATATTAGTGAATTTTTTGTTGTAGTATATAGACATTTGTATTTGAAATTGTGATATAATCTTTGTAGGTAGTAGCTTTTATCGACTTATTTAGATGATCATTTAAAATTTTAATATTGTCATGCATTATTCAATTTCTAAATTTAACAACTTCCTCTTAAATGATTCACGAAATTTTAAAATTAAGTTTCTGGTTTTGCTTGAATAACAGACCAAAAGATTTTCTATACATTTAAATGATATAGCAATCTGTTTAGGTTGCAGATTATTGGTACGGCACGCGAAAAGAAAAATACGTCGATTTTAAATAGCAGCAAACTTCGTTGTTAGTTTAGCCCGGTCTTTGAGAATGTAACAGCCTCATTTCCGTAAGTAAAGCGGATATATAGGTAGACCACATGCTGATGAATAAATTATTATAGCTTTCTACTATTTTCATTTAAATATTCTAAATTAGTTAATGGGGTCGTAATCAATTAAGGCAAGTCAAAAACTCCTTTTGATCAATTCGAGGTTCCAAAATTTTTTGTCTTTTTTAGGAAACTACAATTATGTGTAATTACAAGATGTAATTAATTGACTTTCTTTTTAATATCACATATTTCTCGTTTGATAATAGATTTTCTAAGCAAATACTTGTTACCCCTATGGGAGCTAGTATTTCACCTATATTAGCACAATACGTTGTGGACTACTTACCTGACAACTGCATCCCTGAACTTAATTTTGATCCTTCCTTCATTAATAACTTTGTTGATGAATTAATCTACTGTATTCCTTCTAGTAGTGAAGATTATCCACTTCATATCTTCAACAGTTACCATCCGATTTACAATCGAAAAAGAAATCAATGGTACCATCCCGTTTTTAGATACTCATCATTCATAAAGACAATATCCTGATTACTGGTTAGTATAGAAAACCTAACTCTTCCGGATGATATCTAAATTATCATTCTTTTCATCTAACCAGCATGAAATTTAATTTTATCTGAGACTTAAAGAGAAGGATAAAACTTTTTTTACATAGCACCCTAAAGAGCAAAAACTTTTTTGTTTTAGAAAACCTTCAAAATTTTTACCCCAACTCATTAATAAATAATTAATGTTCAATACCCCATCTTTTATGCAAAACCCAAGTATCAATCATAGTTTGTCTACGACGGTATCTATTCATCTCTAGAATTTTATTCCTCTTTCTTATATAGATGATCTTACAACAAAATTTAAACGCTTTTTTAAAGACATCAAAGGAGTACAACTGACAATCAAACTCGTTTTAAGTTTAGAGTAGGGATGGACTCGGGCTCGGGCTTTTGGGCCGGCCCGGCCCTAGCTCGGCCCGATTTCGGGCTCGAATCCGGGCCGGGCCGGTGACTACTTTATTCGGGCCGGGCCCAGGCCGGGCCTATCTTTTCGGGCCGGGCCGGGCCAAACGACTCGGGCCGGCCCGAACTTTTCGAACCGAAAAACGCACGAGTAGATACTCCATCGTCCCTTCACTTCTATCTCACATTGAGTAAGTAAACGTTCTTAATTATATTTTCACGTAGTGTCTTCATGAATCCATTAATAATCAGTTTTTCGTTTTGTTTAGTGTAAAGGAAACGTGATATTATAACTCACTTCTTATACCGAATATTTTTTCTAGTCCTATTTAATGTTCCTCATGTTGTACTTTGGGCAAGTTAAAGATGCCCAGGAACATCAAACTAGGTGATTTATTCATAATTCAAAAGTTTGCACGATTTATATTATGTATGTGTATATACTTCAAATTTCAATCATGCGGCGAACGTCGATATTATCAATCGCGTGTATAATTTATGTCTACCGCCAAAAACACTGGAGAGTTATTGCAAAGTTCATTTTACCAATTTTTAAATAATGTTTTCCCTTATTTGACATTTACACATGCGCAATTACACCTTTAATGTTTGTACTTTATTAAAATACAGGACACCTTTATTTAATTTAAATACAGGCAGGGAATGCTTTTATTTAAGGCGCCTTAATTTTGACATATGTCAAATGCCTAACGTACAAACTTACATTTAATGGTCTGCTTTGTGTATAAATATAGCGAAATAAATGTTTTTTTGTAGTGTTGTTTCCGTAATTAAAATTAGAAATATAATGTCCAAGTTTTTAACACGAAAAAGATATAAAACGCCAACGCTCTAAATACGAGGATGCTGTTTTGTAATGCTTTTCCTAGAAGTAAACTGTAAAAATCCTTTTGAAAACAGATATGCTATATGTTTGGAAAGAAGTAAAAACAGTGTCTTGAAGTAAACTCAAAAAGTATTCCGTGAAAGCACTTTGACAACACACACAAATGTTATCGAATCAGTGGAAAATAAAAGACTCAAATAATAAAAAAAGGTTCATCTTTGTGTGAATACAATTTCTTTGATTTTTTCCAATATAGTTAAACATGTAGATCACCTTATCACAAAAGAGATTAATTCTTTATTCATTTGTAAAACATAAGCTATAGATATAGAATACTAAACATATATGTCGGAATAAAGAGTAAGGGAAAAAACACTTGCACTAACACTCCTTTAGATTGGATGCAAACTTTTAAAAAGGATACTTTATTTGAAGATTCTTTTAATAAAGTCTGCTTGGAATGAGTTTGCAACAACTCTCTAATTTCAAGTAGGTAATTTTAGTAAAATTCTTTGAAGTAGGAACGAAAAAATAAAGCGGACGCAAATTTATTATAAAGGTTATAAGGTGCGTTAAGCGTACAATTTCATAAACATTGAAAATTGCTAAACATTTTGTACCTTTGTTACCTATTTTTGGGATTTTTTAAAGAATTGTTACGTTTATTTTCAGCATAAATTAATTACCCTAATTTTCTCCCTTATTAATTCAATACCCGCTCGAATAAATTGTGTTTCTACTGTTAAATCCTTCAACATAATTAATAATAAACACGCTCTCGACATAAATTCCTTAACTTAAATCTAGTTGCTCTCGAAACGACAAGTTCCTATGCAACAACTAAATAGTTATATCCTGTTTCAGGTACCCGTAATCTTGGTATACATTACGACCGCCTATAATAATTTTCTCTATTGTTTCAATGTAAATACTTGTTGAAATAAGGTCGCACACTATCTGATAAAACCCGGGTTTTCCAGTTTTAATCGCGCTCCGATAAGCGAGGATTTGCAGTTGGAATTCGTGTTATTTAAACCATTGTTAAATTTGCTTCTACAGCTTGTGCGTCGACATATTTTCTACATTATTTGTCACCGTATTTCAAAAGCAATGCACGTCTGTTTATCTTCTGTTCGACAACTAGGAGGTGTCTTGCGTAGATTGCTTTTTTTAGCTGGAGGCCAAATGGGTTCTTCCTTTCTGTAGACCAACTGCTTTTGTTCATAGGTCGTTACTGTAGTTACGATGCCAGGGTGAATGGATCCTGAATACCGCGGCGTTTATGTGTTGACTCACTCTCGACGATTTTCAAGCTAAGTATCCGGACACTTACAGGTATGCAACTCGTTTTCTTTTGTGTGTTGTGTCAATGGGATATTCCGTATCAACATTTGGTGTAGTTATGTGACAAGAAACGTCACATTGTAGAACTATTGTTTGTTGCTGCTAATCGATATTATCGCTCTACATGTGTGATGTACCTGTGTTAAAAGTATTGGGCAGACACACGCTTATTCCTTTGTACTGATTAGTTAATTTTACAAACGGTACTATGTACTATTTAAAAGATATCTGACAAAAGCTCCCACACGTTAATTCTTTCCTTCTAATTAATTATTTTACAAAAAGTATTAGGTGAAACTTTAAAAATGCTTGACAAAAGCTCTCACAGGTTTATTTACTACTGATTAATTTTATTTTGGGTAAATACGATATGTGCACTTCGTATCTAATGTACTAAATTGTTCATATCACCTAACTGTTTGCTTTGAAATAGTAACGCTTAATTTATTGCTCTTGCTTGTTTGTACAGAATCCGTTATTTATTTTTATTTGTTAATAGATCATCGTGGGCGATGTGTTTTTTGTTTCTTTTTGGTATGTAGGCAAATCCCCCCACTCTACGCGTTTAATAGTTATCCTGGTACTTACTTTTCTTCCGGCTACGTCTAGGTACGTAACAAAATCAAAAATCAAATGATATACTACGATCTGTTCCACAAGTATCTTGATTGTAATTCAAAAGCATTATACTCTAAAATTAAACAAAAGAGTGATAGTTACTTGTTGAACACAACAGAAAA
Organism: Platerodrilus igneus; assembly: GCA_036346225.1. Classification (NCBI taxonomy): domain Eukaryota; kingdom Metazoa; phylum Arthropoda; class Insecta; order Coleoptera; family Lycidae; genus Platerodrilus; species Platerodrilus igneus. The sequence goes on from JARFIW010001125.1 coordinate 2,350,006, forward strand.
AAATATCTTTTCATTTGCCGAATAAAAGCCGGGCCGGACCGTCAATTTTCATTTCTGGCCGGGCCTCGGGCCGGGCCGGTTACCTTTCTGCGTCGGGCCGGGCCGGGCTTATTAAAAGCCCGGCCCGGCCCGGCCCTAGACAATTCCTAGTTTAGAGAATGTGCTTTTTAGTAAATTCAAAAATCACGCTCTAAAGATCAACAATCTGGGGTCGTACACCATACCACGTCAGGACTATCATAGCGAATATGTGGGGGACACACCTAGATGGCCCTTCGCCAGAATCGCTTGTCACAAAAGTGATTGCAACCGAAAAATCATGCATTGGTGTTACACGCTTATGGAACTGGTCACATTTTTAATTGCAACCTGTTATGCATTTTATAGCATTTTTGATGACATACGATCACTTTATATTATTTTGGTTTGATATTTACATTATCAAAGTTCCTTTCGTTGTATCCTATCCTATAACAAATATATACAACCTTGGAATTGAAAAGTGTGCGCGCAAGTGCCTTTTTGTGTTCGTGGACAGTCGAAGTCGAGCATCGAACAGTGCATTATTAACGGCAACGGGGTGACCGTACTATCAGTTCGGTGTGCTTTGATCATGGAGTTTTCATTGGTGAAAACATTTCAAGAATAGTGAACTTTGGTTTTATGCAATTCACGTCGGTAACGTGCAAAAAGCAGATTACAGTCCACAATAAATTACTTCATACCAGCGCAACATGCGACCATTACAGGTTAGTGTATTTTTAATTGATTAATTGTTTTAAAATGCCGTTGGTCGATAAAAACACATACATTTCTTTGTTCCTTCTGAGCCATATATTTTTTCCTGCATGTTCCTCAATCTTAACGCTCCTAACCGCATATTACATCTCGTTTATTGCATAAATATTTTATTACAAAATAAACGCATTGCTATTCTTTGGATTTCATGGTTTTAAATTGTTATTATTTCAATTTAAATGGCATTAATTTAATTATTCAATGGTATTTTGTTGAAAATAATCAATGTGGTTCAGTTTTACAAGTGCTATATCGCTTAAGAACACCTGTGCATTCATTTCAAATAATAAGTTTCGAGGTCAGAACGCCGGCAGTTTGAACCTGTTGTTTCTGATAACGACGTAGTTCTAACGACATAAGTTGCTCGCGCATTTAAAACAACTTTGCAAACATTGTTTATTTTGGTGTCAATTTAATTCGTATAAAAGTTGTTGGTAATTGTTACAATTTAGCACCGATACTCATTGAAATGGTAAACATGTTAAATTACATAATTAATTTGATTTGTTAAAGACAAATTTTTGTCTTTGATTTATTCGCATTCATTGCAAACAATACCTCATACAAGGTGTTTGAATATTTATAATTGCTATAGATATTCCAATTTAGAACATTGGGTTCTTGGTTAAAAATTATTTATGTAATTTTTAATTTGTTAAAGACGCATTTTTGTCTTTGGTTTATTCGCATTCATTTCAAACAATACCTCATACAAGGTGTTTAAATATCTATAATTGATATAGATATTTTAATGGTGAACATTGTGTTCTTGGTTAAAAATTATTTGCGTAATTTTTAAATTTTAAAGGCAAATTTTTGTCTTTGATTTTTGTCATTTATTTCAAAACAATTCCTTATAACTTATAAGGGCATTTTAGTAGCTACAATGGCTACCAAGAAAATTTCTACCGAACGGTTTATCCTAGATTTAAAATTGGCTATTGAACAGTTTCGTTCGCTTTTTGATCAAACGTCTAATTTGGATTCAACAGAGCAAAATTTAGTTTTGGCTCAAATTCTAACGCAATCAGCTATCGATCTCAAACATGAGATAGATAGTGCGTACAAAATGTGCACTCTAGACGCAGAAAATCTGGACGAAAATAAAAGTTTGAAATCCAGCATGAATGGATTAGTCATTTCAATAAAAAATAGTGGAGCACAAATGGAGCTTGATTTATCCAAAATCAAGACAGAAAATATTCTTGCCAACACACAAGAGTTTTCTCAATTAACAAGCGTGTCTAACATAAGACTTCCTCGGATATCTATCCCAAAATTTTCTGGCAAAATTTCAGAGTTTATGCATTTTAATGAGCTTTTTAAAAATCTTGTTGTTGATAACAAGAATTTATTAAGCGTAGAGAAATTTTATTTCTTGCTGGACGCATTAGATTCAGATTCTAAAGGTTTAATTAAACATTTACCTATTACAGGAGATAATTTTAAGTTGGTATACGATACCGTGGTTGAAAGGTATGAAAGCAAGCGACTTTTGGTAAACTCACATTTTGCGGCTTTGGAAAATGCTCCAAAGGCCAACCATAATTCTGATCAAGAGCTTAGAGCTCTCATAAATTGCTTTGATGAAAATTTGGCATGCTTAGAGCAAGCTAAGGTAGATGTTTTGGACATGTTTCAGTTTCGTACATTATCTAAAAAATTGGATAACGAATTTTTAAAATTATTTGAATTGGAAACCAATGTTGTGGGTTTAAATTTGATTCCCACATATAAGCAATTAAAAACATTTGTTGAAAGGCACTCTAAAGCCTTGGAAGTTAGTAGTTTATGTATGAGCAAACAGTCTAAAACAAATATTAAATCTACACATTTTGATAAACCTACTGGAATTTATACAAAATCTCATTATCAAACTTCATTGGTGACAATATCAGACAACAAAAGTTGCATTCATTGTAAAGGCAAACATGCTTTATATCAATGTCAGAATTTTTTGGACAAGACGCCTCATGAGCGTTACGAGTTTGTTAAGCAGAAAAATTTCTGCATTAATTGTTTATCGGGGCTTCATCGAGCCACGAAATGTTCTTCAAAATCTGTTTGTAGAAAGTGCGCTAAACCACATAACACATTGCTACATTTTACAAACCAAAAATCATTGACGGATCAATTTGTTAATAACGCGCCCGCACTACAGTCAACTCAACCATGTGCAAGTACATCAAGTACTAGCAGTTTATTTTCGACGCATTCTTTGAAAACCGTCACTTTGTTGGCAACTGCAACTATTGCAATTCGAGATGGGAACGGGAAGATTCAAAAGGTAAGAGCATTGTTGAACAACGGCAATATGGAAAGTTTTATGACGGAAACTTGTCGTCAGCGATTTGGCTTACAAAAATCCAACGTTGCCATTAAAGTGGAAGGTCTAGGTTTAGCTTCCTCACACATTTCGGAAGTTTTATCTTGCAAAATTAGACCTCGGGATAAAAAAACATCCCCAATTTGATGTAGATGTTTATATTCTACAAAAT